>CM075198.1:19927580-20527580 GCA_037577475.1 Chaunax sp. Z400 | reverse complement strand
CAACAGATTAATTTGCTTGCAGCATGCTTAAGCCTGCAATAATTGATTTTTGGTGCACTTTGAGGAGGCTGCAGAAACAAGCTGTAAACACAATTTAAGGTGACCTTGTAAGCAAACTACCTAATTACACAACCAGCATTGACATTAGTATTCAATTAGGTGAATCTACATCCAATATTTACTCTCGCTTTAGTTCTATTTAGGTTTCTAGCAACTCCTGAGAAATATCTGTCTCTGCTGCTGCTAAATGCTCCACTATTTTCAGCAGCTATGCTCACAGACTGACATGGCAATAACGATTTACCAATGATTCCCTGAAAAGTGATCTGCCAATGGCAACCTCAGACACAAATTCCCTAAATGTGTGTATCCACCCTGTTGCATAGCAGTCATGTGATCTATTGTTGATATTAAAATATTGGTTATAGCTGTTTTAAGATGAGTTACAGTTCTTTTCTTCTGTTAAACAATAGAAAGGATAAAAGGAAACATACTGTGGATATTGGAGATTTAGAGTAAATGTGTCCATAAACATGGCAAAGTGACAGAGTGACCACATGTTACTCAGGGCCTGCCAGCTCGATCTGGCCTGCCACATCTTTTGATCCAACTGGGCTGTCATATCCAGCCTGGTTTACCGAGTAGGGGTCATATCTATGGAGCTACAAGTCTTGTTTGCCAAACAACAAAACAGTGCATTCAATATGTGTCCCCTCAGATACTAATCTAATGCGCTCTTTCTGACAATTTAATGAATTATGATTGATTGAGTGCTAGTTTATGAATAAAGTTAAATTTTTGAGTTTGTAATGGCTTCATGGTGAGCAAAAGTAAAGCAATTACGGAGCTTTGTCTGCTTTTCATGGCAGACATTTTACTTGTTGTAGCAGGAAAAGGACAGGTGTGAGTAATAATGTTAATTAAAGCTCTGCCTCATTAAACATCTCAGCAACTCGTGCCAGTGAGCATTCATTCAAGAACTGAACGCATGATAGGAGTTAAACCATTTTTATGTTCCTGATTACAATGTGAATCTATGAGGCAGGTTAAATTCTAGTTAGAGACATTATTGGTTCAGTGTGATGGCTTAAAGCTGCAGTATGTAAAAACAAGTTTTTGTGATATTTTCTAAAACTGTCCCTATGTCCTCACAGTAGTACATGAGACAGAAAATCTGTAAAAAAAAACAGACTCCTATAGTCCCACCCAGTGCTCCTAATGCCATCCAACATGTGCTCCTAATGCCATCCAACATGCCTGAATCTAAACCACCAATCAGAGCCAGGAGGAGGGTCAGACGACGTGTCAAATCACTGCACATCTTAGCATTTTGCCTAGATGCTATACAGTAGAAGTAGTGTAGCATTTAACATGATTGTGTTACTGTCACTTGTCTCTCTAGAGATGCAGTAAATGTGGCTGACCCACTTAAATATGTGGCTCAAGGTATGACATGCAAATTGCCATTTGGCCTCTTTTTGATCAAATTAAAAGATAATGGATCCTACATATTTCACATTGAAAATAATAGAGCTGCTCCAATTTATATATACATAATTTAATTCAGGCTACTGTCAGAAACGGTGAGATAGAAACGGTAATTATATTTGAGTCAAACAAACACTTTTATATGAATTTCAGAATTAATCAGGGTCAAGGTGAGTTCAACAGCTACAGCCTGGTAATGAGAAAACTTCTGCACCTGTGTGATCTTTAATGGTTGTTACATAAATGACTGCTCTTTTGACAGGCGGTGGAAGAACCAAACGACTCAAAGCTGAGCGGATGATCAGACAGATGATCGAGAAAAAAAAAAGGTTGCGCTCATTACTTTCCCTCTCAGCTTTGCTTCTCTCTTGGCGTTCAGCATTAATTGGAAGTGAAACTGTACTTTGAGGAGAGGATAACAGATGACAACGAATTATTGTGAGCAGATCAGTCCCCATTCAAACAGAGAGAAAACAAGATTAAAAGCAGAGCTGTCACAAAGGGGGACAGGAGGGCCATGGAGAGACAAGGCAAAAGACGCTCCTGTGCCCTTGAGTGTGTGCGAGTGTGCATGGCAGATTAGTGCAAGAGGCTTCATCACCGTCTGCTAATCCCAGTTGAGAGTTATGCTCTCCCCATGATCGTTCCCACCCCTTATTCCTTCCTCTCTCATCTGCACTCTCATGATCTCAGAAACAGCCATTACATGGATATTAATCAGAGCCTGCACCGTCATCACGAGGACTTTGCACTGTCTCGTGGATTAGCCTGAGTTTATTGGCTGCGAGGGGAATCTATTTTTAGAACCATGAAAAATGTCGAACAAAAAAGCTATTCTAATGTTGCCTGCAATCTGTGGGGCATTTAATCATGTGTTCTACGAAAGACTCTGGTATTATGACATGTAAATGTGATGAACAGGGACGTGCTGATCACTAGAGAGACGTTTGACATTTTCCTGCACCGTCACCTCAGAGTTGATCAGCATTAATCTCTGCTATTGATCATTAAATTTGACAGCGCATCATACCCAGTAAATGTCACTTAACCAATGGAATGACTCATCAACTGGCTGCTGGTGGGATGTTCAACCAGTAGTATGGAGCAAATTTCTAACTCAGCCAGTTGATTAGTCTGTGGTGACATGCCACACCCATGGAGACGGGGCAAATGCACCTTTCTCTCACAGATCAACTCAACAAGCAAAACTGGCAACCGCAGTTTCTGCCCCTCTGCATACTTTTCTAAGAGTATACCCTTTGGTTTAATTGGGGACAAAACAGCAGAGGCTGTGGTGAATGTTAATAACATGGGATAGGAGCTGCATAGCACCGTGGACCGGATGGCCAGCTGTTTGGGAACTGGGGTGGATCAGGTCAGTGGTATCGGATGCTAAGCAAGGCCATAACTCCTCTATAAATAGAAGGCTAATAGAAGAGAGGAGTATATGGGGATCCTCGGACAGCTGTAGCACAGTGTGATGCTTCTAAAAAACACCTGTAAAGCTAATAAAAACACAGGAAAGGTAAAACATCTGTCAGGGTTTGATGAACCATTGGCTCATGCAACTTTCCAATTCAGCTGGGTGCACAGTCAAAGAGAGAAAACACAGATGAAGGAGGAGATGGGGGGCGGAGAGGAAAAGAGATAAAAGAGGGAGATTACAGGAGAGCTGCAGGGCTCTGAGTGATGGGGTGACGTGAAGGACAAAGCAGAGGAGTGGAAATCGACCCGTTACCTTCGATGATGTGTTTTCTGTTGAGGCCTCGCTCAGTTTCTGCTCTGCAACAGGAGGGGGAGAAAGTATGTCAAGGGTGTCGACACACATGCAAATGCACACGTTCATGCACACATCTCTGATGAACTGAATCAGACAACTAAACAAGAGCCTGCACAACAAACTAACTACTGATCACTGGAGAGCAATACGCCCACAGTGTGCCCGCAGCTATAGAACAAACTGTGCAGTGAGCAAACACAAGGCTTGTTGGCTCTGTGTTGTCTTTCCCAGCCATTTGCAGACGACCTCAGGGTTAGCACAGCTGTGGTGATTTACTGGTTAAAATACAGTCTATCCAGGCAGAAACTGGGTGATCACATATAAAGCCTTTAGATACAAGGCTTGAATGTAACTAAGTACAGTTACTCAAGTATTGTATGTATATATAAACGTATGTGTTTGGTATTTTTCTCAATTTTATACTTCAGTTCCACTCTCAGTGAATATCATATCAATATTACTTGTAGTTTTTACATTCTATACACAAAATCCAGATAATATAAGACATTGCTACACATCTCACTACTTAAAACAGAAAGTATTTCTAGTAAGTCCTCATCATATACTGAGCAACAGTAGAAACATAATGTTTTTGATGTCATGCCATCCTGTTCACATTAAATACCAAAGGCGAATTATGGTTCACACAGCTTTATTCACACTTCAGCCATACAGAAAAATCTGTTTTGTACAAATTAGTGGTTGTTGCCTTAGTGTTTACAAGTCAAAAAGAGTGGATGGTGAGACAGAGAACAACAACAACAGTCAGTAATGTGTGTGACCACCTCCAGCATTTATCACTGCTTCACATCTCCTGTGCATGGAATTGATAAGATAGTTAATCTGGACTTGTAGGATGGCATGCCATTCTTCCTGCCGTGCTGTGACAAGTTGTTCATGTCTATGTTATGACTAAATGATGGTTATTCATGATTTAACATGTTAACGTTGTGGGTACTTAAAAAAGTCATTTCTATGTATCACATGTTTGTTTTGTTTTAGTAGATCAAAACTAGTGAAAGGAAAATATTGGAGTTTTCAAATTTATGCGTTTTCATCGTTGCTCAGTATATATTAGTTTGATGTAGCACCATCTGCAACACAAAATTGCCTCTTTCTTTTATATAAGTTTGTAATGCATGATTTGTTTTTTGCTTACACTATCCTCCTCTCTGGTTTACACCTCTTTCCAGACATGCCCTGAAGAAGACCCTCTGTGGGTCGAAACCGATCGGCGTTTTCCTCATTTTAAGATACTGTGTGACATTTCTTATTTTTGATATGCCCTAATAAATAAAGTCATTCTAACTATATCCTTGGCTCGTTGCTGGTGTGCCTGAGGTAAGCCCAGAGTCTTTTCTTTGTCTACCTATGATTTTTTAGCTGGTTGGAGTCAGTGCAACAAAACCAAAAAATCAAGATCACCTTATTAATAGTTATGGCAAACGTGTATCATCAGCATCATTAGAATTCACCTGGAGCCGTTTCTCTGGCTGCCTGACAAATGTATGTCACTCCTTATAGATCTGTTTTAAGTCCCTTTTCCACTGCGTAGTCCTGGCTATATTCAACTCGACTCTACTCACCTTTTTTTGCTTTCCATTAGGTAAAAAGTACCTGGTACTACTTTTTTAGTACCATTTCCATTGCGGTTCCAAGTGAGCCGACCAGGTACTAAAATGTCACGTGAAACGTTACCGACCACTGATTGGTCAATGCCCGCCACGCACGAAATATCTTGCACAGTACAAATCAATGGCCGCTACACTCAAAGAGCAAAGCTACAATACTTAAGTGACCATAACTTTTTTTAAATTGCGACTGCTATATTGAGGAGATGCAGACGTTCCAGTTTTGCACGGCATCCATCTACCCTGAGGAGAAACCATCCCGTAATGGAAAGCGACCTGCAGAAAAGTGTCAGATACCAAGGCGAGTCGAGTCGAGTCGAGCTGGTACTACGCAGTGGAAATGTGGCTTTAGTCCCTATCAGTGCCTGAGGGACATATCTGGCTAAAGTCTCTACTATGTTAGTTGTTAACTCTGCCTTTATGATGTTGTAGAGCCGAACATGTAGTGTACAGTGGGTTCAGGAGAGCTGGGTTACTGGAAACCAGTCAAATCATATACATGTTGCTGGTAGGAGTGGTGAGAGTCAAAAAAATAAAAGTCACGTAATATTGAAGTGAAGTCGTGGGCTGCAAAAACAAAACCTCTCCAGTGTTAACTCAGTCCATTTTCAGATTCTCTCCATGCCTGCCTTTTCCTTCCTTTCTTGTCGTCCTGCTCTGGTGTTTCTCTCTCTGCTCAGCTGCATGCTACCCGTCTTGCCCTTCCTTCATTTCACACTTTCTTTACCTGCCTCCCTCCTTTCGTGAAGTGTCAGCCTGCTTAGGGTTATAATAATGTATTACAGACACAAAAAACATGCTGTCTCTCCTTCGTATTGTCATGTCTTCTTACCTTTTGTGCAAGATGCTAAGGAACTGCAATGGCGAGTGACGTGTGCAAATACGTGGTGTATGCTTGGGTGATGAGGAGCTTGACAGGCGCCTCAGGCTCTCTCACAGCTCACTCAGCGTGGGGCTAAGTAGATGTTCTCTAAATCCATCCACTGTCGAGACTGATTTGGTACCTTGATAATAGTCTGAGAGGATGAGCTTGAATCTAATTTACACAATTGCACCTGGGCTCTACGCTACTTATCTACATCAGATACTTATAATGATGTCCAGATGAACACAGTGAGAGTATTTACAGAGCTTGTACTACCCTCAGTATGAACCTGAAGACTTTTAGAAACAATGTGGCTCATGCCGATTGAGACCAGAATACTCAAGCATGACAGAAGAAGCAGATTTGACGCAAGACGGCTGAAGAAAAGCACAAAGGGAAGCAAGAGAGGGGTGAGAATGCGACCATGCTGTCATTTTTGATTGTGTCCTTCATGTCTGAGGGCCTGTGGATTTTCCAAAATGTTTGATCCTGTATCAAACATGTGTTGCCTGTTGTTAAAAGTACACATAGATACACAGTTGCAGGGATGCACACTTACTTTCCACCCCAGTAGAGCTTTGTGGTGATCACCAAGCTGGATCTCCTGAGAGATAGACAGACAGACACAAAAAGTCATTAAAAAAAAACGGCTTTAAATTTGTTCTCAAGAAGATGTAAGCGAGCCTGTCTTGTGTGTGTGTGTGTGTGTGTGTGTGTGTGTGTGTGTGTGTGTGTGTGTGTGTGTGTGTGTGTGTGTGCTTACATGAAAGTGTATCTGTCATACTTAGGTTTATAACGAAGTTCCTTCTATCCTGGAGTGTAAAGTGTTGCAGATGGACATGTTTTCAAACATGAGCTTGTCTAGTATGAATAATAACAGAGGGTTCTTTTCCTTTGAACACTAACAAGACAGCTCCCTCACTGGACAATCAATAATTTAAATGGATCCGGCGTTGAGGTGAAGGCAGGCAGAGAGCTGGCATAACCTGTCGAGAGGGTGAAACATAGAACTGAGACTATCGCTGCAGTGTGGCAGTGCATGCAGTATTAATGTTTGAAACTGATATTCTCTGTGGTGCAGAAGCTCACAATCACCTGAATTTGCTGTTTCAACTTGAACGATTGACATTTGCAAATTTGATGGTTTGTTTTACATTTCTTGCCAATTCATTGATTTCATGGAGGATGTCAAGAATTGGTGCTTATTCATAAACGTCCAGATATGATTGGTAAGATGGATCCGCTTTCTGCACCTTCCTCAATTCGCCATATACAATGCTTGAAAGCAGACATGCAGAACATATCAAGCAAGCAATATTCTTAAATTCTCTGCTGCATATACTATGTGAATTGTGTCATGTAAATTGTTATTGTCTTAATTGTTATTGTCTCGCACTAGGCCTGTATATAGTCTTGATATTTCTGAATATGTTTGATATTTTTAATATATCTTGTGTGCACCTTAAGGAATTTGCCCTTTAATTTAATTGTACACTGTATAATGACATTAAAGGCTTTCTATTCTATTCTATTCTATTCTATTCTATTCAAGAGCAGAGGAACTGGCCCACATACACCATGTGACCAAACCTGTTAGGCTGTTTTTCACCTTTACTTCAGTAAAGAGAATTTTACATAAGTGGTTCCTAACCTGGGCTTCAGGACCTCCCAATGGGTCTGAATATAAATCTGAGGATCACAAGATTCATACATAATTCTGTTGCACAAAATGAAGCGATTGACGAGTGTTCATAGAAATACTTCTGGATGTATCGCAATGACATCTGGTTACCAAAAGAAAAACTGTAAGAACTTTCATCACCCTAATTCCAAAGTTTGACTTCTCCTCTAGTTTATGATCAAAAATCATTCTAGCAATGCCACTGTGCATACGGAAGCATGCTGACATCAGCGTTTAGCACAAAGCCTAAGAAGCTTACAGCTTCAAAGAGATGCCTACATGACTGTTGAGTCTTAGTATGATTTGCTCAAGTGTTTTTCATTTCCTTCTGAAATTCTGGATATTTTTTTTTTCGGCTTCTGAAGCCCTTCAAATAAAACCTAACACAACAGACCAGGGCTATAACCTGTGATGAGGGTTCATAAGGAGACATTTTAAGTAGCCACCAAGGATGGGGACAATTGTGTGAGACAACAGCAGCTGTGTCTCAATCCAGGGGTCGCATCCTTCAAAGGACGCGGACAACGGAGGCCAGGCCACACTGAGCACTGTTAAATGAGACGGTCTGATCCACGGAGAATTTCACCAGCTCCTCCCATCCTTACCCTTACACTAAGACGTGCTGCCACATTGACAGCTGGACTTGATTAGTTGTTAAAGTCATTAGTTATAACAGCTGTGCAGTAGAAGTAGAAGCAGTAGAAGCTGCAGTGTAGCCGTGGTAGTGCTAAAGATTTGTTCTCAGTACACCTATTGCAGTAGTAATAGTAGAAATTGAGCCAGAATTTGTTACTTGTCTTGCATTACAGGAAAGTGAGATGCTTCAGTTTAACTAAAAAATATCTAATCATCGCCATTTGCAATGAATCTTTGGATAGGGTGGGCCGCGAAGGATGCGTGCTTACCTCTCGAATAGAGGGCCGCATTTGGAGGAGCCCTCTAAATAGGATGGTCTTGTCGTGTTGCTAACATGCAGCCTTTGAATTGACACACAGCTAGCGTGCTTCCTTCCACCTCCGTTACAACAGTTCCCTGAAGCCTCTTTCCTTTTCCAACATCACAGTGACCCCATGCAAAGCAAAGGTCCAGAAAGAAATGGTTTTCTAGGTGGAGGAACTTGACAGGCTTGCAGAGAGCACTGACCTTACTCACATCCAACACCTCCGGGATAAATTATTCTGCCAACAAAGAGCCAGGGTTCATCACCAAACATCAGCGCTGACCTCAGTAATAACTCCCAGAAGAGTGGAGGCTTCTTTGGAACACGATGCTAACACTGGCTACATATTTTTGCTCGCCTGTATACACATATGGTCATGTAGCGCAGACACACACATACACTCTAAAACCTATTTATTGTCTTACGGAACTGTACTTTACCTCCAGCACTTTTTCTTGATGATGTTTCCCAGGATTACTTCTGCTCTGCAAAGAAATCACAACACAACGAGATGATGAGATTATATCTAAGGGTGCCAGTTCTCTGAGACCTTCTAAGTGTGACTTTTATCTGCCACACATCTATCGCCTGAATGCCAGATAAAGAATAAAGGGTACACAAGGAAGGATAAATGTCTCTTGTATTGTGATCCTGAATCTCACCAGCAACCTTGAATTTAATATTCATCCCCGCACAGCTATAACGTGTCCCACATCATTCAGTGAGACAATGTCTTGGCCTTATGGGGAGGCTGCGGTGATCTATAAGATTATGTGAATTACATAAGAATCACTGCTACCTTTCATTTTGTGTCTGCTTGGTCGGGGACTAAACCTTGGTAATGTAGCAGAATTAGATGTTTTCCATGCCTGTCTTGTCGAAGCAGGCTTCTGTCTTCATTACTCAGAGAGTTGTGTCCTCTGATCTCTCTCTGATGCTCCCTTCTGGTTCCCCTGACCTCCACAAATGTCACACATCTCCTCTCGCGGATCCCCTCCTTCAGAAATGACCCCATGACACCATGACGCTCTGCCCTCCCCTGAGCTAACAAACGCTGCTTGATGGATACTGTGGGTCTGGGATGGTGTTTAGCAGCTGCTCTGGGGACGTGCGATGGCTACTCTAAACTCAAGCTGCAAGAAAGTAATTGCTTTCCCTTTAGTTGATTTTGCATTGGATTATTTGTTCTTTTCATAATTCGTCTGATGACATAATAGGCGTTGGCCCTTTTAGGCTGGACAGCTTTAGAGTCCAAATGTGTGTTATGAGAGTGGTTGCATTTAATGAGCCCCTAATGTGTAAATCAGTTGCCTGACCATGCTACAGTATGTGGGTGGCCCCGTGTTGGTATTTCCGTTTATTCTATTGATTTAGCTTAAGATGCAATTTGTGGCTGCCTTGTTCCTCTAATTGATATTGCTTTGCATGGTTTATTTTGCTTCAGCTGCAATACATGGGTGCATATTTCATCTAATAAACATAGTTTTGCATAGATTATATATTGCTCAGTCTACAAATATGTGGCTGCTTATTTCACACCATTATGTTTGTGTGTGTTGTGTTGGTTGTTTGAGTGTCTCCTTCTTGCCCTTTTCATAAGATGAATGCCTGCACACGCTGGGGCTGGGTTCCTCTGGTGGTGGTGGTATCCCCTATCTGTGTGGCCCTGGCCTTGACCCTTCTATATCGTGTGTGTGTGTGTGTGGATCCATGATTCGGTATTAGTCCTCTCTGGGATACCTCCCATTCCTTGTTGCTACTCCTCTCCACTGGTAAGCCTCAGGTCTGAACACGTTCCCTTATCCCTGCCAAATGTTAAAACGGTGTATCTGATGGCTCATGTAGACTTTGTTATTAATAAAGAATTCATAATGGATGGAACAGTGTCTTTTGCTTCTTGGAATAAAAACCTGTTTGTCTTCTGGGTTATAGGTCATTTTCCTAGGTAAAAAGTACTACTTAGATGCAACCACCGTGGTGACGTTGTGAGATCTCATTAGATTATACCAGTTAATGCTTCCCATTCTTAGACCATCCTCCTAGTTGCCACATTAACATGTCAGCTGCTGATGTTCTTTTATTTGTGTATCTTGCTTCAATGGATTTCTGACAAACCTCCCACACTCTCACAGTGGCCACATGGTATTATGGAGCTCATACCTCTGGAGGTGATGACCTATTGGCTTAAAGACAAACCATCAAGGTTTTTCAAAGTCTGGGATCCATTTTTAAAGTACCTTGGAACAGAGAAAGCAGATGTTGGAGAGGGTCTTTGGACTTATTTGGAAGGACATCCCACTCCTATTCAAATGGACAAACCATCTACTCAATGGTCACACCTGCCCCTTGTATTTATTTTTTTCATTATGTCTTTGCTCCTACTTGAGTCCTAGTCAAGTGATACACCTTGTTCTATGATTACTGCCTGGACTTTTTTTTATTTTTTTTATTTCATCTTTATTTTTTTAAATTAAATTAAATTAAATTAAATTTGATTTGAATCACGTGGGAGTTGTTGTTCAGTATGTTCTTTGTGTTTTAAAAAAAGTGACATTACGCTGTACTACCTCATGTATCCATGTGTTGGAATGAAAACAATAAAGACATTCTTTAAAAAAAAACAAAAAAAACCCATGTCAGCCGTTTTACCATCGTGTCCTATTGGTAAAACGTCTCACAAGACCAAATGAAAGGCTTGTGAACGTGCAACAGATAACAAATCAGAGACAACACTCACTTCCCGCCGGAGTAGACTTCAGCTGTGTCAAACAGGTTGACCCCGCTCTCGTAGGCGATAGTCATCAGCTGCTCTGCCACCTGACACAGACAAGAAAAAAAATCCCCTTTTCTGTAGAATACATGACTAAATTATACCAAAACTACACACCAAAAAGGCAGGCCGGGAAAATTCCTCGAAGAAGCTCTGGGAGAGTAAACCCGTGTGCTGCTGAGATACATGTTACCAGGAAAACTGTACAGGCTGCTTGTTGACTAATGTTGTTTACTGCTCTATATATTTCCCAGGCTATTGTGACCTAGTTTCTGCGCCTGCAATTTATGCAGAGCCGTGAATGGGAATGCAAATTTTGTCATGATGACTCTCTTTTTACACTCGGCTCCTGTTCTGGTCTGGTGAGTTTGTTTGTGCGTCTGCGTGTCTCAGTTATTCCCAGTCCCATCAGGCCTTGATGAGCTGTCGCCAGTCAGGTGTTTTCCCCTCATTCAAGGCCAGATAAAGGCACTAGAAGAGGTCTTCTATTTCATAACATGACAGTGAGGAATAAGCCCTGACTGCTTGGCCTTGGTAGAGCCAACAGGGACTTAACCAGCTGTGGCTTTGGGAAACTGATACCAGACTGATTAATGTGGTCCGCTTACACCATGTTACATCAAGTCAAAGTAAATTGATCCCATAGGAGCTCCAAATAACAGTCACAGCTGCTTAATAGTTGTAATTGCAAGGTCTTAAATAATGAAAGCCAACGTCTACTCATGAGCTGCGACGGGTGAATGTTGGATTTGGCATAAGATCTTACCTCATCGGAGATTTGACCTCCAAATGTTACCCATGTGCCTGTTAAAGCAAAAAAATCAAAGTTAAAGCTGTGACATAAAGGAAATACATGCAAGGCCTTTTTCATATAAAACCACTCCTACACCACTTTAGCCATGCATTAATTTTTACTTCGAGGTTTTGGCATTGACTCATGCCCTCCAGCCATCACAAACAAACGCCATGAGTGTTTATATGTTGAAAGAAAAAAAAGGTTCATGGCAGTGAGTTTCTTGTGTATAATTTATGTGTTTAAATGACGAAATGATGATCTGTCCTTCAAGCCTTTTTTTTAATTATCTCTGACATATGTTCAAAAAGACCAAAAATTAGCATGTCAGGCTTAACCTGGCTCATTTACAGTGTTTCTGTTGAACAATGAAGAGTGTCCCTGTCGTATACATTGTATTAAATAGATAAGATACATATAAATAAAATAAATAAACATGCACAACTGAACTGATGTACATATCCTTATGTGCATGTACTGCAGATAGAAGCTGTTCCAGCCTCTCCTTTTCCTTCAAACAGCACAGGATGAAGATTATTTTATATTCTCCTCCCAATCCTCTGTTGTCCAATCCTGTTGCATGCTACTTGTTGTCATCACACACTAATAGGAAATAATGCAGAAGCTGCTGTTAAATCTGTAGCTACCTTTACCTGAAGCGTAGCAGCACATTGCTGTGGGTTATGCCTGAAGCTGGCGATGAGGCAAGTAAAGAAACAAACAAACAAAAACAAAAAACCCACATTGACAAAAATTTAAAATAATAACTAGTTTTAAGTGCAATTGTGTTTCCTTGCTCCATACCATGGAGGACAGGAGTTGGAAGGAATCAGTGTATAGCTAGAGTAGTGTGTCCTCACCAGGTTCAAGTTTACAGTTTATTCTTTGCTTCTTCATTTTCCTCTCAAAAATCTCATATCATTTTCACATGTCTAAGCTGCCAATGGTTAATTAAAATATATTTTAGTGATCTTCAGCACACACTAGAGCAGTTTGCAGCTGAGTGTGAAAGTGGCTGGCATCAGAGTCAGCAACTCTACATCTGAGGCCATGGTCCTCGGCTGGAAATCGGTGGATCGCTCCCTCTGGCTTGGGGGTGAGTCGTTGCCTCAAGGGAAGGAGTTTAAGTAAGTTTAAGTTTAAGGGTCTGATTCATGAGTGATGGGAAAATGGACAGGTTCGGTGCAGCATCAGCATCATTTGCCAGGAGTTGGCATCCAGGCAGTGACTGCACCGACGACAAATAACACAGATGCCTCTGTATACCACAACAACAGCGTGTTGTTTTTCACACTTTGCTTTTTGTGCCGATTTAAAAAATGAAATGTTACTCTCGGTAAGTTTAAATCTGTCTTGAAGGATCGTGAAAGTATCACGCTTGGTCAATGTAGCTGTTTCTGAATTGAAACTGCAATCATTAGGGCCCGAGCACTGAGGGTGCAAGGACCCTATTGTTCTGCAAGGAATTATTATTCTCCTTCACCCAAATGAATCTCCTTTTTGGGGTCTTTCCAATACTCAAAATCTCATGAAAGTTGGCAAAAAAATTTGTTCGGTGGGAAATTTACGAGTGATATGGTGATTGGAAATGGGTGTGGCAAAATGGCTCACTAGCGCCCCCTAAAGTGCAGCCCCTGCTTCCAGTCGTACGAAACTCGGTACACATATTTGTGTATATGACCGAGGCCAACAAAAAGTCTCTTGGAGCGATGCCTTCAAACAAACAGGAAGTCGGTCATTTTGATTTTTGGAAAATCACACTCTTTGCATTTTAACAAACTCCTCCTAGAGATTTAAGCCGATCGACTTCAGATTTGGTCAGTACTATCTAAACACCATGAGGATGAAAAGTTGGTCAAATCCTGAGTTTTTGTGGAACGGTATGGGCGTGGCCATGCGTCAAATTTCGTCAACTTGTGATGTTTTGCCATGAAACAGAAAGTTGTCATAACTCCATTGTCTAAGGTCCAATCTGTACAAAACTTCACATGCTGGTTAAGGAAATAGGACGTAAAGACATCCACAGGACAAAATTTAGCTGCAGTCATAGCGCCACGTAGTGGCAACAGGAAATGACATATTTTACGTTTTGATACGCTACCACTAGGCCGTTGAGCATATTGCCTTCGAATTCAGTGAGAACAGCTATAACATGTTGGTGATGCATGATTGTGAAGCTAGTGCGTTTTCATGCAAAGATGTAGGCGTGGCTGTGCGGCGAATGTTGTTGTTTTGCCATGAAGTAGGAAGTTGTTATAACTCTGCTGTCAGTGGTCCAATCTGACCCAAACTTCACATTTTCTTGATGAGTCCCGCCCTGAACACACACATATATACACTACCAGTCAAAAATTTGGACACAGTTTCCCATTCAAGTGGATGGGAAACTGTGTCCAAACTATTGACTGGTACTGTAGTTAAATTTGAAAATTGTCACAGCGCCACCTAGTGGCAACAGGAAGTTATATACTTCAGATTTTGATGTGCTACTTTCAGACCATTCGACACAATGACCTCAAATTTGGTCAGTAAAGCCATAAGACCTTGATGAAGCTTTATTGTAAATATTGTGAGTTTGGGTCCCATGGTGGTGTAGCGGCGGTTGATGTTGGTCATCAAACAGGAAGTTGGTGTTGAGAGGCCAGGGAAGCTCAGACGCTCACCAAAATTGACACACTCGTCAAAGGTGGTAGTACTTACGATCTCATATGGTTTAGAGCATCGACTGTGGTAAACTGGCTCCACAGCGCCCCCTGGAAAACTTCAAATAAGCAGTCCCCACTGTGCGTTTAACCTTGACGTATGAAACATATCATCATATCAAGATCTACTAAAAAGCCTCTTCAACCATGATCTAAACGCAACAAGAAGTTCGCCATTTTGGATTTGGCAAAAATCTTTCTGCGATTTGCAGGTGTTATACTTTAACAAACTCCTCCTAGGCTTTTTGTTTGATCCATTTGAAATTTGGTCAGTAATATCACAACACATTATTGATGAAAAGTGACAAATGTTTTTGGATAACTTGGAAGGTGTGGCCTCGGCGGCGTGGCGAATTTCTACGTTCGCCATGAAAGGAGAAGTTTTATAACTCCACTGTCAATGGTCAAATCTGGCCCAAACTTGACATGTTGGATAAAGTCCCACCCTGAAGACATCTACACAACAGTATTGAGTGACAGTGATAACGCCACCTACTGGCAAATACACAATTGTCTTGTGTGACAATTTTAGTTTAATTTTGATTAATTTTCATGGTGTGGCCTTCACATGATATAACCAAAGATGAGTTAAAATCATTAGCCGTTGCCTAGCGCCACATCATGGACAAAATAAGGTAAATCACAATCCCTCCATCAGTGTCCATAATGCATGCAAATACAGAACCTTGCATTTATCCAAGTGTGCAGTAATGAGGCCGATGATGTCGCACGGCCCAACAGGCACATGCCCCGACAGGCACTGGGGTGCAAGGGCCCGTTCAACGCTTCTTGCAGCTTTATTAAAATAGTTTGTTTTGTTTTTTTACATTGAACCCAACCTCCACACAGACTACTTCATCATTGCTGCCTAATATCACCTGCATGGACACATTAAGAGATACACACACAAACACTTTTTAAATTTTTTTTGTTTGTTTATTTGGTTTGTTTGTTATTAAGAGCCTTGGTCTACATGTACACTCTTAACCTCTAAAGCCCTCAGGTTCCATCCACCTCTCCAGTCACAAGAACAGGCAGGATAGAACAGGGCACAAGTCCTGAGCTATCCCTTCAGGCTCATGATCTTCTGATCTGGTCTATGGTTGGGTTAGTGAGGGGGGGTCTTCATCAGGGGGTCTTCTTTTTACGTTGAAATAAACGCTTCCAGAAGCCCTTCTTCTTTTCCTTCATAGCTTCTTCAATTAAGAGCTCCTGAAAAGAAAAAGACAGCATGTTTTATTTGTCGTCCAAAGGTCTCGCTGTAGGTTCATGGGGCTCACTGAACCCCCAGTGGCCGGAGCCAACATGTAGAGATATAAATGTCTATATTTCATAACAGAACCAGAGGTTACAGGTGTCTTCTTGATATGATCAAATAATGGACATATTCTGTTTAATTAGCTGCACCTCCACTGAAGCTGCACCTGCCTCTGTCATTGTGCCAAAAACTGATTGAACAGCCTATTTTACATACTTCCACAACCTTAAAACTGCACTTATGATCTGAGGTCTTCTGCAATAAGTAAGTAAAAAGCTAAATATGAGGTGGGGCAGCTTACCTGCTGTATGTTTTCCTCTCTGATACGCTGAAGCTCCTCTTTCCTCTGTGTCACCAAAAGTTTTGCCTTCGTCTCCCTGTCAGAGAGCTCCTTCCGGAAGCTCTCCTCTTTCTCAAGAAGCTGCTTTTTCATGTTGTCGAGCTTCTTTCTCAACCGCTCCTCATGCTCACAGAAGACCTTCCTGTAGCTGTCTGCCACTGAAAACTGCTGTTTCAGGTTGTCCTCCAAGTGAGCAAGCTTCTTCTTGGACCTCTCCTCCTGCTCAGAGAGGTCCTTCCTAAAGGCTTCCTCTTTCTCGGAGAGCTGCTGCTTCAGCTTAGCTTCTCTGTCAGCAAGCTCTTCCTCAAACTTTTCCTTCTGCTACAAATACAAAAGTATTGGGACACCTGGCCTTTACACCTTCTTCCTTCTGAAGACCTTTGGTTTCATCAGCAATTCTGTACGATTTGTTGGTTTAGATTCTCCTTCAACAACAAAATAAGGCCAATCACAATCCCTCTGCTCACCCTTAGAGATAGGGGGAGGGGCTCAGAGTGGAGCCACTGCTCCTCCACATTGAGAGGAGTCAGCTGAGGTGGTTCTGGCATTTGGTTAGGATGCCCCCCGGACGCCTCCCTGGGGAGGTATTTCGGGCATGTCCCACTGGGAGGAGACCCCGGGGTAGACCCAGGACACGCTGGAGGGATTATATCTCTCGGCTGGCTTGGGAACACCTTGGTGTACCCTCTGAAGAGCTAAAAGAGGTGGCTGGGGAGAGGGAAGTTTGGGCTTCTCTGCTGAGACTGCTGCCCCCGCGACCCGGACCCGGATAAGCGCAAGAAAATGGATGAATTGATGCAGGAGGGAGGCCGATGATGGCGCACGCCCCAACAGGCAGCGGGGTGTGAGGGCCCGTTCAATGCTGCTTGCAGCTTTAATTCTGATTGATTCTTGTATTGACTCATTTCAGATTCTTTGTATTTTCTCATTTTGGTGTATGAAAGTTGTACATACAGTATATGTATATGTATGTATGTATGTATGTATGTATTGTATTATGTCTATTTAATTGTTGTAGCAGTTTCTGTACTGCTCTCTTGGCAGGTCACTATTGGAAAAGAGATTTTTAATCTCAGTGAGGATTTTACCTACAGGATATATAATATGTGTAGTGTAACTACCAAGGGATTGAATCATCTAGTCCTAGGAATAACTAAGCAAATAACTAGGTGGATTTTGTTATCTTTGGACCCGGAGTTTTTCTAGGATTGGAGGATTCATGGATATTGTTTTATAAACAAGTTCTATTTTGATGCATTTTATGCAGTCTGGTACCTTCATTATGATTGAAAAGCTGAAATCTGTACCTTGAAAAAGTCTTACTTTCCTGACTTATAATGTGATCTTAAATTATTATTATTTAGTGCAGTATTAGTATTGAGTAGGACAATTTCACAACTGCTACAATAGAGTCACATGGTATAGGCTTGAAACTCTTAAATTAAAAGACAGTTTGTTCGTCACTATTCAGATTCCTGTGACTAAATCTAAAAGAAAATAACGAACACATTTAGTGACATTTAAACGTGACTCAGTATTGCAGGGAAGGACTGCATCACTGCGTTTCTTTGTGAAGTAATTTTGTCAGTAAATGATGTTACACATAGATGCTGCAACACACACGCATGCATATATAAAGATATGGTCAGCACAGACACACACACATACACACACATAGCTTTAATAAATGCATTAGTCATATAAAATGAGAGTGTATATGCTCTGGTGTGCTTTGGGATATGTGTGATAACTGAGCAACTTGTTTGCTGAAACCAGTGCTATTGATTAAATATTAAGAGGGAAAATATGAACACTCTGGAAACAGCTTTGTGTTGTCTCTTAATACTTTCCATACATATGAAAGATGCATGAGGCTTACAATAGGGTGAAACAAAATAAAGGAATTGCTATCCCCTTCTGCATCTTTTGTTGCCTCTATGTACTCATGCTGGGTTACGTTTTCATTTGAATCTTTTACGAAATCACTAGACATTTGATGCTAATTAAATGCAGCTACTCACCGAGCCCCAGGCAGGAGACCCGCAGCCCAGATTTCCCGAGGTTCCTGTGAAGACAAACAGATTATCATTAACAAAACCATTGTTGTTCAAGCTCAAGATGTCATCAGTCAAATGTGATTGGAATTACTGCGCTCCTTTCTTGCGCTGTGGGCAAGCAAATATTTTCAACCTAAACAAAGACAAAGTCGATAATGTTTTCACACCATAACATTCAGTAGACTTTCTATTGTGGTACGAACGATGTAGGCAAAAAAATTGCTCCTGATGTTTGCTTGAGAGGAGAAGCGCTGAATGTGAGGGTCACTTTTATCACACCTGCAATCATGAATCAGAATTGAGAGATTACAGGGGGAGGACCATTGATTTATTCCACTGATATGGCTCCTGTAATTTGAGGAAGAGGAAGAGAAAAAGTGGGGGGGGGGAATCCAATTACTGTTTGTGGGCCTTCTACAGCAGTTGGAAGTTTGTTTCACTACTTTATGCCAAGTGTTGCCCTTCGCCAACCTGTCACTCCTCACTCAGTTACCTCTTTTCATACTCTGAGCCTCTGACATCCTCTTACAACAGGGAGCACTTCACTCCTCAGGCGTTTTACTGTTATTGTCTTCCCCACAAGATGCAGACAAACGAGCTCACTCAACCACATAGATTGTATCTTATCAGCATTTCTCAAAGTAGCTCCTCACACATACAGTAGTCTTTGTTTCTCTACTAATTAACCGAGCAATAGTACATCTCCTTGATAACAGTTCATTTGCAACCAGCTGATTTGCACCAATGTAATAAGGGACTTTCAAGTCTCATTAACACCATGGAAGGTAAACTAAGACATCAGAGTTCTTGCTTCCCTCAACATAACCTCCCAGCTCTGGGCCTCGCATCTCGTATTACAATCTGTACCAAATCAAGTCCAGCTGAGAGGGCAACTTAGAGAGCACTTTGTTCTCCCTGCAGCCACCACAGGTGTCTTCCTGCAGTGTGATGTATGTGGACTGTAGGGGAGAGGAAATTGAGACAAGGGGATCGACAGCCCCTGCAAAGGCAGCCATGGTCATCAGATAGAAGAAATGATTCGGAGCAAAGGCTGTGAAATTGAGACATATTCGTTTGATAAACCATTCAAGGCCACCAGCACACATTTATTGACACGGAAACAGCGTCAAAGTATGGTCTTTGTCTTTTTTTTTGTCTTTTTTTTTTGTCCCTTCTGCTCAGTGTTGCAGGCATTTACTCATTTGAACAAATGAGGCCATTAAAAAAAATGCCAGCAGTCGTCTTGTCGTGCCTGACAACTAATGGCTCGTGCCCCATCAAGATGAGGGTTGACTAATCTGACCCTGTGCTGCCTAAATGCGCCTAAAGCCAATTCAATTAGGTGTTCAACAAGGGGGTGCATCAGTCATCGAGTCAGCGGTTCAGCCACCAAGATGAAGGAGGAAAGCAAATAAATGAAAGTGTTTACACACAAACACGTCGAGTGATTGAGTGAATTTATGGATTCTTTGACGTATTGTGTGATTAAGGCAATGATGACAACATGACAGAAGAAAACCAGGAGACTGATCTCTGCAGTCACAAATCATGGGATGTGTTCTTATCTCTGATATTGTGGAGGAGTTTGGATATCGTATCCCCCATCGCTCTAATTTATTATAGAGTGGGATCCATGAAACTGTGGGGGAGGGGCTGTAGGTTAGAAGAGGGATAGTGATTTAAACTGTGTGTGTTTGGTTGGGGGTTATTAAGGATGATGAGGGATGCTTACTGCTGCATTTGTTGCAAGTCACCTTGCACTGTAAAAAAAAAAAAAAATCTTAATTTTATGGAAAATAACAAAATTGTTCGAATTTTTTACAGTAATTTTCTGTTTGTTTTATTTAATACAGAACTCATAAAATTATGGAATTGTCTCTTAATTAATAAACCAAATGTTATTTTAAGAGCAATGGCAATAATGACAAATGACAAATTAGATTTTAATTAAAATGTTATTTATACAGTATTTTTTTCTTCTTTCTAATACAAATATATGTAAAATTACAATAAGTAACTGTTATTAAATAATTAGCTTGTAATATGAGGATTTATACTGAATTTAACATTATTCCTTGTAATTTGAAGGTAGTTTTATATTAATGGGTGCATTCACATTCAAACTTCCTAAATGTAAATTTATAGGATAAACACCAACAGAAAATGGATGATTTTTTTGTTTGTTCTGTCACACTTGTTCTGAAGGTGCCGTAATAATGCAGGAAAAATCTGTCAAATTAAAGTGTTTTGCTTCCTATTTTTTAGTGCTGTTGTTTCATTGAAGGTGTTTAATTGTAATAATTAAGGAAAAAATCTGTAATTTCAGGGTTTAATTAAAGCCTGGAATTGTGGTTATTTGTATTTATTTGTTTTGGCTTGGACCTTCATTTATTTCAGTTTTTACATTTATATTTCCATTATAGACAAGCTTGCAGACACATCCCATCTCCAAATGTATCCTTTATTTATCCAGGAAGGTCCCATTGAGATACAAGATCTCTTCTTCCAGGGTGTCCTGGTCAAATAAAGCTGATTACCCTTGGAAAACTGCTAACTTTGTTTTTCAAGATCCTTTATAAGATGAATTTGCAGTGTCTGTGCTTTATATTCCTACAGTCTGTCTTAATTATGGGACAAAGCTGACATTGAGTGGGCGGTGAAGCCGTCTCGCTGCTGTATTGTTGCCCACTGTATTTTCTCGGGAGCGAGGAAACAGCACCATCAGCCATACCTGATTATTAACCACGCAGCCTGCTATAATGCATAAATAGATCTGTGCATGCCTCGGAAGTGGATGCCGGCAGAGTTAGGTTGCAAAAGCAGCTAATGATTTAGGGGATAATAGGTAGCAGGTCATTTCCAACGAAGGAGAGAAAACTTTGTATTGAGAGAAAATGGTTGCTTGTGTGTAAATAATAGGGCTGTATGGGTGCAGAGGCACACATTCTTTATATCATACATATTATCATTATTAATATATGATTATTATTATCATATTATATTGTACATGCTAAAATAACAAAGGAAAGGACAACATGTCTATTCAAACTTACACATAAACAACTTTGCGAGCGAGTGAGTGTGGCTCGGTCTCTCATGCTCGGATGGTGCCCAAAAGAAGATTTGAAGTAAAATGACAAATGAGTCATTTGAAGACGCCCCCTCACACAAGCCTGTCACCACTTATGAAAATCCTGCAAGCTGCTGCCGCTGCATGTAGCACTTCATATTCTTAGTGGATCACCATTTGTAATGAAAATATCCCGCCAACATCTGGCTGATTCTGCTTAAAGCTTAGATGGAACGGCTCTAGTGTAGGAGAATTTTTTTTTCCTCCCTGAAAAGCACTTATGTGGTTCTCAATTCACACCATGGGATTTCTTATGATTTATTTCCTGATACTGAATTGTTCAAATCAATATTTGTAAGCCAGCCCTTTTGCTAAGGTTGTGAGTAAACAGATAAAACTCCTCACTCACTGGGGATCAATGTAGACTAAGCAAACTCACACAAGCCAACCTTTGTGGGTGAAGGGATTAGACACCCTCCTCCTCAGTTCCCACCATTCTCCTGATGTCAACCATAATGTTCTTATCAGAACAACAGGGGAGAAAGACTGGTCATATGTTCTAAATTTATCAAGGTCAGGGCCCGTGTTGGTGGGAAGAAAGCAGGGAACTTAAATCACGCACTCAGGGGGGGATGATTGAGAATTAAAGATGCAGCAGTTGTGAGGGAAAATCACTGGTAAAATCTATGGTTGAATTTTCACCAATGACAGAAGAAGAGAAAAGGATGGAAGAGGAGAAAGCGTGCTATAAAGAAAGAGAGAGAAACCAAGTGACACTGAAAACAGAGGGAGGCTTGCAGAAATGCCCAAGCCCCAAGTGAAAGCAGATCAAACACCCTCTACAGATAAAGTCTTCTACATGACACAGAATGGGAAATTAGAAATGACAGCTTGCTACCCAGAGGCCCATGCACAATGTGCATGTTTGTATTTGTGTGTGTGTGTGAATCAGAGCCAGAGTTTGGACTCAACTCTCTGCTGTGTTTTTCCAAAGTCCTGTGTACATGTGGAGGGCTACTGAAAATGCATGGACACTACTTTTTTCTTCTTCTTCCCAAAGTCTAATATAAACATTGTATGAGAAAACCCAAGTGACTTATGGGTAGACAATCCGTTACAGAATAACTGTATTCTATGCAGGGATGCATGACTGAAGCTATTGACCTGTGGGTCGATCCTTCATGGAGCAAATGTGTGGGTAGATCTGAAGTGGGTGACTCAAAACAATTTCAGACAGAGCTTTAGAAATGTGGAGAAAAAAAATATGATGAAATCTTTCATACAATGCTGATAGAAAGTATGTCACGGTATTCTTCTATGAGTATTTTCTGTCCACTGATGAGATAGTTGCTTTTTAGGTGTTAATGTAACACTATAGCAGCCCTGATTCCATGGTTTCATTACTACAATTGAAAAGATAATTGATACAGTACCTTGCAAAGCTCTAATTTCTGACATAAGCATTTTTTATTTGGACCTCGGTGAGGTCACTTTGTGCTTTCAGTGACATTTGATGACTATACTCTGATAGATCTCGTTGGTAAGGTTTATATGAATATTTATTATCATTCAAAAAGCATGCATTTCACAGTCATTAGATTCTTTTAGCATTACTGTTGTACACACACCGTGTTCTTTCAGTGCTATCTCTTCCAATTATCCTTGTGATTACTGTCTGTTTACAGAGACCACTTAAGGAGACAAAGGCAAAAATGCAAATGCAAGGCAATGCTATTACAAACCCATTATGCTTACAGAAAACCATTCAAATTGTGACCTTTAATTAAAATAGAGAAGTCCTTGCAAACGTTCTGGCTTTTTAATTGAGATATTGAGCTTAGGCAGCATGGAGCTCCACATTACACGGCTCCTGTTGTGCAACATCCTGGCTCAAATTATTAAAGCTATGATTATAGCCGAACACACCATTGTATAAAAAGATGTTCGAACATATATCTTTCTCACTGAAGGGTGATGAAGACTTTTGATGCATGATGAAAAAACAAAACAGCAACTTGAAGGGCTGGATACACACTGCCAAACATTGTGTCTCTGCAAAAGCAGCACGATTGGCTCTAGACATGCAAGCATATAGGCACGTATGCACACACACACAGACACCTGCAAAGGCATGCATATACTCAGCTTTAACTAACTACAACCACCCCCTCCCCCAAAATAAAAAACAGAGAGCAGCAAAAAATAAATTAGAACTTATGGATCATCCTGACAAGTGCCAGAGGAGCAGAAAATCTTTTACCGCATCAACATTATTCCTCATTATAGAGGTAGAAGAAGAGGAAGCTTTATTTTGTCATATACATTTATGCAGTATACAATGTAGTGAAATTTGTTCTCTGCATTTGACGTATCCCTGCAAATTGGGGTCCAGTATCCTGCTCAAGGATACTTGGACATGTAGACTGGGGGAACTGGGGATCGAACCACCGACCTTCTGATAAGTGGACGACCACCTAAGCCACAGCGGCTACAACTGTAGCCTTCTTGTGTAGAGTTTGACTGATTCTATTATTATTTATTATTGAAATAACCTGTAATTATTGGGTTCTCTGCATTTTCAAAGAATCAATAATAATATTTAACAATAATTTGTAGCAGCAAAAAAGCAACATCCAATTCATCAGTCAATATTACCCCCACACCTATGGGGAAAAAAACAAAACTACTGTGTCATCACTCATGAACAAAAAAACTAGATACTTGAACTCCTTCTCCTGAAGCAGCAACTCACCCCACAACCTAAAGAGAGCAGTCTGCTCATTTCTGACAAAGAACGATGGCCTCTCATGTCGGCTGCTTCACACACAGCTGCAAACTGCTCACAGGCTGATGAAGCCAACAGAACCATGTCGTCTGCAAAGAGCTGTGCTATACACAAAGCCAGAGAGGCCTAAAACTTAGAGAGCTGTGCCTGTCCGGAGTATGGTTCTTAACTAACATACTTTTCACATAGGCCTTTTTAAGGCTATTGCTTGTGGGTTTCAGGCGAAGCAGGGTGTAGTCTATGCCACACTGGCATGCATGAACACACCCACATAACAAAAAGTGAAATATAAGCATGCCCCGCCAGCCGTAGCATCATGCATAATGATGCATTACAAAGCCCATGATGGTACAGCATAGTGGAATATCCAAAATTCTCCATAATGGGATGAGGACTGGGAACAAACGGAGTCCACATCTGAGTCCAGCAAAGTGCAGAATAGGAGACAAAACAGTTCTCCAAGTGCCAACAGGCACGGGATAAGATAGAGAGAACGCGCAGCAGAAAAAACCTCTATTTAGACAAAATTCTGAAATGGGAGACATTTCACAGATAAAAAAAATCAATGAAATAACAGGGGGGAGACCAAGAATTGCAAATGTCTTCTGCTGGGTGAAATTCCTCTGGTGGAGAGTGTTCTGATGCCCTCTGGGAGGGGGGGGGGTCCAATCCAGAGGAGAGATGAGCCTGTGAAATTGCCTCAGACAGCCAGTGTGACAAGTACTGTGCAGACACAGGAAGGCCCTGAGAATATTCCATGAACTGCACAGATAAATTCTTGGAATGGCACAGGGCAGCTGTGCATGCAATACAACATGACAGCAGAGGATGGCTAATCACTAATATTTCACCAAAACCCTTGTGACGGGATGAAATAGCAGCTGTGTAAGTTTGAACAAACGTGCCAAATACCAAATTCTTATTCACTAACAATGTAGGTGGAATAAGAGCACATGAGGCATGCAGTAGAGTCCATGTTTCCCTCCAGGCACCAGCACTGGGAAGCTGTCCATTTGGTTGTGTAAGACACTCATGGTCTGGATAATGTGCACGATGTCCAGAGAAAGGCCCAGTCTCTCTAAGGGCTAGGCCCACAAACACTGTCCTTTCAATAAGTAACCCCTGATCACAGCCCTGTCTGAGAGAAAGCATGTCCGTGCCATCCCCACAAAAACATAATTTCTTCCTGCTCTGCTCTTGCAGAAGCTCCTATGGACACTTGGACCAGGAGCAGGCCTCTTGGCTGGACTAGGAACTTATCTGAGGTGCTGGCTATGCAGGAGGCAGAAGCAGCAGAGGAAGACAGAGAGCTGGAGATGGAGCAGAAGCTGAGGGACGAAATGCAGCTCAGACAGTGGCTGCAAATTTAGTCAGCTATGCCTGTGTACCTGCATCTGCCCAGCAGCAATCCTAGCTGTAGTGACGGATGCGCAGAAAGTGAGAGTCACACTGGCAGCTTTGCTAATCTCAGTTGCCTCCTATGGAGAAATTATCGTTGACTTGGGGGCTAGCTTGGTGAGGGGAAAATGCTCAGGGAAAATCCATCATCCTCTGTCAGTGATTGAGGTGAAACAGGAGAAAAGAGAGTGTTAACCAAAACTCACTTCCACCAGTACTTTAATAGTCCATTGGTTTTAATTTGAGTGACTCAAAAGAGGAAAAGACTTTTGATTAAAATGTTCAAAATAGAGGCACAGCGGAGACATCAATAAATGAAAGAACGGGGCGCAGATAAAGCAGTGGGTAGAGCCTGAACCCCACATACCGAGGCTATAGTCCTCCAGCGGTCGGCACAGGTTTGATTTCTCACGTAGCTCTTCCACATTTCCTGTCAACTCTTCGGCTGTAACTCAACTCAATAAAGGCGAAAATGCCCAAAAAAGAACTTGAAAAAGAAAGAAAGACTGACATTCACTTTGGGAACTGTTTCACACAAACAAAAACGTTCATGCAGCTCAGATGTATGTCAAATGAAGAACTTTATATGTACCACATTTTCTGGCTGTTTGCTGGGCACAGAAAAACACAGCATGGCTGTATCACACATTCCTCACACAGCTGTATACCGAGGAGAGCGTCCCCCTTTCTCCAATGATAAGCCTGCATCCAAAAGAACCAACAGAAGGGATGTTTTGCATGCCCATCTGCAGTGCATCTCTAAGACAGCCAAGCTGGACCCTGAGCCTCGTGGTCTGTCAAAAGGCCTTCTGCTTCCTAATGACCATTATGAACTTTAACCCAGGCCTACCTGGGTCCCTACCAGGGACCAGAAATAATCTGCACAATTCATGAAGCAACTTTTGTTACATCACATATTTTGGGAACATGTATGAATGCTGTTTGTTTTATTTTACGGTCAAAGAGCTTCAGAAGGTTGCAACCAGGGGACACCAAAAGTAGAACTACACTATAATTAGATCACCATGACGACCAAAATGATGCGAATGGTGGTATTATTAGTGTGCGCTCGCTCGCCCACTCTGCACGCTATCTTCTCCTTCGACTGGCTGTGCCTTCAGGTGTTCCCAGTGTGGAGCCTCGCTGCCAAACACATCTAAAGGACGTGCAGACCCTCGTACTTGTAATGCATTCTGCCTGTGAGTATGCAAACAGAGACGCGGACACACTCTCATCCTATTATTGTAAAGAGAAAACTTTGTTTCAGCTCAAGAGAAGGAGATTCCCTCTCAGACGGCTCCAATACAAGTATCTACTTTGACATATTAGAGTCAGTTGTAAAAAAAAAGGGGGGGGGGGGTTTACAAAAGAGAGAGGAGCAGGGAGCAGATAAGGGATGCGACAAATGACATTTTTCATCCAATATTTACTTCCCTGTGGTGAAAAAAGGGGGATTTTTGGGATTTGCTGACGTCACGGAAGAAACTTTACAGCGAATATCCTCCACTGGTTTTTAAAGGGAGCCATAAGGACAAGCAAATCCTCATGTTCCGAACCAAAATAAAAAGCAGATACAATTAAGAAGCCATGCATCACCACTGTATCGGTGTTGCAACAACTTCTTATCTATTCCTCACCGAGGAAAAGAGAAGCAAAAGGCAAGCAAAGATAGGAAAAAGTGTGGAGTTGAAAAATGCAATAGGTTAATTAAAAAATAGTTATCACCAAGGAGTCAACAGGCTTTTTTGGTGCAAGACAGATTGAAGTTTCAGTGTTGTTATGGAAACGAGATGAGACTGTGTGATTAGCAGACACTTATCACATTTAGCTGCAATCCAATCTGCTAAGGTTCAATCTGCTGTTAATTGCCTCTTTTCTGCAAATTGACCCAAATGTTCTCACTCAGTCTATACTTATGCCTTTTTTTGTTCTCTCTTTCTTTCAAATCAACTTTCCTTCTCTTCCCATAATGCCCCTGTCTCTCATTCTCTCACCCTTTGTCTCTCTGGATCTGGGCACAGTAAGCGATGATGTCACCCGTCTCCAGCGGGTTAACAGTGTGAGGTGAAAGCCACTATTTTGTTCTTTTGGGTTAAGAACCCACTCACTGAGATTAGAGAGCATTGTTTGCTTCGCCCAGCCTTCTTATAACTCCCACTCAGACCCACATGGAGGCTCTGCGCAGCTTTGTTGTCACACTTGTACTGTATGGTCAGAGAAATGTACGCTGCTTGGTTGGTATTGAACAAGAGAAACCTTAGAGATCAAACGCAGCTTAATTGTTGTTGTTTTTGTTGACGTTTTTGAGTTTGAGTCTTTATTTTTAACATGTAATAAAAAACAAAATAACATTTAAATGTGCAAAATTAAATAGCCTTGTACATAACAAAAAAAACCACACAAAAAAACAATAACAACAAATAAACATATAAAAAAAGCAAGAAAACAAACAAATATTTTAAATCTTATTGTTATTTATTGGAAATAGTATTTCTATTTCTCATTCAGAATGTTTACATTATTCCTAATAGATCAAACGTGTCTATTCTCCAGGTCATCCTACTGCTTTAGTTTACTGTTCCTATACTTTACCTGTATATATATATATATATATACATACAGTACTGCAGTATCACTTTTGCGCTGCACTTCTTTAATTTCCCTTCTGGAATTTGTCAGTGCAGAAGGCAGCTTCATTGTCAGAATCTCAAATTTATTTATTTATTCTTTTGTCGTTCATTCTTCTTTTTGTACTCGTTGATGTGACAGAATCCAACTGTATGATGTCATTTGTTTGGTTAATTTTATTATGTAATTTTCACATCAGCGTACTATAATTAATAATAATAATTATATAATATGTATATGTATATATTCATTTTGTGAAAGAATAATGTTTATTTACCTTCCATACCTTTTTAGGACCCCCTTGAAAACGAGATGATTCATCTCAAGGGATTTATCCTTCTTAATAATAAACATATCCAATAATGACTGCTTATATCCTTTCAGTCACAGTGAGCAAAGTTGAAATAGGTCTACATTTTAAACAGATACGCCAGACTTAAAATTGCTTTTACTACATTTTTCTATGTGCCTGATTAATATCATCTTTTCTGTCCTTCCTAATGATTAAATTCACATTCTCATATCTGAAACTTCCATCCTAAACTGTCACAGGTGCTGCTTTGCTCTGCACACACTACTAATTGTGCAAAAACTATAAGGTCCTGCTAATGAATCAACATCTAGAGAAACCGTCTGTATTTCATCTGCAGACACACAGACATCATCCCACTCATCACCTGCCACTGCTCATATATCTTCATTCTCTCCATCAGGGATCCTTCAGTTTATAGTCTCTCTTCTCTCTTTCTCCCTTATTAAATTCATGCAGTCATTCACATTCATTTATTCATTTTTCACTTTCCCTCTCCTGCTTGTGGCAGATGTTCACAGCATACACTTGGCCAGAGGAGAGGAAATTAAACTAACTACACTAAACACACCTCTTCCTCCTTCCTCACACAGTCTCCACCATCAGTCTTACGTACCGGTACTTCATGCCGGTGAGCTTGGCGGTGGACTCCTTGAGGTTGTGGTGGTACCGGTGGGTGAAGGAGCCCAGGCTGCGAGCTATCAGGGCCACGGTGCGGAAGCGTGCGCGGGCCTTGCTAGTTGTGTTGGGGCTGGTGGCGTTCTGTTTGCTGTGCTCACCGTTACGTGGGGCTTTCAGCCCGTGGTCCGTACACGCAAAGGACACCTGCATGGCTGAAGGCGAAGGCCGCTACAGCTGCTCCAAGACAAACAAGGCTTTGACTGTGCCTTTAAATTAGGCCTGTACTTAACAGTCTTTTTCCTGTCTGTGAAGCTTAAATATTGTCCTTGTTGTTCATAAGTTGATGTTGAAGCTCAAAGTCAGTGGTCCAGGCCGGTCCTTCCTGGTGCTCCTGAATCTCTCATGGAAATGACGAGAGCATGGGATTTATTTTGGGAGAAAGATGTCAAGCTAATCATCCATCAAGATTGGACAGAGCAGTGGAGATGTCCTGGTCAGTGTGTGAGGAGTTGAGACAGGGACCCTGTGCCGGTCTGACTCCACCTGAAAATATGAGGGAGAGATGGAGGGAGAAGGATGAAGGAGGAGAGGGACTGGGTGAGTGACTGAAAGAGTTGCCCATGAACTGAGTTGCCCAACACTTGGGAGTTGTTTCAGGGGGTAGAAAGGGTTTAAAGGTGTAAGAAGATGAAAACGTCCTGCTAAACCAGGGAAAATGACATTTTCTGTAGTTTGAAGTCATTCATCTACATCTTTAACCCACTTCTACGAGGCAATATTCCATATTCTTCCTTTCCTTTGTGACTAATTCTTCTTTTTCTGTCCCCTCGCCTTATGCCGTAGGAAATATTGCGTGCGCTTCTTTATAATTAATCCATTTGTGTTTACAAAGTCTATCTCTAATGCCTCTTTAAATGCGATTCTCTTTAGGGTGTCTGGGAGGTCTTTGTCAGGCAGTCAGAAGTTGTGGGTGTCTGGGGAGTCGTTCTCGTCCTCCGACTGTGCCTAAGCCTTTTAGTCGAACAGCTGGAGTGCGGAGAGTAACACTGCACCGCTACATTGTGCTTTTGGCACTATGCACACATAATCACAGACAGCCTCTCGCTCCTGTCACACGTCTTAATAAAAATAAGGTCATGCATTCACAGGAAAGCAAACGCTTGAAATAAACACTAATAAACACTAGTGAACGGCTGCATTTGCTTACACTGTCAACACACACAACCAAATCTTTACCATTACAGTACAGTTGTTCTTACACACATTGAGTTTTCAGCGCTCTCTTGGGAACAAAGATGAAGCAGGGTGAGATTCCTGACTGATGTCTGCCCTCCTGCAACTTTGAGAGGAATCAAGTGATGTTACATGGCAAGCAGAGGTCCCGCAGAGATCCACATCCCGACAGTAGCTGCAGCAGCGTCTCCAGCGCTGTCCTCAGACCCAGCAAAGCAGCCTTGTCCTGTCTCCAAAGTCGCTGGGCACAGTAACACAGCTTCTAAGGTCCCCGGCTTTCCCGCAAGAATGTTCTGCTTGATAAAGGGACCCTGGAATGGCAGCAGACGTGCAGAGAGGAGAGGGGGAGGTGAAAGGAGGATGCATGGTACCTCACCTCATGGAGAAGAGGACAGATGCAGTGAGGAGGCGAGGAGCGTGTTGAGCGCAGAGCGAGCGAGCCAGGCGCTGAATGAGGGGGAGAGACAGAGTGTATGGGCTACTGGCATTGCTCTGACTTACTGGCTCAAAGAACTGCAGTGTTTTTCACTATGGTGCCACAGAGAGAGAGAGAGAGAGAGAGAGAGAGAGAGAGAGAGAGAGAGAGAGAGAGAGAGAGAGAGATTTTGAATAGAAGTCAAAGGAGCCGAGTTAATGCATGTGTGTTCATTTACTTAAAGAAATACACCTCAGGCAGGGTGTTGAGGTGGCATAACAGTGGCTCACATGTGAACTGAACTGCATGCTTCACTCATGAGGTATTTTATTTGTGGAAAAAAAAAATTTCAGTGAGGTTTCACTCTGAGAGAAATAGTTTATTACAGTTTAATCATTTAGTTACTATGTGGAGGATGCTGACACCTCAGAGCAGATGTTGCTGTACGGTGAAATAAAGCATAAACCAGCGCTCAGGCAGTGTGTCTTATCTTTCCTCCCCCCACTGAACAGGAATGTGACAATGCAGGATTTCATGGTTCATTGAACATCCACAAACCTCCAGGCTAAAACGGTTTTATTTATATCCTTGTGATTGCGTTTGATAACAGCAGACAATTATAAAGATCAGCTCGGCCGGGTCCTGCCATTTCTGATGCATAGTAAGGCTATAAATGTCAGCGCTGTGCATGCTATACTTAAACCTTTTGGCATATGACCTTCAGAGATGAAACGACTACTTCGCTTTTGATTCAGGCGATATAATAAACATAATATGGTACACAAACATAATTGGAGTAATTTGCATCTCCTTAAGTTGAAGTCTGTTTAAAAGAAAAGGTAAAAATTCAGCAGAGGCTGTGATATCCTGACTTTCCCTAGTATGGGTCAAGATCCAAAAATGCTGGATGTATGTAGTAATTTGTAGGTTCCTCCTTGCCTGGTAGAAGCCTATATCTTTTAAATGTGTTTTTTCCAGACCTTTAAAAGCTCCCTCTTGAGCAGTGCTACTAAACTAAAATTGCAAGCGGTCCAGTAACGCCTCGTTTATGCTCTACGACAAAGACGGCGTTCATTCCACATATAATTGGACACGTTTTCGGAGAGCTTTCGGATACGGATGAGGCTGACGAAACGGAGCGATGCCACCGGAAATGGTTGAGGGCCGTGTAGCTACAATTCAAGCAAGGCACGACAAATGTGTACGGACACAACGAAGAAGAAAGAAGTGAAGCCATAAAGTGTAAAAAGTCTCTGTCGTCATGCCTCGATGTATTTAATGACCTCACAGACCACCGCCAAGTACATGGTTACCTCCGCTTTTGCCGCTTTTAAAAATTACTAGGTACATTATCACAACCTACTACGGCCGTTGCCTTATTTGTTGTTGTCAAAACTTCTAATACTTCACTTCCCCACTACGGTTGTATCTATGTCGACATAAAGGACGTATGGAAGTATGTAGGGTGGGAGCATAAATGGGCCTTAAGTCAACCATTCTCCCCTGCTGAGGACCGAGTCTTATCTTTTTTTCCTGTTGTGTCAAAAGGCTTCACAGTCCTGATGAAGCCTCCCACGGTTGGTGACCAGAGCTCTAGAGCCTCAAAAGACATCATAGGACCACACAACTGTGTTGACAAACCTAGAAGCACGGCCTCTTGATGTGTGAAGTCCGTCTAGTTCGCCTTTAAGTCATATAACCTGTTAGAAGAACTGAATAACACCAACACAAGCTCTGCTGTGCTGCCATTTTTACATCTTCTACAGTCCTTGCCTGAGGGCAAACCCTGTTTTTGTCTGATCACGTTGTTGTTCTGTGACGCTCTAGAGAGTTGGTGCACTGTTGGACAAATTTGCAAATATTCCTCTAATGACACCAGCACCTCAAGGCTACAGCTCCCTCCCTTTCTAATCCCATTTAAAAGTATGTCAGTCAAAAGCCTCAAACTAGATCTTACATTCTGAGCTGGGTTCCCCAAAGGGTGATGAGCCTGTCACCTAGAGGGAAACCACTCTGATTTAATTGCCCCGGGAAGAATCTATAATTGCGTTCTGAGAGTTTGTTGCCAAGACACAAAGCTCCATACGGTGAGTATAGACATAATGAAATGGATGAATAGTCATGGCGTGCCGCTCAGGACACTAATACCTTTAAAACTAACCCTGCATTTCCCAAAAATGTGGATCATCTGTCGGCATAGATTTATAGCACGGCCTGTGTTCTTCCAAAATACTGCATCTGTTTCTACAGAGAACATAATTCTTTACCTGTCGTGGCCTCTGGTATCTAAATAAAGGTCTGCAGCTCAAGGATCCATTTCACATAATTACAACCCTTTAATTACACCTCACAATTACAACCCTGCTCCTTGACCAGAAAGGAAACTTTGCACATTTTACTTTCATTTTCGCTCTCTAATAGACGGGACTAGATTAGGACCAACCTCCTGTTGAGAAAATTAGAGAGAATAATGTGAGAAACGTTTCCAGGCGGTTTGTGATGTCACTGCTGCAGCTTCTCTGGAAGCTCGATCACTTTGTGCTCAATTTCCTTATGCTCACACTTTCTGTCCATCTATTATCGCCTCTCTCTAATCTGCCTCTCCCATTCCTCCTCTCTAAATCATCATTTAGCGCAGCACTCTCCCTCACTCCAAGCCCATAGTGTTTCCGCTATGCTGCTGATTAGACCCGGGAGCGCAAGTCATTGTGATACACAACGCTTACAACACCACAAAGGAAGGACTGGCTGTTTAATCTGCCTTTAATAGGGCGGTGCTGACATATAATGGTCAGAGTTATCAAGTGCTACAAATTTCATTCCAGGCCAGCAAACATGCATGAAATACTGATGAGGAAGCTTGACGGGAGGGGATGATATCTGCTCATGATAATCTGCTCATGATAATGACAAGGTCATTATCATGAGCAACAAAACTGAACCCAAAAGTGATGTCATCATAACTACTGCTCCCACTATCATTTCCAGCCGGAACAATATGAGATTGGCCATTATCAAAATCAACATCATATCAGAGCAGCCTCTGCCACGACCTGTCATTGTGAAACCACTGCCATGTTGACGCTGATGAATGCTGACATCTTTATTGTGACAACCCCTACAGATGACTGGTGACCTTATGTTTCTTCCCAGCAGGCTTATGGCCTCATAGCGGGATATTGAATGATGGAAGGAAGTGAACGCAGAGCTATTTATTTTTAATGGCGAAGCGCTCAGTGGTTCGGAGATTCGGTATTGATGCAATTTTTATGTCCCGTCAGAATCTCAACCTTTGCATAAATAGTTTACCAGCTCACTTTGGGCTCATAGCCTGAGTGTTTTGGTGTTGTGAGACTGAATTCGCCTGGAGTAACAGCTCATCCTGAAGGCAGTGGGGAAATAACCCCGTTCCCCATAAAACACTCCATGAAAATATATCTGAGGCATCACACTTAAATAGCATTATGTGCCATGCTGATGCAAAGTTATGTACAAATCAATTTGTGCAAAAAGAAATATGTCGACATTTTGACATTATCGTGAAGCTTAAAGACTGTAAGCGGTGGGAAACCGCTGACCTGGTTCTGTCCAAATCCACAGATGAGGGTTGAAGGTGTAATTTCCTGTCTTTGTTTTCAATCTGCCTTTTTGTCCTAATTAGTTTCACCTATCCATGGTTAGCCTCCTGTGTATTTAGTTCATGTCATTTCACTCTTTCAGTTGTCAGTTCATCTGTGTTTCATGTAATTCCTATTCCCTGTTTTTTTGTTGGAAGACTTTCATTGGAATGATTCTCTGTTGGATTTCCAGCCGCCTGTATTTCTCTCTTGTATTGTCTTCTGTTGGTACCTCCAGTATGATTATTAAAGTTATGTTTTGTTCATTTTACTTTTCCATTTGCTTTGTCTGCTGTTGGGTCCTTAACTCTGAACTGATCATGACATTAACAGGCTATATCATTTGTAGAATTTAAACAGGAATCTGACAGGAGTCCCAGAGGGTGGCTCAGAAATAGTCAAACAACTCCTCTAAAAAAACAGACTGACACTTTTTCTGGTTAAAAGTTGTACAAATAAAACAACATGTCTATTAAAGAGAAATCTGACATATTGGGAAACATACTATTGTCTTTCTTGTTGCAGTAAATCATAAGATTTTTGTTAGAATGCTAAGTTTGATAATACTGCCAGTAGCTGGCTAATTTAGCATAGCTCAAAGCCTAGGGTCAAGGCTTTTATTTATTATTTTTACTTTAGATACTGTATTCATCCCACAGGGGGAAATTCCTTCTCTGCATTTGACCCATCCCTGAGGAGCAGTGGGCTGCCATTACATTGTAGCGCCTGGGGAGCAAATTGGGGTTCAGTATCTTGCTCAAGGATACTTCAGCTTGTAGACTAGCGGGGGCTGGGGATTGAACCACCGACCTTTCATTCTGTGAACGACCCCTCTACCTCCTGAGCCACAGCCGCTCACCTGGATTTGTCCATACAGTCGAGCAGGTAGGATATTCAAAATGACAACCTGTGGTTTTTAATTTACATTTTTGTACATATGAAACAAATGACATGTTCATTAGTAGCATTTGGTAGCATGGCCTGCATAGGTAGATCTCTTTAAGTAAAAGGCTTGCTCTCCTTGCTCTCATGATAACTTAATCTTAATCTTAAACTTGGGTTAAACTTAAGATAAACAATTCCTTCATTCATGCTTCACATTTCAAGTACAAAGATGAAAATGTTATCATTCAATTCATCTAACAATCTGCAAGGAAGCAAATAAGTGTCAATATATTCTTCAATAAAGTCATCATTGTAAGACACTGTTAAAAATGTATTTAATATTTTGACATACAGGCAAGATACAACTAGAGCTCATACTATACCTCCTGTTTAGCTTGCCTGACCTGTACCCCACCCCTCCAAAACGTTTTGTGGAAATAGTTTCAGCACTTTTCGTAATTAGGAAAACAATGTCAAAACACCCTATCTGTAGTCGCAATGTTAAAGAAAGTGGAAAGAAATTCCTGGATCCGTCCCTTTAACTGGCTTTGCACCAAAACTTAAACGGTTCTTTCCTTTCTCATGCCCAATCCTGCTACCAAGTTTTGTGGAAATCCTTCAAATAGTTTTTGCATGATCCTGCTGACAAATATAAACCAGCCAACCAACAGACAACGGGTAGAAACATAACCTCCTGGGTGGAGGATGGAGGTTAAGGAGGCTACGGCTCATTCATGTGATTAGTTATTGCTCTTCACCAGCACACATTAATATCCATCGTGAGGAATGAGGGTTTGGTATCACATGCAATATACCGTCAACACATAAACAAAAACAAAACAAAACACAGTAATTCACAGTAATTCTGGAAAACTTCACTCCATTTAGTGATATATATACTGTATATGATCAGTGAAATCTCACACTCTCATTCAAATCCTCAGACTTTGCACACGACTGAAATCTGCAGAATCCACTGCAGACGTAACAGTCTGAGGGTGGCCTCACATAACTAAAAGAAAAAAACAAGTCTCCTTGCAGACTGGAATCAGTGCTGACTCCCACGGTGCTAAGAAACAGTCTCTTAGCAGGAGATGATGAAATTGTTGTGGTTTTCATAGGACAAGGACCCTGCTGAGCCGAGAAAAGGCTGCAGTACTGTTTCTCCTTTTTAAGTGCATGCACCCCTCCTCAGAGCATAATATCCTACCTGTAGACCATGGTGGCATTAGGTTGCACAGATGCCTGAAAAAAATGGCTGTGTATATGAAGAAGCTCCTGCAAACTGTGCTGCTCTCGAGCTCTGCTGGATTCAAAACTTCCTGGAAGGCAGCTGGTGGGGCTTGAAGGATACAGCCTGGCTCCTGCCCCCTGCCTCTGCTGGATGGAACTGGGGCAGCGATCGAGCCTCGGCCCCCCTCTCAGCCTGGGCACGGGGATTTCACTGCAGACTGTCTTAAGATACATGTTTGTATCAACGCTGTCTGCCGCAGGCTGATGGGGCACTCTGTCTTGTTAGCAAATCGTTTCAGTATATTTAGTCATCCTGTGGAGAGAATCTGGCCTAAATACATCTCCATGTAAGCACAATGCAATGCTGGTCATGTGGAACCACTGAGGATATTCGTATTCAAGTTCTTGTCGTGCCTGAAGCCAACGAAGCGTTTGAGAGTAATAACCCGACGTGATTTTCACAGCTATGTCAAAGATCATATGTGAACATAGGACAGCTGGACCAACATGCACATGTGCAGACAAATAAGATTAACATGCTAACAGTAGAAATAACAGAGGGGGGGGGCAAATATCTTTATGGGCCATATCTTTGATATCAACTTTGTTCTTAGATGATTGACACAATTAAACTACAAAGGCAGCTTTTGTTTGAGCTGGTGGCTCCAGTGAGAGAAGCCAGTTTGTCTGTGACACAAGCTGAACAAAGCAGAGGGGATATTTCTGACTTGACATAAATACCCTCTTGATACAGCTGTTGCATGGGCAGCCAATAGAAGGTGCAGCTGAGAGCCAAATTGGATCCTACCAGTCCGTCTGCTGGTAACGTTTCCACAAACGGAACGATTGATCAATGACGGAAGCAGAAAACGTGAACAACAGAGTTGGGGAGTAATGGATTACATGTCATCAGGATGATGTGCAACAAATAAAGTCACTACAATCAGACCAGGTTACATTTGAGAACATTTTCCCCTGAATATGTTGACTATGTTCTACCGCAGGCCAACAACCATGTTAGTTACTTCTCTCAGGTTGTCAGGAGATAATGGAGTTTTAATTCCATTTTATTTCAAATGAAACGGAACATGAACATTTTGAGTCAGTGCTCCTTTAGCCTTACAAGACAGAAGTCCTCTATGTGTCTTTGATTAAAAACAAAAGCTTATACAAAGATATAGCATTCCACAGGTTGCAGAATACACGCAGTACATACAGTATGTTACAAAAAGTTGCCATGTAATATGTACTCTGTAACTAATTACATTTAAGAACTAAATGCACTCAGAGAGCACAAACCTCCACTAAAGCAGCTCAAGTTTCCCCATTAAGTCATTGCACCTAAAAGCAGGATTCCCATTATAGTTTAATAATAAGACTCATTGACCATGGAAACCGGCCCCTAGAATTTGGAATCACATAGGTATCATTATTAGTTTAATATTTATTCAAGAGAACCAATAATTCACTAGTGGTGATTTTCTTCTGAACTTCTGAAGATTTGTCAAATTTATTTCTTATCTTACAGTAGTGAATTTACCATGAGCCCTATAAATTTAGACATTCTGGATCACTGGATTATTACTTGGATCCAGATCAGGCTCTGATGTGTGCTAGATCTTACGGGGATGCGATCGTGTAATTTGTATTCAAGCATTGGAGGCATGGAGTTGGAGGCAAACATCTTGTAATGACCCCTGTCCTGCATCTGGATCCAGATGATGATATAGATCGCCTAAAATCATTGTTCCTACCTCTTGAAAACATTTCATCGAAATCTGTTCATAACTTCCTGAGTAATCCTGCTGTGACACAAACAAACCAATGTCTGCAAGAACATGACGTCCTTGCCGGAGGTAATAAAAGGAATCCTTACTCAGTTCAATACACTGTAGGCGTTTCCTGTTAAATACCAGCTTGGTCTGGTGTGATCAGCAGCTCATGGTCAGTATTGCTGTGTTACTGACATTCCTCAGTGTTATGCTGTGTTTTAGCATGTCACAGATTTCTATAGTTTCACCAAAAGTAAACATATCACACCAATGAATGAACAGTAAATGTTACAAAAAAGGCCTCATAGATGTGTAACATAAAATCAGAGACTTTACATGAATACATTTTTCTCTTTCATCAGAGGGACAGATTCTGTTGTCATTTATTTATGATGTTATTTAAATGTGTTTGTCTTTCTCCGAGCTCTTTGTTTTCCTCATGTCAAGAGTATTTTTATTATTAATGATAGCATTTTTAAACAGCTGTGTCATGGTTTTAGTCATAGTTGGTTTGTTCCTCTTATTTTGAAAGGTTTGCATCATGATTTTGTGTCACTGATTCCTGCTTTATTTTGTAAATGTATTCCCATGCTGTTACACTTCCTGTCTTGGCTGTTCTTGTTTATTTTGCCCTGTGTTACCCTCTGTCCTTGTTTCATGTTCTGTGTTCACATTTTTCTACTTTCTCCCTCTCGTGTCTTTTAGATTTAGATTTCTTTTTCTCGGTCTTCTCTACCCGTCTGACCCTTTAAGTTTTCTGTGCTTGTTCTCGAGTGTGTGATTGTCTGATTGTCTCCTCCTGTCTGTGATTGTCTCCTCCTCCCTGTGCCATCTCCTCTCCTTACCTGTCTGTATTTAGTCTGTGTGTTTTCCTCTCTTTAGATGCCAGTTTGTAGATGTCTCATCCTGCATCCTAGCCATTCTCTACTGTTTCCAGTTGTAGGTTTTCTTAGTTTTCTGCCTTTAGATTTGGATCTGTTGATCTAGGGTATTTGGATTACCTGAGTACTGATTACCTGCCTATATGTGGACTCTGAACCTGCCTTACTGCTTTTGATTCTGTTCCCTGTTCTGGACTGCCTTATGGGTTTTTGACCTTGGATTGTTTACAGGTTTTTAAAGAGATTTCACTGATCTTATTAAATCTGTGAACTGCACCCAAGTGTCTTTGTCGTGTCTGCAATGGGGTCCTCACATTTCTGGTAGTTGAATACGTCTTTCTAAGACCAGGCTTCATAAATGTAATAAATATTATATCATATTTTATTAAGTGCTATTATATCACTTTTTGTTTACTTGGCTGCATGATTTGAGGGTAGAAGTCATTTATAGTGGTAAAACAAAATTCCAGTGATACCAAAATGTGAATGTGTTAGTATAACAACCTTATACCTCAGTGTATCTCGCCTATGACAGTGTGTAACGGGTGCCTTCTTCTCTGTTGGTCAGCTGTACCTGCCTGCCCTCTGGTGAACAGAGAGGATACAGCAGCCAGATCCAAAAAGACTTTGGGTTTGGCAGCATCGACCCTGAGGAGTCTTTGAACAGTTTGTGCTTCGCTCATCCAAAAAAGGAATGCACAAGCCTGGCAGAAACAGTCATGATGGAAGTGGATGCAAACGCTCCAACCAACGGGAACACACATCACTCATTCACAGGCCTGCGAGTTTTCTGAAAATGGAGATAAGATGTTGGCTGAATGTGTGGGGGCTGAGAGCTCCTCGGTGTATCTGCTGTGTCCTCCCACTCAGAGTGCAATGTGTGAGGCAGACGCAGAGCATTTAGTCTATTTCAGTGCTCAGATATGTGAGGTCTTTTCTTCACTGTTCCCTCCAAGACCAGAGTGACTCATCCACGCTCCATAATCTGACTCCTGCAGGCAACGCCGCTGCAGATATCAGCAGATATCATCTCATAGATCGACATCGTGACTGTTGACTTCGTGGTTCACGGTGAACATTTATGCATGAGCAGGCGGTTGTGTTGTTTTCTGATGCTTCACATAACATCCCCATTAAAGTGGTGATGTTTTAAAGGCCTAATAAGGCGCTCTCTCCGCTTTGGCTGCAAAGACATCGCTTGCCAGTGGGATCAGCTAATGGTTAACATAAGTCTCATGGGAATCGCTGACAAGTGAAAAATACAGGAATATCCAATGAGTCTTATCTTCTAAGTGAAGGGAAAAAAAGATGAGAAAATGTTTGGTTTTGCTGATCAGGTTGATAAAACAATAAACCTTTGTTTCTGATCCATCAGAAATAAAACAGCTTTTATTTTGGGATACACTCGAGGCCATTTCCTTCTTGGTGTGGAATAAAGCAGCGTCTGCAGAGCCGATGGAGACGAACTGAAGAAACAGAAAGATGAAGACCTCAGTGGCTTTGCTGACTTTACTCCTCCTTCGCCTCATTGTGGCTGATGCCTCAGGTGAAGAATACAAACGCAAAGATGTCCAACAATGAGTCAGCATGTGTCTGTCCTGGGTCTGGTTACACAACAGGGAGCCGGGGAAACTACTGCATGGAGGCCAAACTAAGAAACACAGAGAAACACTTACTGGATCTGAGGGCAGAGGTATAAGAACACACCCTATAGGTTTTTATTCTGTCTTTGTCTATCTTTGTGTATTATTTAATTAAACAAAATGAACATTAGTATAACCTCCTTTTTTCATGTAACCTGAAGGTCACCAAGTGGCATTTGGAGCATATATTGGTGGTCCTGGTAGACATATTGGACCATTTAACTCTGACCTACCAAAATGTCTACTCAAACACTGGTGCATACAACCCCACAACAGGTAAACGAACCATATTGTCGTTATATGACAAAGCATAACTGCTGATGTACTTAAAGTGGTACAAAATGTCATTATTACCATCATCCAAAGGTATTTTCACTGCTGCTGGCAGGTATTGTAGAGTGTTTCTCAGAGCTCCAGATTCTTTTAAGAGTTGATGACAGCAGCTCAGGTCATTGTAATCAATGCAAATATTAAAAAAGTGAGAGAAAGAAAACAAATAAAAACAAGTGCTGAAATAACCAGTTCAGAGGAATCCCTGTCATGATTATGTAGATTAAAATGTATTTCATTCAATAGGCATATTAAAAAATAAATAAATAAAATAAGAAAAAATAAAAACGTTGTGATATTCTAATACCATATATCCAGTTTGCCTTTTCAATTTCACTCAATCAAATCTCATTCAAACGTCCCACAGTCCAAGCATAAAGATAATCATATTTTCATATATCATGTGCGGATAAATGGCAAAGACTCTTATTTTAAACTTGATGACACATTTAGTACAAAAAGGTGTATTTATTTAAGTAAACAACAGAAAAGTCTGCTTTGAAAACAAACATAAAAATCAGTGTGAACTCAATGCTGTCATGAAAACCTTGCTGTATTTTGTTCTTACATTCATTCCTACAGTGACCAACTGTTTTAAGGTGCTGCTAGGATTTAGCTGCAAAGTTAGGCTAACTGTTTCCACCTGTTTCCAATCGTAACGCTTAGATAACCTCCTGCTCGCTGTAGATTTATACGTATGTCAGACACGATAGCAGCATCAATCTTTGACTCTAACTCTCAGTGTATTTCCCAAAAAGTTGAATTCTTGCTTTAAAATACATAAACCAGAGCAGCAGAACAAATAAAACTGTACATGTAAGCCATGTCATTCTAGCTTCGTGAAGTGGGAACCTTTTTGTCCCTGTGTGGCTTCTTCCTCTCATCTGCAGGCTCCATTACTGCGAAACCTCCGTCACACTGTGGAAACACGACACAGGGTCAAAGAGGACTTTCCTACTTCCTCGTTTTCTCACATGTTAAACCCATTCTATCAGGGGTCAGACTGAGTGTGTCCTCGGCGTCAGACCAGGTCTAAGCCCATGTGGTTCAGTGGTTTAACAGTAATAAATACATGAAGAGGGTGTTTTCGACAGTGGCAGTGTTTTAAGGGAAATTAGACGATCTTCTTCAAATGCAACCGTATCTTTTTAAGGCTTTTTAAACTGCTGTTTCGAGTGCTGTGTCACAGGATCCTGCTGGTTTCCTCGCTCAAATCAAATCACATGAAGCCTCTGCATGCACACAACTTATTCATCCACTTCCCTCCCTGTTCCTCTCTCTAATTCTCATCAAATGCTTCATTCTTCCTCTGATATCTGTGTGTGTGTGTGTGTGTGTGTGTGTGTGTGTGTGTGTGTGTGTGTGTGTGTGTGTGAGGTTTGGCTCAGGTTGAAAAGAATAAATGCCATGCCACTTCAAGACCATTACACATCAGGGGTCATGTCCTGTGTCATATGCACCCGAGGGAGAACATGCTGTAATCTATTTATTGCTAAACGGTTAAGAGGAACTTGTGTGTCTGTTTCAACATTTTATAGATGTGAGGTGAAGTTACAACACACGACACACTTTCCTCCATACAGTTTGTTAGGGACCAAGCAGTGAGGCAATGAGGAGACAGGATTTAAAGTAGAAAAATATAGTTTTTTTAATTTACCAAAAAAGTATAACGATATAAGCCAAACAATGTAATAACTAGGCCTTTAAAATGGGTCAACATTTGAACGAATAAGGCGGCTGTGTGCACGCCAGATCTGCTCCAAAACTCAGTGGTTCTGTCTTTGGCCCATGCCTCACTCTTCCGACAAATGTTATGAAAATCCGTCACGTACTTTATGCATATTTGACAAAAAATGCTGTAAATAGCCGCATGTTTAAGGAAGTGAAAACAAATTCGTTGGATCCGCCCCTTTGTCTGGATCCACTCCAACATTTAACAGGTCAAACAACAACCCTGTCAAACAACCGACCCTCCCACCAAGTATCATGAAAACCCAAAAAGTAGTTTTTGTGTAATCCTGTTGAAAAACAAATAAATAAACAGACAACATTACCTCCTCAGGCGGAGGCAACAATAGGGTTTGTGTAATATAGCATTATGCCAAAAAAAGATCACAGTTTAGACAAACCTCCAGCTCCACAGATGCAGTGGCAGTTGGAAAATCACAATATTTGTCATAAAATATTCAAGGAAAGAATGACTTTAGAGTTGCACAACTTGACTAATACCAGTACAAACCTGTTTTTTTAATCACTCCTGCAAACAGAAAACAGTATTATAATGTACTGCAGTATCTTCTCTGATATTTATATGTAAAACTACATAGGATTTTACTATTGTATCAGTTAAACTATTTTAGACATAGATATTACTTCAGTCGTATTTAGGCTCCTTCAGGGGGGCAGCTCTGTCTCCTAGAAGTCATCTTTATATAGAATTAATTTACAATAACAAATACGTTTATAAAGGAAACGTAATGCAAACCAGTTATGTTTCTATTAGCAGAATGAGGAAATGCTCTTAATTATGATATGAGGCAAACAGAACATATCAGTAAAATACTGACTGATGTATTTGATTTGTTTTCAGGAAGCTTTAACAGAGAAGAGGATGCTTCCCTAACCTTTTATTGACTAAACTAAACCACATACCAGAGTCTGTACTTGGAGCTGCTGGTTTCCTGCATTTGCCCACCATCCACCCCGACCACCTCCTTACGACTCCAGCAGCGGCACATAAATGTAGTGTTTCGTTCAGACAAACATTTTCTCAGAACAGGCTTTTCCCATATTAGTGTTGCTGTGTTTAAACTTCATTTCTGGGTGACAGGGTTGAAAATGGACTGATAAACAGGGCTGTCATGCGAGGGGGGGGGCCTCAAAGATAATAAAATGAACTGTGGTGGGAGCAGGGAGAGGATCCAGGATTTTTAGCTATACACCCTTCAAAGGATGAACCACTGGGGGTTAGGAGAGGAGTTTCAGCGTTTAAAAATAATTTGAAACACATCTTAGTTGTAGTTCTGAATGGATATTTCTCTCTGACATGTGCAGAGGAGCTCAAGTCAGCATAGTCACCCTATCTTTTTTGTACTCAGCATGTTGGGAACAACAATGCCATCTCAGAGCTTAGATTAATCAGCAGCTGGTGTCCATCAGGGTTGTGTTACTGTAGCTCTCTGGTTCTCTTCACACCACACACACGCATATAAGAACAGGGGAATCCACACTGATTACATCATTCATTTCTTTGATGATACAGCTTCATGAAAGTTTACCTTTCTGAAATGGAGAGATTTGTTTAAAGGTATGATGCTGACCATCCTGTGTTGGTTCTGTCACAATGAATCTGTCACTCATAAGTACGTTGAGTTTCACAATGCTGCTACACCCATTTAAAGGAACCATGGTGAAATAGTCTCTTCTCCAGACTGCAACAACAGATTTTTTATGTGGATTTAGGGAACATAGAGTCAGCCATAAGGCAGGGGCGGATCCAGGGGCGGGGGGGCCAGAGGGGCACTGGCCCCAGCTGAAATCTGATTGGCCCCTGAAGTGCCCCTGTCCTGTCACTTGTCTGTCTTTTTTTTTCTGTTTACAACTTGAACACTTGACCGGGTCAAGTTTTTCTCCTCTAAACTGTTGTGTATGCTGTAATATAGTATGTAAGTATTTTCTTTAATGTAAAAAAAATGTTTTTAAATTATTTTATGCATTACATAATTGGAAAAAAGTGTCTTATGTTTATATTTATTTATGCATCCTAATTTAAAATTCAATAATTGCTAAACATTTTTGATGTACAAAATGTGCTTGAAAAAGGCACAATTTGCATAATATATTCAATGTCTTAGTGTCTTTACTAAGAGCTATGCAGCCAACAGCAAACAATGAATGACAGGTGAAATATTCTGTGTACATCTTACTGACTAAGGAAATGTACATGAATGTTGGACATATAGTTGGCCCCTCTGTAAAAAATGTGGCCCCTCTATGGCACCTGATTTAGAAAAATTCTAGATCCGCCACTGCCATAAGGTCACGTTAGTCATGCAATCCTACAAAGTATGATAGAGTATTGGATAACAGCCTGGTATGGTGACTCATCTGCATAGTTGAAATCACAGATTTGCTCGTCTGGCACTGACTGATATGAAAATTATAGGGGTAAAAAAACATTAATCTCTCAAACACTCTATGAGCATTTCATAATCAGACAGACAGAGAAAACAGTGTCTCACTCACATTCTCCACTCAGCTCTTACCTTCTATCCAAGACTCAGGAGCCCTCAGAGGAGGCTGAAACGCCATTAACGTCAGTTTCTGCCTAGATTCTCAAAACTTAAAGGTAATGCAGGATGTTGGCGCGGGGATTGTGCAATATGATGCATTAAAGAAAATGTGTACGTGCAAACTGTTATATGGTTGTATGTCGACGTCTTTTCTTTAGCAGGACGTCGACATACAACTGCAGGACGGGGTCCAGAAAAACATTCCCTACGGGGACATTTCAATATCTTGTCTTGTCTTGTTGTCTTGTCATGACAAGAGGTGGATAACGAGACGCTGCTTCACAATAAGGGTCAATAGTTTAATAACTAACAATGCCTTAATGTGAAGTCTTACTTGTAACAGTCGTTGGTTACTGTCAAAGAAGTACTTCAAAGGTTTATATAATTAGTAGTGGTAGTACTTGATGTAATTTAGTTACTTTTTCTTATTTTAGACATTAGCAAAGCACTTGCTAGGATCGAAACTCTGTTTCTAAATGAAATAGATGATTTTACCAAATACCATCTTTGTGCTGTCTGTTCTTTTTTAAGCTTAGAATATGAAAGTCTAAAGAGGCCTCCACCCCTAACATTCAAACTAGCTTTACATGTGACTCCTATTGTATGTTACTACACAGTCACTATTACTATGTGTTCATCTGCTGATTTGCACACATGAGGAACTTCTGTAATTTCAAAGGTAATATATTTGATCATCTTTAAGCTGACATTAGCTTTATCTTTAACATAACTTGGTTAAGGCTGATGGAATTCTTTTTTTTCTTTTTTTTTGCAGGTCAAACTCTGAAGGAATTTAGCTTTTTTCCGAATTTTGCACCTTTTTTCATGCAAAGGACCAAAAAATTAAAAAAGATGTCGGCTTCAGAACATGGAAGCTTATGGGAGTTTAACACAACCAGAATAAAAATGTGGTTTATTTATTTGCAGCGATAAATATGGTTTGTGATAGTTGTATCTTTTATGAAAGGACTGTGAATTATGAATGACTGCAGTGTGTTTTAGTGTAGCTCACACGACGACTACTGCAGGAAACAAAGTCGGCTTTGCTGGGCTCACTCAGGCAAACATTTCTTTACATGGGACCTCGATAGCGTGATCAATGTCCTGAGGAGGAATCTGGCCAGATTGAGGAGTGGCCTCCCAAATACCAGTCTACAGTATGTGTGGCTGATTGAACTTGGCTGCAGACACAAAAAAGCCTTCTCTGTCCTCCGCGCCGCAGCCTGGAAATCATGTGGCGGCGAGAGGGGAAACGACTCCACAGCTAAACACACTTATTGGGAACCCAAACAACCTTGAATGAGAGGTTTTATGTTATGTAGTAAACATTTAAAACCTGGATCATTTTTATAAGATGTGAGATATTTGGGAAATTAACACGATATCTAAATACCAAGGAACAGCTCATCTGAAACAAATAGCTTGTTTTTTTTGTGGCTGATTTATCTATTTTTGATTTAATTAGTGTAAATGATCCGCAAATGATGGATCTGAATTACCTGGAGCTCCAAGGTGACATTTTTGAAATTATTTATCTTGTGTACAAATAATCCAAAACCCAAAGATGTTCCATTTATATTAAAGGGAGAAAAGCAGCAAATCCCCACATTGGTGGAGCCGGAAGTAGAAAATGTTATAAACCAATGATTGATTATCAAATTTAAATTAACTTAAATCTTGTCTTAAATTAACTTAAGTCTTTACTAATATCTCAATTTATATTACATTATCTTATATCTTAATTTTACGTAAATTAATTTAAATCATCTTAAATGAACTTAAGTCTTAACTAATGTCATATTTATATTACATGTTATCTTATATCTTAATTTTATGTAAATTAATTTAAATCTTATCTTATTTATCTTAATTTATATCCTAACTTGTATGCTAATTTAAGTTAATTTAATACAAGTTAGGATATAAATTAAGATAAAATAAGTTAAGATAAGATTTAAATTAATTTGTCTTAATATTGAAATTTCTATTACATCTTAACTTCTATCTTAAGTGAAGATGCAAGTTAAGACATGTCTTTAATATTGTTATTATTTTTCTTACTATTGTTATTATTTGTTATATTGTTATTATTTGTCTTATTATCTGTTATATTGTTATTATTTTTCTCTCGTACCCAACTATGTAAAGCGTCCTTGGGTCTCTTGAAAAGTGCTATATAAATTCAAGTTATTATTATTGTTATTATTATTATTATAAGTTAATCTAAGATAATATTTTTATAATTGGCTCACTGAGTGACTTCTTGTTGCTGTGCTGAGCTTATTTAGCAGATAATTGATGTTGTCAGCAGCAGAGATGAGCACACAACAAACACAGCGTTACGTAAAATGACTTCTGTATTACAAGTCTTCTGAACCGACAGGTGGATGACATAGTGTTTGTCCAAAGAGAGAATTATAATTATGGTAATTCAAAAAAAAAGAAAAGTCACATCTTTTTAAAAAGAGCCTATAACACAGACATGGCTTGCCCTTCACTGAACCTAAACCCTACAGCAGTAGTTACAGTTATCTGATGTTGTTGGGACTATAGTACCTGGAGCATGAATCTGACCATGAAACAGCAGGTCTGTCACTTCCTGACAGTAAAATATGAAGGACTGTTCACACTCTGACACCAAATGAAACTAGAAGAACACTGAAAACTGCTAAAAAGTTCTGATTGCCATCGAGACGCACTGCAGAGGGACTAGGGCTCATCTGTTGGCACAGTCACAGGAGTTTTTCTTCGAAGGCACTTGACATGGGGTTGTGGTGTTCCCCATGCAGCGACAGAAATGCACTGTGGTCCGTGTTTGTGCACACTGACGAGGGACACCGTCGGCTGAGTGCAAGTTCCATGATAAATCCACTTTCACCAGACTGGAGAGGGGGGAAACAAAAAAAAACATGTAGAAATAACACAACTCCACCACAGACCACAGCTTCAAATACAGTAATAGGTGAGTCTGTGCCTCCTGGATCACACTTGACCATTTGGGGGGTTTAAATTTTACTCTGATGTGAGTAACCTGTGCAAGGCTGGAGTGGTGATAATACATTTAAGAGCGATTTTTAAGCACTTTTCCCAAAAGCAGACAATCCAAGCTCTGTCTAGGATTTGGCATTCCCCCCATCCCAAAAAAAACAAAACAAAATAATGATTAAAAAGAATAATAAAAACACCACTACCCCTCTCTACCAAGACAGATGGACCCAGCAAACGAATAAAAGCACAACAAAAAGCAGAGAGAAAGAACCAGGAAACGAGCGTCTCTTAGGTTTCACAATAAGACATTCCCATTGAGGCACATTTCCAGAGAAGTGTCGAACACAAAGCTATAAAAACAAACAAACAACCTAAAACATTCAAGTACTTGTCGTGTAAACACTTTTCCAGACTATAATACAAAATCGATTGTTGTCGTTGATTCTGTGTGCAACAATAAGACAACAGAGGGAGCAGAGGGAATCGTTTGGCGAGTAAAAGATCAGATTCTGAACTGTTTGTGTTGTTGTTGTTGTTGTTGTTGTTGTTGTTTTACAGCAGGACACATGAACAGCACTGGTCTCCACCACTGGGAACCGTCGAATAGTTCATCTGTCTGACTATTTCTGCAAACAGTTCGTCCACTGATCCTTTATTTTTGGCTGAAGTTTCCATAAACGGGCAGTTCCAGTCCTGGGCCAGCGCCTTGCCTTCCCCGGATGACACCTCTCTCTCCCCCTCCAGGTCCACCTTGTTCCCCACCAGGATCATGGGCACCCTCTCGTATCTCTTCACCCGGATGATCTGGTCTCTCATCGGTTTGATGTCCTGGAAGCTCTGCTGGTTCACCAGGCTGTAAACCAAAATAAAGCCCTGTCCGTTCTTGATGTACAGGTCGCGCATGGAGGCGAACTGCTCGGTGCCCGCCGTGTCCAGGATCTCCAGCACCGACGGGGACGAGTCCACCTCGATCTCCTTTCTGTAGAAATCCTCTATCGTCGGGTCGTACTTCTCGATGAAGGAGCCCGTCACGAACTGGACCGTCAGCGCGGATTTGCCGACTCCACCCGACCCCAAGACAACCACTTTGTACTCCCTCATGGCTGTGGGGTGGGGGGCGACGAAAAAAAGGCAGACACCTCCTTTTTCCGCGATGAAGCCTGCTGTCTCTCCCACCCGCTGACCAGCCCCGGTGTTTACCAAACCGAGCAGGCTGGGAAAGCTGCCCTCTCGCTCGGATAGCGCTCAAATCCCACGCCGGCAGATCCCCCTGATCTGCTCCGTGACGGCCACGGGGTAGAGATCCGAGGACAATGGCCGCTCCTGGACATCAGCCTGCAGCGTTAAAACACATTTTGATCGCGCTGTATTGTGCAACGGTGCCGAGAAGCGTGATCGTGTCTGCGCTCTCGCATGGCGTTTCCTGCCCACATCCTCAGCGCGTCAAAAGCCCAGGCTCAGTTCCGTTTTCTTAAAGGAGCAGTCACCCGAAACCTCCCGGTGGTCACGTGACCGCACAGAAACTGCAGCCGTGCGCACGTCTGTGGCCCAGTCTGCGTGACCTCTGACCTGATCTGCACGATCACGGTCATCGCCCTAAATCTAAAGGCACTGTATTTATAATTAGGCATGAGGAGCATGTGTGTGAAGGCTTTATTCAGTTGCGGCTGCACACCACGTGGTCCAGGGGTGGTGGAAGTGCTCCCATCCTGTTTTTGTTTTTAAGCAGCAATCCTGCAATATAGAAGGACTTTGTTGCCAGGGGCGATTCTAGGATCAAATCTTTAGGGGGGCTCAGCTCCTATGGATGTAAACATCTATTGTGATTGAAATGTTGTTGTTTTTTTCTTCAGTTTAACACTTCCTGTTTTGCCTCTATAATAATCCTAAATCACGTTTCCATTACCGGCTCAACTCGACTCTTCTCTTTTTTTGGGGGGTTTTCCATTAGTACCCGGTACCTTCTTTTTAGGTAGCACCTCAGTTGAGGTTCCAAAAAGCTGAGTCGTGAAACACTGCAAACCACTGATTGGTCGGAGAGACTGCATCATCGATGGGCATGTATGCACGGAATATCATGTTTCTTTCAAGGAGGCAAAAAATTAATAAACACATTTTTATATTTTTAGGGGTGCTGAGATGAAATGTAGGTGTGCTTGAGCACCGCTAAAAAGAATCTAAAATCCTCTCTGTCTATCATTAGTAATAAAAAGTAACAACATATTTAAGTCCTGTACTTAAAGTTCCTCTCTGGACATAAACCACTTTTACACAGCCTGTTCAAATGAGCCGGCAGTGGAGCAGCGGAATCAGTGTCTGTATAAACTGAGTGAGGCGGTAGGACGGGGTGGGAGAGTGACATTCTGACCAGGTCTTATGTGTGCGACCTACAACCAGGAGATTTAAAAAGCATTTAGTAGCAGTTAATGTCTTTAATTTGGGGAGACAGCGTGAGGCCTGGAAGCTCCTTACCCTCCAAGCAGAGGACGAGATCAACCGCCTTTTAACAGTGAAGGTAAATGATGATGTGAGCAGACGCTGCTGTGTTACACGTCCCACACTGGACAGGCGTTAAGCCGCCATTGGTTGTTCAGTGTAAATACACAAAGGTGGCGTAGAGACAGGTCTTCATTGTGGCGCTGTTGTACAACCTCTGTGTAAAAAAGGCTACAGATGCTGATCACATGGGTGCTCCACCGAAAAGGTCGAGTACTGACAGGGAAGTCTGATCAGGGCCTCCTGCTGACTGTGTGATAGTTTGTTGAAACATGTTGTAATTTGTAGGAGGGCCGTGTCACATTTTGTAGTGGAGCCTACATCATGAGGATTACTAAATTAAGCCCAGCATCCACTCAATTTGGGCACCCATGGGCGAAAACATAAATCAGTGCCTATACCTCCAGACATGTTTTAATATATAAGAATCTCTACTATGAATAATGATTTTTTTTTATACAATTTACCCACAGGCCTTGGCCCCTGCCCATCATCGCTGCTTGCTCTAGGTTGAATCCGTCAGACCCGGACTCAATGCTGGGTCTGCTGTGCACCAAAATAGACTAGCATAAGAAAAACAAATTTATGAGTGGAGGTAATCTTTAAGAACAATTTTTGGCATCTATAATACAATCAGAGTCAGCTTTATTAGCCAAGTATGTTTACTCAAATAAGGAATTTCCATCGCTCTCAATGGACTTACTTTGTTGCGCTACACAGAAGGAAGTGATGCACAATATCAAACTCTAAGTAGAGGTAAATATATACGACTTCTTCAAAATATTCCATGATTATGTACATTACATTTCACCTGATGTCTGATAACACACTATGTCCCATACAGTCCTGCAAACCACAGAGAAAGAGGGGAATTTAAACAGAGGTTCTCTTGAGTATTTGCATGGTCCAGTACAGTATGTCTCTTTGTACTTCTACTTCACTAGTTTGTAAATTTCCCCACTGTGGGACTAACAAAGGGATATCTTATCTTATCTTATCTTTAGAGGCAAATACTGTACTTTTGACTTTACTGAATTTATTTGATAGTTACTTTGCAGAAAATTATCAATACAAATTATAATCAGTAAATTATGTTTTAATATCATAGGCTAGAATAAAATTTTATTGATTTCCTGGGGAGTGTTTATTAGTCAACATTAAACTGTAGCCATTAATACATAAACACTTTATAATCCAAAAATATAACATACGTGATTTTGAAATGAGCCATTCTGCATAATGAATGCATTTACTTCTATATTTTTGTACTTTGACTCACTATCATTTTGAATGTATGACTTTATCTAGTAACTATTTCTATGCTGTTGTATTACTAGATTTACTTACATAAAAGATCTGAGTACTTTGCTCACCTCTGTGTGTAAGTAAATGTATTTATAATGCAGAGAAATCACTCCTGAGAGTATTATAATAATGTACAGTATGGAGCGTCATGCTGTCCTAGTTGTATCAGATTGATTTATTTGATATGATGTTGGGCAGTTTAATCCTTGATAATGCATTTTACAAGATCATCATATCTTTTGTATGTAAAACCTGCATCTGTAAAATTGCCAAATAAATATATTACTTATTCATTTTGATACTGGGTACTTTGATAATACTTACATACTAAAAGTAAGATTTTGAATGTAGAACTTTAACTTATAGTGGAGTGTTTTCACTGCATGGTATTTCTACCTTTACATCAGAAATGATTTTAAATACTTCTCTCATCACAGTCAAAACGCACATATAGTCAAATGTGAGGTGTGTTTGCGCATTCACAGGAGCGACATCATCATTTTAAAACATCTGACCAAGATAATGCAGACAGTCTCGTGAAAATTTGACCTGAGCATAATCAATTTAATCTTGCACGTCAGCTGCTCCGGTCTCGCAGACATTGTACCTTCAAGGCCATGATAATAGTTCATGGGGTTGAAATTCAGAAACAATAATGGATGCACTGTCTTAGATCGTCCCATTCATGCAAGAGATGAGCCAAATCATGGTGGGTAATCTAGACTTGCAATGTTGACCTGCAAGATCTAACAGATTGTAGGTCCGTTTTTCATCAATGTTACAATAAAGTTGAAATTCAAACCCATTATGCTGAATATTTAATAACTGAAATGTCCTTACTACCCCCATACATCCAATCCACACAGAGGCAGTGACCACATAAGTGATGCATGAGCAAATCAAATATTGTTTTATTCAGATTTTTTTCATCCATACAGCAAGAGTCAATGGCAACGATAAAATATGCTTAACCAAATCTGAAGACAGAATAGTACGTTATTGTGTGGCAACTGTTAGCAAATACGTAATTGGTGGTTGCACTTACAAGTAAAAAGCATAAAGCGTACATGTGCCCTCAGCAGGGAAAAGAAACCTTGGTTTGAACATCTGGTCTGGAGAAAACGGTGCTTTGGTTCTTCAGCGACTACAGAGCAGCCTCACGTCAGAAACACGCTGACCGGAGACTGTTACATTCATTTTAAAGACTAACTCGCCAAATATGCATTTGGTGTGGTGAGACTTTACCTGCTGAGTGCACAGCTGTGACAGCGAGAACGACTTGTTGTGAGTCAGTGTCGACCGTAATGATATGGCTATGAGAAAGTATCCGGCGTGGATGAGTGCTACTATTTTTTTTTTTACCATTCTTTGAATAACATGTTTGCTTGGAAAATATTTTATCACACACGAGTAACATGACTTGATTTTGAAGTATTATTTCTCCCCACGGTGGATGTTATCTATAATTTGAAAAAATACTTAAGTACTATTGTGTAATCTGTAATCTGAATGTGTAATCTACTTTCACATGCAGTCAAATCAAACTATAATAGAATATGACTTTTGATAGTTTAATGTATCAACTGTATCATGGGAGTAGAAATACTGCATGACCAAGTCCAAGAAATGATATATAGACATTATTGGATATGTCATCTTACAGGAGGGATGGAGTCAGAATGACACGGGGACATTAATTCCCCTTGCAACACTATCCACTGATAAAATAAGACAAAAAGCGCATAGCTTTCTCTGAATGCATTGGCCAAGAAACTAGTGCCCTTCTTTGCAAGCAATTTTTTTTTTTTAGCTGGTCTTCTAATTTTAAGAATTTAAATTAATCTAGCAAAAATCCTTATAATTATAGATCTTTTTTTATTCAAAATAATATCTCAATATGATACACATTTTTTTCTCTGTTCATTTGACTATATACAGAAGTGCAAAAAGTCAACCTTCGTCCCTTAGGTTAGAACTCATCATCTGCAGCATTTCTGACTTCTCTGTTCCAGAGAAGTCTTCGCTTCGCTAATCTCACTATCCACCAAACATCCAAACACCCGTCAATCTCACTGCTCGTTTTGGCCTGACATTCAGGGCAAACTTAAGAAATATTCAAACAAACGTACATATCTTTTTGAAATGGATACAGTAGAAAATAATTTTTACTCTAAAACATGGATCTATATTGCAATACAATATATTTTCAATGGTCTTGACATGTTACAAGGAAGATTTTAAGTTGGTTAAAACTTTTATTATGTCTACTAATTAAATGTCATTCCCTGTGTCAAAAAAGAACGAATTTATCTGATGATGTAACATTAACTGAAATGACATCCAGCTAAAACGAATGACTATTTAAAACTGACTCAACACTTTGTCATTGATATGGTTTGAAAAAGTTATGAATGTCATACTACCTCAAAATCTACGACGGCTATATCAATATTGTCAAGTAATATATAGTAAGGCAAAAAAAAAAAGAGAAAAATCTACAACTACATACCTCAAATAGATTCAAATCCTTAAGAAGTAAGTTCAGTGAAATTAAGAGAGTAATTACTTTTACACAGAGAGAAAGAACAAAAAACAAAAGATCATAAGCATCATGTGAGAGAATTATAAAACATCATTGGTGTTCTTTACCTGCATGGTGATTGAAAGTACATTTGATTGGGCTGAGGCCCATTAATTGTAATCTAAGGCTTTGTTAGGTACAATCGGTAAAGACACTACACACCTCTGTGAGAACACAAAAGGGATGTGACCATAAAACACGGTGATGAATGAAAGAAACACGTTTCCTTAATTGTTTCAGCCTCTGGAGAGATGCTTCTGTGACCATATGTGAATACGAGAGGAAAAAAACTGTACTTTGGTTTCTGGAAATCAGCGAGAACCTTCATGTTTTGCTCCCAATACAAACACGTTCCGGTGCTGTATGTCCTCAAAAGAGAACGTTCTCTGAAGCTGGGTTGTGAAATTAACAGGGTGACCAGACAAGCAAATCATACAGGTGCACATGTGGTTTAAATGACCTAATAGACCTTCAGGGTCTGCTGTTTTATATTCCCATCAACACATGGCTCAACGGTGCTTCTCGGACACACAGTTTCAGTCGCTCCTCTTCAAAAGAGGAGAAACAAGGTCACACAATGTCGACTGAAGCATCACCCTCTATTTCACCAGGCTTTAGAGTCAACGGACTTGAGCAACAACTTAATCCCAACACACGAAAACAACACTAAAAGAGGTATGACAAACGTTAGAGAAACCCTCCATTTCTGATTTTAAAAGAAAAAAAACAAAACATCAAACTTAACAAAACATGTCAAGAACCCCAATCCTAAAACTGATTAATTAGAGAAATGAAAAAAAAAAGAAGGTTAAAAAACAAACAAACTCCCAATGGAGATTCTGAAAACAAAATACAAAAAAGAAAAAAGAGCCATACAAAACTTTTACCTTCGGTAAACAAATAACACTGCTGAGATAAAACTCTGGTTTTAGCTGTATGGCCTTGATGGCACATGACAAGGTAAGAAAAGCTAGCCTGGCTGTGCTTTCAAGGTACACAGGTATGTTGGTTTACCCAGAACATTCATATGTCCAAGACCCTCATTTCAACATCTAGTTTCACTAGTAGCCGTAAAAACACAATACTGTACATGCCTAATTCTTTTGGCAAACAAAAATTCCTGTTAAAATCATTGTGCCTTTTCAATTTCAATTCAAATTCAAGGTGCATGTTTCCATTTCATGAGTAAACTATGAAATATGGCTATCGATTAAACAAATAAAGCAGAACAAATAAAAAAAGGAAAGAAAGATCTTGGTCTACTGACGTACCAGCACTGGGTGTTGCTTTATGCAACCATGCTCCTGACATTCTGTGCATGCAGTAATGATGATAATCAAACGAACTGAGTGCTGTGATTTAGTCAGACACAAAGGTGTGATGTGAACGTTCCCCACAGAGGGAGAGACACACTGACCCCAGCGCCAACATATCCTCTTCTCTCTGCTGGACGTTGAACATGACAACAAATTCTGCTTGACACTGATATGTGGGAAGATGGCACGGATCACGTCTTACACCCTTGATGGTAACACGTGTGATGAGACCATCGTCGTGGACTGGCTGAGAGATGGCAGACCTTCCTTTTCCCATTGCTCGACATTCTGAAGGTTACATATACGTAAAAGGCTGAACTCTTTTGGCTTGGACGGTGCCAGGACACATTCATTTGATCTGTAAGACATGACATATTTCACATTGAAAGTTTTTTTTTTGGTTTTTCAGTTGGTTAAAGGAACAGAAAGGACATTTACAAGTTGCTCTCTTTGTGCTCACAAACCACAGCTAAAATGATTCAACACAAAGTTAAACAAAGAAAAGCGGCAATTTAATGGGAACTCACTGTTCTTGAGAGGAACTACATTTGAGTCAAGTACTTGTGACTACTCAGATGATCTGCAGATATTATTGGAATCTGGGGGTGAAGACAGACAGAGGTCAAAACAAGCATCCCGAGACAGAAACAGTCACAGCAGACTTCCGGCAACACGGATTGACACGTTTTAACCACAAAAGGATGAACACGACGAGACAGGAAAAGCAATTTTGGCTACAGGTGCGGCAGAATTCATTCAGATGAGACGTATCGATAACAATTCATAGTCAGCTCTGGACAGAAGGAAGGGGAAGAAGGCACTGAAGGGAAGGGAGAGATGGAGGGGGGGCAAAGGGAAACTGTCAGTGATGTGGCTCCCCATGCAAATCTAAGTCCTCCATGTTGTTGACCTGCACATGTCAATAAAATGTAGAAAACTGGTCCTGGGTCAAGACTGTTGACATGATGATTCAGCTTTTCCAAGTCTTTTCACTGATCATGTGAAGTTGTGCAATGTGTGTGTAACTGCTTACAAAATGCCTTCAACAGAAGTGAAATCAATGTGTTGCAAATCTTCTTACACACTGGCTTTAGGACTTTAATGATACTGTGTGTTTTCTAGACGAGGAACATGGTCAGGCTTTGCTTTATGTGCTTGAAGCAGCGGTGGGGAAAAAAAGGAAAGGAAAAAAAAAGCAAAGCACCAAAGGGCACAGATAGCAACTGTTGCACAAGCTTGTGTGCAAATTGCTCTAAAAATTGTGTAAAAACAAACAAAAAACAACTACCTCATACATACCAATTGCATGTATTCGTTGGTAGTCAACTTTGATAAGGAAGAGTCCTCAAAAATGGGAAAGGACAAAAATCGAAGTTACAATGAGGACAAACATTTTATGCAGTACAGTATGCTTTTTCAGAAATACAGAGAGATCAGGTCAGAAATGTATGAATATTGTGGTTATAGTTAAAGTGGAAATCAATGAAACTTATTACAGGATGAGATGTGAACACATGTTGGACTCTAGTGTAGGCCAACAAGAGGGAGTACCTCCTTCTACCCAACCCACCCATCGCAGTATGACACAAGCATCCCCAGAGAGAGAGAGAGAGAGAGATAATAGATAATAGATAGATAGATAATAGATAGATAGATAGATGATAGATAATAGATAGATAGATAATAGATAGATAGATAGATAGATGATAGGTAGACAGATAGATAATAGATAGATAGATGATAGATAATAGATAGATAGATAGATAATAGATAGATAATAGATAGATGATAGATAGATAGATAATACATAGATAGATAGATGATAGATAGATAATAGATATAGATAGATAATAGATGATAGATAGATAGATAATACATAGATAGATAGATAGCTGATAGATAGATAGATAGATAGATAGATAATAGATAGATAGATAGATAGATAGATAATAGATAGATAGATAGATAGATAGATAATAGATAGATAGATAGATAGATAGATAGATAATAGATAGATAGATAAATAATAGATAGATCGATAGATAAATAGATAGATAATAGATAGATAGATGATAGATACATAGATAGATAGATAGAAGATAGATAGATAATAGATAGATAGATAGATGATAGGTAGACAGATAGATAATAGATAGATAGATGATAGATAATAGATAGATAGATAATAGATAGATAGATGATAGATAATAGATAGATAATAGATAGATAGATAGATGATAGATAGACAGATAGATAATAGATAGATAGATGATAGATAATAGATAGATAGATAGATAGATAGATAATAGATAGATAGATAGATGATAGATAGATGATAGATAGACAGATAGATAATAGATAGATAGATGGATAATAGATAGATAGATAGATAATAGATAGATAGATAGATAGATAGATGATATAGATAGATAGATGATAGATAATAGATAGATAGATAGATAGATAGATGATAGATAATAGATAGATAGATGGATAATAGATAGATAGATAGATAATAGATAGATAGACAGATAGATAGATAATAGATAGTAGATAGATGATAGACAGACAGATAGATAGATAGATAGATAATAGATAGATAATAGATAGATAGATGATAGATAGACAGATAGATAGATAGATAGATAATAGATAGATAATAGATAGATAGATGATAGATAGATAGATAGATAGATAGATAGATAGATAGATAGATAGATAGATAGAAGATAGATAGATAGATAGATAGATAGATAGACAGATGCGGTGGAGGTGTGCAAACCTGATTGGCGGAGGCAGTTGCGAAGGGAACGCTTGTGGCAGATGCGGCGGCTGCAGACACAGCCGGACTACCACCGTGCATCATGGGAACTTTTTTGGAGGGAAAATCATGTAAGCAAATTTACACAGAGCAGCAGTGTAGCCACATTCACACCAAGAAAATGAGGAGAGACGGACAGAGAGGGAGGCCGAGAGGGATTCGATTTAACTGCTTCCCTTTCTTCACTCTGCCGACACCGTTATGAGGTCATGTGATTTGAGAGCTTGACATAACGCAGTGTAACTTAAGCAACAATTGTCTTCCACATTTTTTAAAATTTGTCATAAAACGATCAACAATGCACTTTCTTGGTAAACACCAAATGAGAGCCAAATTAAAAAATGTTCATAAATAAAGGTGCCGTCACATAAATCTTAAAAACAAAGGCAGAGAAGATAAGGGGGAAGGTTAGAATTGAACTCCCTCAGTTTTTTTATGTTTTAAAAGGGTTCTAATAGGTGTCAGATTAGACCAGCCAAAAGCCAAGTTCAGAACGAGCATGAGAATGAGAGCGGTCAAGCAATACACAGTAGGTAGGAAAATAAAGGTCACTTAGATTGATTTTATCAGTAATAATAGCTGTCATACAGGTAATAAATAACATTCAAATTTAGCAATATTTGTCTTTCCTTTTGTGGACTCTAGCTTATGCTTCACATTACACAATGAAAACAGTGACTCCCAGTTCAAAACAATGACTCCCAGTTCACCAAAATCTCATTTAAAAATCTCAAAATCACAATAAATGCAATACAGTAAAATTTCACTGGACGGTTTGATTTTGATGACGTGCAAGTCACAGACATGATGTTACAAATTACTGGAGAAGGAAAGCTGGAACCTACCAACGCTGGCTGCAGGTGTCATGCACAATATTGAGCCTGCCCATCATGCAGTGCAACAGGAAGTGGATTGGATAGGGAGGAGAAATCAAAACAGCCCGTCACAAGGTTCGTTAGAGTTATGGGAGAGATAAGGTGGGAAAAAAAGGTTAATATCTCTTGGACAAAGTCATCAGTGATTGGATAAGGCGAGGTGGTGAACTCATGAGGAAATCCGTTAATCAAATGAGAGAGTGAATGTAAACGTTTGTCTGATGCATATGAATGAGTAATAATACAAGAGCGATAATGCAGTTATGATTGGAACTATCATACACTGTTTACACATTATAGACAGAAGTGAGGAGAGCAGCAGGTCGGGCAGAGAAGCCAGACTCTGCAGCCTGCTGTTTGATGCCAATCTGAGATGTGAGATACTTTTAACCAACCCATCCAGCCCGATCATCCCAGCCCAAGCTTACGCCCAGCAATGGTATGTCATCAAAATACGAGTCATCACATCATTGGTCACATGGGCAGGTAAATGAGTTCTCTCTCTTAGAATGATCCATAACTGTGTGGAGTATTATTCAGGCGATTAGTCTGCAGATATTCTATCCCATCTGTAACACCTAGTGACCATGCAATGCCACACGAAGCGCAATGCACACATCTGATGAAGCGTTTTAGCTTTTCAACTGCACGTTGAGGGGTGTTAATTTTTTTTATTCAGTCTTAGTCCTGTGTCAAATGTCTTTATTCGTTTTTATCACATTTAGCCAGAATTATCCTGCTTTTCAGTCAAGTTTTAGTCGACTACAAGTCTGAGCATTTGACTCTTTTTTCATCTTATTCAGAAATCCGCATTTTAGTCTAGTTTTAATGAAAAGTGTTACATTAGGTTATTATTAATGTTCCAGTCAATGTAGTCGAGCCAAAATGAAAATATTTTGATCATTTTACTGGTATTTCACATCAGATTTATCTTATCATTACTTGATGAACGGGTTGAATGATTAAGAATGCAGCTTTGCACAAAGTATCTGGTCTGATGATGCCAATTTAAGGACTAAATCCAGACATGGAACATGCCGTTTGGCCCCAAGACCTCAAATTATTTTGGCTTTATCAGATAAAACTGTGAGACTCTGACTCCAGCTATCCTGAGGGAATCTTCAGAGGGAACCAGCTACTAGATTGTTCCATTAGTCTTTGACCCCCATTCCCTGGTTGGATGACGGATTTGTACGTCAGAACCGCTGTGAGCCTCCACCAGTTTCCTCTGGCTTCACCCTGTCCAGATATAGTTCACCATCTTTCAGGTCCTAACACACGTGCTCACGCTCCACTCTGCACTACAATCTAGGGCTTCGACCAACGCCAGCCAAGCAAGAGCCAGGTTAGACTGATCCAGGCATCCTCTGGGTGGTTGCTTTAGGAGTCATACCTGATGGGAGGAAAGCAGCTTGCTGCTGAAACTGCATGCTGGCCAGGGCCTGTTGGTACTGGAGCATGCTGGTATTAAACATGGCAGAGGCCCCGTTGGCCTTTTCCAGGGCTGCCCGCTTGGGCAGGGGAGCCATGACACTAGGGGCGATGCCCTGCCCAGCCAGAAGGAGGGAGGACAGTGAGAGTGAAGATAAAAAAAAAAAGAGGAAAGAGGCAAAAAAAACAAAACAAAAAAAAACAGGAAGAAAACAAAAAAGGTACATACGTTAGAGGACATCATATAAAAAGCATCACTACATCCTTGTGTGTACAACAACAACAACAACAACATCAACAATATCATCATATCATCTGTAGCAAGCAAGCAGCAGTCTAACAAGTAATACACAAGCAGGAGCATGGTGCCTACTGGAGCTACTGGCTAACAAGCATTCATATATATCCATCATTTCATCAGGAAGCTTACTTGGATTATTAACGTTGTCGTCCTAGGGCTGACTAAATGCAACATAAACAAGCAACTATTAAAGGATAACTCGCTAACAAGAGGTGGAAAAGGTAGGAAGCACAGAGAAAAGGGAGGCTGCACTGCTAACTCCATGATAAACTGTGTAAGCCATGTTTAAGTGATGGTTCACTCTCAGACAAACGTCAAGAATGATCTCAGGCCAAGGGATAAAGTGAGTCGGATAAAGAGTCCTCTCCCAGCGTCAGTATTTACGCCATGAGGCGCTCAGAGGGCGGGGTTTTGTCTTGGAATGAGGCCACTCTTGAGGTGTGAACATCTGTGACAAGATCTGATGATGGAGTGAACTATCATTTGAACTGTATCCATCTGTTATGGTGGGATCACTCCTGTTTTGGTTGGAAAGACTGTTCCTCTTAGCCCCACCCTTATCCATCTGACATGCACTAGTAAACACAGACATGCACACATTTGATTGAGCTGCTCCACAACACTGATCACTTTGACGTAAGACTGAAGCCATGCTACCATAATAGAAGCTCTACTTCCCTAGCCCTAGACTTTTGTTAATTAGGCTGTTTGTGAAGAAATGATTGCGGCTCCTTATCACAAATTCCACCACTGAATTCGTGTTTGGGGTGATTTCTACTTCATGAGAGTTGTTCAGTGTTGGATGCAAAGTTAGCCCCATGAAAGCCACAATCATTTAATCACAGGAAATAATGACAGATCAACAGGAGGAAAAAACAGACATAGCACTGACGACAAAAATAGCAAGGTATCTTTGGTTAAAACACTGCTCTACGACAAAGCCACATGCCAAGCTAAAAGGTGAAAGGTCATAGTACCAGGTCAAAGGTTGCGTCGAGGGGTCGCTTCAGTGATTTGACAGCCGACTGAGTCTTAATTAGCAGGCAGCGAGCACATGATGGCAATGGGCCAATGGGGTTCAAGCGCATTAACATAAACCAGCAAGCAGAGGTGCATCATGGGGGCAGCAGTGCAGTTTGGGTATAGGTGAGAAAAAACAAAAACAAATAAAAAAACAAATCATTGGAATGCAATATACAAGGGGATAACAGGACTAAGGCATGCACAGTGTGGACACTAGCTCTACTGCTACACAGTTAATGATCAATAATCAATGATAGCTACAAATCTACATTAGTTACTGTCACACAAAGATGGATGAATATAGCGATGAGACTATCACTCAGTCATTACTTTAAAGAGGGTCTCTGTAATCGTATTGGACAGGAAATGATACGGAAGCACAATTCACTGGTTTCTGGTTCACTGTGCACATCATAATCAGTGTCACATTATAATGATTCACTCCATAGGTCTACAAGAGCACGTAGAAAACACTGCTGCACTATCATTCACAGGTGCTGCTACTGTGAGACGGGACTGAAAGCACAGCGAATCCTTTAATTCTCATGATAATGCTCACAAGGAAGAGAAGTAATAGATAGGAAGGACAGAGACAATGGTGTCACAAAAAGACCCGGCTATGAGAGAGAGGGGGGGAACTGACTGTGTGGTCTGGGATGACATGAACAAGGAACTAGACAATATATATTTTTGGATTAATCCTCCGGTTGTGTTTGTTTCTTGTTCACTTGTTTGGTGTTCCTGGGCAAAAAACGACTGCTTCATTCTAGCTGATTATAAATCCATAATAATACATATATTATCACATAATGTTGTGTTTCTTGTCAACTCAAGTTCTTGTAAACATCACAAGTTTTGAACTTCCATTTGCTATTTATGGCCTGAAGGCCTCATTGACCTGAGCTCATATCACTCATAGTGCTGCTACAGAATGAACTGTGAGCAAGGCCTGAAAAAAGCTTTATATACCAGAGCTTTGAGAAAGTTGTATTTATCATTGAAACAATGTTGTGGCTGTTTTTGAAGATTGCCAACAGGTGTGGTTCCCATGGGGTAAAAGTTATATCCCTGTGGGGGTTACCATGGAAGCCAAAACGGGGCGTTTCTAATGGCCGGTCATTTTTGACCGGGAACATCAAGGGTGTACACAAGTTCAATAATACACCCGAAATTTAATGAAAATTCTCAATATTTGTTTTGTGTGTTCAGATGCCAGGTGTGAACAAAGTCATGGAACCTTATGACAAACAGATGAAATTAACTGCATTTTTTAGAGAGAAAACTTTTACATTGGTCAGATTTGACCAGAACGCAACAGAGGGGTTAAGAGCAAAAACTAATGCACAGAATAATGTACACATTGTCTGGTCCTTTTTTTTCATGTCATCCTGCTCACAGCGGTTTTCACCCAAAACAACTCGCAGACCTTTTTAAAATTTGACATGGCTGAAGTAGAACTGAAAAAGTTACATAACAAAAATCAGGAGACACTTTGAACAAAAACGTGAGCATGAGCCACACATATGGTATTTCCTCCTGCATGAAAGAATTCATAGTAGATAGCTTCCTTAAAATTGCCTTGGCCTTTAACATGAGTGTGAATGACCGTGCTTGTACGGACTGCTCACCATGGCCGCTGCAGCCGTGGCCTGGTTCACCTGGTGCTGAGTGGCCTTAATTTTGGCCTGCAGATGAGCCGGTGGATGGAAGTACTTGCACTTTTCCCGGGAGCACCGGCCCTTGATGTAGTCCATGCACACAGTGACGGTGTTGTCGTTGGTGTCGATCATGGTGCTGTCAGAGGGGTGGGCGAAGCGGCAGTCGTTCTCCCCCCGAGAGCAGTTTCCTCTCTGGTATTCCCGACAAACCTGGAAACAGGAGGAGGAGAAAACAAACGATAATAAAAAAGACGCAGAGATTCCTGCAAATTCAGCACAATATGGACACGGCACAGCAGTATCTCCATGCGGAACACTTCCAGCTTTATGTAGAGTACATAAAGAAATACTCATGAAGCCATTTCTTTGTTATTATAGAAGGTGAATAGAAACAAACATCCATTAAACTAAAAAATGCAAGAAACCTGCAGTCCAATAAAACTGAATAAAATGCCTTGGAAGAGCTCATCCCTCTTGCCGTGTAAAACATTTTCCACCTTCCTCTGCAGTGTACTTCCTGTAACATATATTACACGAAGGAATCTTTTGCAGTTTGACGCCATAAACCTTTAATTTTATGCTTTTCTTTTCAAAGAACTCCGATGTGTTTGTTGGAGCGAGAGTCTCAGACATTTTAAAAAGTCTCTATGAGCTGCACCAGAGGGCAGCACCTTCGTTTGCAGCTGAGGCATCATGTTCATATGGGTATGTCTTATCTTCTATCCCCTCTGCTTCTCCAGTCTGTGTGTCAGCAGTGATAAACGTGTGCTCCATAAAGATAATAAGGGTGACAGTTGCATTTATAGCTGTCATTTCCCTGAGGCTATTTAAACGAGGACACCCATTCTACGACACGAAAGCTCTACCACGCTGCTTTTTGATGCTGTTCCTTGCATTCTTAGGTCTAACTGTTTGATTCTTTTTATTCTTGTGGACAAAAAAAAAAAAAAAGCTGTGATATTGAGATATTCACATATTTTCAGTGAGGCGAGTTTAATTTGGGGGAAGTCCCTGGAAATCAGAGAGCAAAGGCTGTTTTCTTCTCCCACACCACCAGTCACAAGAGAGGAGGAAGACACAATCATTAATCAGCTGACAGTAACCTCCATAGATCATAGATCAGAATGCAGTACAGCCAGAATAAATGTTATGCTTTGAGCATGGGAGAGAATGTGTTCCTGTGCTGTTGCACTGCTATTGAAATCATTACAGATCTTTCAAACTCATCAATGTTCAGTTCAGGCACATCTCTGTCCATCTCCGGTCGTTGTCTGATGGAGTTTTGTGGTATGAATGTACGAAAATATGTGTGGTTAAATTAGACGAGGCAGATTGAGTGCGAGCGGGTTCATCAGAAAAGTAAACGACACCAAACACAAAAGCAACTCTTAGAAATGTAGTCAACATCATAATCTGATGACATATTACAGTTTATGACTCAGTAATGGTCTTGTTCGTATTTCCTCTTAATTAGTTTTTACTTTGCATAATTGTATCTGCTTTTATTATAGTACAACTCAGTTTCAGAAACAGCTCGATAAAGGATATCCATATGCTTGTTAAACCACTTGTTAAGAACACTTTACAGGCCCATTATCATACTGGGAGGCTAAACTCCCCGCTAAGAAGGAGATGCATCATGAAGTACAATTTATTAGGGTTTTCCTGGAACTCTCAGGGAGGAATGGCCTGATTCTAGACTACATCATGCGTCCTTGCCCCAAAATAAAATGCTGTGAAAATCAGGTTACATTCATCAGTCCGTGTATTACCTCAAGTCTATCTGTTCTCAGCAGTTTCTGGGCTGCAGCAGCAGCAGCGTTGGGGACTTGGCTGATGGTGGGACTGGAGGCCATGAGGACTGGGGTGCTGGACAGGATCTCTTGGGGCATCAGGCCTGGTGACACAGGGCTCAGGTAAGGATTAAAGGCAGCGGCTGCAGCTGCTGCTGCGCTGGCGCTGGTGGCCAGTCCTGGCGTCACCGAGAACATGGGCTGGACGAGAGCAAAATAAAAGCAGAGTGGTGAAATGATAGAATGGATAGAATGAGCACACAAACCACAAACTGTGAGTTAGCATGGGAAAACAAGAGGAAGTAATGGAAGACATGTCAAACAGCCACGCGGGCAGTGAAGGAGCTGCAGATTGTGTGAGCTTTTACACGCATGTGGGCTCACCATGGTCAGCAGCTGTGGTGTATTCATACGTGTGTATCCTCTCACCATAGGTGGTAGCTGTGTGCCAGGCATCATGGCATTGGCGAGCTGCATCTGCTGGGCGAGCATGGCCATATTCTTCTGCTGGATCAGGTTGTTCCTGCCATTGATCTCGAGCTGGGTCTTTAGGTGGGGAGGGGGGTGCAGGTACTTGCAGTTCTCCCTGGAACAACGGCCCTGCAGGACGGACGCAAAAGTGAGAAAACGGAGTCAGATGTAGGTACGGCTGTTTTCACAATGTCCAGACTTTGGTCCAAACTGAAACATGTCAGTGGTCGTCCCATGGATTGGTGTAGAAACATCCATGGTGACCTTTCCTCTGGGACCAGCATGAGGTTGACATTTGTGGTTTTAAGTGCAACAGCTCTACAGATTTAGACTGCTATAAAGTTTGGTGCAGACATTCATTCAGTACGAGTTGTAACAGCTGTGGTGATCCTCTGACTTTTAATTTTGTCCAGTTCTTCTTTGCATCAGTTGTCGTTTGTCTTTTTTCTTACTTAAGACATCAAATTACCAAAAATTGTGTAAATGCTGGGATGGATGGATGTGTGCTCTTGAAAACAGACGGATTATACGTCCCAGTGAAAGAGTGCTACCTTATTTATAGCTAGCTCAATATCACTGGCACTCAAATTCACATCAGGTCCACCCTGAGTCACTGATTCTTAACAACTTGCTATTTCTGTCAGCCCCGGCCCGGGACGAGTCTATGTGTGTTTTGTATATATGTGTGTGTGTGTGTGTGTGTCTGTGTGTGTCTGCCAGCCCCAGGAGGTCCAGGAGGTTTACGTGTCCGACTGATCCTATAAATACCGTCCACTGGTGTAAGCAACATATATTGTATCAGCAGTCATCCTGAGGTCACACTTCAAAGAGTCTGCATCATTATCCGAGTACACATTCAGTCTGGGGAAGAGGATACACACACACACACACACACACACACACACACACACACACACACACACACACACACACACACACACACACACACACACACACACACACACACACACACTCATATTCTCATGTAAGGAAGAGTGCATAGACATTAATGCACACAAGTCTGGGTCGTGTTCATATAACAGGTGGCAGATACGTGTCAGGCAAACACACACAAAAGGCGACAGTTTAGGGAAGCCTTATATTTACTGGCACAGCTGAGCTGACTGTGGCAGGTTGTGCTTTCCCTCGCTGACAGAGCTGCCCCCTCTGGGATTCAGCTCTATACCCAGTCATGACTTCACTCTCCTTTCCCATCTCCTTCACTTTCACTGACACTGGAGCGCCAGACAGGTGCGAGGGGGGGCACTTAAATGGCAGGGGGGGACCTCTGTAGATATTTTGTTTTGTCCACTAGTCTGAAGTCACTTATCTCAAGTTCTCACTGGATCTCTTTAAAAAAAACAAAAAAAACATTCCAAACTCTGAGGCACACAAGGCACGAGAATAAAGTGTGCATGGAGCAATATTCCGGCCACGTCTCCTCAATTCTGTGAACGTGTGCTCTTTCAGATGGTAACACATGAATAACAGGATATGTTTTCATGTCTTACTTCTAAATCCTAGTAAATATGTATATTATAGTTGAGATATTAACATTTTCAAGGCTGAATTATTCAGAGGAAAATGTTATACAGCCATAGGTATGGGTTAAAAACACATGACAAATATATAATAAAAGAAAAAAAAAAAATATATATATAAGGAATGCCTTATTCTGACACTGACAACACTGAGAGGTGTGTGTGTGTGAGAGAGAGAGCGACGCGTGGAGTTGAAAGCAGGTTTAATAGCGCTCACCCAGAGAGCGACAATGGTATGCAGCAAGGGCAGGGTGAGAATGTGCGAGAGATAGTGTGTGTTTGTGTTACGTGAGTTCGAGTGTATGTGCAGAGGGATTTGCAAAGGCATGAAGGATCGTATTGCGTTCGCCCCATATGACCCTATCTATTGAACCTCTGGATTCAAAACTGCAGCAGTGCATATGTAGGAGGGCATTAGAGGTGGGAGGGTGAAGTAGAGCTGGGCTTTGACTTTAAGCATTTGCCATTATGTCGAATCATGCAAGGAAAAAAATAAAAAATAAACCAACGATGTTAGCCATTTTGAAAAAAATAGATCAAGTCCGAGGAAAGGAAATGCCAGACTGCACGAGAGAGAGAGAGAGAGAGAGAGAGAGAGAGAGTTATAATGGTTCTATGGCGAGAGTTAGGCTGCATCAGGGAAATTTTAGAACTTGCAGGAGAAGTGATTAGTGTGGGTCAACACATGCAGGCAGGAGAGAGTGAAATAAGAAGCAGACAGAGAGCAGGAGGTGAAAAACTCTGGCCTTCTCACATCATGTTTGTGGCTGTTATTGTGACAGCAGCGGCCTTGAGGAGAAGCTAGAGACGGTGTCCACAGCAACCGAGCACCAGAAATTCCTGCCCTAACAACACAGTGATTTCCTGGAATCTTCCCCACCGCCGGCGCACACAGGAGCGCTTCAGAGCAGAGGCTGCAGATGCAACCTACAGTACCCTGAAGCCACCACGGCTAGAGGACGTCCAATTGATGCCCCCCTTTGCCCCGTGTCCCGGCCTTTTATTTTGTATGTCTGTGCGGCTAAAACAACCATCATCGTAAAAAAGCTGATGCTCACTGCAGATGAACGATCATCTTTAACATTTCCTGTCCTTTTGTCTCGACTGGTGCAACGTTATCTCGTTATAGCAACCACAGAAGAGTTCAAATCACCTTTCTCACGGCGCGGTGAGAAAGTATACCTGATGAGAATATGATGAGTGAATCAACTGATTCGTCACCTTTCTGTGCTTTCTGCCAGAAGTGAGGAAGCAAGCAGCATCAGAATGATTAATGCACATCAATCATTTCAGCAACGTTTTTTTCCATTTCACTTTTCTTTTTCTTTCTTTCTTTTTTGTATGTTTCAGAACTGCAGCATCGAGATATTAAAAACAAGCACATTATGTGAATTCCTTCCAAATGATAGCGTTTTATCAAAATGACAAAGAGGAGAGACATTATGAGAATCAATCATAATATTTCTAAGACGTTGATGATGCATAAAAAGGATTACTAATGTGTACAAATTGAAAAACTACAAAACAAGTAATGATAATTGGTTTGAACTACAAGACAGAATACTGAATAAATAAGTTAATATCCAATTGTTGTAAAACAAATATTAAAATTAATAATTTAGGAACAAAATTTGTGGCTGATGAATAAAAAAAAACAACAATGATAAAACAACTTGATATTTATCATTTTTACAACTCTTTTTTAAAAGAGTATTTATGTTTAAGCTGAAATATTATCAAGCCCATCTTCCTTTAAAATATAGTATATATAACATATGATGCAGTTACAGCCCTATAGTAAAATGAGCCTTGTTTTTCCCAACTTGTCCTGCAGCACATGAACCTTCCCTGACTTCTTGTAAGTTCAGTCCGGAGTGTGTTTCTTATTATTAGTTGAGGTGTTTCTCTTGGTGAGGTCAGTCTTGCCGAGCCAAATAGGGAACAGTGATCACACAGGCTACTGTGCAGTCTGATTAATGATAGGTTGGAATAACGCGTCCCACCCTGAGCGCTCTCTCTCCTTACTCTCTCACCCGTGGACACACGCCCTGCTTTTGTGACTGTGCGGGATTTAAACAAACAATGAAGCCATGGGTAAAGAATCCCGGGCGGGGCTGCATCCCGTCCTTTTGAGGAGACGAGATGGAGCATGCAGCGAGATGTGTTCATGTGCACATGTGAAATAGTGGAAAGGTGAACAGAACCTGGCCTCTAATTCTTTATTAACCTCCAGCTAAATCTCTTTATTTTTGCAATAGTCTAGAGTTTCTACATCTGGTGTCTGTGGTGAAAATCCCGGCAGTGGTGTCAGCCAGTTATGACCTGTTTGCCAGAGCTTCGACGAGTTGGTTTACCGTCAACAGGGTAAAAAAAAAAAAAAAAAAGGAAACATGGAGAAGCAGCATTCAGCTTTAATGCACGCCTACATATCTGCAACAACCTACCAGCAAACCTGTTGTCTTACTTACTTTGCATCAAATTAAAACTGGGACCAATCTATTTTACTCTCCCCTTTGTGAGTCCTATTTAAATATGGCTTTTCATATTAATTCAGCCAAAGATTGATCCTTCCATCTCAGACTGTTTTATTTGAATAACTTAAAAAGGCCTGGAGATGTAAAGCTGTAGTGAATAAGCAAGAATGTAAAAATTAAAGGTTTGTATGGCAGAAATACGTTAGGTCTTGTTAAATATCTCTTTCTTTTTATCCTATAACAATTTCAGGAATCATTGCAACAAACCAAATCTCAGTTTCAAACTGTCGCCAAGACTTTTACAGAAATTCTCAGGAATTAAGAAGTAGGGGAATAATTTTTGTTACTATTAATAACAGCTGCTGAACTGCACGTCTGTTTTGTATCATTGACTCGATGAATCACCTGTGAATATAAATCTTGCATGCTATAATCCGGCATCTCTTTACAAGTGCAGTAAAAAAAATCAGTTAAGACGTATTCAAAATGCTCCGGCTCTGTGGTGTGACGTTATGGTGTGACACCGGTCAGGTTCTGGTGTGACGCTTCACTGATCGCTACCCTGCATTCCCGTGACTTCTGCCTAAACATGCACGGAGATGAGAGCCCTTTCTCCTCACACACGCTGTGAATGAAGCTTTGTTTGGCTGGACAGCAGCGGAGACTCAAAGGGCCGGGGCCCAGCGGTTGGTCTCTTTGTCTACTGTGCGCTCAAATACGGCACAAAATATGAAACATATCAATTTACAGATCATCTTACATGGTAGACTGGCGGTGAGTGAAGTAGTTTTGCAAATTACTTGCAATGTAGCAGATTAAAAAAAATGGATAAATATTCAGATGTGATGGTCCAGATATGCACAATTTGATTTTTGTCCTCAGCCACTTAAATTCAACATTTAAAAAGTAGTTAGGTTTTTGAAGACGATGAGGAAGACACTACATGTTGTTTCCTGCTGAGGGTTGCATTTTTTTTTATATCAGACCATGAACATGCATTCACACGCTTGCGATTATGTACGTGTCTCCCTGCAGGGGCTCGATGTACACAAGTGATCCGTGCTGTACAACAGCTTAGTGGTCAGGGAGCTGGTGTGATTAGTGGAGCTAATAGAGATATGGTGGAGGGAGGGAGTGCTAATCTATGATAATACTGTAGTTGCTATATGCCCCCCCCCCGTGATGCATTACCACCAAACAATGACAGAGAGAAGGGGATTATGGGCCGGAGGCAGAGCTGCAGCGCAGAGAGCGATAAGGTTAGCTAGATACATGATGCTTTTATGGATGGAAAATCTGAGTGGATTCACAAGATTTTACTATATGATTTAGAGAAAAAACTGTGCAAGGTGGAGATGCAACACACATATACGTCAGACAGAACAGCAGCTACACAGACCTATCTAGAAACACACACACACATATATTCACACTCACACTACGAGGGTGTTGGTTCTCAGAAATGCCCCAGGTCAGATGTCAGGTACACAGGGGCCCTGGATCCAAACTTAGACCTCTCTGTTTTTCCCTGACATGCTGCCCCCCCCCCCCCCCCCCCCTTCTATCTTGCTATCTCTTTTTACACAAACACACTTTTCTTTCATGTGACTTGGAGCATGCCAGTTTTTCCCTCTACAGTCTCTGTTCGGTGCAGTGCTGCTTCCTCTAACGAGGTTAGTTTTTTTTACTTTTCATTATCAGTAATAACAGAGCAATCACACAGGTATTGATTAGAGCAGCGACACTTCTCATGAGAGCCATGCGGCACTCGCAGTGCGAGTACGTGAGGTGGCCCGGGAACGCACATTTAATCATCTCTGAACTCCACGAGTGAATGAGGAGTCATTGCACAGAAACCACAAGGTCCGGGCAGCAGCGTGACTGCAATGAGGACGCTGTTGTTTCTGAAATGAGTGAGATGTGCTTTTCACAGTGTCTGTTGGCCTCACAGGGGGGGGGGAAATCCACAGCTGCAGCTTATTTCAATGAGACATTTAAAACCTGGAAAGATGATTAATCTAGTGACATGTGATACTCATTGTAGACTTTGCTTCAAGTGCCTTAGCTCTTCTCAGAAAAGACATGACCAACTAAAGACCATCTATATCAATAACGAAAGTATGTTTTTCAACTCGACACTATGGATTTACATTAATGATATAAAACATTTACAAATGCATGCTTTAAGGTGAGGACAACTTCAAACCTGAACAAAAAGTTCAGAGATATGTCACTACTATTTTTCCATCTATAGGCAATATCTGTTGTTGATTCCAGCCGCATTATCAGCTCAGAGTTGACTTCATTAATACCTACGCCATCGAGAGTTAGAGGAGATTACTGTGTGTGATCATCCATGTTTGTTTGTAAGTTTGTCCGCAAGATACCTCAAAAAGTTATCAACAGATTTTGATGATCTTGGACCAATGCATGATTCGGGTACAAACGCAGATTCTGGATCACTTTTTTCACTTTCTTCAACCTTGCAGGATAAGGCCTTTTTTGTAAAAAATTTCACAATATCAAGAAAAACAATGGACCAATCAAAAATAAAAAATTTAAAAAAAATAGCCAGGCATGGGCAAATTACGATGTTGAATCCAGATCCGGATCATAATCTGCATCTAAATAAATAATAAACTGAATTTAATTGAAATTGAATCTGATTAAAACATATACGGAGCGGGGCAATATGCAGTATATTGGTTCACAGTGGGTAGAGACATGGTACTGTAGCTGAGATAATGCAGATTCAGAGTCATTCTAATACATTTTATGTGTCTGTGACTGTAAAAGGTAAGAAGTCATATCTAGAACAAGCATGAAATACTAAAGATCCCCTGCCATGGGTGCATTCCACTGAAGAAAGACAAAAATAAACATTTACTTTGCCCCTGTTAATTGCACTACTTTTTCAATATTCAAAATCTAAAAAAATAAAAGAAAAAGAAAATGCTTAAAAATCCCAAAATATCAAAAGGCAGTACACGGAGAGACGTGTTCATACAGTTTTATGAAAAAAATATTGAACGGTTTTTGAGTTATGCCCCGGAATCCCTCATCTGAGACAAATCCCACTCACAGAATGGGCCTAAATTCAATCTGTAGCCGTGGAAACAAAAAAACAAACAAATTAAAAAAAACAACAACAGAAAAGTTCCTTATTTGCAAAAGGCACCACTCCTGGATTGTAGAAATACACACACATTGGTGATCAAGTAATAACTACTGGTGCAGATGATTAATGTGGTTTGCACTACGAGAATTAATCTGGCATGTATTTTGCTACTTTGATCTCACAGTCCTATCAGCAGCTCTAATCCCACTGTCAATTGACCTAATCCTGTTTCTGTGTGCAAGTATCTTCTTCGGACTTGGCGGGATGCTTTCACCATCCCTCTCTCTCCCTCTTATTGGAGTGTGAGAAGTGATTTTGCCTCCTATTTATTATTCGAGTTACTTCTCTCTTAAAAAGTAAGAAAAATTAACTGACAGAAGAGGTAGATGATTCGATTTAGTACGCAAATTATGTACAGGTGTTGATGTTCTATAATAATTGTTCTATCTGATTATTTTCTATTCCAGAAAGTTTATTGAAAGTTTCTTAATTAAATTAATTTTCTCTACTTGCTGTTTTCAATAGTCTGAATCCCATATAGGTAAACTGAGAGTAGCAACTGTAGCCAATGACATGTAACCACGTTTTCACCCAACAATTCACCACAATCCACTTAAAAAGTCAATACTTCAATACTTATTTTTTTTACTGGAAATGGTGAAATAATAAGATATAATAATAATAATAATAATGATAATAATAATAATAATAATAATAATAATTAATGAATAATAGACAATGTGAAGTGTGCATTGCAGTATATGAGGGAGTGTAAACAGACACTCCAGCGGTCTCTGCGTGTCACACAAAACTAATTAGGCTAACACTAATTGGACCTCAGATGGTGCCACTGTTTCAGGTCAAAAATAAGGACACAAGATGGATCCTGACGAGCCAGAACTGAGACATCATTTGTGAGGATGTTGCCTTTGCTGCTGACTTGTTTCTGTTCTCAGAGTTTTAGCACAATATCGTATCACAAAACTATTAAACTGTGTCGACTCTTCTTCACATTTTGACTTAAGAGATAAGTGGCAGAGTAAACATGGCTGGCTGGTGGACCTAACAGCTGGCGAGAGGGAGAGGCGGTGTGAAAAGGTGTTGAGAGAGCTGTGCCTTTAAGCTCCTCGCTCATCTGCCTCATGGGAGGGTAATGGCAGAGTTGGATATGCGACTATTTGCAAATAAGAGGTATGAAAAAGACGTATCAAACTTTGTTTCTCTCTCTTTCTTGTCGGAAAAGCGATGGTAATTAGGAAAAGCCAGATCAGTTATAAAACTGAAGATAGATTAAGATTAAAACTATTTCGCCCCTTATCTTCCAGCCTTTCCCTTTAATTCTCCCCTAAGGAGCTTTAAAGTTACAATCCCTTAGACGTACAAGACATCAACATGTAATTACAATTAAATACAGTACATTCATATTCAGTGCTTATTAATTCAAGTACCTTTTTGGCTGCACTGTAAAGTGATGCATCATTTTCTCTACTAATTTTATGACTGACAAAGTAGCAGCTAAATTAATGTTTGCTGTATTATGGGAGTGCAATTGCCAATTCAACCAGGAAATATTATTCCACACTGTCAGTAAGTGTCATATATATTCTGTACATAAAACCAAGACTCTAATGGCATTTCATCAGATGGATACACACGTATACTTAAGACTCTAGATGGCTGGTAAAAATGACTATATGTCGAGTTTATATTATTAGATTCCATGTATGCCTTGCAGGGCAACCACCTGTGTTTAAAATAGTGTGCAGAAGGGTTAAAAGTGCTGAACACAGAAATGTTTTCATGCTGCGGCATGGAGCCAACTATAACTTCTATCCAGAAATTCCTGTGTCGCAAACAATATAAAGGTGTTACATAGGCCTATGCATGAACCTTTTATATAAAATAAATAAATAAATAAAGCAGGATGATGGCTGACTCCTTTCTATAGCTTTACTTTACTGGTATCAGTTGTCTGTTTTTAATATGTGTTTAAAAATCTTAACCAATAAACACCTGGATCCAAAAAAAAAACCGCATGAACAAAAATCAAGTAAAGCAAATCAACAGGACCTGTTATAAATGTATATGATTTTAGATGATGCAACAATGCAATTTTGTCTTTTATGTGTCAATATTTGATTAGTGATGAAACAAACAAACCCGTGGGCTATGCTGGTTTATATGGGATGTATGTCGATGACACACAGCCGGACACTGAGAGAGAGAGAGAGAGAGAGAGAGAGAGAGAGAGAGAGAGAGAGAGAGAGAGAGAGAGAGAAGCAGCGGCCTGAGAAGCCGTCATTGTATCAGTGGTGTTATGAAGGGGGCTTGGTGTAACCGCGGGACAGAGACGGCTGACACTGAGAAGAAAAGACAAGCTGTTGTCGCTGATTTTCTGTCACATAAGCTCACAGAGAAGACGCACAACCCCACTGATCTGACAAGGATGTCTCCATGTATGCGTTTGTGTGTTTAGGCCTGGATTAGACCGCTCCAACCGCTAATCTCTCTCTAATATGAAAGTGAAAAGGACAAAATCATCAACACCAGGAGACAGATCCCACTTACCAAAATAAAAGCTCCTGTAATGTGACTGAGCTCTTATCTAGTGAGACCTGATCCCACAGAGAAAGCTGAGCATAGCCAAATGGGCAGCGCTGTGATATTAACAGCTTGGCTCTTGCAAAAACTGAATCCTATGGGTGACTGAATTCTTGCCTAGTTAATTAAAAGGGGAGAATTTTTCATTGTGGATGCACCCACAGACATCCCATTAAAAATTCAATTAGGATGGAGATACCATGCATCGACTGCAGAGAAGAGGAACCCAGACGGACCCAGGAAAACGGGCTCTGTCTGAATTAGTGCTCTGGATGGAGATTAGCACCCTACTGACAACAAAACCTTTGTGATCACGTGTGATGAAACCTTCATCCTGAAAACGGCACACGGGTGTCTCATTTCTCTTTCATCTCAATGTTTTCTTTGGGCGGGTATGTTTTAGCAAGTAGCCAGTGAAACGTATTATGGGGATCACGTGCTCATCTGTTGAGCAGATAAAAAAGTATATTTGGATTGAGAGTGTATGTGACACAGATTAGTTTAATCCAAGTGTTATCTGTTATGTCACATACTGCAGACTCGACAAATCATTCCCACCCAGAACATTTATACTGTAAAAAAAAAAACACTAAAAAAAATTGAAATTAAAAAACAAGATTTGAATCAGGATTAGCGAAGATAAATTTAACATTTAATTAAACTCAACTGTGCTGTTTTTGCTCTGCTTTTATTTGCTCTGGGTTTTTTTTATTAGCTCATCACTTGCAACAGAAACAGCAACTGCTGCCTGCACTCAACTTCTCAGTGTGCCGCACAGTGTGTGACAGCGATTTCAAACACACATTAGCCTTCTGCACCCTAAATGACATGCCTGCACACACAACGAAAGAGCATGACGTGCTGCTTTCACTGCCTGGAGATGGCTGGATAATTTGTTTGAAATCATAAAAACAGTGTCGACTAGCAACGCGGCTAATATCAATCCCACATGTTTGTCTGGCCAACCAGCTTTCAGTGTGTGTGTGTGTTTGTGTTTAACCTGACTGTTCCGTCTAAGCACTGGCTATAAACATGGTGTCAAAATATGCCAAATAAGGACAGCAAAATTAGAGGAAAGACAGATAGAGACAGAGACAGCAATAGGGACGGAGAGAGATAAACGAGAGGTATTTACCCGCCCTCCGCTGTGCAGGAATGTAATCTTGGCTAAGGACGGCGCGGCAACACAAAGAAACACACTACAACAACACCACCAATACACATGCAACACACACATGTGCATGTTAATGCCCTTTGTGTCTTTTTCTCAGAGTTCTGACATGACAGCGGGTGTGTCAGCCTGGCAGGGAGACAAAGTGAAAGGTTTATGCTGTGTGCAAACAAGTGTGTGTGTGTGTGTGTTCAAACTGTCCTCCATGTAAAAAGGTTAGCACCACTTTTTTATGACACGGGGAATAAACAAAAAAGCTGCTGCTGCTCTAGGGTTCACACGAGGCCGCTACTACTGTTGCCATAGCCTAACCTCACACTGTTCTACCAGGGTGTAATGTGAGCCATCGCGTCCTGATGGGTGTGTCCTGAAACAAATGAGGCAAAAACCAGACTGAGCGGGAAATCAAGTAGAAGGAGCTACCAAAATGGGAGGAGAAGGAACCGATAATAGACAAGGAGAAAATGAACGAATGAGAAGTGAACTAAAATAGAATCGGATGTATGGCACTTGAAAATGTACCTCCGTTTGGGTGTGGTGGAGCTGTGGCGTTACAGAACATTTAGTGTGTAACCTATATTATTTCACTCATTCTAGAATCAGCTAATGAGGCAGGCGTTAGCTCACTTGGTCCTGCAACCTGACCTGACTATTACACTCCAATCTGATTAGGACTGCTTTAGTGAAGCATTAACCACTGAGGGATGAAAGCAGGTTATTTCCTTGACACGTCACATACTCTGTAGTTAACTCTTTTTGTCAGATACGGTGCAGCCCAACATGTTGTATCTCTTCCACAAGCCTCGTCACAAGTTACGGGGCGTATCTAAACAATTAGCCGTGAATATGAATAGTTTGTACAGATTTAGAACCAAAACCTGTCGGTTCATTAGTTAATCATTAACAGACAAAGCTGCATAATACAAAGCTGCCTTTAAAATAGGGAGTTCTAGCAGCCATTGTCCTTTTCCAAATATTTACTCCACTTTGACATAGCTGAGCTGTCTGTGCTGCACCAAGTAGATATACAAGGCAGCAGAAAGAGCTTACACACACACACGCACACACACACACACACACACACACACACACACACACACACACACACACACACACACACACACACACACACACACACACACACACACACACACACACAGACTTCAACTTTAATTCTGTGGCCTAGCTGGCTGATTGATTGTCTTGCTTGAGGGTCTATCTTCAACATTTGATTACTTCCATGAACATCTTCCCACGAAAAACTGATTTAACTGTCTTTGCTATTCACGTGTGTGTGTGTGTGTGTGTGTGTGTGTGTGTGTGTGTGTGTGTGCGCGCACCGTGTAAAAAGGAGGCCAGAGAGAGAGAGAGAGAGAGAGATAGGTTGTTCGGGTGAAATGACTGGGTTTGGGTGTGACCTGCTCAACCATGCACTGGTGATCATGTGAGACCTGTTCTAATTATACACCTCAAGAAGAAGGCTGTTTCTCTCATTGGCAGAAAGAGTGTGCACATGTGTCCATGAGGGTGCAGTGTGTGTGTGTGTGTGTGTGTGTGTGTGTGTGTGTGTGTGTGTGTGTGTGGTGGGGGGTGGTTAGTAATGGGGAGTAATGTGGTTTCATGTAGCACATCTAAATTGAGAACTTGTCCTATTTTGACCAGTCAGCCTGTATAAAAATGAAGTAGGATGTTGTATCGGGATCGTCCACTGATCGGACGGTTGGTGGTTCAATCCTGACTGCATGTCGAAATGTTCTTGGCAGGATGCTGACCCCCAAACAGCTCTCGATTGTGTGAATGGCTGTGCAGAAAATATCATGGGTCACTTTGGACAGAAAGCTCTGTTTCACACTCTCTGTCATCGCTATGAATGTGTGTGAATGGGTGAATGTGGCATGTGCTGTAAAGTGCTTCGAGCGATCAGTAGACGAGAAAAGTGGTATATTCAAGTCCATTTACCATTTTTCACTGTGTGTGATTGTGAGTTCCTCTTTTACTCTCTCTCTCTCTCCCTGTCTCTTGCTTCCTCCTGTTGTTTCCACTGTGGGTTTTTAGAGACCTGCTCTGTTTTTCATTACCACTGGAAAAAATGGGACGTAGAGTTCATAAAAGTATCACCCGTCACCCCTAATACACGGGTCCAAGTGGAAAATGAGTCCAAACTACCAAAATAGCTCCCCCGGTCCTTTCAAAAGCCTTCTTATTTCTCTCAGCTGAACTTTACATTAGAGTGAATGACATTACAAATGATCATGCATTGAGATCTGTCTGCCTGCAGATAAAAGCTCCACTGTGTTGTCTTTCTCAACTTGTACTTGTATATTTCAATTTCATGCCGCTTGATACTTCTCAACTATATCTCAGAGACAGATACTGTAAATCTTAAGGCCCATTTCCACTGCATAGTTCCAGCTCGACTCGACTCTACTCCCCTTTTTACCGTTTCCATTAGATTAAAGTACCTGGTACCAGATACTACTTTTTTAGTACCTGCTCCAAGCGAGCCGAGCAGATACTAAAAGGTCACGTGAAACATTACAGACCACTGATTAGTCAATGACCAGCATGCACAGAGTATACTGCACAGCACAAATCAATAGCTGCCATTACGACCATGACTTGGTTTTACCTTCACCAAGGCTGTTTGTTTGTTTGTCTGTTTGTTAGCAGGATTACGTAAAAACTAATGGACAGATTTGCATGATACTTTCACCAAAGATGGACCCTAGCATATCCTAGAGGTTGATTAAATTCTGGTGATGATCTGGTGAGAGATGGGACTGGTATTACTGGGATAATCTGTGTCCACCAAAGCTTTTTTTCCCAGCTGAAAATGCCAGGTACTCTTCTGAAAATGCCCAGCTGGGAACACTTGAGAGCGCTTTGGAGGTGCAGCGTTTTTCAGCTGAGGCGCTTTGGTTCCAATAATTTGTGTTGTAAGTACCTAATTTTGCAGATAGTTTGTTTTATTAACAAATACTGAATGTAAAAATAGCAGCACAAGGTAGGGGACTTGCTCTGGCCCTGGCTCTGGATGAAGAGAAGGCTGAAGGAAGTAGGGAGCGAGGACGGACCTGCAGGGTCTATGTGGGTTCATGAGATTTTGTGGTGTTTGTCCTGCCCCTCCTCCACTGTGATTGGACGGCTGTGTAAAAAGTGACAGTGAGGAGCAAAGCGTTTAACCCAAAATTTTTCAACTCTCGGCAACCACAAAAAAAAAAACGCCAAACGTGCAGAGCTCAGCGTAGAAAAGTCATGCAGCACCTCGTAACACAACTGCCGTTTGTAGCGTAGCATAAATACGCGGCGCTGCCATTGCAAATAATTTAAAAAAATAGGCTGGCCTCAGGAAAAAATGCTTTGGTGGACACAGGCCCTAATAATTATGTCGAGGATTGTCGGGCCTTGGCGGAGGTTTGCTCTCCCCGAGCGCTCTTTGTTTTTTTTATTGCAGCCGCAATATTGAGGAGGTGCAGACATTCTTGTCTTAAACAGCTGATGAGAGGATCACGAGAGGTGTATCATGTTGAAGATTATGCCACGGCAGTTTCGCGCGGCACCCATCTAGGAGTAGGAGGTACTATCCCGCAATGGAAAACGAGAAAAGTAAAGTAAAAGTACCAGATACCAAGGTGAGTCGAGTCGAGTCGAGCCGGTACTATGCAGTGGAAATGCGGCTTTACTCCATTGCATCTTGCTGACAGGTTTAGTAAACACTTTTTAGATACAGTTTCTCATTTACTGCATGTCCGATGTAAATGATGAATCTCAAAATGTGGTGATCTTTGATTGAGTGTCCTGGCCTTCTTGAGTTAAATAAATGATTTTAATCCCTCTAAGATTTGCTGTAAAATGCATAGTGACAGAACTGAAAAGAGGTTCGTCTTCTAGATTCATGAAAGGCTGACTTTTTAGAGACTACGTCATGGATGTTTACAACAGACAGTTTGGGTTTAAGCATTTTCCCATCTTTGTTTTCTCTTACCAACAAGTTCGGCTAACCTGGGGGTTTGTTTAAAACCGGCATAATCTGTGACGGCTTGTTTCTCTTGTCTTGTCTGACTTCTTATTAGAAAAGTTGCCTGCTCCCTGATCTTTCAATTAAACTGGATCTAATCTCTCTGGAGATTAGGGAGGATAATGGAGCTAATCTCCACTGCTTGGAATAATGGCCAAAACTATGAAACTAGGACTCTAGATGTGATAAACACGAATGATGTAATTTAGCTTGTAATTTTGACAACTGCACACACACACACTCATATGTAATGCAGCCATTAGTGCATTGTGGGGAAACTTGGGAAGAATTCAGCTTGGGTTTGACAATGTTCCTCTGTCCACATCTGGTTATAAACACTGTTCTGTGAGTCAATTCACACACGCTGTCCTCACCCTAACCCTGCCCTGCTCACACACCGCCAATGATCACGAGTCACCAATGTCTTCCGGGGCAGAATAAAACAGAAGTAAAAAACACACACACTCAAGTTTGTGCAAGTGTGTGTCAATGCGGGAAAGTTTGGTTTGAGATCCGCCCATCTCTGGAGATCTTGCGCTCCGATAAAAGGACAGATTGTGAAAGAGTGAGAGAGAGAAAGAAAAGGATGTGTTTGCTTTTCTGCTTTCCTGCTGCTACCTAAAAATGGAAAATTACTGCATACGTTGCCCCACATCTGCCCCCGACATCGCTCTAAAACACACACACACACACACAGGCATATAGAGACAAACCTCTAACTACCCATGGGCCTCTGCACAGGAAGTGGTTTGAGTGAGTGAGATGATGCTATCGCCTCGCTCCTCTCTAGCTGTTGAAACGTGTTGAGCTCAGGGCATCCTATGAGTCTGTACATGTGACAGCCTATTCATCTGAGTTTTCCCATGTAAAAGCTGGACAACAATGCTTATCATTACGCCGGTGTAGTGAATTTATCCTACAATGTTTATGCACAGCAAAATCTGCCTCCCAAATGACTCCTATTGAAAATAAGGTCAGCAAACACCAGTCAAAACGCTGCATGTCCACAGTGCAGTGTTTCGAAAGCCTGACTTGTACTTCCTGATTCTAAAAAGCTGCACCTCCGCCTCCTCCTCTCTGTGCCCTTTGTCACATGTTGTAGTCACCTGACCAGAAATGGGTGGGACTAGAGAGAGAGCACATGTCCTAGCCAGATGTAGACTGTAGATAACTATTTCCAGTTTGTGGCTCTGCCCCCAAAACTGCCTGTGAGACTAAATACACTCTTATCTATGGCACGAGCATACATGTCAAGTGATATGGTTAAAAATGAATGCAGAGGTTTGGGTGTCACAAAGGAATACTGCCGTATTCATTAATTGATTTGGATGAATTTGTTCGACCCTTGTCAGAAAATTACATTTCCAAAGAACGTATCAGAGTCTTTATATCTGAAGATATAAACACCAAAATCACCCTTCCTTGTTTCCTGAAGTGAACTGCAGTTCGTCGACGTTTGAAACCACAAGTTTATGCCTTCTCTGCCAGCTGTCATGACAACAATGACCTGCCGTGATATAACTGATACCTTTGACCTACTGCGATAAAGCTGACTCGTGTTATCGTTGGCCTGTTGTTGGCGTGTCTGTGTGTCCAATTTTGAATAAATAGCAGTTACTTGGAATATACCACTGTCATCATTGTCACAAAAAGCTCAGTTGCAGAGGCTATGGTTACATTTTTGAATGTGATATGAGGATTTGTTATGGAAAATAAGAATTTTGGAGATGTAGCCAAATAGGTTGGACATGTATGTACGTCTTTCACGTTCACCGCCTCTCCTTTCTTACCTTGAGGGAGTCGAAGCACGCGATGACACGTCCGTTGTCCACCTGACAGCTCTTAGCTGGATGAGCGAACTTGCACTCCTGGTCGGAGCGTGAGCATGTGCCCCTCTGGAACTCTCTGCATACCTCAAGTGTAAGCCACTTTGTGTCACGGATGTGTGCCATGCTCAACGCCATGGCAACACGCTGGCAAAAGGTATTCCGAGCTGAAATCTATTCAAGCTCAACTTGAGCTCCTCAATCCACCACTTTAAGTTCCTCTTGTTTCTTTATCGTTCAAGTCTGTGCTGTGTGTGTGTGTGTGTGTGTGTGTAACGGTGAAGTGATACAAAATAAAGTTCTACTGATTGAGAGGGCTCCTCTTCCAAAGTGAAATGTTGCAGGACGATGTGTATCTGTGAATGTTATTGGATAATTGTCCTGACCAATCAACCAGTTTATATCCAGGAGACGACTTAGCCTAACAACTAGCTTTGCCGCTCTTGACTTCACTTGTCGCCTCTCTCACTGTTGCTTGCCAGACGTTGTCATCTGCAACATTCACAAGCTGAGGAGGCAAACAGATGGACAGGCAAAACCAAGAGCCCTCTGGTTTGGTGCAGTGCAGCAGGCAACAAAGGTGATAGTCTGGGTGTAGCCCACTACAGGAAGGTTAAGAACACTGAGGCCCACGTGGAGGCTTAGAGGGTCAAAGGCGAAGGTTAAAGGCAAGGTGGGTGAGGTTCTGTGTGGGCCTTGTGGTGTTTTGGATTTGCTGTGGTGAGGGTGGCCAGCTGGTAGTGAGCAGTTGGCAGCGATGGGGGGCGTCTAGTGAGGAGAGCTGAGACTGGAGCCTGGTTGCGAGGAGTGGATGGCGATGGTGGTGGACGGACGAGCAGGTTGGAGTGCCGGTCGAAGAAGGGTGTGATCGCTGTCCTTGTATTCGGGTTACTGTGGTAGCAAGCAGGCGAGGCAGGGGGGAGGGGGGGAGGGTTGAGCTTCAGCTGTAGAAGCAGGTCAAAGCTGCAGCAGACATCAGGGAAGGCACTTCCTCTGGGGAGAGACAGATAGAGAGGAGAAACATTAGTGATGGGACGTATTCAAAGTAAAAATTTCAGGTTTTCTCTTTCATTTCTCTTTTACAGGAGGCTCCAACCTCCAGTATTCTGCAAAGCTATGCAGCTATGGGTGTGAATAATATGTAGAAATGTCAGAAATGCAGGGGTGTCTGTTAAAACAAATAAAACTTTCAGTCGCCCTGCGCTCTAAACACACATGGTGGGCGCACACACACACACTCATCACACCATACCACACACAAATGCACAAAGCAGCCATTCACAACTTTCCACCTCTTCTGGTCGATGCAGGAAAATCTGATCGAATCCTATAAGACTTACGGTCGAGTGCAGCAAAGCCGGCCATTGCAAGTGAGTGTAGAGGTGAAAGAAAGGAAGAGAGTGAAAGCAGAGGGGAAGTCAGGGCAGGCAGGGCATGAGGGAGAAGAGGTTAGTCATTTCCCTTCTTTCGAAGCGGTGTGAGGGTGAGGACCAATGAGAGTGAGGAGAGTTGCAGCAACATTCTGGGCTTAGCGCCAGGTGAGAGCAGGGGGGGAGGAGCGAAGAGGAGGCTGACCTACCTGCTTCTAGAGGAAGAGAGAAAGAGACACAGACTGAACTAATCTCTCTGCTATTTCTATAACTACCCAAATTCTCGCAAACAGATGAAACATTTCTTTCGACCAACTGACAGACTGATAATAATGTTGTCCATGAACTCAAGCATTTCTAAATAAAAAGAACTGTCATCATGCGCTCATACAGATGAATACATGCGATAACATCATGTTTATTATTTCACTCATGAAGCAAATGCCCCTGTAATCACACGGGGACAATTTTGTGATGGTGCCAACAGTTTCTATTTTGGGTGAATCCATTGTACGTGGTTTGCTGGGGAACTTGAATAACTGGGCTCCCAGGGGCCCGTTCTGTTCTTATAACATAGGCAGAGCAACTCACCACACCCTGTCTAGTAAAATTGTTTTTTCCAGAACAGCATCTGCACCTTCAGCAATGCAACAAACTGCTGCTAACTTTACAGCGCCGCAACACGCGATATCAGAGCGCTGCAGCAGTGCAGCCGAGGTCATGATGATCCAGCAACATGGATATACGTTACAGGAGCAGAGAGAGTGAAGCAGGGAAGTGCAAGTCTCACCTTGGATGATCCCTACGGTAGCAAATGTAGCATTACTGCAACAAATGACCTTTGGAGTGTAGGCGCGACCATAACACAAATGCCCTTCCCCCGCACACAGAGGCACACGCGTACAGCAGCAGATTAGCTTCCATATCATGCACTTTAGAGGGAAGGCTAAAATAAATTAGCTTTTTAGTAAAATACAAACAGAACTACAGAATAAAACTATTACCTCACCCCTCAATGTTTTCAAATGAGAGAAAATATCATTTTAATGACAAGTTGTAGCATCTATCTGTCAGGTTTCTGGTATTTTACGGTATGCTAAAAAAAAAAAAAAAAACTAGATTGAATGTTTCCACATTGGTCCAACATACGCTGTGCCATTTTTTTTTCCTTTTTCTGTTTACATTGCTAAGGTCACATTTCTGTTCCCAAGCATTACAAAATGTCAAGTCAGCCAAATCTAATCTTTTTGTGTAACTCAGTTTGCCCTACGACCTGCAATTTTCAAACCATATAAATACAGTTCAGTCTGATGGCAACACACTTGTACTTTGTAATGAGTTCAGTTAAACAAGGATCTTCTCAGAACTCAGCCGTCTGAACTCACGGCACAGCTGGATGTGGAGAAATGAGGTAGAATAGAGGCATCTATTATAAATCTTTTTAAGTTGAAGTTGCCCGGGGGGGCTGTCTTCAGTCCAACTAGAGAATCTGATGGCCTCATGCATTAAAAGCTGCCACCCCCTGCATTCCGTCTGGCTGCTTGATCAGTTTCTATCGTTTCTATTAGAGTCAGATGAACACATATCTTCGAGAGGGAGAGGATGTCGTATGGCGCATGCCAGTGCTTGAGTGATAATGAGTGCTCATTATGATCCATCATGTCTGGACACAGACATCGTTCCCCTATTGATTTCTTCATGTCTATGGTCTTTCTTGTCAGTATGCCACTCCCTCTATCTAATTCCACTTTAACTATCGGTGCCCTTTCTCTCCCAGGCATCCATTTCATGACTGTTTAATATGATCTACGTGTCTGCTTTACCCACAGAATTCATACTGGAATCCTACTCTACGTTGGTCCTCCTGTTCGTTCTGCCCCCCACCCCCTGACTCCATTCATGCCTCTGCCTTTTGTACCCTCATTGTGACTGTCTGGCCTGCGTGCTCTTCCATCATCCTCAGCAGCACTCCTAAAAGATGCCAAGGTCTTGCGAGCTGGTGCAAGGTCAACCGCATCGAAGGAAGCGAAGGTGGCAAGAGAGAGAAAGGCCGCATGCTTCCTATCGTCTTTTAGGACGCATGGTTGAAACATGACGTGGCTGCAAGGAGAGGAAGTGTGTCGTCTAACTCAGGACTGCACAAACAGTTTCTGACATGAACAGCGAGCCTGTCTGCATGCCTGCCTTTTACTTTCTCTTGGTCAAGAAATGAAACAAATCTCTCCAAAAGAATGTGTTGAATCCACTCTTCACCTCCACTGGGAGCACAAACTGTGCGTAATATCTGACAACATTTGGCACGGTTGACTGTGGTGGATGGTGCCCAGACAAGCCGTGTGGTTTTGTTGAACACACAGTGGCGTTTTGTTATTAAAGCATGTCTTAACTGATTGAAAAGAGCAATCATACAAACATGCTCGCAGCTAATAGGGCTGGTCTTGAAGCTGTCACTGTAACTAACTTCTACACAAAAACCAGAACGAGGGTGTGGTTCACACACACACACACACACTTCCTGAAAAATGAGTGTCACATTATGAATCGAGTTCAGCATTGCTTTAACACCACGGGTCATGACTTACTGTTAGCTCTATTCTGCATAATCACATAAGAATTATGTTGAATGATACAGTGGGGTTAACTGGTGGAGTACTGGTGGAGACTAAGTAAATGCTACTTGTCATACAGGAACGTTTGCTATGGAAGCTGCAGAGAAAGAGGCATTCACCTCTTTTGGTTTGCTGCTGTTCAGTGAAAGGAGTGGTCTCAGCATGCTGACAGAGGTGGAGTCAGGGTGACAGTGTGCTGAGACAGGTCATCGCAGTGGAGGACGCAGGGGGAAACGTAACACCTCGAGCCTCGCTGCTGCGGCTCCATATGCAGAGGATATAGCATGTCAATACTGTCCTGACTGACCTTTTCATACACACATACACACCAGTGCATATGTGAGCATGTGAGCGTGTTCTCCTCGCCGTCTCTTGATCTGTTTTGAATTGACACACGGATGCGCTGAGGGCTGCTTCTCTATCACATGTATTTTGACGATGGGACGTTTAAGGTCAGTTCACTTAGTTTGGTCTGTTACAGAGATGAAAATAGCTCACATGCTCAGGATGTTAAAACATAAAGTCATGTCTTGCTTACTTGAGTATCACCATAGTTGGTATTGTTTCTCAGCATCCTTACATCAGCAGCATGAAGTCATCACCTCCTCTAAGCTATTAGTTTAACTGAATTATTTGTCATCAGATTAAATAATACGGTTCTGAAAGTGAGTCTTGAGGCTAGAAGCACATAACAAACAATGCCTGTTGACTCCTCCGAGAGCAAACCTCCAGAGACAATTAGATCTCTTGTTTGGCGTACATGGACGAAGCCGTGCGCGCGCACAAAAACCACAGTGACCGGACGCACAAACGCAAACCTATACAAACACACAAAACGACCATGTGTCCTGGCACAGAGTGTTCTTAAGCTGTCGTGAATATGTGACTATGTGCAATGCCGATGTGTGTGTAAGGATGTGGTGAAGTCAGCGGACAGTCAGGATAATGGCAGGCCTCATAGATTAATGAGTGTCTGTGTGTTGTGACATAGTGGAGCAGATTTTTCACATATAAAGACATTTGGACATACATATTAAATGAGGGGATATCATTTGGTGGAACTGTTCCATACAGTAGAGGTTAGAATATGCTGTTCTGACAGATCATGTGGACCAACACGTTATGACATTGCTTATGTTGATTTTCCCACTTTCAACTTTGCACCCATGTGTTTATATATATATATATATATATATATATATATATATATATATATATATATATATATATATATACTGTATATGTACAGCTTAACCTTGTTATTATTGCAAGGACAGGAAAGAAGAATTTGTGTAATTAAAGTTGGCTAGAAGTGTCTCATTTTTTTTTATACATTTACATACAGAGCATAATGTTTTTTCACTCCTGATCATACGCCACTGTGTCTAATCATGTGTCACCACGTAGCACAAAGCTTTAAGCTTCTATATCAGTATTTGACATGCAGGCATTCCTCCCCGGTGACCAATTTTATCTTCTGCACTAGTTATCTGTATAATTTTCATTTAGTTAATCATTTTCATGGAGGACTGGGGGGGGGGGGCTTGGCCTGCTTCTAATATACCAAAGCAAACAGAGCCAGCGCTGTCACAGTGACAGAAACGAAGGCTAGGTTGGCGAGGTAGCTAGGAAATGAGAGAGAGAGACTCAAGACTATTGGGGCAGGAGTATGTTATTAAATGTTACAGCCGTCTGCTTGAGAGATGAGGAGGTTTAAGGTGTCATGGAGCAACTGGGGTGAAGAAAAACAAGGTCAGGCTTGTGTTGACACATGTGCCTCTGGACAGGAACAATAAAGACATAACCAGACACTTATTAGTGGCTCCACAACCTTGCTAATTATTAGTACTTTTGTGTAGTTTAGATACAGGAAGTCACTGGCTTTGTTATGGCTACAAATGAAAAGAAAAGAAATAGGTAAGAACTAGGGAAGGTTACAGACTCAATGGTTTTTCTGACAGTGGTTGAAGCCAATTTGGAATTTTGATGTCTTAGTTAGCTTTGTCAAAGTGTTCCTCAGAGGGGTTGAAATGTGGCCCTAACATGGTTGGAACATGAAGACAAGCCATTTTTTAATAAAGGCTTAACCTGTCAGCGCAGATTCGGCCATGTGCATAATCCTGTCTGTGGGGCAGATCCTATATCATAGGGAGAACATATAAATGGATGAGCTCACACACAAATGGAACAATACACAGAAAAATAGCATTTGACGTTATTAGCCACAATATCTATATATAACATTGAAAACAACAGCAGGTTCCTCAGGCCTCTGTGAAATTGACAGTCTACCTGCAGCAGTGCTTCAACGGGGATTTTACAAAGTCTTGACAATACAGTCTGCCACACAGCCGTGTTGTGTGTGCTACTGTCTGGGCTACCCTGAATCCCTGTAAGTCGCAACAGCAACAAGCCTCATCATCGCCCCAACCACGGACACACCACCGAGAGGAAATCCAGAGAGGCGAGGGGGAGGGAGGGCAGCGGTCGTAAGGAGAGGGACAAAGAGGGAAGAAGTGGGAAGGAAGGCTAGAGTTGAAAGTTTTTAAGATTTTCTGGCTTTCACGTTTACCAGAATGACGTCATGTTGTTGTTCAGACAGTCGTTGGACACAGAGAGAATGAATGTGCGCAATAAAAAGTTCAAAAATAAGACAAATTCGCCAGATATTATCAGAGGAAGCAGAAGAAAACCCTTTCAGTCCATGTATCTGAGTATGACCCACTCACAACTCCTGAGACACAGAAAAACATCACATGGAAATATCACGTCAACTCCCCAAAGCTTTAACAAAGTGAAAAGTCACTTACTTTCACTCCAGTTCAATCATCAACAAGTTAAATACTTCTATTTACTGGGTCTCCTGTCTCTCTCCTTCTTGCCCCTCTTTCGTTCTCTCTCCAACTTTCTTCCTCTCTCTCAGCAACTCCCCCTCTGTCAGACGCATGAAAACACTCAGTCACACAGACACACACACACACACACACACAGACACACTCCTGCAGACAGAGTCGCCCTCACACACACTCTCCTCCCGCGACCCGGAATGCTTGGCAAGATCCAACTGTACTGAAATACTGTGCTCACCATATAAGGTAGCAGCGGCTTCACATGTCACACATAATTTACATGCAACGGGGCGGGAGTTTGCCATATACACAGCGCACACACACGTAGAAACACACATATGCACATGCAAAACCATGCTTTCCCCTTTAGGCTGACGCAGCAACCGAGGGAAGACGCCAGAGAGAGAGAGAATGAAATTTTTACAATTCTCCTGTTAACCAAGCCCTGCAGGATAACTCCCGACATGTCCAATGTTGAGTCAGATGGAGGGAATGAAAGCTGAGTGGGCGATCTATTGATCCTCTCCTCTGCTTCCTGGAACAACCACGGCCCTCCAAACACACGCACGCACCAGCAGATTTTCTTGCTAAATAGCACTACCCTCAGGAAGTAGCTACATGTATTGTGTGACTGCCTGCTCTGAGCCAAGAATGTGTCTTACTGTGTGTGTTTACGCGCAAGTATGTGTGTGTGTGTGTGCCTGTATCTATAAAATGAGACATAACAAATAGATGTTAACCCTGTGAACACACACACACACACACACACACACACACACACACACACACACACACACACACAGCAGACACCAAGGTAAACATTCCCTGTATCTCGACCTATGCTCCATTGCACGGTTGCTTACTTTGGAAAGTACAGACTGCAGCACACACAGGAGGAGAGATCCGAATACACCAATGAGACAAGGAGGAGGGCTACGAACCGAGCTCTTACCTCTCACATTGCTCTCCAGTCTGTGTGTATGTATGCGCTTCCGCCTGTCGACGTACTCTGTGTTTACGCGTGTGTTCAGACAGGCCGCGACAGCAGACCCCCAGGCACCGGCTGGACCATTCTCAGGCAGGCAGGCAGAGTGCAGCAAGGCAGAGCGACTCGCAGAAGAGAGGCAAAGCGAGTGAATCAGCAGCGAATGAGTGGAGGAGCTGTGTGGAGCTGAGCACCAGAGTGAGAGAGAGAGGTAGAGAGAGAGAGGCAGAGAGAGAGAGAGAGAGAGAGAGAGAGAGAGAGAGAGAGAGAGAGAGAGAGAGAGAGAGAGAGAGGGGAGGAGTGTTTGTCTGTGTGCTTGTGTGTGTGTGTGTGTGTGTGTGTTGCAGCGTTGGCTGTGTGCGCTAGTGTCTCCCCTCCCCTGTCTCTTGAAGTGGCTGAGCTGGGCTGTACTGAGACGGGCTGGGCTGTGTCTCTACTGACTCCCCAGCTTCTGGATCATCTGTCTGCTGCCTGAGGAAAGTGGTGCTCACTGGGTGGCGGTAGCAACAGCTGTGGAGCAGGAGGAGGACGAAGAAGAGGAGGAGGGAGCCCTGACTGCACTGAGCATACAGATCCTGCAGTCCCCCTCTCCCCTCCCTCTGTTCCTTTGCTGAAGGCTGGCCACGCCTCCCCCCCCCCCGCAAAACAGCACCAGGAAGTGCTGGTTCGGTTACAGCTATGCTGCCCTTGCCTTCTCAGTGAAGCTGAGGGAGAAGAGAGAGGGGGAAACATTTGGAAAAACACAGAAGATAATGAAGATAGAAAGGATAAAGACGGAGAGAAGAGGGCAAACTGGTAACAGGATGAAACATAGAAGCAATGAAATGTCATGCAGACTGACGAACGGCATCAGAAGAAAAAACAGCAGTTATAAAGGAGAACAGATTAAATTGTGTGGAGGAAAGATTTATAGAAGGACGTTTATTAGCCGTTTGCAGCAGATTACGTCTGGCTTCTGTCTGCATCTCTTTCTGCTGCTTTCATACCCTCATAGACCTTGTCACAGCCTCATAATCACAGCTCCTGCCCACGCTATAAAAGCAGAACACACTGAAGTGCTCTAAATCAAACTGGACAACGCTATAAGGGGCCATACATTCAGAGTAGCACAGAGCGTGTAAATGCTGGTGGAAACGACTGCCAATAAGTGACGTCTGGTTGTAGGACAGCGATATGTAATGGGGGATAACCCTGAACCAAACTGAGGCAGCAGCTGCTGACAACTCTGCTGTATTGTTATTGACTTTAGGCCTCCACCACCACAACCCCTGCATCCAGGGGGAAGCCAGAGAGGCGAGACGAGCCTCAAAGAATTCGATTTGGACCTGATTCTGCAAAATCTGGTAGCCATAGGGATAGCAGCCTTGGCATCTGCAGGAGTCTTTACAGACATTGAGCCATGTCCTGACGCCATGCCTTCTGACTGACCCTGCATGTTGTCAGTGACTCATTTCATTTGAATGCTGAAAATGGCCCTGAATTTTCTCATGCAAAGAAAGCAAATCCCACACGCTGTAGCTGAATCCGGTTTGACTGCACACCTGCGCCCATTTTCACAGGGAGATGTGAGAACCCTTTCTTTCTGTAGTGTATTTGCATATACATATATATCTATCTATATATATATATATATATACATATATATCATGTCCGAATGCTTCTCTTATGTAAAACGTTCATGCCTGTCTTTGTGTCCTACCCTTTCCTTTGCACTCTGGACCAGTTTCTACTGCTGCTTCATGCAAAGCTGGTGATAAGTCATCACTAATTTACACAGCAAGCCCCTAAACCTCAGGTGACAATCTGTGGTAGAGCCCTCGCTGCAGTGCTAACCCCTTACCTAGCCAACATTCTGCTGCAACGTGCCAGTGTTCTCACAAAGAACAAGACACAAGCTGCATGCTTCAGACACAAAGTCATAGCACTATTTTTCTTGATCTTCTTCTGATGCAGTGCCATTCCTAGCTACAACCTGCATGCCTCTGTCTATTTCCAACCATGGGAAGAAGAAAAAAACCCTATAGTAATCTTAAACACATACTGCACAGGTAGAACACATACAGTGTGTGTTTAAGATTAGCTGAGCAATCTGTTTGACAGCTGATCAATGTGTGCAGCAGGTCACTCTGACCTTCAAGTGGAGTTTTTCTTGATCCATGATGAAGAAGTATGGTGATTGATGTTGCTCTGGTTCAATAGGAGACACGTTAGCAACGCATCCAAAGATCTGGGCTCTCTGCGAAACTCAGACACTGACGTGGAATTTCCCCTCTTCTGCTGCAGCTGAGTTCATGCCAGTGCTTCTGCTCCTCTCTGTCTTACTTTTACCTCTACTCACTGCTAGTCCATGTTTGCTATTCATCATCATTCTGCATGTATTTTCATCATTTCCTCTCACTTATGACTACATCTTAATTCCTCTAAATTTACCTCATAAAACCGCAACCACCTGTTAGATCCCTATTTCCTTGGTCCAATAAAAGGTAGAGCCAAGTTTTGCAGTAACCAGATGGTTTGCTTCTTCAGTTCTACGAGCAAAGTTCGATTCTGCATATTTATCTAATCAAATGCATAACAGGAGCCGATTTCTCCTCTTCTAGTTTTTATTTCTTTAACTGAAGTGAAATCAGACAATCCCGCTCCACATGCCTCATATCTCACAGTATGCGGGTGGTGTGACCATTGTTCTCTGTGGATGATCAATGAGTTTGCAGAGGTGTTTAAGCAAGAGCAAAGAGCGACGGAATTCAACATACTGGGGTTGAGCAAACACACACATACTAATGCTAACCGACTGAAAATAGGAAGAGGTGTGTGTGTGTGTGTGTGTGTGTGTGTGTGTGTGTGTGTGTGTGTGTGTGCGGCGCAGTTAAAGGGAAATACCCCTGATTTTACACATCGAGATCAGTGAACTATGCATGCTGCTCTTCCTGTGAAAACAGATGTATAATGTCTTTATGTGTATGAAAATGTCAAAGCCAGAGACAGTAACAGTAATTATAAGATTTTCTGCTGCATAGATTTTGTTCTTTTTTTTTAAAAGCTCTTTTGCAAGTCCTACAAACGTATGGAAGTGAAGCAATAAACGGCTTTAAGATGCAGAATAAACAAGTAGTTTTACAAGGAATACTCTAAAAATTGACATTTTAATATTCAGTAATAAATCATATGAACCCTAATCCAACATAGTCTGACATGTGTGACCCCTTTGCCTCTGTCAAATCCAAACCCTTCACCTTTGTCCACCCTTCTCGCTCCCTCCTTCCTCATGAACGTTCTACCTTAAGCTTCCCTATGGTGTCAGCGCTCTGCTATTTCCCAGGCCTCTGTAAATGACACTGGTTGGCTGATGTGAACTCTCACTCCACTGAGGAAATGTCCCAGAGCTTTAGTGTGCCAAATTTTGACAGCTCATCTATCACTAAGGCCGCAAATATACATTACACTCCCATTACAGACCATCACAGCAGCAACTGCAACAGTATACAGTCTTGCAGAAAGGCCTAAAGCAGGGAGCTGCGTTCAGCTCCAGCCGTTTCACTATCACTCATTTTAGAGGCTGCAGAATGAGAGGGCAAAAGATTACTTTGAGGTTAATTTGACACTTTAACTTCTGCTTCCGTCATGATTTCTCTTAGTAATCCTCCATGAAATATTATAAATTTGTTGCACATCACTAAAAATGTACTTGAAAGTAGGACAAGCTGTAAAAGTGTGTATGCTCACAAGTGGTGTGAATTTGAAATCATGTCTCCTTCATGCACACTTTGTGGTTTTCTCTGAACGTCTTTCCACTTAGACGCAGTGAGGGGAAGCAGGTGCGATTCAGACTGTCGGGTTTGAAATATAGAGAGAGGAAATAGCACACTGTCTTGTCCCTATGTGACACCATTGTGTGTGTGTGTGTGCTTATGCACCATTCAAGCTTGAAACTTATCATGGAGATGAAAAGAAACTGAATGGAAACACCCTTTGCAAACTACCAGTGTAAATGCAGGCAGCAGATACACTGCAGCAAATATAACCAACTCTCCTCACATCCCACTTGTTTTTATAATGCTTCACCGTAAAGAGAGACATCAGACAAAAAAGAGAATAATGCTGCAGATGTCGGCTCTCCTACAGCTGAGAAACTTCCTGTGTTTGCAAAGCATCACAGAAACTTTTGTTTCGTCAAAGGAGGGAATCATCAGCAACAACCCCACTATAAAATCACATTAAATCAACAGAAATAATGGATAATCAAAAGACATTAATCCTACCAATAGTGATGTTATAGCAAGTGAGCTTACCTGTGTGTCTGTCTATCACCGACGAGCCTCTGGGACTGACAAAGACATTTCAACACAGGTCATGCTGACGCAACACATTGTGGGATGAACTAACATCATTTCTCTTTCTCCACTTCTCTCACTCTCATAATAGCACCTTCTGCATGGCAACGGCCATACCACAAATGTGGTCAGGTTTAAAGCGAACCATCACTGCGCAACATCAAGTCTCCATGACAACCACTCTTGATCTAATTTGCATCTTCATCTTGTATTATCTACCGATACCAAATATGGTCACCTTGTTATTCCCCCTCTTTTCTGCACCCTTTTTAAATAACTTCCTCTTTCCCTCCATTTTCTCAGCAGTACGTACCCTCTTTGTGTCTGAGGTATAGGCACACACACACACACACGCACACACACACACACACACACGTACATTTGCATGCAGCCTGTGAGTGAAAAGAGGAAGCAATAACAGAGCAGTTTACAGCCTGAGAGATAAGCAGTGAAATTAGGAAGTGAGGTGTTGTAAAGGTTGCAGTTGAGGGACTTTTAAAAAAAACGAGAGATGACTTGCACTATAATCACAATCCTTGGCAGGTACGTCAACACAGGATTTCACTCACCCCCTCTGTTCTTCTTCTTCGTTGAGCTTGGTGCATGCATAAGCCCTCTTCTCTTCCTCCCCAAGGTCTGTGTCTATCAAACTATCAGTGGAATGTTGAACCAGGCCCCTGGAGCCCACACACACAGCAACACTCAGCAGCACTCAGCACCTGTCTCCGACTGCCAGCACAGAGAAAGAGACACGGTCAATCTCACTGGACAGCACAGCAAGGGGGAAACAGCAGAGGAGAGTGGGAGGCAGACAAGCATTTTATCAGCAGGAAAAAAGCACATAGTGAGCAGGTTGCATGTCATGTGTAACAGTATGATGGTTAAAACACTTAAATTGCAATATCATTATTAAATGCATTGTGAAATCTTGTCTTCGTTACCATAATCAAAAAAAGATAAAAACAAGTTGTAGCATCTGTCTCCTGTTTTCCAAATATGAGACCACATATTTCAAAAATTCGGCAAGCTGCTTCTTGTTGCAAAAATAATGTTGCAATTGCACGTACTTGAAAACTGAATCAATAGACTGGACTGAAAGAGGGTGACGTGATCTTTCATGACAAAATGTGAAGAATAAAAGTGTTTTGAAAGGCAGGGAGAAAAAGTTTGGAAAAATCTTCTTCTTTTTTTGCCATGGGGGATTGTTGGGTCTCTTTATTTTTTTTATTTAACCTTTATTTTACCAGGTTAATCCCATTGAGATTAAATTCTCTTTTACAAGAGAGACCTGGCCAAAATGGCAGCAGTACATAAAGTTTCAGATACAATATAAAAAACAACAAACACTGGTGCAAATTGCAAACCCAACAAAGTGCAGGAGAATACAAAAACATTTACAATCATTAATCGACTCCAAAGAATTCACAAAGCCTTTAAATTCAGAGAGGGTAACTAGGTCTCTTTAGAATAAAGAGTCGGTCTAGACCTGCTCTTTTTGGAAAGTGCCTTGATATAACGTTTGTTGTGATTTGGCGCTATATAAATAAATTGAATTGAATTGAATCTTTTAAAAAGTTTGCATCTGGACTATTTGAGGACATCCATCCATTTCCTGTAACCTCTTACTCTGTGCAGGTTCATGGGGAGCTGGAGCCTATCACACATTGGGTGGGTGGCGGAGTACACCTTGGACAAGTTGCCAGTAAATCGCAGGGCCACACACAGACAGACCAACAACCATTCACACCTACGGGCAATTTAGAGTCACCAGTTCACCTATATTACATGTTTTTGGACTGTGGGAGGAAGCTGTAGAACCCGGAGGGAACCCACACAGACACGGGGACAACATGCAGACTCCACACAGAGAGGTCCTCAGGTGGATTTGAATCCAGAACCTTCTTGCTGTGAGACACCAGCACTACCCTATTTTTTTACACCATCAAGCAGAGGTTCCAAACCTGAGCATTTGGACTCCTATATGTCCCAATATGAATTTGAGGAGTAACAAGGTGATTAAAGAGATCTAAGGAAAAAGAAAAAAAAACATTTCTGTAACACAAAATTTTAAAGACCTTTCTCAAACATATGCATTCTTTTTGTGAAATAATGGATATAATGGATTCTTATTTCCCTTTCAAAATCCCTTAGATATACTGTAGTTAATCAGCTCGTTGGGTCACAAGTTATAGATGCCCTGTTTTAAGGGATCACAAGTCAAAAAGGTTGGGACCTACTGCCATACAGCAATATAGCAGGTTTATTTTTCCAAAAAACAACACAGCATATTAAAAAGGTATTTTCTATTTTTAAAGCTATTTTTTTCATTGTCAGTCTTTATTGTTTGATAGGAATCGAACCCGTTGCCGCCGCTAAAGGACTCAGCCTCAGCATCGGGGCACATGGTCTATGGACCGAGCTAAACACGCCCCAGATTGTTTGTTTACAGTATTACAAAAATGATCTGGTATGTAAAAATGTTAAATACCACAGCACCTTGAATGCTATTCATTTTTCATTTCAATTTACTCATAATATTATCAAGAGATGTAACCTCTTGAGCTAGAACGCCAACATTTTTCCACCTGACACTTTAACTTACACAGGCAGCGCCTGGAGAAGCTCTGAGGAGGCATCAGAGTCCCAGAACACCAGTCGGCCTCCCCTCCTCTGGGCTGCAGGTCTGCTGGGACTTGGGGGATTGGAAGTCGGTCAATGAAACCAGGCCTAATTTAGCCTCCGCTGCTCCACGAGTTGCCAGGAATCAGAGTGAGACTCCTTCCCTTTTTAGGGCTCTCAAGGTACTGCAGTCGGCAAGTGGCACTATTGCATTCCTAGGAGCTGAAAGAGAGAGAGACGGAGAGGGAGAGGTGACAGTCAAAATCTGCTATATAGAGGCCTCGTTTTAATTGCTATGCAGGTCTAAAAGTCATAGCCTGGCTCTTTTTTTATTGATATTACTCACCCTGAGAGTATTAAACTACCATTATATCTTCACACCACTTTCAAAAGATACACGGACAGCTTGGTCATGTAAATGACTGAGAGACATTGCCCTCTGTCACAATGGCCATAAAATCACACCATTAATTAGGTGTGAAAATAGGACTAATCAGAGGGTTTATACTTACAGAATCCAGTGAGATAGGCCCTGACACTGTGTCATGTAATCTCTAATACTCCTGGTCTGCAGTGGACCTCCATGCTGTGGGCCAAGACATGTTTTTTTTCTCCATCGTGATTTGCCTGATTTTCACGTGACAGAGAGAGAGAGAGAGAGAGGAGAGACACTTCTACCAGTTAGTATATTCTTTGAGTGTTTGAGTTTAAAAGATTAATTCACACTTGTTTCTTATAAATACACCTTGCTATTTGATTCATTTTTACCCCTGCCACGGAGGATATATGTTCATATCCATTTAGTTTATTTGTTATTTTGTCATCAGACTTCCATGAAACTTGGTGGGAGGTTTTGGGCCAGAATAAACCCAAATACATTTTTGTGTGGATCCAAATAAAGGGATACAAGATTTTTTTCTGTTTTACTTTATTTAATATTGCACGATTGGGATTTGTTTTTTGTGTGTTTTTTTTTACATTTTCTTTAATTTCTCAGGGAATAATGCATGGATCTTAATGGAAAAAAACAATCAGACATATTTAGGGGGTTGGTATATGAGTGTGTGCAATTTGGTGCGGATCCAAATAAAATGAGTTTGATTCTGGATAAGGCTTGATTTAAATGAAGTAGTCTGACTAGTAGACTGACTGCCATTCTAGTTTAAACTGAGTGAATTACACTGACATACAATTGTTTGCTAAAGAAACAGCTAAATCAAATTCAAGGAGTTGATTAGTTGTATTTAAAGACTAAAAGTAAAAAAAAGACTTGGCAAGATTTCAAGAAAGAAATGAAAAACATGATAGACCTGTTACTATTTATTAACCATGGCAGCCTGTATATTTTAAATAATTGGATTAGATGAGGATTTCTCATTGAACCTCTACTGCCGCCCCATCCTCGTGTTTTCTACTTGTGATACTACTGAAGACAGTGATCACATAAGCCATGGTGTGGAACATATACAAAAGGATTATCTATGGTGGAGAGATGAAGTCTCATCTTCACCTCCCACCTCCTACGGGGAGCACACAAATACATGGCTGCTATTACTGCAAGTGTGTGGAAGAACAATTCAGACTGACATAATCCCATTAGTCCATTCAAGGTCCCCGTCTGACCAGCCAGCATAATGAGGAGATAAAGGCTACTAGGGCAATTTCCATGATTATTATTCATGCCTCTTGTGTCCTGGATAACTATCAACTCAGTTACTCTCCATTTAGAAAAGCTTCAGTAAATCTTTGGCTGTAAATCGACCCCTTCACCAACTACTAAGATGGTTGTTGAGAGTTGTTTATCCTGCCTCTTCCACGTTTGACTCCAGCCCTCTCACCTCCATATATAGTGCAGTTCACTGGAAATCTTGGCGGCTCCTTGGAAAGTCCTTGTACCGTCTACATCATATGTGAACTATGAGCCCAGTGACTATCACCACCCCAGTATGCAATCAGATGAGGGATGTCATCAGTAGAGGCTATTAGGCAACAAGTAACATCAATAAAACATTAGATTACTGTCTTCTGATGGTGTTTAGGTTGGATCTGTCCTGCCACAGTACATTCAGATAACAGCTGGTCATCCAGGGTTACAGAAGGAAGGCCAAGTGGGCCGTCCTACATCATGTTTATTCAAATGCATGCTGCTTTATTTGTTTGACTGTATACATGAATAGACTGGCAAAGGCCAAAGAATCAAAGAATCCGACACGTCTGTTTAGCTTGCTTTCGTGCAAATCAGTTTAGTATGGCATAAATATTTTTTTTTAAATGCTTGGCTCCGCCCCTCTATCTGGATCTGCTCCAAAACGGTGTTCTTTCCTGATCTGTGCCCCACCTCTGCTCAAAACTGTGTGGAAATCTGTTCAGTAGTTTTTTGCATAATTAAGGAAAATGTTGAAAATTGTCATATCTCGCCAAACAAGTCCTGGATCCGCCCTTTTATCTGGATGAACACCAACATTGAACTTTCCTGGCCCTGCACCATCCTGCCTCATAGTTTCAGGTAAATCTGCCCATCAGTGTCTGAGTGATCCTGCTGACAATCAAACCAAATAACAGACCCGTACATAACCTCCTTGGTGGAGAAGAACAGACTATGATCTAGTATAATAGTAAATACACAGTATTGATTACATATGAGTCAAATTATACTGCTATGAGTACGGACAATGTGACAAAAAAATTTGAGGATAAAGAAGATATGAATGGACAAATTTTTTAGAAATTACAAAACAAATTACAAAAGCATCCTGGAACACAAACAAAACCCAAGACAGTGTCTAGTCTCAAAAAACAATTTCAGTGACTAAATTCTCTAAGGATTTAAGTGGAAGTACAGAAAAACGCTTCAACCCCCAGACGCTGATCTACGTATATCAAAAACATTTTCTAAACGGTAGAAGACCCTCCACTTGGTAACATAGCAACCAGTAAACTCAACATGGCACCTATTGTAACTCTAAAACTAGCTAAGCTGAGCGCCAGACATAATTATATCTCTCTTCAGCCAATCACATAAGCCTGGGCCATAAATAACAGACTGCTCCCCTACAGAGCACCAGTCTGTGCTGAAAAGTCAACAAACACTTTCTCCAGTAGCGGTTCTTGCTCACTATACTGGATTCGTTTTGCTCCGAGGAGGACAAACGGAGGGAGAAAAGAGAGACAGAAGCCTATAGGCTTACAAAGAGACAGACCGAGAGAGATAGAGAGAGGAGAGAAGAAAAGAAAAACAAACGTAGGCTATGATTACTGAGTCATAATGAAGGCTGTTGGATGGGACTGTGGCTATAAGCTATATCATTAAAGGCAGACCTGATCGACTGGAAAACCTACAGGGCTCTATTTGAAACACTAAAATGCTGGGAGGCACAGAATGGAGTTTAAAAAGTCCTTTCAACCAGCTCCTTCAAAATCATTGCAACGTTTCATAAATATCACATTAATAATCTTAATAGCTCTCTTGTAGGCAGCAATGTCTCCACTTTCAGGCCTTATTACACCGAGTGTTTTTGCCAGGCAGCTTCCACATCGCTCTGTGAAACAGCTTAGACTCTGGGGCCTTATATTTAGATTTTACGACCAATATTGAATTCGGAGCCAAGATATTTTCACCAGAGTGATTTAAGGTGTCGCCTCGATACGGTAACAAGTTACGGCCGCAATTACGATCGGATCGCATCACACGGCTGGGAGAGGACACTGGTGCGTTTGTTTCCTCGGGGTGGTGAGAGATGGCATTGGGAATGGGTACGCACATACGACATTGCTAACATGCTAGCGCCTGTTGCACATAAGGGATTTGAGAATTAATATAACCTCTTGATGCCACATCATCCTTATCATTGTGGTGACAAGTCACAATGAGGAAGTGGACACATAATCACAAATACCCCTCTAATGTTACAGGAAGGCTTTTTTTTTAAACACAACACACACACAGTTTTTAAAGTATGTGATCTTATCAACAGAGATGCCGAGGGATCAGAGAATCTAATCTTGTGACATGTCTCCTGAGATAAACAAACATGACTGATAGGACTACCATGAGACATCCTTGGTATGTATCGGATAATAAAAGCAGATGTGACCTAATTTATCCGGCGCTCCTCTGCTATTTGTGTTATTTAGTGCTTCTTTTATGAGGGGGTGACACTTTCTAGACTTCAGTGTGACCAGTGAGTCATAATCTTTTCCCAGTTTGTGACATATCAAGCTAATTTAGGTGCACATCTTTACTGGTATTGGGTGAATAATGGCCTTTTACTGAATGTTTCAGCCAGTCATATCATGCCATGCCGTGATGGAATAAACTACATGACGACAACTGCAGTCTTTTCAATTTTGTGGCGGCCGACATGCCAAAGCCAAATGCCCAAGGGCTGCTTATTGGTCCTTTTAATTTGAAAAGGGTCAGATTGAGTACGAACCAGTAAAACCTCAGCCTTGACTTTAGTCTGTAATTTTATAATTGTATAATTAGAATGGTTTTATTATATGGCTATGATGTTATTCATAGGCTATTATGACCATAATTATAGTTGGTACAATTAAATCACTGATGCTGACATTATCACATTATCTGTCTGATTGCCTGCTTAAAAATACAAAGGTCTTCATTCTCCTTTTGCAAAGCTGAAGGGCAAAAGTATCCCTGTAGAGGTGAGAAGACTGTGTGTGATGCTACAGGCACGGCGGCGCGACCCCTCGCTCTGCTCCTAGGGTAGTTTCTTCAAGCATCCCTATTGAGATTCTGGTAGCCTACATTCCCTGCTTCAAGGTCGGCAGCAGTGGCAAATTAAATTACTTGTCCTGTTTTGTGGTGTTGGCGCCGGGTCAACAGCGACTTGGCTAAAATGATGAGTGCGGGATTCTAAAGGGAGCTGCATTTGTCCTGAGCCTCTGGTGTCATGTTTGCAAAGAAAGTAGCAGCAGTGGAAAGAGCGGAAATCAAAAGCAGTGTATTAAATTCTGCTTCTGTAATCACTTGCAAAAAAAAAAAAAAAAAAAAAAAAAAAAAGAATCGATTACCTCTGCTTTCAAATGCACCACTTTGTACTGTTGTCCTTTTGGGTCTGGCCTGCAGCTGGAAGATGTCATGTGCTTACATGGAGTGAGGCTGGAGTCCATTAAGCCTAATTTTGTTAAACTCACACCACATCACTCGCCACCTGCTGGAGACCTTTGGTATGATGTGGCAGCATACAGTGCAGATTTGTTTGTTAAGGCTTTTGTTCTCGAGGTTGGAAGGGATGATTGTGTGTTTAGCAGTCATTTAATTTAACATTGCTCAAACGGACATCCCTCCCTCTCTCCACCCTTTCCTGTCTTGTGGGCTGTCGGCATCTCGTGAGCTTGTCTCTGCAGCAGTATGTGGAGGTTATCTCTCAGCTGCTGAGGCGGTTGTTATCAGCTTACCAACAGCTTACACACCACGCTGTGGAGTGGGTGGAGCTCCTAAGTAATTTCATGTCAAAACACCATATTATGAGTGAACGTGGTTTTATGCCACACTTTGCTGCTCAAACATTTGTAAAGTCGCCAAGGAAGATTTTTGAACAATCAATGAGGAGTTTTCACCAAATATTATAGATGTGTTTTTATCTTCCCACTCTAGGATAAACTCATCTGTAATTTGAGCACTATATTATATTTTTCATCAATTATATGCACGACAACTGGCAGGCTTAATTAAGTAAGAGCTTAGTCAACACAGTGCTCACCAGTAACACTGACATCACTACTGAACACATGACTGTCAAAACCACAGTTCACATGATACCAGAATTGTTGTCGATATCAAACTCTTGAACTCATTTTGCACAGTGTGTATGTATGACTGTCTCCTCTGTCACAGAATCCCTCCAGATGCTCCTTTTAATCTCAGATCATTGGCTAATGAATATTTTTTGGTCAATGATCAGATTACTGAAAATAATTAGCATTCATTGTTTGTAGCACAGAAACGGCTGAACAGCATTACTGGTGGAGCACGACGGATAGAGGCTTGTCTTCCAAACTATCATTTTCATCAGTCAGTCAGAAAAGACAGGAGCGGAGGCACTGCAGCCATTGTTTCTCAACAATTTGGCTGTATTGATATTGACTTGGGTGTTTTCCCATCATCTGAATATCTTGTTCTTGAGCTCAAAGCAGAATTATCTGTGCTCATCGTGGCCACTGAGGTATTCAAAGCTGTTTATGCAGGAATTCTCAGAGCTGATCTCACTTTGTATCAATAGATATGATAGATTAATCCTGAGTGGAGACCTGAATATTATATCAAATAAAAGAAAATAAAACAATATAAATATAAACTAAAACAATGACTCCATTCATCCACAAGATACTTCTAAAGATATAGCCTCAGTGCAGATTCACTCCTTTCTAAATGAAAATAACACGAGCCGCCTCGACCCATTACTATCCTCAATATACATGCTGCCACTTGGTGGCATCATTAGAAAGCACAATGCAGATGTACAGCATTGCTGAACTACATGATGCTGAAGCTACGGACTTCGTTGCTACCTGACTTTTGACAATAAATAAATAAATAAATAAATGGATGAGAAATAATTTCTTAAAGTTAATGATGACGAAACTGTTGGATAACAAGGTGACAAAAGCATAATTTTCCCCACCTTGAATACGTAGCTAGAATATGACCATTCCTAAAAATTAAAAACAGCTCAGCTATGAAGCAGAACCGATATGAGAGGGAACATTAGTCCAGTTTGAGCTGCCCTACACTGGCTCTCTGTTAGATCTAGAACTGACTTCAATTCTCTTTATATACAAAGACATTAATGGGCTAGGATCAAGCTACATTGCTAACTTCCTTTTTCACTATTTGTCTTCAAGAACACGGTGACCATCTGCTGGTGGTTTATTGGAAGAACAGTGGGGATGCAGCTTTAGTCTATTATGGCTCAAAGCGATGGACCACTACCTATATACTATATATATCACAGAGGCCAGCTCACTGAGTATTCTTAAAATAAAGCTAAAGCTTTAATTATTACTCTTCCTTACTCATTTTAATAATCATTCTGTATTGTCTTTCCATCCTTAGTTTAGCATATTTTTACTACTACTTTTACTATTATTACAAAGTGGTTTTATTCTCCATCTTATTTTACATAATTATGGCATTTTATCCCTGTTTTTATGCTCTTCTTGCTCTGAAAGGTTTAATATTTCTGCTGTCCGCTGGTCCGTGATACACATTTATAAGATAGAGCAGAGCGACTGCACCACTGTTAGTTGGAGCCAGACGTCTGACACAGATAGAAGTTTCAACCAGAAGAGGTCAGTGAAATCTGCTTGCCGTTACGTTACTCTTCAAACATGACGTTGGGACACTAGAGAGCAGCAAAGCAGCACTAAACACACACTCATTGACTCGTCATCTTCTCTCAAATCTGCCCATACTGTATGAAGCCTAGGTGTAAGGCCACATTCACTAAATACAACAAAACAATACAAACACACACAGCAGTCATAAAGTGATTGACTACACTTGTTTTTTCACTGCATTATGAGTTTACCAGTGTGTGTGTGAGCTCTAGCAACGAAGCTATCGGTGTGGAAATTGATAAGACTTGATACACGACACATACGAAACACACTGGGGGACAGAAAGAAGAAACTGAAGGTTTAGATACTAAACAAAATGTTAGATTTCTGTAAATAACTTCTGTGTCAATGTATTTTAGCCACGGTGAGTAGTACTTTGAGTTTTAAAGAAATGTGGTGTACCCTATGACACGGACTGTCAGATGAAGGGCTACACCTCCCCCAAGTACCTTTAGTTGTTTTACACTGATAGGCTGGATAAATATTTAACAGGAGGAGGGAAAGTTGTAGGCATCAGATCACTAAGAAGAAAAACACACCCAACATGTGACCAGACTGATGACAGACTAGATTGCTTCTCTCCATTGTCTGCTTATTTCTTTGCAGGCCCTTTGTTGAGCTTTGAAATCCACCTATACTGAAAAAGGGGGGGGGGGGGGGGCATGCCTGCAGACTCTGCATGTCTGCATATGTAGATTGTGTGTTTACAGCTCAGATGTGGTCGTGTGGTGGGTTGGATGCCTGTCAGAGAGATGCATGCAGGGTGGTAATGTGTGTGCGACCAGCACCATGGACAGCAGACAGAGGATTATCCAGGTGATCAGCGCCATGAGGTGGGAAATCAGAAAGCTGGAGCTGGAAAACATGGGCTTGAGGAGGAGAGCTGGAACTAATCTCAGAAAGAATGCAACAGTTCCCATCATGCCTCCAGAAAGTAGAGGTAGACTAACTACTATTATGACTCTGTATTGATTTTTTTTTTAAACAAAAAAAAACAGCAAAAGCAGAAGCAATGTACTTAATTGACAGATATCTCCTCTTTGAACTGTAATGTACATGTGATGATTAAGTTTATTATTATATTATTATACCCATATACTTTTTGCTTTGACACAAATATGCTCAAATGTTAGTGTCTACATTAGTTAAATGGACTCACCTATTTGCTGTTCCCGTTTTTCTTTGTCTTATTCAGAGAGCGTTGTCATGACAGTGCGAAGATATTCGATTTTCCAGCCTTTGGTCAATCATCTGAATCTGCAGATGGACAATGATAAAAATGAGCGGCGGACTGCATTAAAGCAAAGATGAAAATTAGCATGGCGTCAAGACGAACCTGACACTGATACAGAGTGGTAGTAAACTTTCTATGGATGAAAATACCAAATAAAGTATTTTTTCTGTCCTTCTTGTCAGTTCTTGTTAAGCCAAACCGCTTAATTTGTTGCTAGAAGTTGTTAAATCCTTACAGCTTTTGTCAAAATATTGATATCAACTAGTAAGCTAATGTAGCCAATGTCAATGAGTTTTACCAACCTGTGGGATGCACCTGTCGCTGGAGAAGTGACTTAACTCTCGCGAGATTTCTGGATTGCGCAGTGGAGTACAGCCGTCCGCCATCACCGCACAGAGGCTAACATTAGCCAAAACAATACTGAGAAGAGAGCGAGTGACAACATCATAACAGACATACAAACCGACCCTGTTCCCAAAGGGGAGGTCACTGAGTTTCCCTGCCGCTTTTCTGGCATAGAGAGCAAACTAGCAGCTGCCTTTCATGTAGTCTTTAAGTCAACTTAGAAACGTAAGTCGTTTTAACTAATCATGTCCAACCTCAAAGGCGGCACCAAGAAGGACACCAAGATGAGGATACGAGCCTTCCCTGTAAGTCAGTACCGTCTTTGTAAGCGCTTAGACGCAAACTGTGAGACCCGAGTAGCCGGGATGACAGGTCTCTATGCTAGCAACTGCTTGCTAGTTGACTGGTCAAACGAGAAAACCATGACACTTTGAGTTGGAAATTGCTGTTAACTATACAAAATACCCGAAGCACATTAGGTATCTTAAAATTATTTAATATTAGCTAGGTTGTTGGTTTGAATATGATATTGTCGTTTAGCATGGGCTAACAGTAGCATATGTAAGGAAACTTCCTGAGTTGCATCCTAGCAAATTGTAGCTAGCTAAGTAGCAGGCCTCATTATGTTAGCTGACTTGACGCCAGCTACGTAAGTTGTAGTCAGGTACCAAGTGTCGTCAGTACGCTATTGTAACAGACAGTTTTTAAGACTGTTGGTATATCGTTATACCACGCATTTGTCTGTTATTCAGATGGTAATTAATGCTTGAGCATATAGTGGTCGTTTGAGAGCTAACGCAACTTCAGCCTGACATGAGACTACAATAAACTTGCCTTAGGTAAGTTGAGTAAGGTTAATGTTGACAGAAACCCAGCGAGCTACTACTGTCACACAATAATTTCAGCAGCACCCACTGATCACTGTGCTGAATTACAGAATTACAGCCACTCAGTTAGTCTTCTTCATGATCACGATTGTCATTTTGTGAGATGTACAGTTTTGTCGAAGTCACTTAGCCCTTGCAACACCTTTCAAATCCTTGTTATCCTTCGGTATATGGTGCAGGAGGATATAGCTTGGTCTGTCTGTCTGTCCATCCGTTCGGTTGTAAACATTTTTGTCCAGGGCCTACCTTTCAAACTGTTAACCAGTTTCTCATGAAACTTAGCTAACACCTCAACCATATGCTTGAGTGGCACCTTGTGCTATTTAGAATTTTCATATACTCAGAAATACAGGATATTTCAGCAAAAATTTCCCATCCAAATATATTGACAAATGATAAATAATCAATGGCTCACTACATATTCACACTTTCAGCTAGAGACTCCATTCAAATTATAAAACATTCAACCAACTGAACTTATTCTCTACTCAATCAGAGGTTAACCTTCATGAAATTTACAGTAACTGTCAGGTTTTATGGTTAGTGCCATTGTCAATAGAGTGGAGAGGAGCTTGAAAAATATTCTAAAAATCGTATCAATAAATTGCGCTAAATCCCACAATTATCTGGACATTGGTCCATCATTTTTACATAGAAGTGTAAGACAATTTGTGTTGGCTCTGTCCATACTCGTTTGGATGCAAACAGACTTGTAGTTCTGGTTGCAGAAGACCTGGAGCGCCAAGAGTACCAACAAACTGCTCCATAAAGTCCCATTATAAATGCGTTGCCATTTTTCTGATCAAGAGCCATTGTTTTGTGGAAACTGGTTCAAGACTTCATGGCACTGTCATCACCTAATTCTAACATGTTGAATCATGAAAGACCATTGTAGGAGACAAAAATTTTGTTTAGTGTGAACTCTGCGTTTGTCACACAGGCTGGGGGGGATATGCCATCTCCTGATAGCTCTTGTTGATATTTTTAGTGTGAACAAATGAAGACAAATGCTTTTTCTCCTGTTGGATATAAAGGTATATAAGTAGATGTCTGGCAGAATGAGTCAGTAAACATACTTAATCCCTTCTTAGATGTTGTTACATGCCAGAGCAAGACCTGCCTGTTAGTCGGCTTTATAGTCAAAATATGACTGTGCTGCCAATATCACCACACTTCTCGAATTGCTGGGATGTCTCTTTCCTGCATTATATTTGATGCTGGCAGACCCAATTTGACAGACTCTTTTTTTAAAATTTTACTTCTTTATTTTTCTTCAACCAAAAACATGTTCGCTTGATATCACAATCTTAACAATACCATGTGTGGCTGTAATTAATTTTTTCACTGCTACTTTCTTGGTTGGTTGTGGGTCCATTTCTGCTACACAATTTAGAGAAATGATATCAATAGATCACTCTGTTGCTGTTGATATGCAGTAGGATTAGACGAACAAACTACAATGGCTCTTAGTAGAATGCATACCTCCACAGAGGCAGAACAATCGTACATAACTGTCCAGCTTGCCGGACCCCTCCACAAAGTTTTGTGGAAACTGGTTCAATAGTTCTTACATAATTAAGGAATTTGTTGAAAAATGTCCTATCACACAATGTTTAAGAAAGTGGAAAAATTCCTGGATCCACCCCTTTATTCGTGTCCAATCCAAAATCTAATGGCTTCTTTCCTGGCCCATGCACCACCCTTTCTGCCAAAAAACTACATACTCCCTGTACCTGCTTATAATGAACCTGAGTCAAAAAAGCAATAAGAAATGTGCATAGAAATATTGAGAAAGCTACAATACTATTGGTTATTAATAATGCAGAGCAGGTATATGGATCCTTTTTCACAAGTATTCTTACAAATTCTATTGCAAAGAATAACCTTGACAATTTACTGACATTTACTTATACAATGTGGAAATAAAGAAGAATGGACATATTTTTTAAGTCAACACATTTGCATCCTCCTGTACTTCCTAGATGACAATGGATGAGAAGTATGTGAACAACATCTGGGACCTTCTTAAGAATGCCATCCAGGAGATCCAGCGCAAGAACAATAGTGGGTTAAGCTTTGAGGAGCTGTACAGGAATGCCTACACCATGGTGCTCCACAAGCATGGGGAGAAGCTGTACACAGGCCTGAGGGAGGTTGTCACTGAGCATCTCATCAACAAAGTAAGAAATATTTTCTTCTCTAATTCAGATCTCTTTTAATCATTAACAAAACACTGAGTTGTAGCCCACCAGACATCTTTTTTTTTATTTTCATTTTCAGGTACGGGAAGATGTCCTAAACTCTCTAAATAATAACTTCCTGCAAACACTGAATCAGGCCTGGAATGACCATCAAACTGCCATGGTTATGATCAGAGACATTCTCATGTACATGGTAGGCGACCTCTCATACACATTTTGTGTGATTTTAAATCATTCTAGAGTTGTAGATGAATTACTGTAGAGTTCCTGTTTATAAATTATTTGTTTGCTGGAAAAGACCACAAGTTCTATGTGTGTCATGTGGGTGCTGTTGCCTCTGCAAGTGGATTATCATGCTTATTCCCTGTCATGAGTAATTTTGTGCTTTTGAAGAATGACCTTTTGTTTCTAACTGCGACTCCAACAGTCACCTAGATATGTATCCAATTATTGACATTTGTAAGGTGCTGTTTTATTTGTGGCCATTACAATTAGCCTCTGATGCTGTATTTATTTGTTTTGTTAGACACCAGGTAGAACTAGTTGTTTTACTTTAGCTGGCAGCAATGCCAAAGTGTTTGTATGTTTCTGTGTGAGTGAGCCCTTGAGATTGGCACAAATGTACGCTAAAGAATGACACTGTCAGTAAAGAGACTACACAGCTCTCCTGGGGTTCTTTTGTGCACACTCCTTTTTCCTGTCCTCGTGTCACCCGGTAGACTAGGCTTTCTGTTGTTCATCTTCACCAGACTCACCTCATCTGTGTGATCAGAACAGCCTGTTGTCAATGTTAGCTGTCTGCTAATAGTAGAGTAGAGTCGAGAGCCACACAGTAAGAGCAAGTGTGACTTTGCTTTTCTCACCAGTTTATTTACCTTGTTGCCTCTCTTTAATAGACACAAGATTTATTTTTCTCGGAGAGGTAGGGCATTAAATTTTCATGGACTAGTCATTAATTTTAATGCTGTCTGTAGCACACATTTATTTATTATCTGTTACCTCCTGTTTTTTGTTTCTAGTTTTACATATAGTAATGTACTCTGATAAATGTAAACTTGTGTAATCTGAGAGAAAAGAAGAGACATTAGAAAGCCAAACCCCACAAGCTCCTAAAACAGGCTGTTGAAAATTGTAAGGACTAGAAGTCAGCACTCTTTTACACACACACACACACACACACACACACACACAGACAGACACAAAATTGCAAGTCACACAATGATCCTATGTAATATCTTTGAAGTTTGTTACCTAGTGGAAAGCACCTTGTGTAATTTGGCACTGGCTAAAATTTTAATTCTGGACTAATGAAAGGTTAAAAAAAATCTTGTTGCTAAATCTTGTAACGTAGTGGCATGGTAAATATTTTATCAACAACACTCTTCTTGAATATATATGCTTTAGGGAAGGGGCTAGGTACTGGGAATTATTCAGACATGCACTATCATTTATTCTGCAGTCTAATAACCTTATGAAAGCAGTGTATAATAATGAAAAGGTTCTCTGTCATATATAGCTTCTATAAAAACTGCTTTGTACGAGATTACATTTTAACGGATGTAGTTTTTTAACATAGATCAGCTCATAGATACTTGAAATACATTCTTGAATACATGATATGTCTAAGGGAAGTTGAATGAATACCTTTCAGACAAATTGTACAGAATAGTTTCATCTGCTTTTTTAAATTTTCTTAAATTCTTCAACATGCATACATTTCCTTCAGTGTTATTGAGTCAGTTTGAGTCTTTTTCACCCCATTCTCTCTGCTCTCCCAGGACCGGGTCTATGTTCAACAAAACAATGTGGAAAATGTGTACAACCTCGGCCTTATCATATTCAGGGACCAGGTAGTGCGCTACGGCTGCATTCGAGACCACCTACGACAGACGTTACTGGACATGATAGCTCGTGAGAGGAAGGGAGAGGTTGTAGACAGGTATGGAGGAGCGCTACTTCACTACTTGATCTAAAGATCACTGTAACTGTGGGCCTGCTCCAGGATGCCCCATTTTTTGGTTGAATTAGAAAATTGGGTGTCATGTTGCAATGCTGCAAGGTATCTGTTGGTCTTTGGTTGGTTGGTTGGTTATTTTTATTAGATCTTGTTATTTAAATAGATTATATTTTGAAGATGAAAAAGAAATATTGACATTTTAATGATTGCAGATTTGGAACTTTACTTTCTTTTAATCGTTCGTTGCAGGGGGGCCATCAGAAATGCCTGCCAGATGCTGATGATTCTTGGCCTGGACGGCAGGTCTGTATATGAGGAGGACTTTGAGTGCCCTTTCTTAGATATGTCAGCAGAATTCTTTCAGGTACGTCTGTGGAAGGTTCTAGGTGCCTCTTTGTTTTTGACACCACTGGAAATCTTTGTAACCAAACAACACACAATATCTGCTCGTTCAGATGGAGAGCCAGAAGTTCCTAGCAGAAAACAGTGCCAGTGTCTACATAAAGAAGGTAGAGGCCAGAATTAATGAAGAGATTGAGCGAGTTTTGCACTGCTTGGACAAGTCCACAGAGGAGCCCATTGTCAAGGTGGTGGAAAGGGAGCTAATTTCTAAACACATGAAGACCATTGTGGAAATGGAGAATTCTGGCCTCGTCCATATGCTCAAGAATGGCAAGACGGAAGGTAAAAGCTTTGCCTAATTTCCCTTTTCAATTACGTCTTATTGTGATTTTGAAATAAATTTGAACAATTGCAAGCAAGGCATATGTTATCTTATTTTCCTCAGCAGGTTCTATTTGTTTCTCACGTTTTTCCCCCACCATGTCTCCCTCTCAGACCTGGCATGCATGTACAAGCTGTTCAGCCGTGTGCCAAATGGCCTGAAAACAATGTGCGAGTGCATGAGCTTTTACTTGAGAGAGCAAGGCAAAGCTCTGGTGTCAGAAGAGGGAGAAGGCAAGAACCCTGTCGACTATATCCAGGTATGTTTATGTTTCGTGGCTCCGACAGGTGGAGAGCTCTGCTTTAATTGTAAATGAGAGAGAAATGTGTCATCGTAGATTATATCACCTCTTTGTAATTTTCTCTCTGACAGGGCCTGCTAGACCTTAAGACACGATTTGATCGTTTCCTCATCGAGTCCTTCAACAATGATAGACTCTTCAAACAAACCATAGCGGGAGACTTTGAGTATTTTCTTAATCTCAACTCGCGCTCACCAGAATACCTGTCACTTTTTATCGATGACAAGCTCAAGAAGGGTGTCAAAGGGGTAAGTTGCTTCCTCAATCTTTAGCAACATTTCAAAGAAATTAAATGAGCTAGCAAAGAAAGTATTGTTTGGATGTCCTGTAGTCTACAATGGCTCATTCTGTTTTGTCCCTGTCTTGTTTACCAGTTGACAGAACAGGAGGTGGAGACAATCCTTGACAAGGCCATGGTGTTGTTCAGGTTTATGCAGGAGAAGGATGTGTTTGAAAGGTACTACAAGCAGCACTTGGGCCGCAGGCTGCTCAGCAACAAGAGTGTCTCAGATGACTCAGAGAAGAACATGATCTCCAAGCTCAAGGTAAAGGAGTGAGAAAGATTTGAATGCAGATGTATATTCATATTCATATCTCTTGTAACTGTTCCTCATCATGTGTTCTTTGCTTAAGTTGCCTTGGCTTCTCCGTGTCTAAACTTCTGTCAGCAGTTTCAAATGTTTTGTGTTTTGTACATTTTGTAGACGGAATGTGGCTGTCAGTTTACCTCAAAACTGGAAGGAATGTTCAGAGACATGAGCATCTCCAACACTACAATGGATGAGTTCAGGCAACACATACATACCACAGGGGTAAGGCAGTCAGACGCCCTTTCAAAAAACACTTTTTTAATCAAGGCACACGTTTGACATGAAACCACTTGGAAGTAGAATTCTTGATCCATATTCTTATTGGATTTGAAGTGAGTCTGTCCAGTTGTTGAATTCAAATAAAATCGTCCTGCCTCTCTTTTAGGCATCTCTGAGTGGTGTAGACCTCACTGTAAAAGTCCTCACTACTGGCTACTGGCCTACACAGTCGGCAACACCCAAATGTACAATCCCCGCCGCTCCCAATCACGCCTTCGAAGTCTTCAGAAGGTAATTCTCCAAAACTGATTAAAACGTAATGAGGATCAATGTAGTTCTCTGTGGTTTCTAAAGGAGGCTTTTATTTTGCAGGTTTTACCTCGCTAAGCACAGTGGTAGACAGCTCACGCTGCAGCACCACATGGGCGGGGCAGACTTAAATGCAACTTTCTATGGAGCCATTAAAAAGGTACATACAGCAGGTTTCCCTGCTCTCTTGTTGTAAGACACTTAATACAAACACAATGGCATTGTTTAGGATTGACTGTCCCATCTAATTTATCTGCAGGAGGATGGTTCAGAAGTGAGTGTGGGAGGTGCACAGGTGACAGGCTCAAACACCCGGAAGCACATACTGCAGGTCTCCACCTTCCAGATGACCGTCCTCATGCTCTTCAATAGCAGAGATAAGTGCACTTATGAGGTGGGTACACGCTGAAGCTCCTTTATCTGGATATCTTATCCTCACTCATCCTCTAGATGTTTTCTTTGCAGAGGTTATTTTTGTTTATTGTATTACTTGCATGCATTGTTCATGTATACAGCTTTTTCCAATCTTATCACCCCTTTTAAACCAATCTACAGGAGATCCAGCAAGAGACCGATATTCCTGAGAGGGATTTAGTGCGAGTATTGCAGTCTTTTGCCTGTGGGAAGCCGACACAGAGAGTTCTCACCAAAGAGCCGAAGTCCAAGGAGATTGAGAGCGGCCATGTGTTTACAGTCAATGATCAGTTTACTTCCAAACTGCACAGAGTTAAAATACAAACAGGTGGGTAGAGTTTGTGTACAACACATACTTCACTTCAGAGAGCTTAGTCTCATCTCCCTTCTGAGCCAACTTCTGGCCACAACACGACGCGTGTTCGGTTAGAAGGCTTCATTTACAATACCTTGAGAGATTTTGTACATTTACTCCTCAAACCTCTCTGCCCTACGGTTGTAGTTGCTGCTAAACAAGGAGAATCGGACCCTGAAAGGAAAGAGACGCGGCAGAAAGTGGATGATGACAGGAAGCATGAGATTGAGGCAGCCATTGTCCGCATCATGAAGTCAAGGAAGAAGATGCAGCACAACGTCCTGGTGGCAGAGGTAAAGAACCCACATAATGATTGCTTAAAATTATGGACGTCAGTTTTATCCCAGTCATTTTTCAACTCCTTCACTTGATCCCTCAACTTCAAAATATTTTTCTGGCAATCTTTGATGTTTAAAAGGTGCCAGGTGATGTTGTGACTTTGTGTCTGCAGGTGACTCAGCAGCTCCGCTCACGTTTTCTTCCAAGCCCTGTGGTAATCAAAAAGCGTATAGAAGGACTAATAGAAAGAGAATACTTGGCAAGGACACCAGAAGATCGTAAAGTGTATACCTACGTTGCGTAGAAGATGAACTGTGGATAAGACTGGATGCGGAGGATGTGATTTGTTTGTTTTCTTTGGACTCTTGTTACGCATGGACTGGAAGCTTCTTTTAAAGACAAATGCTGAGAACCTAAATCCATGTCCCTTTCAAAAACACAGTAAAACATGTGTAAATGAGGAATGAAATGTTGGTGCAGAATAGAAAAATGTCATCCAAATTTGTAGATAATTTTTAAATGAGTTCCAGTTCTCCTGTTCCTGTGAGTTTTAACATGGATGGATCACGCTTCAAGCTTTTCACTGTTCAACCCTTGTAGAGATGGAACTTGCTAAGAATCCCTTGGGAAAATGTGAATGCACCACCACATTATTTTTTGTTTCAATACTGTATAAAAAATAATAAAAAATATTAAAAACAGCAAATGTGGATTGTTACAAAACATAAATAAATACGAGTATTGATGCTCCATAGTTTTTCACGGAAATGCTTTGCTCATTGTGATTTTCACATTGCAGTCAGCATGAAAACATCTGATCTGGTTAGATGCTGAGTCCTAAAAATTATCTGTGAATGTCCCCAGAAGTCTAATATTTTGAGACCAGATGACATTGATTTCTCACTTTTCATCCATTAGACTGGGCTTTATTTACTGTTAAAATACCTCTTCAGGCAAACAGCTTCTTCGCAAAGTTGCTACTTAACTTTTAAGATGTAACTGCACTGCAGACCTCTATCCAGACAGTATAAAAATTAAAACCCACATCCAGCAGATAACTGAATAAAGCCCTACTTAATCATCTAGATTAAAGACAGGCACATGTTTTACATGCAACCAGTAAATGCAAATAAGATTAAATCCAGGCCGATTACTGTTTCTTTTAGTAGTTAATGATATTTTAATAGTCCAGTTGATACAGTACATGGCGACATCACAGATAAATCAGGTGGTGCTGAGCTGTATGAAATGAGCTATGCTAATGGGTGCTATCATGAAAATAAGTTAAATGGATAGAATCATGAGACAAGACAACATGACAAATATGCCAACTGTTTCAGAAATTGATCTTAAACCACTGCTTGACATAGTGCAACATTTACATCATAATTCAAACAAATTGAAGACCGGATGGGTTCAGGGTTTCGTTCAGCTGTGTGTCAGGTTGTGACTGAATGTCTCTGGCCAAAGTCTCTAGCTGAGTCATGAAACTCAGAATCTCTTCTGCAGAGCTGTGAGTCCAGGCCAGAGAAAGGTGGGCAGGAACAGGCCTACGATCTGCAGCACAAACAGTTTGTCAGAACAAGTGATGCCAGATGATGGTGATGACTAAATTCGTCTGAGGATGGAGGAGAACAATGAAAGGAACATGTTTATACGTGCAGTCGAAGAACCTGTTCGACTTCATGCTGCTCACCTTGAAAGAACTGTCCGCTGCGTGTCCTGCCAGCAGCTCTAGACAAGGCCAGCCACACAACAGTGTCAGCTCCCTGCTCAACACCGCGCAGCCTCTCCCCCATCATCTGGTGGAACCGAGGCATTGATGTAGAAACAGCTGGAAACAGTAGAAGCAGTCGCAGTCAGTGGTCTGTGTCTATTGGGTTAATGTTACTAATAAAGAGTGGCCTATTGTTATTTTACAAATTAGAAAACAGACTTCCACTGCAGACCGACTCAGAATAATCAGGAGTGATGTGAAGTTAAAAGTGGATTTACAAAAGTAGATCCTCAAGGATCTTTGTTTTGACAAAGTTTGATTAAAAAGAATATATTAAAATATTTCTTTTAAGTTATTTTTGAATGTTCATTTTGCTTTTGTAAATCATACTCTGTTGCCTGTTCATTTCAACAATGAAATTATTACAGAATAGGAAAATGTCATCAAATGTAAAAAAAACAAAAAACAAAAGTGAGTAATCCCTCATATACCTCATGTCTTCTGTCACATAAGTCAAAATCACAGCTAATAGCTAAATATGAATTTTTATTGAAAGAAGAAATATTAGGATTTACAGTCACACTTTTTGTGTGTTATTTGGTCTAGTCTGGAGGAATATTGTGATAAAACAAATAGAATAATGAAGGATAAAAAGTTCCACAGCTCTTTAAAAAGTAAAAAGAAAAATCAGAAGGACAGACTTTATAATTGCTAATAAAAATATGAAACTATAACCTGTAGAACACCTGTAAACTTCTCAGATCACTTAGTTAGTGTAGGGTGACTTTTGGTTTGGTTTCTCTTTTAAAGTTTTCCCTTCTTCAAATATTTGCCACCACACCATCATCGAGGAATGTGGAGCAAATGCAGTATGTGTCATATGTTCTTTTCATTGCAAACCATTTTTTTGAGATAAGGAAAAAAAAACAAAGAAGAAAAAGATAGCAGCAGCAATAGGTTCCAGGCAGGAGAGCTGCGTGATGAGTCAGCACCTGGTGTGTCGACCCAGCCTGGATGCATCACAGAAAAGTGAATGTCTGCGTTGGCTTTGGCCCAGTGCTGCGTCAGCACCACCTGCTGCCTCTGCAGAGAAACAACACATTGTTACCTCTGCTGTACTCAGTAGTGCTGCAAATGTTTTTAGCATCTTTTTTTCTTCTGTTCAACACAGTAACACAGACAAAACCAACCCAAGTGAGACCGATGGAGTTAAGAACCGCTCAAATATTTTACTTGAGTAAAATAAATACCTACTCTCTTAAAAGCTATCAAAATCTTACTTAAGTGCAAATTGTTCCCATTTCAGAATCATATATATTATATTACTGGATTATAATTAGGGGTGCATTTATATGTAAATCACTTTGTGCTGCAGCTGGTAAATGTGGGGCTAATTTCAATTAATAACTGCTGGGTATCTTAAAATAATACATAATATGATTGGTGGTTTATAATCTGGATTACTACCTTGTTCTGGGCGTAAACCATGACACCATCAAAGTAGCCCTTCTCCGAATGCAAGTCATCAACTCTGAGTTTCTGGACCAGCATTCCTCCAGAGGACACAGTGATCTAAGAGTCACGGTATGTTTAGACAACATCCACTACAGCATAGACAGAAGTGGAATTTTGCCGCCCACATGACATAGATGTGTTACTGTGTATTTGTGTGGGTGTGCTCATACCACCCGTGGATCCCTGCTCTTCTGGAGGAGCGGTATGAGATTCTGGGTGAGAATGAACACCCCTAAAGAGACGGAGTCACAGATTTAAAGCTGTCATGTGTGCAGCAGCGTGGCACTGTTTGACCATCAGAATGAGGTCTCACCCATAGTGTTGGTGGCAAAGTTCCTCTCTAGTCCCTCAGCATTCAGCTCTCTTTTGTGCACCATACACCCTGCATTGTTTATCTGACATGAGAAAATGACAGTCAGATCCAATAGCCGAGGTGAGATCAAGATTAAAGGAGACGTGGGATACCTACCAACACATGCAAGGATGCAAACTGCTTCCTGAAGGCCGTGGCAAACTCCCAGACTTTTTTAGTCTCTGACATGTCCACAATATGGATGTATATCTCCTATAATAGTCAGATGAGGATCAGGCTCTCTCTCATAAACCATGGGATTTGGAACAAGTGAACAACACTCACTGTATTTCCAGATTCATCGATAATGTCCTCCCTGGCCTTTTCTGCTTTATCTTTGTTCCTACACACCATGTGGACCGTCCCGCCTGGAAACAAAGACATGAGACTTTATTTTCCATCAATATAAGGTGCACAATAGAGACCATACCTGCCCGCCATTCACCTTTCTTTGCTATAGCCATGGCTGTCGCTCTGCCGATTCCGCTGTTGGCCCCGGTGATCATAAAAGACTTTCCCACGACGGACACGTTCAAGTCTCGGGGGTCAAAGTTTTTAGATGCTGCCTCATAACCCTTCCTAAAAGCACAGAGAAGAAAAACATTGGTTATAGTGTGGTAAAAGTTAAGGGATGTTTTTGTTTTTAAGACGGAATCAAAAGATTGACGCAATATTTCTCCACATTTTAGCTGTGGTGGAGTCAAGTGGTGGGAATGTCATCCTCAAGGCACAATGGAACTATTGTAATTGTGCATAAAGGCCAGTTTGTGTGATGGTGTGTGCCATACAGTGATCATACCTTTGATATTCCCTCTTTAACAGTCTTTAGGATAAAGTAAATTGCCATTTACACACAATAAATCCTATATTTAGACAGGTATAACAATCTAGACTCTATAAATAGCCTCCAGTGACTTCAATTCTCAAAGCATCCCCCAACAACAGTTTCTGTACATGTCTACAAAAATAAGATGCAAAGAAAGGATTGAATAATTGACTGACCTTGTATATTGGTGGATTCCATTCAAAAACCAAACAGTGTTTCGGTACAGAGACATATCTGAACAACAATCCCAGAAAAGTGCAACAGTTTCCCAGTCTGTCAGCCGCTGTAACGGATGAGTGTCACATGAAGCAGGCAGGGGGGGGGGCGCTTTCTGCACTCTGCCCACACAATGGTCGGTGGAGCCATGATTTTTACCGCTGCCAGTGTCGTCATGTTTTCACCCTTCTGGTTATTTATTGGTTTGTCAGCAGGATTGAGCAAAAACTACTGAACAGATTTCCATGAAACTTGGTGGGAGGGTGGGTCTGGAGAAAGGGGCGGATCCAGGACATGGCGTTTTTCATCATTTTCTTTAATTTCTCAGGGAATAATGCATGGATCCTGATTTTAGCCATATTTAGGGGTTTGTTATCTATGAGTGTGTGCATTTTGGTGCCGATCCAAATGAAAATCTGGATCCACCAGATTTAAATATGTTGACATAGGGGATAGTTTGCCCTGTAAAAGATGGTTACAGGGTGATGAGCTTGATTTAGTATACGGCTTCACTGCATTAAAGTGCCTTGGCCCTTGGTGGAGTTATGCCCTCCGCTGGCATTCTGTTTGTTGGTTTGTCAGCAGGATTACACAAAAACTGCTTCCATGAGACTTGGTGTGAGGATGGGTTTTGGATTAAAATAGATCATATGAAATTCTGGTGTGGATCTTGATGAAGGGGTGGATCTGGTGGGCCTCGCTGAGGGTTTGTGCTCTACTGAGTTCCCCTCTAGTTAGTGTTGCAAATGTACTTTGCACTACTGTTTATGTCTTTTTTTTTCTTCTTCTTCTTCTTCGGTTCAACCACATTACACAGATTAATCCAAACCAAGAGAGACAGATAGAGTAAGAACTCCTCAGATCTGTTTAAGAACTACTGAGATCTTTTTCAGAACTATTGAGATCCTTTTTCAGAACTACTGAGATCTTTTTAAGAACTCCACAGATTAAGAACTCCTCAGATCTTTTTTTAAGACTACTCTGATCTGTTTAAGAACTCCACAGATCTTTTTAAGAACCACTGGGATCTTTTACTTATTTGTGATCTCAACAACATGCAACTTGCACACTGTCTCTGTTTACAGCTCACTTTTACTTTAACTCTATGTTTATATTTCGGTTTAAATTCATATTCATTCTTGTGTGTGTATGTGTATTTCAACCTGCGGCTGTAATGAGGGAATTTCCCAATTTGGGATCAATAAAGTAAGTCTAAGTCCAAGTTTTGAGGCAGGCAGAGAGGGAGCACCTGCTGCTCTCTGTTGACTCTACATGGGAATAACACTCGGCATGACAGTCAAGTGACATTTGTTAAAGATTAAACAGCTCATTCATTAAAATGTATGAATCACGTGGTCGGTAGGTAAAGGTTTCATGGGCTTCTGGTCTGTAAAGCAGATTTGAATAAACAAATCCAGACGCTTGTGCGGTCTGGTGACGCCTCTAGGAGGAGCCTGTCCTCCTCTGCCATGAGGAGGGCGGAGTTAACTAACTTTCATACTGACGGTGTTTGAAGACGGATAGATATGTGCACTTTACCAGTTGACTCATTGTGAGAGTTAATTTTCTGCTGTGTTACATTAGTGGATGCGTCCTTAGTTCCTGGCGTCGCGTCAAAATGGTGAGTGTTTTCTAAGCATGACAGTGAGGCTGTTCACCTGTCGCACCTGTTGTCGCAGGCAGGTAGCTAAAGCTAGCTAAAGCTAGAAACCGCACCACTTCCTTTTACGCTTTGACTTTTTCTTTTCTCGTCAGGCTTCCGTCAGCAGAGTATTTGGTTTCTATTGTGAGCTTCTTTTAGTGAGTTTCACTGTTTTCACACGACAGTCGGGAGCGAGGTGTGAGTTTCCTTGAGCGTCCCCCCTCTTCAGAACAGAACAGGTTTCGTCACTTTGCGTCGAGCCCTGCCCTGCTCTAAAATAATGCACTGAAACAGGGCACACACACCTGGAAATACCTGTAAGGACTGCTATCAGACCTGCTGTTTGTCTAGTGTAATAGCATCAATGACTTTAAGTGGATTCATCATGACAACGTTTCACTCGGTGTTCTTTAGGGAATGTCTTCAAACCATCTCTGACATCATCTTTAGACGGGTGCAATGTTTTAGAATAAATATTTCAAACCCTTTTAGCTGCACAAAAATGCCTTATTAATTAGACCAATGGGGTTTCTCCAACAGTTTATGATGTTACACTCAAGGGATGTAAAAACGCACCACTGGGTTTCTTTGTAAGTTTGCTTAAATAGTTTTTGCCATGAAAATAAAAACCCGTATTTTGTTGCTTATTATGTTTTAATAATTATCTTAATTGAATCAGTAACAATAAAGGAAACATAAGAAAAGCAACACTGAAAACAGAAGGACCTTAAATTTCTCAGGTGACACAACTGGAGTATAAATATTTTACACAATAATCCACACGTTAATCAATGTCTCCCCATCGGCATTGGTTGTAGCAGTAATCCTCCTCCTCCTCCTGGCCTGTTACAACCTCCAGATGATGTCATCCTGTGGCATGGCGGCCCACTCTTTCTGCAGAGTCTTAGGAGGATGTTCACGCTGTGGCGCTCTCTCATTCAATCGATCCCATAGGTTTGCAGTGGGTTTTCTATTGTGGCTCACCGTCCAAGTCCAGACCTGTGATGTGGCGTTCTTCTAGTTACTGGGCACACGCACACAAGCCCGTTGATGCTGATGGCACCAGTGTAAGGTCGTCAGGCGCCATCATTCCTTTGATGATTACTTATTGTTTTTGGTGTGTATGCCTTAGACGTCTGCTGCTGTAGTGGTGACACGTCAGAACCTGTTTGTGAGGTGCAGCAGGCGGATATGACAATCCTGATTCTTGGTCGTACCACGTGGTTGACTAGGGTGAAGGCAATCTGTTGTTCTTTCTCTGGCCACATAACGCTGGCATAATGCACTGCTGTGGAATGGTGAGTAACTTATCTGATGCACTGCCCCACCCGGTCATGTTGCCCCAGCAGTGGCATTCTTTCAGATGTCGTTTTCTCCACAATCTTCATGCCTTTTTTTAAAAGTTATGGCTTGGTTTAACAAGGCAGTGGTCATTTGAAATGAATTGGATAAAGGCATCATTGCTGTTTCTCTTAAAATGACGTTTTCAAACTCCCTCACTATTCACAAAAATCAGTCAAGTGTGACCTAACAGACGTGAGAATTATCACAAAACCTGCCCGGCATATAGATGTACAACCGATTTTACAATAGTTTTTAAATCTTTTGAGTGTATTTGTTTTGATGGGTGAAATATTAAATCGCTGCACAACAAAAAGTGAGAAAAACACTGTGCACTGTGTTGCTCACACTTCCTTGTAATCAACTGGTTTATTCACTCTTTTTGGGTGATTTGAACCGTACTTAATTACATGTATTTAGAAATTATTTCTGCACAGGTGGATCCGTGAAAGTTGGGAAGGATTTTCCAAGTCTAGTCAATTCTGTTTCTCAGAAATTCCACATTGTATGTACATTCATCTACCATTAGGGAAAACAAACAAAAACAAATCAACGTTCCACCTGGCCACATGTTGCACCATAACAGCAATGTATTAAAGTGACGGTCAAGACTCGAGCTGTGTCTGTCTTGTTTAAGGTGATAGAGGAAGGCACTAACGAGTTTTTAAAAGGACTGAGTCAACATTTTGGTCGTCTGTATCGTCTTACCAGAGGGTAAAAGCTTGTACTCAGAGAGGAGGAAATAAATGTTTATACAGCCCCAAATGCTAATTTTCACACTGAGATGATGAGACACAAAACTATCTCTAGACTGTTTAATGTAGATCAGGAGACATACAATCCATTCACCCTTTTAGCCAGTCTTTACATCAACAATTAGAGGAAGACTTAAAGGAAATGGTGTGCTAGTGTGGCTTCGATAGAGGTGGAGGGTGCGGACGGGGATCAATTTCCATTTGATATGCAGCCAAAAACTATTTGCAAAGCTAGGAAGCATCGGAAACCGAACTCCTTAGATCTCTTGAAAATCGGAAAGGAAAACCCGCGTGTTGACCTCCGCATTTCTGCCTATCAACCCAACAGTGATGTTTTTTATCTTTAGGTAGCCATGACAACAGCAGCCCTCTGGTTTGACACGTCGTTCGTGTCGGAGGGTAGTGTTCGTGCTTGCATCTCGTCTGCCGCTCTGACCCGGTAGTGTTGTCTGTGTGTTGTTAGATGCGCTTCCTGCTGCTCTTCAGTCGCCAGGGTAAGCTGCGCCTGCAGAAGTGGTTCACGCCTATGTCGGACCGTGAGAGGAAGAAAATCATCAGAGACATGACCTCCATGGTGTTGGCACGGCAACCACGCTCCTGTAACTTCCTGCACTGGAGAGAGCTGAAGATTATTTACAAGAGGTAAGGCACTGCCCCCGCATATTTCTTTAACCTGTTTAAATGCATCTGCCTCTAAAGCAACAGACCCCCCGTTTCTTTTCTACTCAGTTAACGCCTGATAGAATTTATACCACCTTTATATATTTATATCAGCTGTAAATCATCTGTGTTCCCCTTTCCCTCAGGTATGCAAGCTTGTATTTCTGCTTGGCCATAGAGAACACGGAGAATGAGCTGTTGGCGCTGGAGGTCATCCATCGCTACGTGGAGCTGCTGGACAAATACTTTGGCAATGTATTTTCACCGTGTTTCACCCTCTTTCATTCAATAAGCTGCCGTATAGCCTGAGGCGTAACTGTTGAAATGTCATGTTAGCTTAAATCATGAGCACATTGGCTGATTCTGCTATGACGGTCACAATAATTGCCACCGTACCTCCTCCCAGGTGTGTGAGCTGGACATAATCTTTAACTTTGAGAAGGCCTATTTTATCCTGGATGAGTTTCTATTGGGAGGTGAAATACAGGAAACCTCCAAACAGATTGTGAATCGCTCCATCGAGGCCTCAGACATGCTGCAGGAGGTGAGATGCACTGTATTACACTCTTAATACACAACACAAGGTGCGCTTCTCCGGCACGATGAGCATGTAACGTATGTTGCACGGCTCGGACTAATTAAAGAAACAGTGACATGTTTCTGAATATAGATTTTAGTGTTTTTTTTTGTTAATCTCACCTGCGGGGTACTTAGGTCCTGAAATTGGTTCTTTAAATGTAACTAAAAAACAATACTTAATGAATGCTTTATCAAGCTCCAGTAGGAGACCCTGTTTTTTGTGTCAGTGTGCAGTAGTCAGTGTCATAATGAGTTGAATTAACAGTGGTGCTGCTGAGTCCCTGGTGTGCTGTTTTGCCTTTCCTGTAGCTGATAGACTTGTGAATATTAGCTGTTGCTCCCCTTTTTATTTCAATAGATTTGTGTTTGTGTTGCTGTTTTTCTTAACCCCTCTCTCTCTCTCTCTCGCTGTATCTCTCTCTCTCTCTCTCTCTCTCTCTCTCTCTCTGCCAGTGTTATTGCGAGTGAGAGACAGATTTCCCTGGAACGTGGCATAGGTTTAGTGTTTGGCTGATGCTTCCCTCTCACCCTGTAGGCTCATGGCTCTGTGTGGTACAGTAGTTATCTGGGTGTGTGATTCTGTGCTTTTCTGGGTAGGGCTGACTAACACCTTTAATCTAGAGTTGGACTGTGTGCAGTGTAGCCTCCCATTCATTTTGACCATTATCGCTTCAGGATGACAACAGTGATTGGTATGAGGTGGAGCTGTTTGGATGACCTTGAATATGGACAGAAAGGTTAGATGTTCTGCTTGTGTTAGTCAACTAATGTTAGTGTGCTCAGCATTCATTAGCAGGTGATGTGTAGATGTGTGTCTGTGAATATTGGTCGTGTTATTTTTACAAGGCTAACGATGTGATTTTTGCTCTTTTCTGCCATTTCTTTTTTTTTTTTTCAGACCATGGAGGAGTATATGAGCAAACCTGCATTTTAACCCATGAGGGGAAAAAGACTGAAACATCAGGAAGGAACACAGGAACCAAATGTCCTGTGCATGAGTCAAAAGTTTCTGAATATCAACATGTGACTCGTTTGATTCTGTTGCACATTTTCAAAAGAAGAAATGGGCGTATTTAAAGAATGCTCGCCTCTGCCTGAAGCAATGCTCCAGTGCAACTTCATTTCATGTTTGTTTGTCCTCGTCTGCTTAATTGAAGGAGGATTGCTGTTATAAAATGAACATGAAGTAGTGATTAAGGATTAGGATAGTGATATAAACATGAAGTGATTTTAGATTTATAAATTTCTTGCATTTATTATGTTAAAATTGTGTGTTAATATATTGGAAGTGAACGCTCTCATTCTGAAAACACCACAGATTGATTTAGGAAAAATTATGCAACTCCAGTAAATATTTAAAAAGATAATAATTAGTCTCAAACACATATTTATAATTGATTGTCTTGATGTTTTGTCATTCCAATATGAAACAACTCAGTTTGAATAATGATGAATTTCTTCTTTTTAAGTTGGAAGTTTCTAGTGTGGGTGTGACTGTACCACTTTTTATAATGTTTGAACTTATTAAAATATGTATTTTGATACACCGTTTTCTTTGACTAATCATTCTTACAATATTAATGACTCATTTGATTGCTTAGAAATTCAACAACTTACAAGGTCAACATGATAAATGACATGAAACTGAACTGGCAGGCTTTAGTGTATGATGTGATTTTAATAAGGCAACACAACTCGGCAGGAAGAAAAATATTACCGCTGATGCTTTATTTATCTGTGACTCATCACACATTATTGAACATGTACAAAATGATTTAAAAATGAGCATACATAGCACAACCACTGGTAGGCTAACAATACAGAGCTTCGCAGTATGAAAAGGTTGGAAGGCAGGTGACGGTTTGATATTTATACTTGGACATATTCATCCATAATAATAACATTAAATCCACTTACCCTGAATATATCAAGCGTCATAACACTCATTCTCAGCCTAACCTAATGAAAACCCCTACAACTCTACTCCTGTCATTCTGCTATATGCTTGTGTTCTAAAGGCCGAGTCAACATTATACTTTATAATTCACTGATATATTCACATGTGGAATAAAATAATTTGCCATAGATGGAAAACAAGCGTTTTTACCATTACTCACTTGATTATAGTTGAAAATATAGGTATTTTTTTCTGCTGTTACAAACACTATTAAAGAAAACTTAAAGAACATCACAAAATAGTAAATATGGTTTTCTTTGTGGTTTAATTTTAGTCAATGTATTTATAGGCAATTCAAGTGACAAGTGTTTAAAGGATGCTTTTTTAAAATTTTTGCACAGATTGCACCTTTAGTCTCCTACGATGACGTAATAGTTCTACCATTCTTGCAGCAAATAGGGACTTCTTTTAAAAACATATTGGACTTGTTAGACTATAGTTCGTTTTCTTGAAGGTGATATTAGTAATGCCAGCTATAGTTCATATAACAGATTTTTTTTTAAACTAGATCACGTCCACCAAACTTAATTTTTGAGACTGTATAAATACTATATTCATGATTTCGTGCGTCCTGCTGGACACCCGGCTACATCCCAGCCGCTGCTTTTTCACGGTGCTCCGTTTCCTCTCCCTCCTTAACGATCTGTGGGGCCGAGGTGCTGGCCGTTATTTCCTCTTTCCCCTGCATCTCTGTGGGATTAACTTTCTCCTCTGTGCCCATCTCGGCTTCCCTCTTGGCCACTGGCCTCTTTTCGGTGATCGCTTGCCCCAAATAGTCCTTCAGGGCCCGCTCGTACAGCTCATAGGGGAACTGTCCCTTCAGCTGCGCCTGCGTGTCCCGCTTGGTGATGGTGTTGGGGTACTCTGTGAGGATTTTTGCTGCCAGGTACGTGGTCACTTCGTCCTCCACGTCGCCATCATCTTCTTCGTCATCAGCATCATCGGCCTGACGTTTCAGGGGCATTTTGTTGAGCTCGGATAAAAAGAGGTTCTCCCTGCGCCCGGACGAAAGAGGGATTTTAACTGCTGGCCCTGCATTTGTAGCAGGATTTGACGCCACTGGGATTAAGTCCGATGGGGAGGAGGTCTTCGAGGGTCTCTGCACCACGGGATACTGGTTACTGAAAGTTTCCACACCGATGATGTCTAAAAAGTCCTCTCGGTCCATGTCTTCGTGGGCGGGCTTGTTCCTCTGGGGCAGTTTGCGGCTGATGTACCTGATCCTGGGAGTCTGGCCGGTCGAGGAGCGAGTTGAGGATTGGGAATCGTGGTGGAACTTCCTGAGCTCCTCCGTCAGCAGCATATCGATAAGATCCTGTGGAGGGACGTGGATCTTCGTGGAGAGCTCCAGCAACTCCTTCAGCTTTCGGGGATTCAGGATGGAGGAGTGGATCAGCCTCTTTCTCTGCTCTCCGGTCTTATCCCTCTTCTGCGTCTGGTCGCTCATCTCCAGGACCTTCAGTAGGTAATAATCTACCAGTTTTGTGTCGTCATCAGCATCCTCTTGGTTCAGCTTCGCCCGACGTTGCATCATCTCCCTCTCTGCTTCTTCCTCGTCACCAAGCGCCCTATCCATTTCTTCGTGGCTCCTGTTGACCATCTCCTCCGTTTCCTCCCTCTCCTCCACCGGGACCCATTCCTCTCCTCCGGCAACATCCTCGTAGGCCTGGTTTCTCAGGGTGAATCCAACGTCTTCATCGTCATCGTCGTCCCCGAACACGTTTCTCTTCTGGCCGCTGACTGTGGGCATCCTCCCAAGCTCTTCGAAGATGGAGCGTAAATTGGCCAGGCTCTGGGGTGTGTACTGCTCATCCAGGTCCTCTGTGGCCCGCTTGGCAGCGTCTGTATTCTCCTCATCTTCAAACATCAGCGGGTATTTCTTGTGGGATCTGGGGAAATTGCCATAATCTGCCGGTGCGCTCTCGGGGACTTCGGTGTCTTTGGTGCGGTACCTCTGCGTGCGGCGGTCGGTCCTGGGCACCGACTGGGGGCTGAGTTTTGCGTCTTTTCCTGTCTGATCCTGGAGAGACTTGAGCAGGGCTTTCATCAGCTGCTCAGCGGTATTGTCCTGTCTCTGCAAGCTGGGTCCGGACTGACGGTCCCCTGGACCCTCGTCCTGCTGCGACGCGAGCTGAAGCAGGACCCTGAACTTGTCCACTTCGTCGTAATCCACAGGTTCACGTCGGTCCCCACGCCGCTGCTTCAGGTTCTCAATGTACTCCAGCGCCTTGATGAGATCGGAGCTGGGAGGGTAGGCGGCCGGCTGCCCCTCACTCTCCCCGCCTCGGAGCCTGTAGGGCGCCGGGAGAGACGCAGCTTGCATGGCGCATCCCAGGAGGAGGAAGGCGAGCAGGACTACGGCTCCCCCCGCGGGCAACTTGTGGTGGAAATGCAGCATTATAGGCTATTTGTTTCCTGCAATCAAAAGAACATATAAAATGTAAGTGAAGCATGTGAAAAGCAAAGCAGGCTAATCCCAACCGAGGCTTTATATGTCGATTTATTTGAACAAAAACTTACTCGAAAAGCACCGAGAAAAACAGTGAGTGAGTGTGTTGTGATGTGGGATTTGTGTGCCTATCAGACTCAGCAATGATACGATACTGTGCGTTGTGCGAGAAGACATTCACACCAATGAATGAGTCACTCCCCGCGTTGTTATGGGCAACCCCACCCTTTTTTCATCCGAACAGCATAAACCTTCATTAAAAGCCTTCGTGTTGTCATTATTTCACTGCAGAAACAACTTATTCTGTTCACCATTGTTTGGTTCCGTCGCTCCGATAACCACCATTAATAAAGATCAGATCGCATGTAAAAATAGACCGTCCTCCGGTTAAAGAGGTTGTGTATTAATGTCACTACAGAGAATCAAAACACAACCTATAAAAACATGCGCCTTACCTTTGGCTACGAAGCTCAGACAATAGTGAATGTGTGTGTTCTCTCCTCTGAGGCGGTGTTGCTCTCCTCTGTTTTCAGCACTTGGACAGCTCCCCTCGTTATATGAAGCAACACCTGACCACCGCGTCATCACACAAATCACATCACACGCAATAGCCGGTCCTAAAAAAAAAAAAAATCCATTGGTTATTAATTATTCATGTTCATTAGAAGGCATACTAACAAACGTCGCTGCCTTAAAATAGTTCTCTATGCTGTCAGCACAGTTTGGTAAAAATGAATCGCTGCAAAAATCTTCAAAAAGTCTGGAAGCAGATGTTTAGAGACTGCTGCCTCCCAAAAAAGATATTTCTATATCAGGAAATCGTTAACCTTGCAGAAAGTTTCATTCAGAGACGGCATCCATATGTTTTTATTTCAGCTTATAAAGATTTAAGCATAACGCTCAACGAAATACATGTACCAAAATAAATCTATAAATACAATCACACGTGTCCTTTTCATAAATGACAAACAAGCCCTTTTGATGCTATGTAATTTTGCCATTATTGCTTCCCTCCTCGTGGCAGATGAAGAGTTAATCCCTCTAGCGATGACTCACAGGCTAAAACCACCGCGGAGTTGCTGTCGCAGTTCAGCATCTCTCTCTCCTCCTCTCTCTCTCTCTCCCCCCTCTCTGACAGAGAAGATAAACACCTTCCTGTCGGCTGGGGGCCAAAAGCTCCGGCATTCCGCAGGTCGACAAGATAACTGAGCCACCACACCTGCACACCTGCCAGTTAAGCCGATCAGAGGTCGGGGGTGGATATGGGCCTTAACCAAAGGAGTCATTTCACCAGGTTTCACTAAGTCACCCTCACCATCATCACATATTTACTTTTACACTTGTTGCAAATTAAAATAAAATAGACAAAACTCAGAGAGTGCAAACCTCCAAGACAGCTCAGTTTCCCCATTATGTCATTGCACCTGAAAGCAACAGTCTCATGATAGTTTGACCCTCATAATGTGACTCCCTGACCATGAAAACCTGCCCCTAGAATTTGGAATCATTGGTATCATTACTAACAAGATGACATATGACTAATGGTGGTTTTCTTCAGGATCTAGATCCGTAACTTCTGAGGATATGTGATCATTTATTCCATGAGCCATATAAATCTTAACATTCTGGGTCTGGAATATTACTTGGATCCTGATTAGACTCTGATGTGTGCTAGATCTTATGGGGATGTCATTGTAGGCATGAAGTTAGACGCCAAAGTCTTGTAATAGCCCCTATGCTGCAAAGGTAAACAATCATTTGAAAAATTATGTTCTGGATCACTGTAAAAGTAACAGATATATTCAAATATTTAAGTGTTCACATTTTCACTACTCTTATTTATGCTTTTAATTGTAGGCATCTCCCTATGGTCAGATATATTGGGATGAGTCACCTTTATATCTAAAGTAACTACGTATTTTGCTCATATCCCTCTGACACCCCACACAAGTAAGTGTTGCACAGAATTGCATCAGATGTGAATCTTCTTTATTCCATCGTTTCATGTCCATTAAAACTTTTAAAAGAAAAACAAATGCCAGCTTATTAATTTCAATTCACCCTTGGTGCCAAGTGCTCCTCTGACATCTCTCCATTCAGACACAGAATTTGCCCATTGTTTGCAATCAGTTGGACTGAAAATGAACAAGCGCACAAAGCCTGTCTGTCTTGTCTGTTTAATAATCTTGTGGGTGTTTCAGATATTTTTGTAATGTGTGCTGTGAAGAGGAAATGCAGGTGTCTCCTGCTTGTTTACCACTGGCAGACCCTGTCTGCAGTCTGTGCATCCTCTCACGGTTTACTTTCTGAAATTGTGGTCAGTCACTGTGTACTGACCAAATGTTACCAAATGTGACACGTTTAGCTGACAGGCTAAAAACTACAGACAATCTGTGTGTTACTGCTTAAAACAACTTGATAAACTTCTGGTAGAAAATAAGTATGATTAAACCTGCAAGCACCTGATACAGGTCAGAACCAAAAGTGTACCATCTGATATCAGAGGCCATGTCGGCCATATTTGATACGTTCTCACACATCATAATTTCATACAGACACAATTGTACTCTCATACACACACCTTACATGCACGATCATACTCTCATATACACACTAAATGTTATGGACAAACCACGACTAGCACAGAAGTCCAATAACTGAACACCACTTCAGATCAGGCAGGCCATAAATTAGCTTGCTTACTGTTATTGTGATAACTTAAACTACCAATACCCTAAAAAGTATTGTAGCATGCTGAAATTTCTTATTGCATGAATTTGACGAAATGATTTGCTTTTTGCTCTGCAGTGCTTGTTATTACGATATATCACACTACTTTATTTTATCCCCCTCTTGCATCACCCAGGTAGGACGTCACTAACCGTGTGAGAGACAGAACTCATGATGAATGGTGTTGTGTAACTATACCTTATTTATTGAAATATTTCTAAAGAACTACAGTAATTACTGCTTAACTGATTACTATTCAGAACACATTTAAACACAGGTTACTTGGGCTTATGACCTCAAACACATTGTCTGAAGGTATGCTGGAAAACTCCACCCTCCTATCCCCAACACTACAGTATCTATTAACCCATTGTGCAAAACAACAGTGGTTGTTTCAACTGTCATTAATCATTTATTTTCATAAGGGCAAAAGACGTCAGTTACCTAACATTGAACAGGACAGCTGCAGAACAATGAACAAGTACACGTGTATCTATTCTGGTGTGTGCAAGAAGTAAATCATTTTGTCAAATTCATGCAATAAGAAGTTTCAGCATGCTACAATACTTTATAAGATATTGGTAGTTTAAGTTATCACAATAACAGTAAGCAAGCTAATGTAAGTGTTACACACACAAAATAAAGAAGTTGGTCTAAGTATTGCACACTCAAAATCTCAGTTTTACTTTTCTTGATTTATCTAAGGCAATGAGTTTGCATTATATTTTTAAGTAACTCAACTCATTAGATTTTACAGTGTAGTAGTGTGTGTATGAGAGTATGATTGTGTCTGTATGAAATTATGATAGAGTGTGTGTGAGAAAGTATAAAAGTAGGCCTTCATGGCCTCTCATAATCTGTGTGTCCTGAAACTAATCTCAACAAATCAATCTCATTCACCCGTTTTGAATTGTCTCCTCATTTAGGTACTATTCTCTGCAATAGACTTAAAGCTGTACATGTTAGGCCCGTTTTCCTGTTCACTGGTCTATTATTGACTTTAATAAGAAACTCCTGAACGAACATGATCACAGCATGAGTATATTTATTTTCTACAGTTCTACAAAATGCAATTACATGATGGTTTGTGCAGATGGATGTGATGATGAAATAATCTGATTAGGAATAAAAGGAGTTATTGTAATGCAATGAACTCAAGGAACAAGACATTTCTGAATGAAGCAACGGCTGAGTGACAGCGATAGTTGATTATTTCATTAGAGTAATGGATGACATAGTATGTGATAGAGCAGTTATGGAAATGATAACATTCACTCACCACTCAGAAGAAAATAATGTCTTCAGTCTAACATGTTTGCAGGAACGTCAGCAAAGACTGCAGCCTGTTTTTCTTCTCTTGAAGCCTTTTGCATTTCTCTCCATGACTCATTCAGTGCGGCGTATACAGCAGCACCGTTCATATAAAATGGAGCTTTAAGTGCTGCACAATAAAGAAAAGAAAAAAGAAAAACATGACATACATAGAATGTGGGGATTTCTTATAAGGATGGAAAAGTAAGATATAATAAAATAATAAAATATTAGAGATATTAAAAGTCCAAGGGCCGGTTAAGAGGATACAGCTAATGAAATAAGATCAGGTCAGAATAAAATAGAACTGTAGAGCTTTTTTTTCTTATTTACAATAATAAAAAAAAGGATACAAAGTGGACTTAAAAAACAAAGAAGAAATATTATAATGACAATCATGACAACCATAATAACCAAAAATACATTATCCATAATAACCAAAGACACAGAACAACACATCACACAGAGACAAATCACATTATAGGAGGTACAGTGGAGGCGGAGGGCATACAGTATGATTCCTTTCACAATTATTTATCTTTTCATAATAGACTGTGATTGACCTATAAAAGGACAGGACAATTTAGTCCATACTTCCTGTCAATATGAAAGCATGCTTACAAATTCTAAGTTTCAGAACCGTACAGTCTTTTTTTTTTTTTACCTTAGCCATGCAGTCCTATCCCCTAACAAGCCAATCACAGGGCACACAGAAAGACTGTTTAAAGAGATTATTCATCTAAGAGAAGACCAGAGTAAAACATCTGATAGTCAGATATGTAGATATGCTTTAAAGGTGAACAATCTGAATAGTAATAAAACATTCTGCTATGTATCAGGGTGCCATATATTAAGAGCTTTAAAAAAAACAGTAAAATAATATCCTCTTTAATCAATCATGTATCCGACACAATCCACACCCTCTCATCTTCTGGCCAATAACATACCCTCTGCTTCCTAAACCAGCAAGACTCAACTCACCTTCATTTATTTGTCATTCAAACCATAGACGCAGCATACAGAAGAACAAAATGAAACACTGCAACATAGAGGCATGACAAAACAATAATAATAATAAGACACAACGAAAGCATCAGACATACTAACAGACATGAACACCAATGATGGAATGAGCTCGCAGAAGGGAGGGCACTTTCTTAGCTGCTCTTCTCTTTGTATTTTAAGACCTTTAAGTGATTAAAGTGGGGTGTAATTCTGCCCTCCAGCCATTGTTCTCTTTTTATTTCTTGCAGAAGTCTCGCTGTGCAGCCTTAAATGGATATTCACAAATTAAGACACTTTAATTGCATACTTAGTCCCAAAACCTCACTACCATAGAGAGCGATAGCATCACTGGGTGATTTGAAATATGTCAGCCAGGTCCAGCTTTGCCTGTTACATTTACTTTTGCTGTCTTGTTTGGCCTTTTGAGCTTTTTGTGCATGTTCAAATTCTTGATTTTGTTCTATATCCGCTCAAGGACCCCTGACTCAAACCAGAAGCCAAAGGCTGGAGAGCTGCAAGCACTTTTCTTTTTCTTGAATGGCATTACATTCAAATCTGACGCTGTTAGATCAACTCGTGTAAAAAAATAAAAAATAAGATGATGACTGTAAGAGAGAGAGACAAAGGCGACAAGGCCACACACGGTCATTCTTCCCCCACTCCTCTCTGTTTTCATCCTCCTCCTCACCTCTTCAACCCCCCACATCACCCACATCATGAGGCAAGGGAGGGAATGGCACACCTTCTTTGCAACCAATATCTCCATGGCGACGCCGCCTCACAGCCTTTCATCTGCTTTAATCTCTTCCCACAGGTTGGTATCCTCCCTCCTCCATTAGTGGCTCCTCTTCTTAAGACAGTCACTTTCTTTGCAGCTCATTACTCTTCTCCTCTGTTGTATCCATCCAGCTCTTCTCTCTCCTTGTGCCAATTACTGGTGGTCAAAGCATTGTCCTTGTCTCCGTGAGGCAAGTGGTTTGAGGAGGTAGGGATTATTAGTGCTGCAATATGTTGTCTGAGCCATTAGGACAGAGGAGAGGAGGTGAGGATAGAAGGATACTGGCTTGGAAGGCACAGGGAGGAGCGAGTTTGAAGCAGCAGAGTATGAAAGGAATGAAGGTGGAGATTCTATACAAGCTCTGCCTTTTAGAAAAGGGCACATGTCCATGTCATGCCACAGGAATGCAGCAGAGGACCTGTGGGAGTGTGCTTCATTTCTGCATTAATGAGGACGAGATCTCCTGATGGTCGCCTTTAGATTGTGTCTGAATTCAAACATTAGGGACACACGTGTATCCACTTTATTATTGACAGACAGGTGATGCTGCTTATATTTATGCAGGGTAAATATGGAGCTGGAGCCAGAAGCTGTTTCAGCTCAGCTTCGTGTAAAGGCTGCAAACAGCTGTCTGAAGTCCACCTACTGTAGCAGCAGCAGTAAGGCTCACTAATTCACATGTTATATCCTGTTTTTCAGGAACAGAGCAAGGGCTTCTGGGAGGGAAAAATGGTCTAAAGGGGTCAAAAGTCCCGCAACACTTGCTGTGTTTATTGGCCTTCATCATAAAACACAAAGCAAACAACATTTAAAAAGGGTATGAAGCAGAAAACCTTTCAAAAGGGCAAAAAGATATGAAAGACAACCACTCATGTACATCTGCACACTATCAGCCAATGAGGCAGGGTAGGTTGGGTAAATGGTCATATGGTTTCAGGCCAATCATTGCCTCTCTGCCTGCCTGGGACTATGATTCTTCTGTTTAAGTAAAGTCTACCTGGAGGAGTAACAGTTACTCCCCATTGAAAAGTTGACTTTTATTAACCTTTGCACGGTGCCACACCAGCTGATTCCCCGGTTTCCAGCCTTTATGCTAAGCTAAAATAACCAGCTGCTAGCTCTACACTTAGCCTACAGACATGAGAGTGGTGTTGATCTTCTCATCTGTGTGGAGGAATACACATAACACCATGTTAAACTACTCTATGAACACATGCGTATCGTTGTTTTCTTTTAGAAATGTATCCTTTTGGACATTTTCTGCTTAGATTAAAGAGTGGAGATTTGACAGGAAACCAGTGGAGGGTTAAATGAGGAATGACATGTAACAAGGATGCCCAGCCAAGCGTGAACCAGGGGCATTATGGTTCATGGTTAACATCTCCAGACTCCGGCCATCACTCTCTGACTCTGTTGCAGAAACCCTCATTCATTCACTCATCACCTCCCGTTTGGACTACACTGCAATGAGGTCCTGTTTGGGGAACCCAGCAAGGTCCTGGACAGGCTAAATAGTATGTCCAAAACTCAGCTGCCAGGGTTCTACTAGCACCAAGCCCTGGCACCACATCCTGAAACCTACTGTCCTCAGACACAGGCTTGCTTTTCATCCCTCACACCAACCTAAGAACATGCGACGACAGGGCTTTCTTTTGTGGCAGCCCTCACCCTCTGGAACTCACTCCCAGCTGAGACTCACAACGCCCCATCTCTGGACACTTTTTAAAAAAACTCCTTAAAAGCCACCTGTTCTCAAAAGCCTTTTGACTACGTCACCTTCTCTCTGCAGCCAACATCACAATGTTAGTTTTGCTCTTACTTTCCTTACTTTGTTAAGCAGCCTCGGGTACCTGGAGACACTATACAAATTAGAGTCATAATAATAATGATAATAATGATATAATTATGATTATGATTATTATAATGATAATATTTATTATTATTATTATCATTGAGCTCTCTGTTCTTTGCATTTGTCATGAAGCTCCACATCTGAGTCAACCCACGTCTCTATTAAACTCACTCCCATCCAATCAGGAACCACTTAATCTTTCCAAAACTTAACTTCATTCTTAGTTCCTTTGTCACTTCCTCTCCACCCCCCCCCCCCCCCCCCCCCAACTGACCTGTCAACCTACATTTTACACTTGTCGCTCACCTACATTTTTTTGGACCCTGTTCATATTAATTACTTTGATTGTTCGCCTTTGCATTGCGACTCATCTCTTTTCAACACATCGACAGTGTGTTTGTCTGCGTGCGCCTATAACCAACCCCCTTTTTTTTTCTCTCCACATGACCACGTGTGCACATGTTGATGTGCTTCTGAGAGCGTGACGCACCGTCTGACGTCATCAGAGGAAGAGACACGATGTGTGTTTTGACGAAGAGATCCCGTCAATGGAGTCGGTAAATGCATAAGGATTATAGTCAGTTCCAACGCAGATGGAGGCAGATTTATGATCCAGAACCCAGTATGTCCAGTTCTCATGCATGGCCACATGTTGTGTGTTAACACCCAGTTGTCTCTGCATGTGTCACGCCCAGCGAGACTTTTAAATATTCTCATTCTCCTGCGGATGCTGTTCTATTTTTGTATCCTCTCCTCTTCATCACCTCTCATTCATCCACCCCTCCTTCCTCTCCTCCACTTTGCATGTTGGCCAATCCCCTTCTTTGCCTCGTCCCCCCCCCCCCCCCCCCCATCCCTCTGTTTCTCCCTTTTCCTCCCCCTCTTATCTTCTCTGGTGCTTTACATCTGCGGTCTCTCGTCTCTCCCTCCACCACTCCCTGTCGGCAGTGCAATGATGCTGTCCTGCCGCCTCCCATACCGTTTGCCGCCTCCACACAATCCCCCCCCCCCCCAGCCTGATGCTATTAATACCCAGCGCTGGTGAGTCATCGCAGAGACGTATCTTGCCTCTCTCCTCTGACTCTCCAGCCTCACCCCCTCTCCACAGCCTCCTCCTATCTTTCCCCTCGTCTATCTCTCTGCTCAAGTTCACTGCCAGACCTCGCACAGCCACCCACCTCCCGCTATGTCCCTCGCATCATGTCAACCCATCCGGGCTGAGCCTGGCACGGTGCAGCCTGTGTTACAGAGTGCATCCAAAGGTCAGCCCGACTCTTTAGAATCAAAAGCAAAATCAGCAGGACCGTGCATAATATGGGAGACAATCAACCAAACAGTAGAGCATCACAGTCACTAACTTTCCAGTTAGATGATGAGGAAGGAGGAGGAGGAGGAGTTCACCGCTTAGATGGCCCCAACGGAGCTTCAAAGGCAGATGAAACATTTTTCCAACATCATATAAACAGAAATGTATTCTGTATCTGTTGTTCCAGTGTCAAAAAATCAGTACATCAAAAGAAAAAAGTCTCATTCTTTACATTTTGCTTTATTTCGACACCTTTGGTTTGAGTTTGGATTTCAGTTTAATTTGGTTCTGTGTGTTTGAACATAGCTTTATAGTGACATATGAGTTTGCAACGATGGACCTCCTAATGAGCTCCAAAAGCTGAAAGGGGTCAATGCAAAAAATGCATTTGGTGTTATTTTTGTTGTGGTTTTGTTTGCAGTGAATCTCCTCCTTCCATCATGAGCTACATTCACACTTCATATCTCTAATAAAGCCTGTACCTTGGTGTGTCTTACATGTCATTTCAACGGTCTCAGAAACAAACACTCACAAATACATTATATGGGAGACCAGCAGTCAGACCACCAGGCAGGTTACCAGGAGTAATCTAGTTCAGCATGAACCCATAATCGGCCCCCACACAGCCAGTTCATCACTCCTGCCTTAAAACCCATTTTTATTCCTTGACTTTTGAACCCAGAATGAGATTTGTACACGTCTTATTGCTTTTTATGTTTTTTTTTTATTGTGTGACCATATTATTTATGGACTGTACAGCACTTTGGTCAAATCTGTTGTTTTTAAATGTGCTTATAAATAAAGTTTATACAAAACAAAGAGTGTTATGATGTTTAGTTTTCACTAGATTCTTACATGCCTTGAACATATTCTCATTGAGACTTTTTTTTACCTATGTTATTATGTCTTGTTTTACATTATGCTTTACAGTAGCTGGTATCTTAGTAGCAGCTAACTCTAAATAAAGAATCAAAGAATGAATAGAGAGTAGAATATCCGTCCCAGTCCTCGCCATGCCGCCATCTTCCAGCCTCAGATTATTATTGTCAGTTTTCTCCAGCCACCACCCACCTCTCCGGAGTTATGAGGCAGCTCCGATTCAGCTCTGCTCATCCTTGGGTAAACTCCAGCATGGCTTATTGGCTCACACTGGAGAGTGCACATAAGGCACTGCACTGATAAAAGTTCCTGAGCGCCTCTGAGTCATACATTGACAGGAAGACGGAGCAAGAAAAGTAGACAGAGAGAAGGAGAAAGAAAACGTTGGAACTAGACATCACGCAGCTCAGTTTCCCATTTTGTCATTGCACCTAAAAGTAACAGTCCCATGATAAGTTTGACCCTCATAATAAATATCATATAATAATAAAGCCTTCCCCTAGAATCAGGAATCACATTGGTATCATTATCAGTTTGATAGTTATTCTAGAAAACAATATTTCACTGATGGTGGTCTTCAGTGACTTTTAAAGATTCATCAAATGTGACACCAAACTGAATCAGCAGTTTCAGCTGCTGATTTGATCTTAGATCAAGTCTGTGGCATTATTTTTTATTTGTAATCTCACTGTAGTGAATCTGCGTCACCGGATCTGGAATATTATTTGGGATCCAGATCAGGCGTGTGCTAGATATTACAGGGATGTTATGGTCCATGGTGCAGGATCCAGATGATGAATGAATGTCAGGGATTGTTCCTTGGCCCTCATCCTACTTCTCTATAAAACAAGTCTTAATTAAAATCTGTTCCTATTTTTTGAGAAATCATTCTGACAGACAAACAAACCAACACGACCTCCTTGGTGGAAATGATAAACTGTCAGAGACAAGCTCCAAACTGCAGTGACGGGGGGAGACGATCTTAACGGTTTCCTGCTGCTTGATGCCGTTGTTGTTGTCTTAGTGGTATATAGAGACACTGCGTGTTTGTGTCTGCGTCAGAATCAGTGGGCTAATGAAGGGAGCATTATGCCTCTGACGCACTCCCTGGTCCCATAGGGTTGGATGGAGAGAAGAGAGGGGAGGAGGAGGAAGAAGCATCACTCATCCGTCTGTGGTCTTGTAGCTACTGTTTTGTTTGATTTGAAATGCAAAAGTAGTGCAAACGGAACCATCCTGCAGGAGTTGAACCACCCGTGTTCCCTCAGACTGCTTTAATGTGAGAGGTTTATTTTCTTTGTCACGTTTATTATGGCTTAGCGTGTATTCAGAGCCTAAGAGCAGCATTTACCGGGCATTGTAAGATTCACATATACATAATCCATTGTACAACTTGTATATACTATAAAGCTGTGAAGCAAATTATGACGACAAATTGGATCAATCAAAATTGAGAAAAAAAGTCAATTGCAGGCTTGTAGTTTCTCTAAAATGTAAAATAATGATTTCTTCTACACAGTATTTGATCACAGCAGCAACAATTAGTCCATTAATCTACCAAAGGATTGTTTTATTAGTTAAAAAAGATCTGTTCAGTTTAGAATAACACTTATCGGACATTTTTGTTATTTTTTTATGAAAACCACATAAATTCTCTTGTTCCGTCTTATCAAATGTGAATATGTGCTGTTTTTTTTATCTTCTATGACTGTAAACTGAATATCTTTGCATTCTGGGGGGAGATTTTGATCTTAATTTGACAGATTAGGAAATTTTAAAATGCCATCTTGGTCTCTGGAAACAGCGATGGGAATGTTTCACATTTTTCCTCCAGCATTTCATAGAGCAAACTATTAAAGCAGATGCTGGTAGCCCCAGGTGTCCATTTGGGAAACAACAATGGTTGCGACATTGGTGATATTCACCCCTGATGGTTACCAAAATAAGCAGTTTTGGTGGCTAAAACAGAAAATTGTTTTTGTACATCAGCAGGTGCATCATTGACAATCTTCTCCCTCCTAACACTGTATTAAGATGCTGGACTCGTGTTTCTGAAGATGTATTTAACATCAGGTTAGCAGGTGATGGTTGAAGGAGCAGTGAGCTGAACTTCTTCCTTTAATGAATCAGATGATTCACACATCTTTGATTCTGAAAAATACTGAAAGAAAAAAAAACAACCCTTTGTCTACCACCCCTGATTGAAGGTCGACTCGTGTGTCGCATCTGCGTTGACGCACCACACGGCCTCCCTCAGACGCACACAGATGAACAGACACACACTGGCCTTCGTTGCCATAGAAACTCTGGTGTCGGGATGATTCTAATCAGGCTGCTGATCGCATCAGTCACAGGCTGCGCTCAGGTATTTGACACACACCGACGAAACTGCAGTGATTACAGCACAAAGATATTTTATTTCAGTACATAGTTTTCAAGGCCAAATCACAAATAAATAAAGGAAGGAGACTTGCAATAACCTGGTTTTCCAGGTCGCTTCACCACACAAAACAAGGAGGAGACCCCAAAAACTGGTCAGTAACAAAGGTTATTAAATATGTCAACATGTGACTGTACACTTTTACAATTATTGGTAGTTTGAATGAACTTTGATCATTGATTCCCCCCCCCCCTCTCTATGTATTTACATGTGAAAGCAACAGGAGCGGTGAAGTTCGTCTTTGCACCACCCGCCATTTTTGCCTTGCCCCTGGATGTAGTAGGCCTCGGCTACGGATTAAACACAGGGACCGCTTCCTTCTTAAGAGCCGTGAAAACGGCTCGTGTGTGTGAGAGAGGGTGACTAGCAGCCTCTGGCCAGGCAGAGGAAAGCAGCAGACAGCACAGCAGGCTGCTGACTTTCCTCTGGAATATCAGAGACGTGTTCTAAAAACACAGGAAGGGAGGAATGAGCTCCCAATCTGTCAAAACAACAACCTGTTCTACATGCTGAAATCACCCTTCTGCAGGGAGCTGGAGAGGAGAAACTTATAGTACCTGCCTGCACCTTTAATTTACAGGAAATGTCTTCGGTGAATGAAAAAGCAGGACTTGCATTCCAAGAGGGCGGCTGCAGGACGCTGACAAAAGACCGCTCACCAAACACTTTAAAATCGCCGGACCGTAAAGAGAATAACGAGAAGCTGAAGCAAAGGTGTCTGTTGTACTGCTGCCATTCAGAGAATATCACAGTATCAATCCTAAAAACTACAGTAATTCATGGTGTATGCAGGAGTCCAGATAAATGGCAGTTTGACAGAATCTGAAACGCTGTAGGCCATTTTATATACATTGCACATACAGTATCATATACACAATATGAAGGTACACAAATGTTACTTGAACTCTATGAGGTCGAGTGAGTTTCTGGTATACACTCACTCTTAAATAAGAACTGTATTCATAAGGAGTGTCTTCACGAGTGCAAGTCTCTCATCCCTCTCTCAAATATATGTTCAAGTGCTTTGGTACAGTCGTCATGCAGTTTCTACAATGCCAAATATTAGATTTTCTCTCTACAGTCTTATTACAGAACCTTACATTGTTTAGCATGGCGTGTTCAAATGGGCTACATCTAGACTTCCCTATCAGTGTCTCTCTTCTTTATTCCTATTGTTCACACAAGAGGCCTTAACGTTCATACACAACGGAGTGGCTGCTGTTTGTGAGTTCCTCCTTCCTACATACTTAAATATTGCACATTCATTTTGTATTTCATATTAATGTGTAAAAAAAAAAAAGGGTCAAAGTATCAGTAACTAGAGCTACGGAAAAAGGGTAAAAATGTACAGATGCGCTGAAAAGTAACTGTAAAGCCATTTATCTACAGTAGGTTAAGTTCCCTTCACTGCATTGATCATGACTGGAGGATTATGTAGCACATGTGGCCAATACAACACAGGTTGGGATGCATTCAGGGGCTGCTAAGATGTAGGAAAATAAATGTGATGGGGCGGTGAAAAAGAAGGGCTGGAAAAAATTCCCAATGGATTCCTTTTACAAATGATGTTTGACCCTGCTGCACAGACCAAGACCAGGAAGTACTGCAGACCGGATCGCTTCTACTAAGCAAGCCAATGAACACCCACTCAAAATGGTACAAAGTTCGGGACGCAGGCAAAGACAGGAGAGGAAAAGACAAAAACAAACAAACATGTAAACAAAGCACATTTTAAAGTAAAGTTACTGTAAACACGTTGGCAAAAGAAAAACAGGAGGATAAAGAAAAACATAACTCAGAACAATATATGAACAAAACAACAGTAAGAAAATGGATTCTAATAATGCACAATCTCTCATGGCTTTGCAAAAGATTCCCCACACACTCGTAAAAATGGTTTAAAAACGAACGGAACATAAAGGAAACGGAATTTAAAAAAAAAAAAGATAATGGAGATCCCTGCATAGACTCCAACCTGAATGTTGGATCCCTCCATCATTCTCATGCTGCCTCTATTCCATATCTGTCCCATCAGTCCATGACCGCGCTGACCTGGAGAGAGCAGGAGGAGGAGGACGAGGAGCAGAGACGGAGCGCTGGCACCGATCCGCACACATCTCGCCCGTTTCCCTCTGAGCTGTGCAGACGTCCACCTTTGCGTTGCCGCCTCTGTTGTAATAAAACCTAATGGATAGATTCGTGAAAGAGATGCACCGTGTTCTTTTGACTACTTCAGTTGCCTGTGAGGGGGCCTTCTTCCTTTTGGTCTTGACAGAGAGCGTTAAGCTGGATTCACAAGTTGTTGTTTTTTTTTGCCTCTCCTTTCGATCGAAGTTGGTCGCAGGGGAAGCCGAAGATGAAGAGGAGGAGGAGGTGGTGGTGGTGCATGAGACGGTTTATGTATCTGTATACATGTGTACATTTGTGTGTTACCTGTGTCTAAAGTATAACTCCACTCCGAGTGGTTCTGGTAGTAGCTTATGAGCTCCTTGTTTTATGTGTCTATGTGTTATTTCCCACCGTACATCCTCTCAATGTCTTCCTGGTAGTGTGTTTTGAGCTCCTTGCGCTTCAGTTTGAACGCATCGGTGACCAAGCCGGTCTCTGGAGTCCAGGGCTCGGGGCTCAGACGGATCTTCTTGGGGATCTCGAACCGCTCAAGTTTAGCTGTTTAGGGGAGAAGTGAGACAGACAAAGACAGTGTAACATGAGCGCAAGTCTGACACAAGAGCAACATTATCAGGACCATTTATGCTCTATGTTAAAGACGGACACGGAGATGGACGGAGTCTTCCGTGCGTCTTCTGCTTTCATTTTGTACGTTATCGTGTACGTTTTCGGAGAGCTTACCGATATGAATGAGTCGGACGAAATGGAGCAATACTACCGGAAATGGTTGAGGGCAGTGTAGCTACAATTCAAGCAAGGCACGATAAACATGTACGGACACAATGAAGAGAAAAAAAGTGAAGTGAAAAAAATGAAAAAACTCTCCTTCCTCAAGTCTCGATGTACCGAATGGCCTCACAGACCTCCGCCGAGTACAACGTTACCACCGCTTTTGCAGTTTTGTGTTTACTAGGTACATTATCACTCTGACCGGCGCGATATTTGTTGTTGACGAAACTTTTGACACTTCATTGCCCTCCTGTGGTTGTATCGGTGTTGACGGATAGACCGTATACGGTACCAAAGTACAGGAAGCATAAATGGGCCTTAAATCTAAGCTAATAACTTGACAGTGATTGTACTGCCGGTTTCACCACTGGGCTCAGACATTTTCTGCATTAGCAGGATGAATATAAGTGAAGACAGAAAGGCCTTTTCCGCCTACCTGCGACAGCAGCCTCGGTAATGATGCGAAGGACCTCCTTCTCGATCCGAGGGTTGTTGCAGATCTCCTCCCATGTGCCCCTCACATGCAGCTGCTCCGCCAGCGCCATTACCTGCTTGTGGTTGGGCACCACAAAACTAATTACATACGACTGGTCACTGAAAAAGAGCACAAAAAGGTCCACGCATTACATTTTTTCACCACTTAACGTGGAGAAGTCAAACTATGGCTACAGAAAATCTTTAAAAGAAAGAAGATTATACAGATTCAGAGTGTGTGCAGGCGGTTTACCTGTTAGCATAGGCACAGATATTGTCTATAAGAGAGCAGTTCTTCAGAACTGCCTCCACTTTTCCAAGAGACACATACTCCCCCGCCTGCAGCTTCACCAGGTCCTTTTTGCGGTCTAAGGAAATGGAACATGCATCATAATCCTCATGGATGCTGAACTTGTACCATACACACATACCTAAATCATAGATCTCTTACCAATGATTTTAAGGCATCCATCAGGGTGGAACTCTCCTATGTCTCCGGTGCAGAACCATCGCTGGCCGTTCCTATCCACGAAAAAGTCGTCACGGTTCCGGCCATCACTTTTGTAGTAACCCATTGTTACGTTGGGACCGCCGATCAGGATTTCCCCCCGTGGATTGCGTTTGTCTGTGCTGTAATATCCACCTAGGGGAACACAAGCTTGATTAGAAAGAAAACATCCGTGTCTTTGTTTGCCTCCCCTTAATCTGGGTTATTATAATTTGACTCACCCTCCTCCCAGTCCTTCAGTGTGATCTCAGAACAAACCAGTGGAGCACCGACCCGCCCTGTGCTGTAGTCCCACACTGAAAAAAACACCGGGAAAAAAAAGATTATTTAAACTTTAATTCGCTCCTCTCGTGATTTCCCACTGCATCTCTTTCCTCGTGTTCTTCCCTTAAAGAAAGGCCATCTCTTACTCTCACTGATGGTGCCGGCCCCGCAGGTCTCAGTCAGGCCGTAGCCCTGTCCCACAGGGCAGCACAGGCAGATGTTCATGAAGCGCTGTGTGGCAGGTGAGAGCGGAGCTCCGCCAGACAGCAGCACACGCGTGTTTCCTCCCAAGAGCGCACGCACCCGTTTGAACACCAGACTAAGAGAGAGAGAGAGGGGGGAGGACAAAAAAAATTAAAAATACACAGTATGGAGATGATGGGAGGGGGTGGATCAGACATCGACTCCAACGACGACTTCAAAAGCCATTCAGAATATTACGACATAAGCAATAACCTACATGTCATCCAGATATTGATTTTGCTGAAGAATCATCAGACAATATCAATAATATGGATTGTTGTCTGGTATGGCCTGTTTGCCTCTCTTGTTTTATTTCTTCCTTTGAATGGTTTGTTTAAATTGTGTGTGCTTTATGGTGTTAAATTGTCTGTTTAAAAAAAAAAAAAAATTTCATTCTTTGAAACTGTGCTGCCAAGTTGACCGGGACTCCCTGGAAGAGGATATCTTGTATCTCAGAGAGACCTTCCTGGCTAAAGAACGAAAGAAAGAACAAACGAAAGAAAGAAAGAAACAACGAAAGAAAGAAAGAAACAACGAAAGAAAGAGCGGACGGACAGAGGGATAGATAAAATGCTATGCTATGAATCTCATATGCTAGTGTCTGCTCAGATATCACGAGGTAAGCGGACGTGAACTGAAGCGGCTCATATACAGGAACAGGCGTGTTCACCTGTCACAGAGAGGCGTGCTGTAGCCCTTGGAGATCTGCTCCATCTTGTAGTTGTAAGCCAGCACAAAAAGGGTCCTCTGGAATTTACTCATCTCCTCCACTTTGGTCATGACATTCTTGTAAATTCGATCCATGATCTCCTACAAACACCAGGAGAGAAAACCCTCAGCCAACACCTCTGACATTATCAATCTCTTATTCATTGACTTTATATGAAGGTCTGGCTGTAGTACGATAAATCACGTTATTCTATAAACCTGACTTATGGGTGTGTGCAGTGATGCAAAGACTTACTGGAACAGCAGCCATTAGCGTAGGTTTCAGCACACTGGTATCACCCTTACTGCCCTTTTTTATCTTGGTGGACTGAAAATGAAGCAAAGCAGGGTTTTAAACGTGACCATCGGAACCTTGGATGGAAGACATTTTAAAGGACACTATCAAAAGCCTACAAATGTTTTGCTGAGGGAGGGAAACCCAGTTTTAAAAGGATAAAGGAAATGCGTGATTCATCGGTTCCATCTCAGCTGGATGAACAGAGGACTTAAATGCACTAATTTAATTTCTAACACTAGAAATACTCGAATAAAGACAATTAAAAAGTCACAGTCTGGTGATGCTGTGAAGTCCCATGGGATCATGGGAGTTGTTGTCTTCACCCACCCTTGCCGATGAAAATCTATCTCACGTGACCCAGCCAGAAAAAGCTTGTGTTTCACTTTTATTCACGTTACGTTTATTCACTCTCTCACATACCATCTGGGGTTCTGTCAGAGGTTTCAGACATTTTAATATCATACCTATTTAGTGTAATATTTGACTCTTATGCATCCATAAGACAAACAACACTTTTTTGGCAAATTGGCAAAAGAAAAATACTAATTAATACAATTTTAATCCACTATCTTATGCAAATACTAGGATTTAGTTCATCGAGATAAACAGCTGGTGGTGATCATTTTCAATCAGGTGCCACTAAATCATTGCAGAGGGAGAGGGTGGAAGAAGACGATAAAACTGAAGGAGCATTGGCCACACCTCAGTGAAACCTGATGTGGAGATGATGGACAAACTCCTGGCATTTGTTTGTTTCATGCATTAATTTGATGAAGTATCCTCCTCCCTCCAAAAATCACCCAAGCATCCTTTTTTCTTCTTTGCCTTTCCTTGGAGGGTTTCTAGGGCCTCACATCTAGCAGAATCCTTTGCTTGGCTGCATGTCTCAGCCATCTTCTTTCTCCTCTTTCTGTGCTGTCTTCTTCTGTCAGCTGATCCAAACTTTTCATCCTCTCTATGTTGTAACGCTACATGTCCAACTCTTGTCAAATGTGCAACACTTATTAAGCAGTCTGTGCCTTCAGACTAGCATGGCTTGTCCAAAGATGTCTAGCATGGCTTGTCCAAAGATGTTGGCACGACTGCAGAGGAGGACCAACGATTTGTGATGGAATTTCATATTTATTTTACTTGTGGAAATGTCACGTAAGAGAAGCTGCTCTGACAGGCAGTACAATAATGTTAGCTACAGACATAAAAACAGTCGACCAACAGAAAAAGCTGATGTCCTTAGATGTGCCAGGTCAGGTCCGAACACCAGTCCAGCAAGACTGACTCCCAGCTTTTCGTACGAACAAATCGAAAATGAGCATTAAAGGTGGACGGACAGCCACCTGCAGACTGAAACGAAACCTGCTGGCCACAAGATGTGCGTGTCTGTGTGCGCGTGCCTTTGTAGACTGACCTGGTCGGCTAGAGTCTGAGGCGAGGAGTAGCCGATGCGACAGCCATGTGAGATGCACACCAGTTCAGCGCTGAGCTCTAAAACGTGGGCTAACGGCAGGTAGCCAATGTAGGTGTCTGTTTCACTGCCGACACAGAAATAACAGAAGATGAATTATCACAATAGACACAGAAGACAATTTAGTGAGGTGTTCCACGAAGAGGGGCGCAAATGAGGAGAGATGGTGTCGGACAGACAAGACAGGACAGACGTGTCGGAGGAACAACAGTGGATCTGGTATCGGCTTACTTGAGGTTAGGAATCCGCTCAGCCATGCCGGTGATACCAGCGACGATGTTGCCATGGGAGATCATGACACCCTTGGGGATGCCTGTGGAGCCGCTGGTGTACATGATGACGGCGAGGTCCGAGGGCTGTGGCTGTCTGCGGTCCACTGCCACTGCAAAGACAGAGGAGCAGAGGGTTGATGGTTAAAGACCAAGTGGATCACAAACCAATAAACAGTATTTGTTGCAATAATAATTTATGATAATGTATGATGTCTGCTCACGATAAATAACAATGCTCTTCATACTGTATGCTATTAAAGGGTCTGGGCTGCATCTATTTAAAACACTATTGATTCCATTATCCATTCATCTTTTGATTATCTTATCAAGCAATCCTTTTAGTTTATAAAACAAGAAGAAAGTGAAGACCGAGATGTTTCTTTTGCTCGAGCAATCACCCAAAAAGCAACGATATTTAATTTCCAAAGATAATAAGCAGATAAATGCACCAACTTTAATCATAAAGTTCTTGGTAAATGACGATTATTCAAATGTCAAAATTGTTGTTGTTGAATTTAGTGCCTCTCGTCACGATTATCCTCTCAGCTCATTGGTATTTAAATGTGAGAAGCCAAAATAAAAAGAAAAGCTTGAGAGCTATCTGAAGGTTTGATGAAGAGTAGTTCTGTTATTTACTCCACATACAACTAAATACACACTCTGATAAGGACAATGATCGAAATACTGCACGACTTGTTTCTTTAGCCTGATCCCATAATGAACCTTGATGCACACATGGTTTCAATTATTGCAATCCATTCTGTTTTTCCCATTTTCTTTGAGTGTGAAGGAAATTTTGGGAAACAATTATTTTAGAAAAGTTCATTTTCACATGTAGATTCACATGTTCTTTATAAATCTGTAAGAGGACCCATATTAACACTGATCAAGTGATGGAACAAACAGAGTTCCTGTTTGCTGAGAAGTCGACCGACGCCATTGTGACATTGGCGAGTCTGATTTGATGTCTTGCTGATCCCGTCCTGCGTGGCACATCACGGTATCGGCTTTGTGTTAAGCCTCCATCAGCGCACTTTCATTTCCCTGACAAAATTAGAAACCTTTTTTTTAATCACGTTGCACAAATACTCACTATTTTCAGGCTTCGACCCCATCTCCTTCACGGCATCCATGCTGTAGACCATGATGCCTCTGGGGATGTCTGGCCAGCTTGCAGGTTTGCTGTCCACTACGATGACATACCGCAGCCTTGGCACGTCACACAGTATGGCCTGGGATGTGGAGTTGGACGGAGGAGGCAGAGAGAAATGTGAGCGAGGAGAAGGAGTAATTATGCAAACACACCTACTGACATGAAAAGGAGACAGATGGCTCAGGCAGGTACCTTGAGACGGCTCTGAAGCAGGTCCTTGCTTGTGATGATGTGCGTGACCTCGGTCTCGTTCAGGCCGTGGGCGATGGCCGTGGGGCCGAGGGTGGAGTACAGCGTCACAACTGCCAAATTCAAATCCAGTTTAGTTTGACAGTAGGTCCCACATTGTATGTAAACACACATTAAGTCTCTGTGTCACTCACGTGGGAAATTGTACATGAAGCAAGCTTGCGCTGCCATGATCCACTCTGCTCTGGTCTCACAGAAGATGGCGATGTGACACTGGGGCCTCTGGCCGAGAGCTGCCAGACCGCTGCCGAAACACTTTGCTGCACGGTAGGTTTCCTCGTACGACAGCCAGTTATAGTTCCCTAGAATAACCTGCACACAACAGGCACATGCACCAGTCAGGATTTTATTTTGGTGAAAGCAATTCAACTCAAGCTTCTACATAGGGTCCATCTATCCCCCTCCCAACACCATAAGTTCAATCTTGATTCTTCTCCACTATGTCCCAAAATCGTGCAAAATAGAGAAAAAAACCAGTCTCCAGGAAAATACAGGAATTCTGGTATGTTATAAGGCGGGAAATTGATTAGATTCTATGATTTACTACAGAGTGTGATGCATTGTGCATGCTACTTGAGATATCAAATGCCTCCATTCTGATAAATATAAAAGGAAACTCGACAAAATAATCACATTCTGTGCAAGAAAATGCATTCTTCTGAACTGGATAACAGAAAAGGTCCCGTCTAAAACACTTTGGCATGAGATCATACTTGAATATGTGTCATTGGACTATTCGAGGTGAATGTTACATGGCAAAGAAAATGTATTTCACATAATACGGGAGCCTTTTATGTCATAGAGTGGCTTAGACATCTCTGCCATTCTTGCAAGAGGGTTTGTGTCTTATAGATCTGAATGAAACCTGCCTCATAGCCATTTGTTTCTTTTATTTGTATATCATATAGATTCTGTTCTTGTAAATGTGTGTCTATGAGCCAAGATGTTCCGTTTCATTTTGTTTCTAGATTGTTGTTTTTTTTTGGTGTGCTTTTCCTTCTGTTTTCATTGTTGTTTTTTGTGGATTGATTGCTTTAATGTGACCACAATAAATATATATTGGAAAGAAATAATGAATGTCAACGGAATGCATTAATGTCTTTGGGAACACAGGGGAATTAAGATGAACACTGTTCTGTGTTAGAATATAAAAAGCATAATGTGAATTACTGACACTGCTGAATCTGAAAGAGGCATGTTGTTGTCGTGCAACGCCGTCGTTCATATGCAGTCAGTTGGCTCCATCTACAGGGCGTTTACAGCTATTAATGAAGAGGTTACAGGGGACTGGCAACACTGGTAAGACATCAGTCTCACCATCATTAGATCAATTAATGTAAATCCAAAGATTCTCCTCATTACTCATACAGGTTAAAGCATAAATAAGATCAACAGTACTATCCCGACTATATCCTTCCTTGTCTTGACAACTGACTAAGGCTGAGTAAATAATAACTGAGTGTGCAAGAGTTAGTAGTAATGAGTTTCTTACCTTCTTGAAGACCTTGCCATTGGGCTGGAGCTCATCCTCTTCACTGAGCACCTCCCTAGTGCCCAGGCAGTCTCTCTGCGGAAACTTCCCCACAGCGTATTCAAACATCTTGTCCAAGGTGTCCACCCCAGGGTGCAGCCACGCCACCAGCTTGTCTTGGTTTTCGATGGCCCTGTAAGGCCCTGCTGGGAGTCCGCTGACCGAGCGTGCCTTGATCCGACGAGCCCGTTCCAAGTTACCGCCAGCTCCGGAGAAGAAGTACCAAGGTATGAAGGTGATGACGGAGTAGACCCAGACCACGGAGCGGAAGACCTGCAGCAGCAGGGGGTTGATATCTTCCTTCAACTTCATCTTTGAGGATGAAGTCGCTGCTGGAAATGAATCAAACCAGAAGCACAATAACACGCTGCACTTGCTACTGCTCCTGAGTGATTCTGACTCGAGGCTGAAGGTTGCAGGCAGTGTTTCCTTCGTGTAGCGAGCCGACCAGACCTGCAATAGAGACAAAACATGAAATCTTAGAAGTGTAGCCCGGAATAAAGGCTTATCAGCACATTTGGAATTGTCGAGAGGCTGCAAATATGAGCTACTGTTTCCTGGTAAACAAATCCTTGCTTTCCAGTAGACCCTCTCTGTCTATTATTATGCTGGTTCTCACTCAGCACCATTACTGCTGGAGATGTCACATTAATAACAGAGCGGAGCACCGTCTCTGCCTCCCTCTCATCTGTAATTCTCAAAGAGCAGGACAATTCAAAATAATTGATCAATTGATGCAGTTACGTTTTCAAAAATAAAAAGGCTGCAGATGATTCATCTCATCTGCCAGTTATGTTTCAATGTTTTACGTTTCAGGACACTAGTGAATGGTTTGACACACAGTATACTGGGGCAAAGCATGTCAATAAAGCCTCCATAATCTCTACTATCTATCTTTGACGGTAACAAATCAGGAAGTAAACACGTTGTCCATCCATTTTTTTTTTATAATCGCTTATCCTTTGCAGGATTCACAGCCTATTATGCTCACATTCACACCCACGTGCTACTTTACAGTCACCAATTCACCTATATTTTCATGTTTTAGGACTGTGGGAGGAACCCAGAACACCAGGAGAGAGCTCACACAGACATCTTAAAAATTAGGCCATACTGTCACAGGCCTAATTTTTCAGACATTGCAGTGGGTCGGCTCATAATGGATGGAAATCTCACCAGTGACATTTTTTCCTTAAGTGTGCACCGGGCCCCCATCGGAAAAGAAGAAGAAGACATCCACACTGGGCTACCAGCCCCGTTCAAAAGATACTTCCTACCAGGCCTTATAACCTTTCTGGGGGAAACAGTGCAGTATTGCTCCATGTACTTTACTGCGAAAAACCTTTGGATCAACCCTCACTTTCTCCCAGAGGGCTCAGCTATTTCTAGTGTATCCTTCAGGCCTGAAAGTAATTTGCAGTGTAGCCCTGCAGCCACTGAGTCTGAGCATGTTAGAAGTATCGGCAGGGAGTTCTGCAGGAAGGATGATCCTGAGGTCATAAGGATCATCAGTCCGGCTAATGTAAGGGCACTGAGGAGAATTTAACACTGGCCAATGACGTGGGCTTCTCCTAGCCTTATGCTAACACAGAGTGGTTGAGGACCATTGAGTATAGTGGTGAACTACACTACCCATTACTGGTCACCTGGACTGCACCATGCTCATGTGTCCCAGTAATGAACTGGGATACCATGACCAATATTATATTACACTGCAGGAGTTCATTATGAATTCATAGCATGTTTGTTTGTTGGGCTGTGCGTGTTTATGCAGGTGTAAGTAAGTCTAAAGCTCCTCATGAACGCCACACAACCTCTAATCTAAAAACAACCCTTTCAAAGTGAAGCTGCACAGTATGTCTCTCCATACCTGTTATCAAACTGCATATTTATATGGTGCTGCTGTGTAAAAGAAAATGATAATTTTCCCTGTAAATTTAGAGAAGGGTTTTATGAGAATTCCGTCAGCTCAAATCTGCTCGGACCCAAACAGCAGTTGCCTTTACTTTTGAGTAATTATCTAATGGCACAAATGAGCCAAATGAGCCGTCAAACATGAACCAGTTCAGCATCACCTTACAGGTGAACATGTCTCACCTGTTCTGCTGCGACTCACATACCACAACCAACTGTCACAAGCCTACTGTTTTGGGGCTAAGGCGTAACCAGCAGACATGAGGATAAAAAAAAGTCACTCAGTTTCAGTGTCACAGGTGCCGCAATTGTGTACTTTACTAATATAGCAGGCACACCCACTCCTATTTGCAATTTTAACAACAATGTGACAATTTCAAAACAACAAAAAAGCTTGAAAAGCAGTTTGAATGAATATAGTAAGGATGTAATCTAAAAACACACAAAGATGGGTAAAGCTTTGACATCTTAAGTACATAATGTTCAACAACAGAGAAAATTGGACTTTCAGCAATCAGTTCTACATGTTCCAAAATGCAAATACATACATCGTTATCTGGATAACTCAAGGGCAGATATTTCAGCAAACATACTTGACACAAGAATGAAACAGATGAAAAGAATATTTTAATGAGTTCTACAGCTTTCAGCCCAACTATCCATAAAGAATTTTACGAGCTTTAATTTAATGCCGAACATCCACAGTTCCAGTATCTAAGTGAGCATCAGGACAAGCAGGATGATGCTAAATTACAACGTTTCCTTAAGCTCCTTTCACACACATGATTTTAATCTGATCATTTCCAGTACTTTGTCCATATTATCAGTTAATGTCACATTATTGAATGAATACAACGCCCCATCTCTTAATTTAGTTTTCGGTATTGCTTTAAATGTCATATATTTGACTGTTTTCACATTGTCCCTGTGTCATTCTTCTGTTTGTATCCTTGTTTTAGACAATCGTTATCAAGGTTAGACAGATCAAAACACCTTATTGTTATGATCATCTGCTTACAATTTCACATATCGTGTGTGACGCTATCAAAGCGTGATTGCAAAACCAGTTCGTTTTCATTTGTGCCTGATAATATCAGGAAATTTTGTACTTCATAGGGTAAGTGTCAGACTAGCGAAGCATCAAGCATCAAGATCAGCAGCTAACGGACAGCTCAAAGATGCGCTGGAGGCTAGCAAACTAGCATTTAGCGATTCGGCATTGCAGTTGCTACTGGCCCACTACTGATATAGCGATAATAAAAATCAGTTCATTCATTCAAAGTGCACTTATGAATTCACAGGCAGCACACACCTCGTATTGTAAACAAATCAATAGCATATTAAAGGCGATATGCCGCGCTGTTTAGTAAACCGGTGTTTAGTGGTTAGCCAAAACAGCTAACCCTCTTATCAACATCTGCAGAGCGTTCACACAGCAAATAGCTGTTCATTCCTCACCTTTTTTCAACCGCTACGCCTGTCGCTGCGGAAATGGATCAAGTATATGTATCCTTGTAAACAAAGCTATGACATTATGACTGCACAGTCTTTTAAAACGATGTATCTGGTTTTAGATCATACCTGCAAGTCTGTTACAAAACGAATATAAAAATGTAAATCTAAGCAATGCCGCTACGGGTCTACCAGCCCGGAAGCTATTGAGTGACGTCAGGACGTTTCTCTGTCAACGATTGGAGCACAGGAGGTGGCGCGTGCTTGGGACAGAGGGAACGTCAGTGAGGTTACCAGCGGTCATACATGCTGGGGCGTTCTACACGACGAGGCGGGCTAACCCGGTCTGCTGGTTCATTTGAATGGAGCAGATTTGAACGCAGGCTACCACGATTGGTAGATTCGGCAGGTGTCTCAGAAATTCAACTCTATTAGGCGGACATAAAGCAGGCTTTTTTTTCTTTTCAAATGCATGCTGCATGCATGAAATGCGCTAAAAGATCTACCCGCGCTTAGCCCATTATTACCGCCACTGCCAATCATCAGTGCTGCTGCTGCTGAAACTGAAACAAGTCATTTTAAGGGTACAAATGAACAAACATGAATCTTTATGAAAATATTTATTTTAGCATAAATTATGAACAGCCTCATCATGTGTTTATGGCCTAAAAGACATAACCTGCATTTCTAAATGATAGCAAAACCCGATTCAAGTTATAAAAATACAAATTCTTCTTCTTCTCCATTCAACAATAATAATTAAAGCAGAAACAATTTCAGAGCAAAGAATTTATCAAGCAAACTTTGATTGTTTTGAATGACAGTTTGCTAGATATATTCTTCGCACAAAACTCGAATGTAGGATTTTACATGTGCCCTAGTGAAATGAGGCACATGCTCCTCAGGGTCCAATACTTTCTCCCAGCGCTGTAGACATAAAGATGCTCCATCATGGTTTAGCATAAGTATATATTATAATAAAAACTGTTGCAGGCAGTATCACTCATAGACAGAGTGAATGATTCAGAGGTGTTTGCACTGCGGTTAAGTTTTGATGTTGATTTACTGTTGAAGCTGCAGTGAAAGCCTCCTTTCCTCTCAACTTTCTGACCAGTCGGTACTTGTTGCTTTACTGGTCTTTGTGTAGTATCCAGTCCTTTTCCAGCCCAAGTTCCCTCCTTTCATTGTACGTGTTAATATTAGATGATGAAGGAGAACACGGCTGTCCAGATGAGGAAGATGGGTGTGGAGTAGATGGAGGAGGAGTAGCTGCATCCAGCGAGGAAGCTCGGAGAGGACAATCCTCTATCCATCTCAAACATCACCCGTAAATCTATAAGGAATTAAATTGATCCCTTAAATAATCAAATTCACATAGATTAAAGCCATTTCTTTCCCTTTCTTTTGAAACAGTCCTCTGATAGGCTTCATCACTGGCAGAGCAGTACACAACAATGTGCCGATTAGTTATACTGTATTGCTACTGTTAAAAATCATAAGGTCTGGTCCCATGACAGTAACTGATGGCCATTTGGTGCATAGTTTGCTGGTTTACAACACAAGTAGAAGCAACTACCAAAGCTGACTGAAGACTGGTTGATGCTGGTGTTAAAACTAGTTACCCAGCACATATACAAGACACTGAACCTCAAACTATCTCTTGGGTTATTGCACTGACAATGTTTATGGCTATAGTTGGAAGCACAATTATTCAACCCGTATTCTATATCAGCTTTATTTGCAAAATATATTATCAGTTGTTTGCAGTAACCAAACCAAACCAAAGACAAGAACAGTTTAAATAGCTAAATACAACATATTACAAGTGGTTTTCCCAAATATAACACAAAATGCTACTTTAACTGACAACTGCAGCCTCTAAATGATTCAACCCTTAATTACAATCATGATGCATATCCAGACACTAGCTTCTGGCAGCGTTCCTGGGGAATCTTAGCCCATTCCTCATGGATAAAAGCCTCCAGTTCTGAAATATTCCTGGGTTTAGCCGCTTTTTTCAAATCCCACCAGAGATTTTCTATGGGATTCAAGTCAGTCGTCTGTAACGGCCACTCTAGAATGATCCAGGACTTCTTCTGAAACCAAGCGTTGGTGGACTTAGAGGTCTGCTTGGGATCATTGTTCTTTTGGAACGTCCAATGATGCCCAAGCTTCATCTTCCTCAGAGATGGCCGGATGTTTTCTTCTAGGATTTCCTGATACTTGATGGAATCCATCTGACCCTCTACACGCTGCAGGTTTCCAGTGACCCAGGAAGCAAAGCATCCCCAGAGCATCACCGAGCCACCGCCATACACTGTAGGTATAGGATGTTCTTTTCAGCATATGCTTCATTCTTCCTCCTCCAGACAAACAGCTGATCCATAGACCCCAAAAGTTACAGTTTTGTTTCATGGCTCCACAGAACAGCATTCCAAAACATCTGAGTCTTGTCTAGATGGATCGGAGCTACTGGAGCCCACTTTTCTTGTGCTTTTTTCTTGGTCAGCAGTGGTGAACGTCTTGGAGTTCAGACATGGAGACCTAATGTAAATTTAGCATTTAACAGAAACAACTTTGAGATTCTCCTGCTAAAGTAAGTTTATGAAGGTTGGCAGTGTTTTAACAACCCCTGATTTACAAATGTGTAGTTAAAAGTACAATTTTGTGTTGAATGTGGAAAAAAAACCTTGTAAAATCTGTTGAATTGAACTATTGAAACAGTTCTTGTGTGATCTGGTTTCTTGCAAACAGCTGATAAACAGTATATTTTCCAATAAATTCACATTGGGTGCTGAATAATTTTGCTTCCAACTGTATGTGGACCAGCAGCAGACATGCAAAAACAATTTCTATTGTCTTAATTCCTTTTTATTTTTCTCAACTTTTAAACAGAACTACTTAATTTACTGAAAATAGAAAATATAACAAATATAATAAATAATAAAATAATATAATAAAGCATCAATATAAAATTGATGTTTTAAATTTAAAGATTGAAACAGGCATACTGTCATATTTTCCTTTGCTGCACTCTCCCCCTTTATACACCAGAGGGAGTTGGTGAGCATTTCTTCTTTAATGAGGCTTTTGCACTCCTACTTAATGTTATTTGTTTCAACTTGGCAGAGAGAAGATCCAACAGCGTTTGAATGTTAGTGTTGAGGACAGAGGAGCGTCTCCTTCCTGACATCTGAGAAGCATCATGATGAAAGTGAAATGGCTGGGTAAGCTGTGTTTGACACTTTGACCCTGGACACGGATCCCTTCTTGCTGCTCTCTGGAGTGTTTGCATGCCTGTTAGGCAGTACGTCCATACAGACATACTCTGACAAATACATTCAAACAAAATTCATGCCTTTTCTCTTCTCGTAAATACAAGCCTATGTGAACAAAAATCCACAGAAGCATGTGATCACATGATAGACCAGAGTGTGTACAAAGTGGTGATAACCCATCTCCTCGGGCCATGTCTTAGGGGTCATCTTGATGGGACACAACAAGGCAGATGTTATGAGCGAAAGGAACACTTTCATCTCCTCTGTGAAAGACGTGTGTCCAATCTGATAATGACACAAGGACACACTTAAAGGCAAGACACAGACGGAGAGGAAATGTGTCGTGTAACTGCCTGTTTGTGGGTGACCCCGTCTTCTTGAAAAGTGTCCACAGTGGCTAATGGCTGTCCCCTTGGGATCCAACCTATGACAACCACTGACCAGTATCATATGACGTTTACGGGTATTTCCTTAATTTTATGCTTCTTTCAAGTTTTTGCTGGTTCACACAATGAAAAGACCCAAATAAGAAAACTTAGAGATATGAGATATTTGTGCTTTCACGACATGACATCACTGTTACATTCCTTTTGATGTAAAACAAATAAACCAATAACTTCTGTCCCCCTGGCTGATTATGAAGCCCCTTGACGTCCAGTTGGACTTAAAGAGAGAAGGGGGGGGGGTTGTGTGGAGATTAGGGAACAAAAGGATCCTTCTCTGTCATCAAAGAGGATCTGCTCCCAACTCATCCGCACTCTGTGGCGACAGCTTTTTATTTTTCAGGAGAGGGAGTGACGGCTGCAGGGAGTGGAATGGGGTGGCGGCGTGGGGGGGTGGGGGGGGGGGGGGGGGTGGACTGTAGTGGGAGAGTTTGATGGTAGGGGATGCAGATTTCAAAGTAATCTTTAACTTTAAGCCCCGCAGTCCCCGAGAAGCTGTCTGCCCCAGACACAGTGTTGCCAGTGGCTCCCAGTGGAAGCTTGCCTACCCTCCCTTTTTCTCTCAAGCATTGGTCACGGTGGCATTTAAGTGGCATTAGTGACCAACTGGATGAGCACATGAAGGAGCCTCTTTGATAGAGCAGAGATGGATTTTAACTCCTGAGACCAGTGTCGCCTTTTAAAACAACAGAAAGTGCAGATAAATACCCACTGTGTCACTTTTTTAACAATGTGAAGACATCTTCTTTAACCGTGACTGATCTAAAAACCTAAACCCAGTGAATTGATGGCACTGTTTACAATATTTCTTAAACAGGAAATGATGGGTGAGAAGAGGATGTGTTTGGGGCCTGATTTTTAGACAAATCCACAGATAATCAATCATGTATTCTTTTATTTCCTATAAGACCTGGGCGTGGACTAAGTCATCAGTGGAGTTTGCATCTCTTTCACTTTATATGACGTTTTAAAGCAAACCTAAGTCCTTCAGATGATTTAAGATCCCTGGGAGGTCATCTGCACTCCCATTGTCTCACTACTTTACAACACTACCTATTTTGCCCCCCACCCGAAAGTTATTTCTCTCATCTTGTGAAGGCTCATGTCCCCTCAGGGTCATTGGCCTGGGAACCCCTGCTGACCCGGTCCACCACGGGGAGTCAGTGTAATCACACAGAGGTGGTGATGGGGCAAACAGGATGATGATGTCACAAGGAGGCTATAATAGCCTAAATCAGTCACATGACAACAGTTTGATATACACAGTACAGGCGGTGCACATGCAGTATACACCTGCTTGCACAGTAGCTTCCAAGCACCTTATGAAATCTGTCATATCTGTGCAAGTAAACGAATGTGGGAGGAGAAGAGGGGAGGATACTGTTTTAATCAGCAATCTTCCTAATCAATGGTTTCCTTAGTGATGCAAGTTTAAGTGTTTTATGACTTTAGGCCTTCTTTGTAACCATTTATCACTCAAACAAACAAGAACCTGACATAAGTGCATATAAAAATAAGGAACATACAGTTAAATACAAAAGACAAGAAAATAATATGTATTACTGTAGACAAAGTTTGCAGTACAGTAGTTTGATTCTACTCCATATCCTATAAATGTTGCATAAATGCTTTATAGTAGACAGTATATATAATAGAGCTCATATAATCAGCAATTTAGGCCAAAACAGGCCTTTTTTTTACAGCAGACATTCGATTTGTCATAATAGAAAAACCGCATGTTACTAATAACATTACCAGTGGCTCAGTTTGTTCCATGGATCCCAGTTTGACATGACAATGAGCTGAAACGTGTCCACCAGGTTCAAGATCACAAATACTCACTAAGGCACCAAATAAACCCATATATATATGTATATATACACGTATATATACATATATATATACGTATATATATGTATATATACATATATATACGTATATACATATACGTATATACGTATATATATATATATATATATATATACATATATATACGTATATATATATGTATATATATATATATATATATATATATACACGTATATATATATACGTATATATACGTATATATATATATATATATATATGTATATATACACGTATATATACATATATATAAAATATGTTTTTATTTTTTTTTACAGTTGCATTATTTGTCAGGTTTCACAAAAATACTGGACCCAATTGCAGACAACAAAGGGGGCAGAGTGCAGTTCAAGGATTTCATATACAAAACAAATACCAAGAAACAGTCCACTGTAAAAAAAACACAAAAGGCAATCCAATGCAAACAACAGTAAAACAAAAGGCAGAAAGCACTGGGAGAAAACACTGGAAACATTGGGAAACATGAGAACAGACATTGACGACAAACTGGCAACTAACAGAGGGAATCACACAGACTAAATACACTGGGATAACGAGGGAATGACAAACAGGTGACACAGGGAGGAGGAGACAATCAACAACAGGAGACAATCAGACAATCACACACTGGAGGGAAAATATAATCAAGGGGAAGAAACAAGGAGGATACAATGATAAACTGACATGGGACAGGGCTACAAATACACAGAGAGGGGACAAACCAGGAAACAGAGGACTAAAACTGAGACAGGGGAAACAAAAGGTCTAAACAGATCACAAGATAAGACAACAGGAAGTGTAAAGCAAAAATACAGGGCATGGAATAAGGCTAACAAAATAAAAGGGGAAACAGTGGCACTAATTCATGACATAAACCTTTCAAATGAAGAGGAACCAACAGATGGATCAGATCCATGACATTCTTTATACTGTTTAATTGTTGTTTTATTTTATTTGCAGTTGTTAGTTATTCTGTACTTTTGCACATTGCAAATTTTTTGAACCAAAAGCAAATAAAAAAGCAGCAGTATAAATGTATACAATACAATAAATGTATTGTCTAATGGTTTATGATATTACTATCCAGTACACCGTGTTCAATATTCCTGTATAACATGGGTTTTATATTTATATTAAAAATTAGACTTTGAGGCCGATGCTGTTTCCCCTAATCGCAGAGTTCTGATGAATTCTGAGATTACAGTCACAATTGTGAATTTAAAGTCAGCATTCTGAAAAGTCAGCATTCTACAGTCAGTTTTCAACAGCCAATACTTTTTAATTCCTCCTTTTACCCCAAAGAGTGTCAGAAAATGATCATTTTCCATGTCCTGACTTTGTGTTGTGTTCTCAGGTGGTGTTTGTGGAAAAACTGGAGGCCTTCTCACGTCTGCCCTACAAGCCGTTCCACCGCGAGAAGAAGCATGGCATCTATTTTAGTGACGAGAGGATCCATGCCCAGTACAGGTACAGTTCTGATCCATTCTCCAGTCTTCACGATTGTGTTGTCTGTAGACTGTTAAACACGAGCTCTTCTGTTGCAAGATCTGCACAAAGGATCTCAAGGTATGCTCACCTCAACCTGCTGATCCTTTGGCGTGCCGGTCATTTGTCAAAGTCAGAGATAGTCCACAGTTACAACAGAATAATTAGAAGATAGTCTTCAATAGTTCACATGTTGGTGTAGATCAGATAATAACCAGTAAGAGCTATGGTGGAACGTTATGGATGAGACACTAAGAGACTTCTAAGAAGGGTCTAGTACGTCTACATGATGCTCTTTTTATCTTGTGATTATTGTGTGTGGCCCTCAGTGGTCTGTATCAAGCCAGGTGAAACATGTCCAAAGTAGAAGATCAAAATCACAGACTAGTGCTGTCAGAGGCTTATTCTTAAATCTTCATCACTCCCACCAGGTCTTCTGCCAAGTTCTGCCCTGACATGTATGCAGGGACCACTTGTGCCATTCCTGTGATGCAGACGGATCAAAGAAATACTACAGGTATGTATAACCATTTCAGTTAACACAAAACCACATTTAGTTGTTCTATTTATTGATCACTGTTTCTCCAGTGTAACAACTGGTCCTTCTGTACTAACACCACCTCATTTGTTTAAAAGGTTTGACAAAAAGTCACCTGTGAAGGAGCCGTTTAGCCTATCAGTAAGTTTTCTAGCACAGTTCAAACTAAAGTTATAATAATATACATCATGCTTTGCTGAAATGCTCAATTTCTGTTGTTTTTGTTGTCTTTCTCCAGTGTGAAACAAGCTCCTAAGATTTTTAAGAAGGACGACTCCTCAAGTCTGTCATATGCACAGGTTGCTAAAATACCACCCAAGACCCCAGCTGGCTGTGTGGATGATAGCCATGCAACTCTCCCCAAGACCCGGCCTCTGAAAACTGCTGCAAGCAACTGTTTATGCCAACAATGCTGCTGCACTCAAAAGAAAAGTTTGGCCTAATATTTAAGATTGATGTCATTTAACTGTATGTAATATGTCCATCAATTTGTATTACAGTTGGAATATAAATAAAATCGAAAAAAATGTGATTTTTTTTCTTTATTATTTCTCGGTCAAACATGAATGAAATAAAGAAGAATGAGTTTTATGAAGTAATACAAATAAACCCAATGTGTTCTAAATACATAATAACCAGGTTTATGGATATGTGATCAATAGATCTAATTGTATTAAATAAGAAAAATAATACGTTTAAATAAAATAAGAACCAGGTTTATGTGTTGTTATTAATAAATCAATGTTTAAAATGTTTAATACACAGGTTTATATATTATTAATAAATCTAATAGTTTAAAATGCTAAATAACCAGATTTATAATTATTATTAATTAACCCAATGCTTAATAACCAGGTTTATGTATTATATTTAAAATTCTTCATAACTAGGTTTATGTATTATATTTAAAAAAATTTAAAAACCAGGTTTATTTATTATATTTAAAATGCTTAATAACCAGGTTTATGTATTATATTTAAAATGCTTAATGACCAGGTTTATGTATTATATTTGAAATTTTTAATAACCAGGTTTATGTATTATATTTAAAATCCTTAATAACCTGGTTTCAATTTCATTAATAAATGCAGTATGTTTAAAATACTTAAAACCCAGCTTTATATATTACTAATAAATCCATTATATTTAAAATGCTTAATAACCAGGTTTATGTATTATGTTTAAAACCTTAATAACCAGGTTTAGATATTATTAATAAATCCATTACATTTAAAATGCTTAATAACCAGGTTTACATATTATTATTATTAATAATCAAATGTTTAAAATGGGCTAACTACTTCCATACCTGTACATACAACATACAATGTGTTAAAAAAAAAGCTTATAAAGAATAAAATGCCATCATATTTACATAGTACATTAAGCTGGGATAGGCTCCAGCCTCCCTGCGACCCTACACAGGATAAGTGGTTACAGAAAAAGAATGTATAATAACAATGATAATAATAATAATAAAAATAATAATAACAATAATAATAATAAATAAAAACTATTTCAGATCAAAGAACATGACAAGCAAACATGTCATGACTTCAGCCAGAACACAGAGTCATAAATATCCCCCATCACATGATGCTTGTTTCTAATGTGCATACTTTTGTAAAAAGAGACAACACCTATGAATGAAGTGAAACGATGATGATAGATGTAAAATGAAAGTGTCGTAATAAATATTAGTTCATGATGGAAGCCATGTAAAGCCTCAACATTTAGTCCAGCGTACATCTTCTCTGCTGCAGCTGGGGCAGAGGGGTAAAGACGCCTGATGCCAGCAGACTACTCAGAGATTCCAAGTAAACTACTTAGTATTATGGACAATGCCTCTCATACCCTGCACTCCACACTGGCATCATATTGAAACACCTTCAGCTGCAGACTGAGACCACCAAGGTGCTCTAACGAACTGCACAGGAGGCCTTTTTCAAGGACATGCAATATTACTTTTACATCAGAGTTATGGACAGTTTGAATCTGTCATTACGTGCAACAGTACTCTTTACTTTCTTCATTTACTTTATGTGGCCTCTAGTACAAAAACTTCCATTGGGACAAGAGGAAGCTCTTCTTAACTTATCTCTTATCTTAAGATGAGGTACCTGTGTTGCAGATTGTAGTACTACTGCAGTACTACTGTGTTCCAGACTGTAGTAGTACTACTGTGTTCCAGACTGTAGTAGTACTACTGTGTTCCAGACTGTAGTAGTAGTACTGTGTTCCAGACTGTAGTAGTACTACTGTGTTCCAGACTGTAGTAGTACTACTGTGTTCCAGACTGTAGTAGTACTACTGTGTTCCAGACTGTAGTAGTAGTACTGTGTTCCAGACTGTAGTAGTACTACTGTGTTCCAGACTGTAGTAGTACTACTGTGTTCCAGACTGTAGTAGTACTACTGTGTTCCAGACTGTAGTAGTACTACTGTGTTCCAGACTGTAGTCATACTACTGCAGATGTTGGAGAGGGGGGTGTCCAGCTATCAGCTGATGATCAGATGATTCTCCTCTCTCCTGCAGTTTCTGAGAAAACTTCTTCACATGAATTTGAATCTAGACCCATATCTTCTGTCCACCAAATGTCATTCCCTTATCTTTAACACACACTCTTACAAACACTGTGTACACTATGTGGTGCTGGAGGACACCCACTAATTATTTTCTTCTTTTACAGTAAATAATGAAAAACGCCATGCTGCAACTTCAAGTAGTTTCGTGTTATTCTGATGTAAAGCCACAAGGTCAGCGCTGGGCTGGTTCAATATTTACCCAGGGGTTGTCTTAAAAACAAACCAGTTTAGGTGTTTTTACCCTACAAATTCATATCATCTGTCAGGTTTTTACATTCTATTTTTAGAGCATTTATTTGGTATTTATTTGTTTATTTATTGAATGTGTCCTGTCATCTGTTTTAACCTTTGCTGTTCAACATGTCTGTCTTTTTATCCTGTTTTTGAAAGTTGCAGTGAATCAGACGTATCACCCCTTATTTTGTCAGTTTGTCTGTTTTTCCCTGTTTGCTCTGGTCCTCCTCAGCTCCTTGTGATCTTCTTGTGGTTTTTGCTTTTGCTTCCTCATATTTTTTTAATAGTTTACACATTTTTTTTGACTCTGCTTGTATTTTCATTTTTGCTTGTTTTTTGCCATATTTTTTTTCTATTAAATGTCCTGCATTGAACTCGCTGCCTCTGTGTGTTCTGCATTTGGTCCTTTGTTTGAACTGTAACATAACAATAGGAGGTTGTTAAAACTCTGGAGCAAAGCTGATCAGTGCTGGGGCAATGAGAGGGCTCTGCGACGCCCCTGGATGTCAGCTTTATCAGTATATATATATCCTTGGGTGAGCATTGAAAGCTGGACTGTTGCTCCATGACAGGCATTTGTAAGCTTACTTTCAGCAGGCCTACTATGTGGCCTCATCTTCCAAATATTTTTTTGCTTCCCATGGAGTGTCCATGCCATAAATCAACCACATTCCATCTTCATATGTCATACAGTGGAATTATGGAGTTTTTTTTCTGTGATACAAAATCATTGTGACACCATCACTTCTTCAGACATGATGCCCCAAAGAGAGATCCTCATTAAGTGAAGGAAAATGTCTTTAGACTACTTCACTATGAGAGCCAAATGAAAGAAATATTGTTGCAAAAGAGAGGTTTATGGTTGTCATGGTATCAGATAGACTCCATTCAACGTGAGCAAAGCATTAATATGGGCTTTGTAAAATGAGCTAACATGTGCCCTCTTGTGGCTGAATATATGCATTCAATGCACATTTGTTCACTGATAGTTATGAATCCATGCATGGTTTAGTAATAATGCACTACAGTATATGGTGTGTAACTGGATTACAGTTTCATACAATTACATGGAAATAGTTACATTTTAACAGCGTGGTAAGTGCAATGAATTAAAGTTATTTACAAAAACAGGGTAATCAGATAAAAGATGCTTTTTCTGAAACCATTTGTTGTGTAAGAAAAGTTAAAATACAGTCCAGGACATCAGTCATGTGTAAATCATGGAATTAATGATGATTTTGTTTTTTTCTGCAAATGTTTTCATTTCATTAGTCAAATAATTCACAAGTAATGAAATGTAATCAGGTTTGGAAATCCTGGATACCACAAGACAGGACTGTTTTGGATGATATAGAAACTAAATATCCGCAAACAAATAGAGCCAATATGCTGAGATTTTTATCCATGTTTGATGTTAAGTTCCAAAAATGTTTATGCAATCGGAGCAGTTTACCTGCAGATCACAGATTTACTCCAACGGTGTGTTCTTTTAATGACTAAAAACCTTCCTTTTCAAATAAGCTAAACATTCATCCTTATTTGAAGGATTTGCGTGTTGACATATGTGTTTCTGCATGAATTTGTATGTGCGTGTATGCAAGTGTCTGTTCTTAAAACATGCCAAGACCTTTGAAATGCTTTTTACTTGCGACGGCGCTGTCCAAATAAAGTTGAATTAAATTGACAAAAACACTTCAGTCTGTCTGTTAATAGTTTTTTGAGATGTTTTATTGAAATATGTTTTAAAATATAGAAAATTGAGGTCATATTTTGTGTGATTCGTGCAATCATTTCATACATATCAATGTTTCATACAATGTTTCAGAGCAAAACATATTTTGCACACAAATTTCTGCAGACGTTTCCCACCTCGCCTGTCATACAGGATTCTTCACAGTTGCTAAATTGCTCATTGTTAAACAATATTTTTTAGTTTATATAATCTTGCACTGGATATGTGTGATTGATCTAATATAAAGTATTGCTTTTTATAAAAATGCAACCAGTTTGTTTGTGGGAGCAGGGAATCCACCTACATGTCTTTCTTTTTTACCCACCTCCACACATTACTGAATTAAAGGCGTCTTGTAGGAGAGATAAGGATCTTGCAGCAGATGCACGTTCATCATGGGACCGTAAACTATTAGCTCACTGTATTCACTCTTTATTTTCTGACCTGTCAGATGAACCTTGCATGCCTGGAGGCTGTATGGTTAACAAATGCTCTGCTTCTCTTTCTCTTTTCTCTCGCTCACCTGGGTTCACCTCACGGCTCTTTGTCATGATAACTGCACTCGGTTTGAGTCCCCACTGAGGTGCTCTGAGTCATATTTATTGGATAAGATCAAACACATCAATGGTGCATCTTTCAGGAACACCTTGCAACAGTAACATCCCAAACCTGCCAATCACAGAGCAGATTTCCTCATACTAAAGATACCACGTTTTCTAAATCTCAGCATGGTCAGTCGTCTAATCTGTATCTTCCAGTTCACACAATGTCAGCTCTGGTGTCTTTGTGATGCAGAGCTCTTTTGAAATGTTGTCACTGTACTGCTGCAGGTTCATAGGGACAAAGCATCAAACATAACTGTTATTGCAAAAAATAAAACCTGAGTAATAAAGGTTAAGCACATGCTGTTTTACAGCTGCCCGTTATTTTAACATATTAAAACCACAATACAACCTAATTAATGATATAAATTAGGCTAATCAACTGTAGGCATCCATCATTCTTGTCACAGTAAGACATAGCTCTATTTTTTTGCTTTACAGTAAGGAATGCATGTCTGACTGAGAGCTGCAGCTTGTTCGTTTAGTAGTTGACTCCCTATAGCTTATAATCAGTGTAATAATTTGATTGCCTACAGATGTGTAGAATTATTCGTGAATGCAGCAGTGTGTGTTGCCTCGGAGAGAATGGGGATTTTTCCAGTGGTCTAAAAAGGCCTTAGTCTGACACAGTGTAGGTCTTATCACTCTAGAGCCACAGGCAAAAGCAAAACTGCCTATTTTGGTATTAGGCTAACTTTATCTTTGGTGGAGACCGAACAAATGACTTTGTTTTTTTATGATGTGTATGGTTTCAGATATACGGCTATGGGAGCCTTCAGCTTATGCTGTGTGTATTTCTAGTAAAAGCAACACGATTTCAGTTCGGGGCCATTTTCCTCTTTATTTTTGATGCATTTGTCCACCGCCGCAGCACATTTCTGACTCAGCTTATAGCCACTAATTGATTAGGCATGGTAGATCCAATATCCTTTTCATGATAGTCAAACTTTAGTCTGATAACCCCCACCCCATTCCTTCTTTTATGGACATATAATGTTTCCACATGTTCTGTGTTCGCTGCACCATTTTTTTTCCTTTGTGTGTGGATGGAGTTTTATAAGGAAGGAATTAAACTATGTTGGGCCACATGGGATAATACAATGAAAGGGAGAGAAAAAATGGTTACTCGCTGCTGCAAAGGTGGAATAATTTATAGTAAAACAGATTTTAAAAAGTCATCTTACAACTCTTGTGATCCATTAATTTTTTTTTCTTTCTTATAAACTGTCAGAACTGTAGCACCTCTAAAACAGATGGCTTTGCTTCATAAAATGTTCCTTTCATTCATCTACATGAGGTTGTGATGATAGTCTTTTATTAATCATAGGTAATAGATATCTATTCTACATGTAACCCGCCAGGATGTCAGCTCTGATGAAGCATCAGTTTGTCTTAGAGGTCAGCAGTGATTCATGGAGTGCAGGTTGAGGAATCCTCCAAACGGTATCAGCCAAAAACTGCTCTTATTCGTGGGGCAAAGGGGAACAAATGATATTAAACACGCCTGATTATCATAATTATTACAAGTCTACAAGCTGAAAAGTCAAATGATCCCTCATGTGCTATGTGCTATGTGTGTGTGTAATCCAGCATTTGCGCGGATGTGTTACACTGCTTTGTGTCTCAGCTACGGCGTCCGCGCAGCACCTATTGTTCAGTTCGTGCAGCCATTAAATGACGGCGCAGAGCTTTTTGCGTGGGTTTCGGTGGGACTCGTCGAAGAGAACGGATCCACCTCTCCACGCTGAGAATCCCCGCATCCACGCATATTTGTCTCTTGACCTGTATTGTGTGTGCTGTCATGGCGGAGCGAAAAACTTCCTTAAGATTCCCGGTGATTTAAGAAAGAACTGCGTCTTTATTTAATACCAAATTTACCTTTTCAGTAAGAGAGATAGAAAATCCAATAGAAATCATGACATCATTCGTGGAGCATCTACGAAGTTAGAGCTTTTAAAAGTGTTATAGACTAATGCACTAAGGACATGAACACTGCTGTGCTCTATACCTAAATATTACTGTTACAATAAATGGGCTAGACGTGATGACCATGATGATTTTTTACTATAATAATAAAAATAATAATAATGATAATGATGATAATAAAAATAATAATAATTCTCGTGAAGAATTATTGGCCTTTTAAATATTTATTTAATGTTGTCTGCTGCTGTCACCTGTTGCAGGTGATTGTCAGTCGTCATCATAACTGTAACTTAAAAAACAACAACAACAACAAAGAACATAATTTTAATTGACGTCGATGATGAACATTCTTCCACGTGCTGCTGCTTATCTACCTAAATGAGTGCTCATAGCGAGCACCGTGGATGCACCACACAGTATTAAACGCCTTCTCTCTGCTCTCCGATGATCTCCAGATATATGAAGTCCTAATCGATGATCATTTTGTTCAGACTGAACTACATTACATTGTTTCCATTTAGCCTCTCATTCCATCTCATTCCATTTTTAATGTAAACTACTTGTTGATAATAATTGAAAGAGTATTATTATAGACAAGCTCTACTAACCTGTAATATGACAACAATGATAATAATAATAATGATAATAATAATAATAATAATAGAATTATTTGTTGATAAGATAAATGTCTGTGGTCTAAATATAGACTCTGAGTTTGCGTGAAGTCTCAACACAACTCGTTTAATTACTTAGCCTATAAGATCCCTTTTAAACAGGTTTGTTATTTTTCAGATGTTTTTAACACAGGGTGATAATTTGCACTTTTTTTTGCACTTTATTTAATCAACCTGAAGTTTTCTCTACACTCATAAATTTTCGCCTAGCCTGTCATCATGAAACTTTCTTCTGCTATGAGCCTCGCAGTGTCCTGATTTCTTACAGAGGAGCACATGATACAGGAGGCAGGACCAGACAGACAGGCGTTTGTTTCATTGGTATTATTAAAAGTTGTGCACTTAGCAAAAAAAGTTTCATGTAGTTTGAGACACGACAAGCTAATCTAGCGAGGTCAATCCAGACAGAAGGGAGCTCCTGCCGTCCAATTATAAACCTCCCCCAGTCCCTGAACGTCCGGGCCTTGGACCAATCAGGAGCCGCAGCGCGGAGTCAGAGGGGACAGCTAACGCAAATAAAATGTTTGACTCCCATCCATTCCCACAAACCATCCCTTCAATCTTCGCAGGACTGTCAGCCACCTGCGCTCCGATTTAAACCCTCACCTCACTGGATAACCGCTTCTGAGGGATTTAGGGTTTCTCCTGTCGACGCAACCTGTTACTGACGGAAAGAGGGAGGCTGCGCGGCTGCAGAGAAATATTACAGCACATTAAAAAGGACATTTTGGTGGAAGTAAAAGTGACGAGAAAAAAGGGCGTCTTGGCTTAAACTGTTACCTGACAATACGTCAGGGATTATGACGGCGCTGGCCGGAGGTTTACCGAGAATGATGAGACCAACTCCTCACCAGAACTATCCGAGGGGAGGATACTCTCTGGAGGGTAAGAGACAGACCACCACCAGTTGCTGCTCACAAGATGGAGAAACTTTTAAATAAGTCCAGTGGAGTTAAGAAGATGGAGTTTTAAATCTGAAAAAAAGATGTAGCAGGCCTGAGTTTTCACTGTTAATTTACTATACAATGGGAAAAATACCAGCGACAATAACACACGACTGTTTTTAAATTTATTAAAATATATACTTTATTTAATTATATGTTTTGTTTCAGCCTCTTCTTCTTCCTTCTATTGTCTTATTATTATTATTACTATTATTATTATTATTATTATTATTATTATTATTATTATTACATTGTTATTTTATCATACTTTCAGTCTATGATTTTTCATATTTAATTGGATTTTAAAATTAACTGCTGGTGGATGGTATCCTTAAAGTTTTTCCTGTATGTTATCAGTTGTTTCTCATCACTTTAAGATTCTTCTTCAACAGTCTGTATCAAAGAAAAACAAAAAAGTAGCCTCTAAGTTTAGAATATTCAAACTGACTACATCCCCTTCCCTGCTGCTGTCCAGTCTCCACTCCGTTGGGACAGGGTCGGGTCAACCAGCTCGGTGGCGTCTTCATAAACGGCAGACCTCTCCCCAACCACATCCGCCATAAAATCGTGGAGATGGCCCATCACGGTGTCCGGCCGTGTGTCATCTCCCGTCAGCTGCGGGTGTCCCACGGGTGCGTCTCCAAAATCCTCTGCCGGTACCAGGAGACAGGCTCCATCAGGCCGGGGGCCATCGGAGGTAGCAAGCCAAAGGTGAATTCACATAGAACGGAAATGTGAAGGAAGCAACTTGTAATTTATATGAAATTCAGAATCAATGGTTTAAATTCCATACAGGTAGTTTTTTAAAATTAATATACCGTAATTAAGTTCGATTTTCCTAATGTAGGTCCTCCTTTCAGATAAATATTTTCTATCATTGTGTCACAACCTCAGTCCCCCAACTTGATAAATGTATTTTTATTTAAATATTTTAGGGTGACACAGACAGTAGATGAATAAACACTTCTGTGAACGTTCCATTTTAACCATCCACCATGGGTTATTTTCAGATGCAGCAAACAATTCTAATTGGTTTTAATGTAAGTGCTTGAATCTAAAAAAAGTTCCTCCTATTGCAGCAAACCGCTTCTCCAGAGATGGACAAGAAGATCGAAGAATACAAGAGAGAAAACCCGGGCATGTTCAGCTGGGAAATCAGGGACAAATTACTTAAAGATGGGATCTGCGACAGGAACAACGTTCCTTCAGGTATAGGCGACAGTTTCTGGGCCCACAATGCAAAGACAAATACCAGGAGCACGAGAAAGCAGTTGATCAAAAGTGTGTTGGCGTAAAAAAAACACAGTAAATCTTATTTTTGGAGTAACTTCTGTTTGTTCAAATATATTTAATATGAATTTTATAATGGTGTTTTCATCCTCTTTTCTAAGTGAGCGCCATCAGTCGCATCATGCGGTCTAAATTCGGCGGAGTTGGTGACGATGAAGAGGAAGATGATGAAGTGGTGAAGAGGGAAATGGAGGAAAGCGAACCACGGACAAAACACAGCATTGATGGCATCTTAGGAGACAGATGTAAGTGCAGCGTTATGAGTTTATATTTAAAAATGAATAAATAAAAATAAATAATAATAATAATAATAATAATAATAATAATAATGCCCCAAATGTCACCTGCGCAGGAAAGATAAATACATTTAATAAACGCGCAGAGATTTTTTTTAATGCATAATCAAACATTTGTCTAACTTCCAAGCTTGAGATTTTTTTTTTTTCTTCACAAAATCGGACACTTGAGGATGAACTTCAGGCTGGGAGCACAAAGCAGGGAGAGTCCATTGAGACTCACACCTCAGTTTGGCGAGCACAAAAGCCAAACTCCAGTGAGCGGCTCAGTGGTGTACAAAAAGACGCCAGGGCCTTTCAAAATGGGCGAAGAAAGGGAGAAAACTGCGCTGACAAAAGGCCGCGAGAGGACATTATGAACCCGCAATGAGCGATGAATTATTCAGGGACACCAATAGCCCCAGTGCGACCTGGTTTATAGACAGCTCAGAAAGTGACAAAGTTGGGTTGTTTTTGTTTACTGTTTGTCACCCAGAAAAAAAAACGCAAGGAGAGAAGAGGCTCAGACTTTGGACAAACACCTGTTGATTTACGACCTGTTGGGGTCTGATGATCTGTTGCTGCCAAAGGAGAGGTTGTTGTTGGAGACATAATGGAGTCCAGTTAATTATTAAAGACTAGACTTTTTTCTCTTTCTTTTTCTTCTTCTTTTTTTTAACGAAACATCTCATAATGACGCGCAGGTTTATTCTTTTTACTCACTGTTGTGGCTTGGATTGGGTTTTACTGTTCAGCTCCAGGAGGAGATTAAACCTCAGAAAAATTAAAGAAAACATTAAGTTAACGCATTTGACAGCTGTTAAGTGTTTTTGGCTTAAATGTGTTGGATTCACGTCAAGCTTTACGTTATCAATCAGAACGCCGTTATTTTTGCGCACGGAGCTTTTGACCCGGTCTTTGCGTCGTGAGCGTGACGCCCTCAGCCAATGGATCCCTTCTCTTCTCTCCACTAGATTAAATCCAAACCTTTTATTTCTTTCCACTTTCATCTCGGACAACGTCCGCCCCTTTCCTTTCCGCCCAGGGCGCACACATTCATGCAGTATCTGCTTATTGACACGTCCCTCTCCCACTTCTAGGGCAGACATATGTCCCTAAAAGTAATTTCTGCAATAAATAAACAAATAAGAAATAAATATATAAGTAAGTAAGTAAATAAGTAAGTAAGTAAGTAAGTAAACAAATAAATATATAAGTAAGTAAGTAGGTGAATAAATAAATACATAATGTAACTTTAGCACATCTTTCAAAATGAAAATAACAGGACTGATCAAGCCATTGCTTCTTAAATTGTCATATTTTTCTTTAATAAGCTAAACCATGAGGAATGTGTTTGATACGACTCTCATAAAACCTGCCATGAGGAAAACTGTAATTAATTGACTGATGCTTTTGGGCTGGTATGAATTTCTTAAGAGAAAACAAATAACATGAGCTATTTTACATCCAATAAGTGACATCCTACATGCAAACCGCACTGAGACACTCTCCCATTGATATACAGAGCAGCACTATTTCATTCTTGTGTCTCTTTGTGGAAGTTGTTGTTTTTTTTCCTCTTTTAAAGCATCTTCATTAGAATGTGAAAAGGCTGTTTTGGGGACTGAGAGAGTGTCTTCTGGCCAAATATTGATTAAGTACATGTTTGCAGAGGCTATTGTTATGGTGGAGAGAGGCCTGTTGCTCTCTGCCCCTTTCTCCTCTACCACTATTGTTGGCTTTCCTTAAGTGCTAAGATCAAAGCTGCCTCATTTAGATTTATTTGTCTGGGAAAAGGACTGCTGAGGTTTGTGGGATAAAGTATACTAGGCAGCCCCAGGTCGGCGAGGCATTAGCAAGTGGCTCGCTGTAGCAGCATTGTGGGAAAGGGATGTTTGCTGGATTGAACCTGATGGTTAGGTGTTTATATGTTCTTTAACTGTTGAGTTATGGGGCTCCAGTGGGCAGGATTCAAATAACATGCATGGTTGAGCTGCAGCTTAAAATGTGTTTGTGTCACTTATCACATTTGTCCATACAGCAGGCGTATATATATATATATACTTCTGGTTATGCACTCAAACTGGAAAACCAAATAATGTAACGGTGTCAAGAATCTGTTTTTGCCATGCTTGGAGCTTATATCATCCTACCCCTTATTTATTACTGTTAGCACTTTAGCCTCATTTAACTAATTAATGTAATCAAAGTCATGAAAGAGGAGTAGCCACTTTTGCGAGATCCGTTTATGGCAGTGGGGGCGGCGGAGAGAGAGAAAAAGAAGAAGAAAAAAGAAAGCTCAGAAATACTAACAGTCAAAGGGATAACTTTTCTTTAAAGGGAGTCCTGCAGTGCCAAATTGAATGAGCCCAGTTCTTTCAAATCTGCCATGGTGAACGCAGTCAACATGTAATAATTGGTTTCATTGAGGTGCATTCCAACAATCTGCTGCCATTCTCCTGCCTCTATTGTCCGGAGGCAGGCAAATAGCCAGAGGGACAGGAGGAATCAAGTGCTGACAAAACATGAAAGATTTAGCTGCTTTTGTCGAAGGAGCTGAGTAGGACTTTGTTTGTGTAAATAAACTGGGATACTGGCTCCCTGTGATTTTGGCACGGATTCAGAGCGAGGGAAATTTAGAGCGTATGGGGAGCAGAAAGATCATATTAATTTCTGAAAGTTGACCATATTTGAAAGCAGTTAAACACATATGTGAGCCGCATTCGGCTGATGACGGTAGCAAACTTCTTCATACGAGTCGTCTAATCCAATTTTAAAAGTTCAAAACTTCTATCCTCATGAGACATTCAAGAACATAAACTTTGCTCGGGGTCCTTGCATTTGAGTGAGACAGGCGGCCTCCGTAAAGCAGAGGAATGTCTGCTACAGCCACATTTCCATTTTCCTCTCAGGGCTGGATAATGGAGAAATGTATACATGTCATGGATGGATGGATGGATGGATGGATAGATAGATAGATAGATAGATAGATAGATAGATAGATAGATTCTCAAGACTCTCTCACTCTCAAAAAAAGGAAAAAAAAGATCCACAGCGGCTGATCTGCAACTGAATGCAGACTCTATGCTTCATTAAAGCCTCTTTCTCTGTTGGCACCCACATTGTGATCCTCCAATATTAATTCAAAGGACAATTAATGAATGCAGGCCAACTTTGAAGTAATGGGCTGGGGTCCTGCCCCGAGCCGGCCCCTCAGCGCTGATGTACTCTCCACATTCTCCCCACTAACCCCAGAGACACTGCGAAGTGGCTGAAAGAGAAGCAACGAGCAATAGAAGGTCAAGGAGAGGAGGCCCGGTAGAAAAAGAACTCTCTATTTCCTTGGAAGTATTAGCCAAGCAAAACTCTGTGATGGGGAGGATAAAGGGGTGTGAGGAGAAAAGGGTCGGGGGCCAGGGGACTTTGCAAAGAGGAGCACAATGGGATAGTTAATTGAGTAAAGCCAGACAGTGTTGTCAATCACTTAACTTTGTTTAGCCTCAGGTTTTGTGGAGCTGTTTCATCCAGCACATTGCACATTATGGACATGCTGACTGTGTTGCTGTTTTTACTCATAAAAAAAGAACAGAAACTCAGGATGTAAGATTTAAAAAAAAAAAGTGTTTAAAAATATACAGAATTTATTTTCTACATTTATCCAAAAACAAGTGAAGCTGAAAATGTTCACACACATCTCAGGAAAACAAAATAAATACATCACTAGAGGTAAAAAAAAAAGAAAAGAAGAAGACATGTGTGGAATGTGATCACGGCTCCTCTCTGTGGTGAGTGAGGTGTTGTTGCCCGGTCAGCGGTGAGGCCGTCTTCACTGCAGCGCTGTGCAGTAGCTGTGAAAAGGTCAGGGGCTAACCTTGGGTCACTTGACTGTTAAAACTATCAGGCCCCAAGAAAAGGAGGTTACAATAATGTTTGGGGGAAAATGTCAACACAGACTCCCTGATCTCAGATCAGTGAATAAATGTCTAGTAAATGCTTCACTTTAAGGTCAGCTTTGACGCGTAATGTGTGTGTATGTGTATGTGTTGCGTATGTGGATGGAGTATGCTGGTTATCCTGAATGAGGTGACTAGTTTGGTCGCCTGTCTGGCTCAAACCAGTCTGTGCTGCGGTGCATCTCTGCTGGTTAGTGTCCGTTTGACTGGAACGTGCGACAGACTGGCCTGTTGCTTTATCCCCACGTGGGTTCTGTGCCGCTGCTTTGTCCCTGACCCGAGGGTGGAAATGCCACCGTGAAACTGTCACCTAACTGCACCGCAGTGGAACTAAATAATAACCACCACACACTGGGCACACATAATAGGCATGAAGGGCCATTTGTGGCTTTTTGTCACCTCACCAATATTAGACAGAGATACATCTTTCAAAGTCGTATCGGCAACTATTTCTTTGTCCGTTAAGTGCCAACCTCCTGCGCTTATTCAGTCCATTTTCTTCTGTCCATCACATCATCATCTCCCTCTCTTTTTCTCTCTCTCTGACCCCCTCTTTTCCCAGGCAGCTGCAGGCTCCTGGGGGCTCTTTAGCAAGTCAAGTGAGCAGCCCACTCACTCCCATTTTTTCCCTTAACTGTTAACCCCAGCTGAGCCCGTGAGCTGTCACTTAACCATTCTTTCCCTCCAGTACATCTGCTCGCTCTGGCTCTATGTGGCGCGCCACTATTTTATTCAGTGGCCCACTCGCGCTACACTCTGTGGCCTGAAAGGGCCAGATCTACTTCCCTGGGCAAATAAATAGTTCATTTGTCTCTTCTGCCCTTTGTCTTGTGTTGAGAACACATGTTGCCAGCTCAATTACCTTCTCTATTAACAGCCCCTGGAGGATGGGCCAGCCAGCCCCTACTAAGGCAAGACTATAAACCGGCCCACATGCTCCACTTCTCTTTCTCACAAATGCTCTTCACCCCTTCCTTTCCTTTCTTCCTCTGCCTTTCTCTCTTCTCCAGGGTTTCGTTCCATTAAGATCTATTTCGACTCTTGCTTACTCTTTCTTGCACTCTTTCCACCTCATTATAGTTTCGCTAATGTGTGAATCTGTGTGAACATACATGCACATGCATGGGTGTGTGGGTCTGCGCATGCCTCTTTATATTACATCTTCTGAACAGGAATGTTTTATTGTTTTTTATTTGGCCTGTTTGAGGCTCAACTGCTGCAGACGAAGCTAATGGGACTGAACTTTCTCCATGTTTACATCTGTGACCCTCTGGAGTTTACCTTCCCTGCCTGTCAGTCTCCTTTCTTGATGGAGTGGCTGCTGTGTAGCGCTGTCCACTTCCTGTTGATGTTTGAGTGTTTGTGCCGTGTGTGTGTGCAGAAAACTCTCCTATGAATTCACTTGTTTGATTTGATTTAATAGCCTCTGGTCAGGGAACGGCGCCTGTTGAATTCCCTTGTTGAATATCCCACTCTGTTAAACTACCCTCCAAACTATGTTAAATAAATGATCCACTATCCACTCTACTATCTAAACTGGCTTGTTATTAGTTTATCAACCCTCATCGTACTTTGTTTTGATTATGGGTAATTCTGCAAAAGCCCCAATTTCCGCATAGGAAAGACTTAATAATATATCTTTCTATTAAGACTCTTGTCATAGCCGTAGCCGAACTGTGAGTGACTATGGAGTATTTTGAGCTCCCTGGTGCTTTAGCTGCAGCGTAAAATTTGATTTGGGTGTTTAAGTAAGGAGGTCGAGGCCTCTCTTTGTGTGACTAGTATCCTCCTCGGGTGTTTGTTGTGAGAATGTGTGGGAACAACCCTCTCGGAGTCTGCTCCTGCATCAGCGGGCCTTAAAATACAAGCACAGCGGCGTAAGAGCCTTGTTAGAAAACGTCAAAGATGTGGAAGCAGCGACGGCTGAGAATGGAGGGAGAGAAAAGTGAAACAAATGGATGAGATTGGGGTCCACTTTAAAGAATGACCAGCGCCCCCGTTTTCCTAAGCTTGGCCCCCACACTCAATCCCCAGCATCTTCTTCAGGTGCCCTCAGCCTCCCATCTCCTTTCCATGTCAAACTCTTCAACTCCCCCATCCCCCCCGACTCTGTGCCCCTCAGGCCGTGGAAGGAGGGGATGAAGGGGCGCTCCCCTGCTGTGCCTCTCCACAGCCCCCATTGGCCCTTCTCTGGACCCCTTTGTACCCCGACCCCCTCCTCCCCACCCTTCATTCCCCCGCTCAGCCCCCGGCTCTACAGACCCCATCTCTCCCTATACAGCCCCCCTCCACTTCCCTGCTGGGCAGGTGACAGGCCCCTGAATGCGGGCTCGGGCGTCCCTGATGGCTCTTACAGATGGAGCGTGGTAATCGGCCCAATAGAGCCCTGCCACAGTCTTTTCCCCGCTAAGATACAAAGGCTTGGCCACATCACTTCCAAAAAAGACAGAGAGGAAGAGAGCAAAAGAGAAAGTGCAAGCCAGAGGATGACAAAAGCAACACTGTCATTTACTATTAAGGGAGCGTCTGTGATGGAGTGTTTTCTCTGTAGTTACTAATAATAATAAGAGGGAGAGGAAAACGAGAGGGTAAGGCAGGAATAAAAGGGGCAAAGGAGGACAGTTCATCCCCCCACCCTGCCATTAACACGAGTTACAGTGCCACTGTTTTATTCCCTCTCTAAGGAATCTTTAGGTTTCTGCGCCGCCGTCATGGTTCTCCGTCTTGTTCCCTTTTTCTCTGCTCCATTATTAAAAAGGTACTGATATCAAATGTTACTTAGCTTTCTGTTTCTTGTTGATTAATGGAAGTCCAACTAACTAATGCCAACAATATTAATCTTTAAAAAGGTTCATAGGGGAAAAAAAAGTTTCATTTTCATGTTGTGTGGCCTTCTCCTCCTGCCCATTGTATAATAAAAAAAATGCTCCAACTGATCTCAGGCCACATACTTACATGAACAGACCACAAACAAAACCCAGTGTGCACGTTCCAGTACCCTCTGGGAGCCTTAATGCCACCGTGGCACGCTTGGTTCAAATCTGAGAGCTGTTCTCAGCATCTTGTATGCCGGCCGTCCGGAGCACAGCGGCATTCCCAGGGAGCAAATCCATGTGTAATGCCTGGCCAGACGCACACTGGCAACCGGTACAAACATTTCCTGCTTGGCTCCAGAGGCAAGGGGAGATCCCTGCAACCCCCCTGCACGTCTGACTTGGCACTTTTTAATTAAAGCTTTAAATCTGGAGGGCAGAGAGAGAATGAGCAGTCTGGGGAAACAGATAAGCCCCGGTCCTCCGCTGAAGCCTTTTTGTTGCTTACACCTGTCTCCCTGCTTTTCAGTGTCTACGTTCTTCTTTCTCACTTTATGTCTTTGCTGCATGTTTGAGTGTCGAAAAGGTGCAGTGAACCTTCCTCAAGAGGCTTTTGGAGGGCCCCTTGGGCTGGATTTGGGAGTAGATTCCAACTCTTTCTGTCTTACGTCCATCTGTGTTTGACACATTGTCATAGGCTATACGTTCACCGGGCGGAGGCCCATTGCCGAGATGCAGCAGATGCATGTTTGTGCGTATGACTGGGAAAGAGATGGGGGATTGCAGGCATGTAATGGTGGACAAAGGCAGGCTGTCACGCTAGTTTGTGGAGCCTAATCATTATTTAATAGATGGGAAACCCCCCCAAAATGCAGCAACGGTTCTCTGTCCTATGTCTCAAACCTTTATTGATTCCCTTCTTCTGCTGAATTAGATCCCAATAGCTGTCTCTCAACTACCCAGTTGCTCTCTCCTGCCCTCAACTGAACAAACAGATTAAAAAGCTCCTGCAAAAGTCTGCCTTCTCTTCACTCTGGGGCCATAAAAGCACAGCGCACAGCATGGCTAAGAGTCGGAGAGACACAGTGTCCCAGGGAATAGATGCCCCAGAGGGATCTAGTCCTCTTTAATCCGTGTTCAAGTAGCTTCTGGCTTTTGATCCCCTCAGAAACCACTGAGGAGTTTAAGGGAGCAGGAGGACCTAATCTAATGTTGCACTGTACCATGTGTTGTACTCAGCATAATCTATGGTCTAAAATCTGTCTATTGTTCCCCATCTTAGTATTTACCCCAAAGTTTTGTTGTTCGCCACTCCATTTTCTCTGAAGTAACGGCCTGTTTGTGTTTTCAATTCTAGCCAGTCACTCAGACGAGGCGTCCGACGTGGATTCAGAGCCGGGCCTGCCTCTGAAGAGGAAGCAGCGTCGCAGTCGGACCACCTTCACAGCCGAGCAGCTGGAGGAGCTGGAGAGGGCCTTCGAACGCACGCACTACCCTGACATCTACACGCGGGAGGAGCTGGCACAGCGGGCCAAACTGACCGAGGCTCGAGTTCAGGTTAGACACGCGCTGCGCAGAAACACTCTGCAGCCTCAAAGCGCCGGACACTCTTGTCTTGACAGCAGAGCGATGTGTCAGTCCGTCATGGATGTGTGTCATGTGGGTGTTAGATTGCCCTGGGAGGTTGCCACACATTCCTTACAGCAATTAGATATGTGCCCTCATGTCTGACCCCCCTTCTCCACATATATTGACATAGTCACCCCAGACACTGCACGCACTGTGCATGAAGACAAATTCCCATTTTTGTCAGACTCTCTGCGTAAAGGGCTATGTAAAGATCCCAAAATAGATGCCTGTTTTTTTAAAGCGTGCTAATATGCTAAAGGCTTTAACAGCTGGAACAACCCGCTGGCGCTCGCCTCTGAACCCAGTGACTTGCCAGTAGCACACAGAGCTGTAATGTCTATGGTTTCGGTGCATGCTCCAGATGTTAAGATCTATATCAGTTCAGCTCCATGTAATGGGTCAGCGAGGCCTTGCACACAAGCACACTCACACAAGTACAGCTGACCATGTACATACGGTACAACTGAGCTTCCCTGACTTCGGCCGCATTTCCATTGCATAGTACCGGCTCTACTCGACTCGACTCGCCTTGGTATCGGGTACTTCTCTGCCGGTCGTTTTCCACTGTGGGATAGTAGCCTACCTTCTCAGGCGGCACACTAAACTGCCGTGGAGTAGTGCTCAACGAGACACACACCTCTCGTCCACCTCTCGTGATCTCTCATCAGCTGTTTAAAACAGGAACGTCTGCACCTCCTCAATATCGCGGCTGCAATGGTCCCTAAAGTAGCTGGTGTGCAGGATATTCCGTGCATGCTGGGCATTGACCAATCAGTGTTCTGGAACGTTTCATGTGTCCTTTTAGTACCTGCACTGTTGCGGTTCCAAGCAAGCCAAGGTACCATGTACCATGTACCAGGTACCACTTTTTACCTGATGGAAACACAAACAAGGCAAGTAGAGTCGAGTCGAGCTGGGACTATGCAGTGGAAATGGGGCCTAACTTACTTTGCTTGAATGAACACTAAACTCTCTTGTCTCGGTTTGTCTCTCAGGTGTGGTTCAGCAACAGAAGAGCCCGGTGGAGGAAACAAGCAGGAGCCAGTCAACTGATGGCATTTAACCACCTCATCCCTGGTGGGTTCCCATCATCGGCTATGTCAGGTCTGCAGCCCTATCAGCTGTCCGACAGCCCCTACACTCCTACTTCTATAACTCAAGGTGGGTTCAGCTAAAAAACACCCAAACACACACTAAACTGATGCTTTAAAAAGACAGAATCAAGACATGCTTTGGCCAATTCGATGTCTAAATGGGATCTCAAGCCGAATGTTTGATTCTCAGCAGCATCCGAGCAGCCCAGTACAGTCCACCGACCGCAGCCTCTGCCCCCCACCTCTGTGCACCAGAGCGGTCTTGGCTCCTCAGCAGGGTCCCAGGACGGAGGCTCTGCGTACTGTCTGTCATCTGGACGTCATGGATTCTCAGGATACTCAGACAGCTTTGTGGCCCCAACAGGACACACCAACACCGTCAACCCAGCAATCAGCAACAGCCTCTCACCACAGGTTCGTCTCTATTCATAGTCTCAAAATACAACTGCAAACATGCACGTGCAACTACATGCACGTAAATTCTGTCTCAAACCAACACTCACACCTATCCACACACATACATCATCATACCAGCAAAAACGGACACCAATCGTTCTTCACGGAATTTAAGAGAGGCACCATATGTGTGCGACCTGAGAGGTGTCATTGCAGTGACATTGATGAAAACCCTGTTAGCCTAAGAAACATGGTAGCTTTTCATTTTCGTTTATTCTGATGAGTTGTTTCTTGAATTTGAAATGCGGTACACGTCAATCTTTGGGGAAGGGAGAGAGGACCAGATATGAGGAAGGATGTATGGACGACGGATGATGACACAAATCAAAACTGAAAAGACAATTATGGTCGATTACACAGTCATCAGTGTACATCAGTGGCTCCCTACCAGCCAAGAGGATGGACTAACAGGCGGAAAACGAGCTTTTAACCACCACAAAGGGTGGCTGGCCCACATGCAATGCATGCTGGGTACTAATTCCCATGAGAGAGAATCTCAGGCTCCTGTCAGGCACAGATAAAAAACTGCCTCAGGCACGTTTGTTACTGTGTGAATGCCTGAGGGTGAGTGTGTGTGTGTTTTTATATATATATATACACACACACAGACACACATATATAGTTTTTATTGCCATTGGACTGATAAAGATATATAGGGAGTGAAGATGACTTGAGACAAATCACATCAGTGGTTGATGGTTTTAATCTTGGACATTTAAAAAGAATTTTTTACTCCATTTGACATCTCTGCCAAACATAACTGGAATGCAACCCCGGCCTCCTGTAACTGAGCGCATGGCTGTGGTGTGAGTTCACACACCCCCAGGGTCACCGAATGACTTGAACTCCAATAAAGAGGCCAAAGGTGCCGTGGCCTCGTGGATGGTTTCAGCGTTAACCTTAGCGGGTAGCTCCGTACAGAATGGACGTCTCATCTCCTTCCTGGAATGTGTCCTCAGTCTGGAATTGCAATCACAGAATGTTCCACTGTCTTAATTGATTGGAATGAAGTAATCTATCCCCTTGTAACAAAGTGTGTAATTTATGCAAATGACTCACTTTGTTGGCTAATTTGTTTTAATTCATGTATTCATTGCAGCTGTTTGAATGTATATTGCAATACAGTTTTCTCCATTTCCGACGAGGATGGAATTAATTCCCTGATTTTAACTTAATAAGAGGAAGGGAATGGGAGTCGATTAAATTTTATGACAGTGATGGTCGATACATGAAGCATGAAGACCTTTCTGCACTTTGAAAACTTTATGGCCTCAGTTTTCATGGAGAGCTATACAGCTTGGTCCATTTTGTGTTAAATCCCCCCCGGAATTATCAGGTTATCTGAACTCCAGATCTGTCTGTAAAAACGACTCTCCTGTATCCATCAGGAGATTCGGAGGTTCAGTTACCTCCAGATATGGTCACATTAGAGCACTGTGGAGTTTTGATATGGATCAGATTCACTTTAGATATGGTGATGTTGTCCGAGCAGTTAGCTCTGTATTTGGTGCTTCACTCAGGCCAATAGCTTCCCTCTGGTGTTGGATCTCTGGCGTCTTACTGCTGATCTGGTGCATACCAGAGGAACCCTTTCTCACCAAGGAAGCGAGCGGCCGGGATTTGCACCCCCCCGAGACCTAATCCCCGGAACAACCTCAAAACAGACACCACTGGGACCTGCTGCCGTTTCAGCTGCAGACAGAGAGTACATGAATGCATGAGCATGCCGATAGACACAGACGTTCTGAAACAAACATGTTCTCACACATAAACATCACACCAGCAACTCTGTGCACATATGGAATATATAGCACGTGTGATTCTGTGGAAAGACGCTGCTTTTTATGGAGCCAGCAGGAAACTTTATGTCTAAGTGTGTCAATTTATTAGAAATCATTTAACCGATTAAATATTTTGAGACACAAGATAAATTCTTCTAACACTTTAAGGACAGGATACATTTAAAGCAGCATGAAGAATTGTAAGTAACAAAATGTGTATTTTCTGGCCCTTACATATATAAATACTGTGTGTGTTTGACCAGATCAACTGTAAATTACATACATTAAAGACACCTGAGTGTTCAGCGGTGCATGGTTATTTTTAATGCGTTTGGTTTTGGGTTGTGATTCTCTCTTTAACTTCGTTTTTTAGACATTTTCATGACTTTGGTTCTCACGCAAACCTACGTGCAGCTGTTCACCATGTATCACTGATACCCCTACAACCCTGGCATGAGAGCAAAAAATACTTATATTACACATGACCATTCTCACACACACACACACACACACACACACACACACACACACACACACACACACACACACACACACACACACACACACACATACACAATACATAATTCCACATTTAGGAGAGGTAGCACTCACACACATAAAAAAAACACACCATATTGCTCGTTCCCATGTACCCTTTGGCCTCTTCACCCCGGCCTCACAAGGACACGGTGATTTTGGGGCATCAAGAGAAAATGAGAGAGGGAAAGAGACAATAAGATAAAGCACATTGGGGTTGGAGAGACTCAACACATCAATGGACACATAGAAATGTGTTTAAATTCCTCTTAAAATGCATCAAAAAGAAAAATCACGCAAATATTTTTCTTATATTACAATCCAAGGTCCCACTTTCAGTCTCTATTTCTTTTTGATCCGTTCCATTTGAGACAGATTGCTAGAAGTCTGAAGAAGAAGTGTCACAGTAAGGAAAAATAAAAGTGAAAAATAAATATCCTCTGCATCCATTGACAGGATAACTCTACCAGAATACTGCCTTGACTGCTAAAGGGCTTAACTTTTTAGCCACCATCAGCTCTTCAATCAGTCTAGCAGAGTAAAGGGAAACCACATGTGTGAGGAAACCCAGTAATAATGTTTTTCTGACGACGAACAAGGAGAGAGGCCTACGCTTCAGCCCACCTGAGTGGACTGGAATTTGATTTGATTTTTTTTACAAGCGGCGTTTTCCCCTTCCATTCATTTGGAGGAGCGGCCCGCCCCCTCAATATGACCTCCAACCCCCCCAAAAAGAAAGGCACAAAGTATTTTATTTATGGAATTTACGTATCAATGACTCGATTCTGCTCTGGTCTGGCCTTCATACCGAGAGCGTGGCTTATCCATGCTTCATACACAGACACACAGAGCGAAGTAGAGGAGACAGGTTGAGTGACAGTAATCGGAAATGAGGACGAAGTCGGTACGTCATGCAATAAAAACCAAAGATGGACAAACGTCGACCCCTCAGGCATCTTTTTCTATTTTCCTTGCAAACCAAAGTGTCTTTTTTGATTTTGTTCTGTTCATTGATCTACTTTCCCTTCATGCCCCCCTCAGGTAATGGGCCTATTGAACCCAGGTGGAGTTCCACATCAGGCCCAGAGTGACTTTGCCCTTTCCCCACTGACCGGAGGCCTGGAACCTAACGGTGGCATGGCTGCCAGCTGTCATGGTTCCCAGCGCCTGGAGGCTCTACAAGGTCTTACCAGTATGCCAACCCTGCCTAGCACCCAGTCTTACTGCCCTCCTTCCTATACCTCCCCAGCCTACGCCATGGACCACCATCCATCCTACCAGTATGGACAGTATAGTCAGAGCAAGGTATGCCTGAAACACAGACACACATGAAAAAGTGTTAAGTCCATTGGTGTTAATATTCTGCTTCATTTACCTTATTGTGTACATCTCTGCTCTAGCTGAGTCATTTCATTTATATATTTTTAACCCCTGTTAATTGGGCAGACCTCTCTGATGAGCGAGCTTCTCGAATCGCCCGCACTGTGCTGAAATTACACGTATGTTAGAGAGCGCGTGTGGCCAGGTTACCTCAGTTTACATTACCATCATCAGGCTGTCCGCAGCCTGATGCAGAGGCATGTCTTATCCCAACGCACACACTTTTCGCTCACTGTCCTTTCATGACCCCACATGATGAGCTGGCCCATCAAACCCTCAGCGTGGCTCACCTATCCATGTAATGACCCCTGTGTAACGAGGATAGCCGCCCAAATGAAAGGAGCCGCTTCCCAAAGCGTGTTTGACAGGGGGGGGGGGCGGCGGTGGTGTGTTGTTTGGACTGATCTGAGGTACATGACCACATGCTGACTGGCCCATCAGTGGCAACATCTTGATGCCATTAATTTATCCAATCCTGGGAGAGACCCACATGGAGCTTTTGGGGGTTTGGTGACACGTGTGTGCATCTATGTGTATTAGTGCTTGTGTGTGTGTGTGTGTGTGTGTGTGTGTGTAAAAGGAGGCTCTTCAACAGCGGGCGATTATGACCCTTGGCAGGCCAGGATTAGAACCATGTGTCCCACTTGAGTTCAGATTAAAGTTGTTATTGATCAGTGGAGCAGAGCCAGAAGAACCAGGATAAGGCTCAGTCTTGGGCTCGTTTCAGTGACCACATTAGGTTCAAAGCATGTCTAAGGAGATTCTCTGAGCTCCTCACCTGTTTTCTGAGTTTTATTATTTAACCCCGGACCCCAGTTTCCACTCTCACCTGCTCTCGTCTGGTCTTAAACACCTCTTCCTTCCCCCTCTCATTTGACCTTCCATTTTACACCTCTATGCTGACCACCAAGAGGATTTAAGCGGTTAGAGCTGAATAAAATCTCCGTAACCTTAACTCTGCTTTACCCTGTTCTCCTCAGGTGCCTTTCATTATATGAAGTCCCCAACAAGGCCAGAACAGGAGGCTTCCCAGCCCGCCTGACATTCATCGCCAGAGAACAGGGCCGGGGTTGAAGGGGTTGAGGCTTTCCGCCTTCAGCAACAGGAACCAGTTGAGAAGGAGGTGTAGTGATGGGGATGGAGGGGGCTGACTGGAGTAATTAGGACCAAAGGCGCAGCCTCTCCTGTTCCTGTCCAGAGGGCTGTAGACAGGGGAGTAAATTCATTCAAGACTGTATTCCTTAAAGCGGCAGTGATGCAAATAGAGCCGGACTTGGTGAGCCCCTCTGTGCTTGTCTTTATCACAATGTCTTAGGATAATAATGTTTTACAGTGCAAATGGGACTACACCAGGAGAATGAGCAGAGAGGCATTAACTGAGACGTAGTGGGAACCACTGCAACCCAAAGAAAGTGCAATACATTCATACCTCATGTGATGTAAATGAACACGGATCAAATAGCCCTGATTTTAAATATGCTCTCTTTCTAATGTCATTCATTTTGGGTTGTGTGCATTGATCAATCAGTGGAAATCATCAAGCGATGAAAAACAGTGAGCGATTCATGAAGCCAAAAATGTCTCTGCCAGTGAATATGTTGTTCAGTTTGACAGTTTTTCTGCGTGTGTTAAACCTGCAAGCATTAGTTCCATTTCTTATTTATTTAGTGTTGTTCAATGTCGTCCGAGGGTTCCGTCTCTTCTGTTCGTCTTGTACTCCTCAGTGCTTAAGTGAGTCTGACACGATGTTCATTATACATGTTTTTCTTTTGTAAACTTTTCATTTACATTGCCGTCAAATGTTTTTCGTTGTAATGTGTACAATACAGCACTATTTACTATTTATAATAAAGTGTTTAAAAATGCAAAGTTTTCTTCAAATCTGTTCCTCTTTTTTATTTTCACATTTTTAGACTAAATCTGTTTTATTTAGACTAATATTTGGGCAGCAGTTTAAAATAGTGAGCGGCGTTTATTCCCCTGGATTTGATTTAGACTTTTATGTTAGGAAATTACAATTTTGAAAAGTAAAATTGATTATTAAGTTGATTAATTTGAAAATATAATTTCTGAAGTGAGGGATGCCTTAGTGGACTTGAGGCTTATTAATATTTCTATAATTTTGTATGTGTCTTTCTTTCTGTCTTTTGTTTGTTTGTTTGTTTGTTAGTTTCTTTCTTTCTTTCTGCATTACTCATGCACACTCCTGGAGCACTAAATCCATAAATATATCTCCCTTCATAAACACTCCTTTTGGACAAATTCCTGCTGCCTATGGGCTCCTCCTCATCCCTTAATGACTAAAGCAGAGCTGCTATAAATTATAGAAGCACAGTGGCCCACAGTCACTCCAGGACATCACTCACTGACATGGCTGTTCTGAGTTCAGACGGGTTTTGTCTCTCTCGGCCAAACAGAGACGATAACACTGTGCACCCTGTTGGCAGACTCCTCAAAGGTTTATAGATATCACCGGCTTATTTTATCATTACTGTAGTGTTTTTTATGGAGGTTCCGGGATCAGGTATGCAGCTGTCCATATCATTCATGCTATGTGAATAAAGTAAACATGCCTACAAATAATCTGAATGTTTTTTTAAAATGTGTTTTGAATTGGAAATGTATTTGTTTGTTAGCATTTTTATGTCACAGAGCCAACAGATAAGATCAAGCTAAGATCCCATTTCACTATTTTCTTTGCTCTCTACAAACATTTTTTTTTTTTACAAGTGCACGACTTGTAAGACACAATGAGTTGAAAAAGCCAAAGGGTTGCTTTGGAGCGCAGCGTCACTCAAGCAGCAACACACTGGAGACAACTTAACCTCTGACCCCAGCGCTCTTTGAAATGAGGAGACTACTTGACCGGATCTGACAACAATCCAAGCTTCTCTGCAGCTTCCAAGGCCCCAAAATGAAAGTGAAGGACGGAGCACAAAGAAAGGATTGGCTGGGGGAAAAAAAAAAAATCCAGCTAAGACATAATGAAAATTTATTCTGTATAAATCATTTAGAGGTCATAGTTGTCTGTTTATAAAATTTGGCAGCATGCAATGACACAGAAGAGGCTTTATCTCTGAAATACCACCTTATCAAGTCTCCTGGAGAGTGGGTGGATGACTCACAGCATGCCTTTCCTAAAGTGGTGAGTGCCTGCCTCTTACACTTTCCATCTGGGGTGCTTTCACAGTGACTGTTCCCTTTACTCTCTAATGATTTAGGTTCATTTGATTACCATTAAGACTCTTTCTTTTTAGCCCATCTTCCAATCTAAATTCTGGTATGAAACACATGAACCGGACCCTCTTGCTTCTGCTTCTCTCCAAATGCCAGCAGATTCTGGAGGACATCGACATCGACGTCAACGGGACTGTCTCCAGCAGCACAGTGAGCCCTCTGTCCAGCACCAGTCCAGCGTCCACCATCTCCAGTGCCAGGAAGACTTACGACAACGCTTACTTTTACATCCTGTTTGTCATGGTCTTCTACTCCTTCCTCGCCATGACGCTTTTCCACTGCATGGGCAGCAATGAGGAGAAAAAGGAGTCCTACGAGGAGTTCATAAGCAGTGGGCAGCCGTCAACGCAGAAATTCAACACAGGCCACATGGCGGAGAAGTTTTACTTTGAAGAGGAGAGCAGCCTGTGAGCCAGAGGCTTTCCGAGGAGAAGGAGGGAGAGTATATGAGCACGGGGGGGTTGACAGTCGACAAGCCAGAAAAACGTCAGCGCGGAGTCCTCAGGCATGACCCGCTAGTGACTTTCCAAAACCTGTAGTAAGTTCATTTTCCCCCTTCTCCCCCTTCCATCTGACAATCAGAAATCTCACGCAAGCGGGCGGGCAGGCAGGAGAAGACGGCTGCCTCTGATGATCTGAGAGAAGGGTGGAAACATGGAGAAGCGTGGGTCAATGGCAGGCCGGAATCTCCTCCTGTGAGGCCCAATCAGGATCAATAACACCGGGGCTTTCGACATGCACACGCCACAGGGAGGCAGGGATACCTCAACAGACTGATGGTGTGGACAGCATGGACACTTTGTGTGTCTGTGTGTGTCTGTGTGTGTGAGGAAGTGTATTGACCTGCCATTGGATTTTCCATTCACTGAATTATAACTGAACACACTGAACAAATTAAATGAGGGGTTTTATTTTACTGCATTTTAGATTAAAAAAAACATTCGTATTAGAGTTTGAATTTTATAAGAATATGTGTATAAACTAAATCTGGACATATGTGATTTTAAGTTGTGTGATTTCATCCAGCATCAACCAGTAGACAAAATATATCCCGGCAAAATGTTCAAGCATGCAAATAATGTTTCTAAATAAAATAAAATGACATTCCGCTCTCAAACTGACTCTAATTAGAGCCATGCAATAGTCAGGACTGAGGACATTCTTTTGCCATTACATTGTAACTGATCTTTGGAGACTCAACGCGCAGCTACAGGGCTGCTTCGACCTCATGGTGACCCCACATGATCTAAGTTTACAAAGCTGTGGCGAAACGTGAACCCGAGACTCTGCAGAATTAACTTCAATTGTGGGATCGCAGAGAGGAGCTCTATAAGTGACCGTTTACCTTTGAGGGAGGACGCTTCAGATTAGCAAGGCTGGCAGCTGAACAGGTAGAGTATACAGCCAGATACAAAGGCAAACACGCACGGAAGAAAGAGGAAGTCTTTTACATGTTTTGCATGAAGTCCTTCAGTCCTAAATCTCCAGGGTCAGAGGTGGGTCTGGACTGACAATACTGGTCTAATTTGAACTATCTGCTCCAAGAGGCTATGCTGGTCCCCGAGGCCATTTGTGGACCCGCTTCCTCTTCTTCCCTCATAATTACATTTTTGTCTCTTCCACCACCCTTGAAGTTACCTGGCCAAAAAACACTGGCTTCGTTGTTGATCATGAGCCTGCCCAAATACTTAGGCTAACTGTCCAGAGAGCACAGAATGAGTAAATACATGTGGCTTTAAGTCATTTTGTTGCACCACGATGCTTCTGCAAAAAACACATTTCATTTATTCATCCAATGCATAATTTAGCCTCTAAAATGGCAGCATTCCTGTTGGACTTGATTACACATTTGACTTTCACAGTGTCCTCGTTCATTGTGAATCGCATCTTCACAGAACCACATGATGCTGTGAGTCAAACAATTTGACGAAAAGATAACTGCATAGTTCAGAAATGTAGCAATTCTGCTTTAGTCTAAGTAAAATAACAACACCCAATTGTCACTCATGACAAAACCACATTTGTGCTGTTTCTACACTATTTTGTTCATTCTAAGCTGCTGAGGTCCAGGCCTTCCAGACACCTCAGATCCATCGATGTGCAGACGGATGACGACATGTCTCTATAGAAAATATTAGAGGAACCATCAACAAAGATATCGTAAATGTCAGGGTCCAACAGAGGAGAGGTGTAATATGACAGATAAACAAACAAACAAACCAACAACAACCATACATAGTAAACCTCACCCACATAGAGTGAAGGCTTGCTGCAGTAAGATCTTTACTAGCTACCCATAAAAATAGTACTTGAGTTAAAGACTTAAAGTAGCCTATATGATGTTAAATGTAAGCATCAAAGTACATAAAGTGGCCTATCAACAGAATAAGCAAAAGTTAATTATGCATATATTTACATTATGTATAGACGGTAGACCGGCTTACGTCCAGGACGTTTTTTAATCTGAATGTAGATAAATTAAATTAAAATTGAAATGCACTATTTTGGCTCTGGTGCAGCTTGCAATCTGAGAAGTAAGTAAAAACCAAAGTTATAAATTGAATGTAGGCGAGTTAAAAGAACAATGGGTGGAAGTATAAAGTCACAAAAAACTCAAGTAAACTACCTCAAAATTGTACTTTAGTGTAATACTTGAGTCTGCATGGCGTCTCCTCGCTTTACAAGCATGGGGCATGGACCAACAGTGGTCAGTAAAAAGTACTTTCCTCAGTATGCTACTCACATTGAAGTTCTAAGTGATGCACCATGCTCCCCAATGCCCACTTTTTGGCGACGGACTGGTCAGACAGAGGCTCCACTGGATGGAATTAGGCCTTTTCTCTGGTGGGTATGATCTTCAGGGTGCAGCCTTCACTGCTCTGCTGGGGACCAACCAAGGACAGAGAATACGAGTGAATATGCTACCATCTGCTGGTGAAGATATGACAAGGCAATGAATCTGACAGAGAGACTAGGAACAAATATCCCAGGGAAAGAATTTAAGTATTTAAATAAACGTGAGTTCTTGAAAGAGTTTCAGGCTAGAACATCTAACCTACCTGGAGACTGCATGATGACGTTCCACCATCTTCATTGAGTAGCCCATCTTTAGTGCTGTGGTGTTAATCAGAGACACTTGATGCTGTGGTTTTGCTGCCATCTACTGGTTCACATATATCACTGCTTTTTGTTCTACTGGCTCCATCTGGCAGTGCAGTAGTGACAGGTGTAGTGAAAAGGAAAGGTCTTTCTGAATGATGAAAACTGCACTATTGTCTTGTGGTCACCTTCACTTACATTATTAGTCAGAGCGGTGAATCCATGAACACCGCACAGGTGTCTTTGCAGAAACACAACATGTAACTCCTGTTATTTCAGTCCTGGACCGACGTATATTCCCATAAAATAAGTATTCACTAACCATCTCATGATCTTAAGTCAATCTGTTGATGCAGCAGAGTACCGATTAGTCTGCACTCCCTCCTGTTGACTCTTAAACTACACACTACTGGGGGGGTTTGGTAAACAGGTTCATTGGTAACAGGTGATAGTATCATGATTGAGTATGAAAGGGGCATTGCCAAAGGCTCAGTCATTCACAAGCAAAGATGGGGAGAGGTTCACTTTGTGAAAATCTGCAAACAGTCCAACAGTTTAAGAAAGACGTTTCTCAATGTGCAACTGCAATGAATTGGAGTATTTTACCGTCTATAGCCCATAATATGATCAAAAGATTCAAAGAAGGTGGAGAAATCTCTGAGACATAAGGATAAAAACTAACATTAAATGTTCTCAGGTGACACTACGTTAAAATCGGACATGATTCTATAGCATTTTACTACATGGGCTCAGGAACACTTTGGAAAACCATTGTCAGTAAACACAGTTCATCACTGCATCTATAAAAGCTAAGACCGTGTGATGCAATCATTTATCAGTTTGAACGTTAAATATCTTGTGTTTGTACTGTATTGCATTTAGGTTTAAAAAGATTTGCAAATCATTGCATTTTGTTTTTACTGACATTTTAAATAATGTTCCAACTTTTTTAGAATTGGGCTCATAGTTTATAAAAGCTGATCTAAGGTGAGTAAATAAATAATGTTGTTCTGAGAGTGCCTTGATTTATTTCTGGGGACTTGTCTTCTGTTTAACTGAGAGATATTACAGTAAGTTACACCAACAGGCTGCACACAAGTAGCCTAGAGAAAAGTGTTGTGGCTAGAAATTGCAGATTGTAGCAACTATGCAAAGTACAAAATCTTTAATGTACAAGTATTCAAACATACATTATGTCAAAATATCAGAAACATTTGAATAACAATTTATTGCTCAATAGATTTTTTTCTGCTATCATTATCATATATAATAGTAATAATAATTAAAGCTGCAAGCAGCATTGAATGGGCCCTCGCACCCCGGTGCCTGTTGGGGCGTGCACCATCATCGGCCTCCCTCCTGCACCCATTCATCCATTTTCTTCTGCTTATCCGGGTCCGGGTAGCGGGGGCAGCAGTCTCAGCAGAGAAGCCCAAACCTCCCTCTCCCCAGTCACCTCTTCCAGCTCTTCAGAGGGTACACCAAGGTGTTCCCAAGCCAGCCGAGAGATATAATCCCTCCAGTGTGTCCTGGGTCTACCCCGGGGTCTCCTCCCAGTGGGACATGCCCGAAATACCTCCTCCGGGGGGCATCCTAACCAAATGCAGATCAGATTGCCACTCTTAAGCAGAGCTCCCATCAGACGCAGAGCCTCCACCAGACAGGGAACCGGGAGAAGCTGGGTAATGAAGTCACCCGGCTTAAAGAACTCCTCAAAGAGAAGGACAGACAGCTCTGCAAGGCCAATGTATGTGCCAAAACTTACAACTACAGTTTGCAGCAGCTGGAGGAAACTCAGTCAGCTCTAGAAGCGACCAAACGTCTGTGTGGCGCTCTGGAGGGAGAACTGAAAAGGAGGACAGTAGAGCGAGATGAGCACCACCTGCAGGAGCTTTCAGAGAGGGAAGATGTCCTCAGGAAGGAGCTCTCTGAGAAGGAGGAGAAGTTCAAAGAGGAGCTGGCTAAGCAGAAGGAAAAGTTTGAGCAGGACCTTGCTGACAGAGAAGCTAAGCTGAAGCAGCAGCTCTTCGAGAAAGAGGAAGCCTACAGGAAGGACCTCTCTGAACAGGAGGAGAGGTCCAAGAACAAGCTTGCTCACTTGGAGGACAACTTGAAACAGCAGTTTTCAGTGGCAGACAGCTACAGGAAGGTCTTCTGTGAGCACGAGGAGCGGTTTAAAAAGAAGCTCGACATCATGAAAAAGCAGCTTCTTGAGAAAGAGGAGAGGTTCCGGAAGGAGCTCTCTGACAGGGAGACGGAGGCAAAACTTTTGGTATCACAGAGGAAAGAGGAGCTTCAGCGTATCAGAGAGGAAAATATACAGCAGGTAAGCTGCCTCACCTCATATTTTGCTTTTTACTTACTTATTGCAGAAGACCTCAGATCATAAGTGCAGTTTTAAGGTTGTGGAAGTATGTAAAATAGGCTGTTCAATCAGTTTTTGGCACAATGACAGAGACAGGTGCAGCTTCAGTGGAGGTGCAGCTAATGAAACAGAATATGTCCATTATTTGATCATATCAAGAAGACACCTGTAACCTCTGGTTCTGTTATGAAATATAGACGTTTATATCTCTACATGTTGGCTCCGGCCACTGGGGGTTCAGTGAGCCCCATGAACCTACAGCGAGACCTTTGGACGACAAATAAAACATACTGTCTTTTTCTTTTCAGGAGCTCTTAATTGAAGAAGCTAAGAAGAAAAAGAAGAAGGGCTTCTGGAAGCGTTTATTTCAACGTAAAAAGAAGACCCCCTGATGAAGACCCCCCCTCACTAACCCAACCATAGACCAGATCAGAAGATCATGAGCCTGAAGGGATAGCTCAGGACTTGTGCCCTGTTCTATCCTGCCTGTTCTTGTGACTGGAGAGGTGGATGGAACCTGAGGGCTTTAGAGGTTAAGAGTGTACATGTAGACCAAGGCTCTTAATAACAAACAAACCAAATAAACAAACAAAAAAAATTTAAAAAGTGTTTCTGTGTGTATCTCTTAATGTGTCCATGCAGGTGATATTAGGCAGCAATGATGAAGTAATCTGTGTGAAGGTCGGGTTCAATGTAAAAAAACAAAACAAACTATTTTAATAAAGCTGCAAGAAGCATTGAACGGGCCCTCGCAGCCCAGTGCCTGTCGGGGCATGTGCCTATCGGGGCATGTGCCTGTCGGGCTGTGCGACATCATCGGCCTCATTACTGCACACTTGGATAAATGCAAGGTTCTGTATTTGCGTGCATTATGGACACTAATGGAAGGATTGTGATTTACCTTATTTTGCCCACTATTTGGCGCTAGGCAACGGCTAATGATTTTAACTCATCTTCGATTATATCATGTGAAGGCCACACCATGAAAATTGAATCAAAATTAAACTAAAATTGTCACATGAGACAATTGTGTATTTGCCAGTAGGTGGCGTTATCACTGTTCCTTAATATTGTTGTGTAGATGTCTTCAGGGTGGGACTTTATCCAACATGTCAAGTTTGGGCCAGATTGGACCATTGACAGTGGAGTTATAAAACTTCTCCTTTCATGGCGAACTTAGAAATTCGCCACGCCGCCATGGCCAAACCTTCCAAGTTATCCAAAAACCTTTGATAACTTTTCATCACTCATGTGTTGTGATATTACTGACCAAATTTCAAATGGATCAAACAAAAAGCCTAGAATGAGTTCCTTAAAGTATAACACCTGCAAATCGCAGAAAGATTTACGCCAAATCCAAAATCTCAAACTTCTTGTTGCGTCTAGATCATGGTTGAAGAGGCTTTTTAGTAGATCTTGATATGATATGTCTACCAAATTTCATACGTCAAGGTTAAACGCACAGTGGGGAATGCTTAATTGAAATTTTCCAGGGGGCGCTGTGGAGCCAATTTACCACAGTCGATCCTCTAAACCATATGAGATTGTAAGTACTACCACCTTTGACGAGTGTCTCAACTTTAGTGAGCGTCTGAGCTTCCCTGGCCTCTCAACACCAACTTCCTGTTTGATGGCGAACATCAACCGTCGCTACACCACCATGGGACCCAAACTCACAATATTTACAATGAAGCTTCATCAACGCCTTATGGCTTTACTGACCAAATTTGAGGTCATTGTGTCGAATGGTCTGATAGTAGCACATCAAAATCTGAAGTATATAACTTCCTGTTGTCACTGGTGGCGCTGTTACTATTTTCAGATTTGACTATATATGTGTGTTCAGGGCGGGACTCTTATCAAAAATGTGAAGTTTGGGTCAGATTGGACCACTGACAGCAGAGTTAAAACAACTTCCTGCTTCACGGCAAAACATCAACATTCGCTGCACAGCCACGCCCACATCTTTGCATGAAAACGCACCAGCTTCACAATCTTGCATCACCAACTTGTTATAGCTGTTCTCACTGAATTTGAAGGTAATATGCTCAACGGCCTAGTAGTAGTGTATCAAAACGAAAAATATGTCATTTCCTGTTTTCATTTCCTGTCATTTTGTCACGTGGATGTCTTTAGGTCCTAGCATGTGAAGTTTTGTACAGATTGGACCTTAGACAATGGAGTTATGACAACTTTCTGTTTCATAGCGACATCACAAATTGACAAAATTTGACGCATGGCCACGCCCACACCGTTCAATGAAAACTCAGGATTTGACCAACTTTTCATCCTCATGGTGTTTAGATAGTGCTGACCAAATCTGAAGTCGATCGGCTTAAATCTCTAGGAGGAGTTTGTTAAAATGCAAAGAGTGTGATTAACCAAAAATCAAAATGACCGACTTCCTGTTTGTTTGAAGGCATCGCTCCAAGAGACTTTTTGTCGACCTCTGTCAGTTACATATGTGTACCGAGTTTCGTATGACTGGAAGCAGGGGCTGCACTTTAGGGGGCGCTAGTGAGCCATTTGCCACACCCATTTCCAATCACTATATCACACGTAAATTTCCCACCGAACAAATTTTTCTGCCAACTTTCATGAGTTTTTGAGTATCGGAAAGACCCGAAATAAGGAGATTCATATGGGTGAAGGAGAATAATAATTCCTTGCAGAACAATAGGGTCCTTGCACCCTCAGTGCTCGGGCCTTAATAATAATAATAATAATAATACATTTGGAGTATGCACTCGTATTATACTTTCACCATTCATTAGTGTTTATTTACAACTTAATCAATCATGGATGGCATCAATCTCTTAAATATTGAAATGTAAAATGTAAAAATGGTTTGCCAAATGATATTTGGCAAATATTTAGCTGCTAATGTACTTGCATGCATGCCTGCCCAACTGTGTGGGAAATGCATGACGTGTTTTGTGAGAGAGAAAGAAAGTGAGAGAGATAAAGGGGATCATATGTGGGAGGGCACCATAAATAAATGAATGTATGGGAAACCCTGGAACCTGTCCAGGCAGGCGGCCCCGTTTTATTACTTAACGCTTTAGTAATCACTGATAATTAATAGATTAGTCAATATAAACACAGGTGATTCTATCTTTGAGAGCTGTGCAGTCTGTTGTCACAGTACAGCTGTCGTCACACCGATGCACCCATTGGCTGAAACGGTCAAAACATTTGTCTTTCTCAGGTGAGCTTGATGCGTCTGATAGTTGAAGTGCAGCCCTCACAGCTCTGCTGAAGAAGGGTTTGGGATACAAACTGTGAGAGAGAAGACATTCACTGGTAAGGGGGGAAACATGGGGGTGTGTAATGCTGTTCTTTGTGATACTGTAACCTCATTATGTGTATTTGAAACTTTTTTTTTATACTTACATTAGAGGCAGCTTCTATTATCACATCTTTGTTTTCCACATTATTGGAGATAATGCAGACTTTTAGTAGAACAGTCACTATTTGATCACCTGAAAAAGATAGGTGCATTTTGACAGTAAAGTACTGTCTGTCACTGAGGTACATGTGTCTGAGGTAGCTCTGCGGGTTTTTTTTGGAAACTCTACTACCAATACTAGTGAGCAGGTCTACTCATTATACTGTCACCATGACAAAAAACAATGATATATCACCACAGGAAGCCCTCCTGCAGTGCCCTCTTCAGGGTCACATTCTGCAACATTCATCTTTTGAGCTTTGGTGTTTGCTTCAAATTCCAAATTTGTGGCTATAGATGCTGTACTGCCTTCAATCTGGCAGTGTTTAATCCCACTTCTGACACTAAATGTAAAGATTTGTTAGTGGTGCATCCCTACACACAGGATAAGAGCATGATGATACCAAACAAAAGCCAAACCTTGTAAAAAACATTTTACTCAACCCCTCTGCTGTTGCACCACAATTATGCCAGACATGACATGGCATAGGAATAGACCTATATGCTAAATTTGGTATATTTTCATGTGTGGGAGGACAGATTTCATGGTAGGAATTAGAAGAAAAAAGAAGAAGAAGAGGAGGAGGACCCAGCAGCAGATCTGCCTGGTCCTTAATGACCAACCTAGATCTCTGGATGTTGTGAGGTCATCTAAAGGTGTAGATGTAGTGCTGCTGCTTGTTGGGCTGGTTGCTGTATTATCAGAGACCCTGGATGATGATGTCATTCTCACATCTGCTGGTGTAGATGTACTGCTGCTTGTTGGGCTGGTTGCTGTAGTATCAGAGACTGTAGATGATGATGTCGTTCTCACATCTGCTGGTGTAGATGTACTGCTGCTTGTTTGGCTGGTTGCTGTAGTATCAGAGACCCTGGATGATGATGTCGTTCTCACATCTGCTGGTGTAGATGCACTGCTGCTTGTTGGGCTGGTTGCTGTAATATCAGAGACCCTGGATGATGATGTCGTTCTCATATCTGCTGGTGTGGATGTACTGCTGCTTGTTGGGCTGGTTGCCGTATTAGTGTACAGTACGGAGGCTGAAGTTGTGCTTGTATTCAGTAGTGTGAAAACAGTTATGCCATTATTGCCAGTGTGTATACAGTATAGTATTGTTACTGCCAGGCCTTCTAGGCTGTGCAGTGACAAAAGTTGTAGTCAAGAAAGAAAGATTTCCACTCTAAATGTGGAATGCTAAACTGACAAATCTATATCCCTTCATATTTTTGTGTTCTTCCTCACTTACATTGTGTGCAGGTCGACCTGTAGTCAGGACAGCAGTCGTTTAAAGAAAGGCAGAGTTCATCACAGAAACAGCCTCTGAAACAGCCGGAGTTTTGACCAGAGCAACACAACACGGGTGGACCTGCACAGCCTGCAGCACACAAAGCACAGCTGCATTGAAGATGAACACTGTACAGATGTTGGGGGGTTTACGGTTCAATCTAAGGCTTAGGTGGAGGCAGAAATGAATGAGGCGGTGTTGTGGATAATACCTGTTGTTGTGATACTGGGAGCTGTTGTTTGAGCTAGAAAACGAAAAGGGACAACGAGATGTCATTTGTTTGGAATTCATGAAAAACAACATCTAATCTTTATATGAAGGGGAAGAAGACTGACATGAGTGTCACAGGGTGTGACAGAAGACACGGCTAATACCTCTGCAAATAATCTGATTTATTTATTTTATTTTATTTTACTTATTTAGCTAAATTCCATGGTATTAATGTAATTCTTCATCCTAGATCGACAGACAAACTCACAAAAATGCATTTAATTTAATTGAATTTTTCTTTCCTTCCTTTTTTTACTGCCTGTTTCTATATAATAAGACATTTTCTTAAAGCTGACTCTTAGTATCATCAAGACTTTACCAACCTTTACTTAAAAACTTTACATAATTAACCTCTTCAACTGGACACCTACTAATTGACCCTCTCTCCTTTGCCTCGCTACATCACATGCCTTGTGTAAACATAAACACACACGGTATTACCAGAAATATGGAGGACTCCTCTTCACAGAAATACAGTAGTGCCCATTTAAATGCATTTCAAACATAATTTGTATCAGAGGTGCCTAAACATGCCGTATAAAAAAATATTTTGACTGCTAAGATCCAGGATTTTAGACAGATGTTGTGACCAAGCAGCAAAATCTGAGCACTAAAACTTACTTTAGGATGTTAGCAGGGTAGCTAGCACAAACCAGAAGGAGAGCATTCTACTATCTAAGCATGATTTTCATATATGCAGCCATATGTCATGATTTTCATCCACAAGGTAAATCTGTGTTGTTTAGAGTCTCACAGTTGAAACACTGCATTTACTGACACTAAACTGTTTGCTTTGGATGGTATAACACTGCGTTATTACATAGTATTGGTTTCCCAGTGTTTTCATGTTTTTTGAAGTGTAGTTATTTTTTCATAAAACTAAAATTCTGAACTTGTGTGATGTTTTTCTCTTACATTTTAAGGCGAGGAGGAAGAGGATGAGGAACTGGAGAGTCCACATTAACCTACACCTGTGCAGGACATGTAACTTAAGTCTGTGTTCTTTCTAAAAGGAACTGTTATGTAAAGTGGAATGAGGAACAAAAGATCTCTGTTGAGGATGCCTGAGGCTCTTTCTTTGACTGTCCCTCTTGTCATGTTTTTTGACCTGAGTTGATACCATACCTTTTTGTACATAGTTCATTTTTTCATACATTTGTGGGTTATATTGTGTAGATTCTGAACAACTTAATATACATTTTCTAGTTCTTCAAATTAAGCTATTACACAAAGTTTCAATAACTCTTCTCCACCTTCTGTCAAATGCATAGTTTTGCATTGGTGGAGGATGGTGCACATTGATATATAGATTATTTTTAGCAAGATTACAAACCAACTGAAAATCACAAATTATTACATTCACCAAGGAGATGATGAATCTTGGTGAGAGAGTTGGGCAAAACAGGGAAGAACTGATTACATTTTAGAGTGGATCTGGATGAAAGGGGCTGATTCAGAAGTTTTTTTTGTACCTTTTAAAACACTTCAAGATAGTGCATTGTGGACCATTTTATTGATTACACATACATGAAACTCAGCAGAAGGGTGGGACATGTGTCATGGAAGAAATCATCAAACTTGGTGGAAGAGTGAGGTATGTCTGGATAAAGAGGTGGATCCATGACTTTTTTTCTACTTACTTGAACAGAGCCCTGAGGGCAGCCATTTGGATGCTGAACGTCTTGTTGGAATTTAGATTAGTTTTTAATCAAAGGGGACTGAGACTGTTGGGCCTTGGCAGAGGTATTCGCTCCATTGAGTTCCCTTCTACCAACTGATAACTCCAACTGATGGAATATAATAAAACGTAAAGGAAAAAAAACCCCACCTAGTCATACTTTGTTAAATGTTCTTCAAATATGAGGTAGGTGTTCACCTATAATGTGCCTACAGCCCCATACTGCCTATTACCTCTAAAGATAAAGTCACAGGCAGGTATTTATACTGAAATACATTTTCTTTTCTTTTGGGAGACCAAAATCTTCCACTTTTAACGACTCCAAAGGCTCACTGCTCTGTTTCTGTTCACATAAGAGTGTTTCTGACACTTTCACAAGAAAGGGTGTTTTTTCTCTGGCACAATCTTCATGCATAAAGTCACACTGGTTACAGCCATCTGAATGTGTCATTTTTGGACAAAAATACGGGTGGAGTGGAAGAGGTTAAGCCTCTTTTCTTAATTCAGATCAGACCTGAATTAGTCATTTCTAATTCTTAGTGATTGTGAAGGAATTAGTTTCAATGCTTATGTCAGGACAATTAACATAACAGGTAGATGTTGTATGCTTACTATGTTAATTGCTTTAATGACCTTTAAACCAACTCAGTCTCATCTCAAAATAAAATTAAGTACCTGAGGAAGCATTGGCTTGATTTTTAATTTATGGTGGAACTTGAGTAATTAATTTAAAATGAATTATTTACCATTTTCTTTTAAAATAATCCAATCAGATGACTCGTGTAGTGTTTAAATGTTGTCATCATTTGCCCATCAATTAACTTTTTACAATCAAGTCAAAGAATAAAATAAAGCTTGCAAGTTAAATAAGTGTTTGTATAGTGAATTATTATTAGTGAAATATTTTTCTATAGTAAGATAATAATGTGACGACTTCTATAAAGGATTCTAAATTAAAATTGATAAAGTTTCACTCACCATCACAGAGAGGTCGCAACCCCAACACGAGAAAACAGCACAAAACAAACCAACCCATGACTGTGTGTGGTGGCTGAGTATAACAGGGCGTATTTATACAGGTGTATGAACAGATATTTACAATCACACACACACATCCACATACACACACGGTTACACTCCTGACAAGAATAGTCTCACTGTCTGTCAGACAAATACTCACAGAATATCATGTTACAGATGTTCTGCAATAGTGTTTCCTTCTGTAATGACTAGACATTGGTCGGTTGTACGAGTCGTGACTCATTCAGACTGTAGACATTTCAACATAACATTTCATTGTTGTAGCACTGTTGAATTCACCCTGTCTCTGCCAGAGTGGTAGGACAGAAACTGACCCCTGCACTCACTCATTCAATCCATCGCACATTTCCCAGCCCAACCCTTTCCCTGTTGACTGACTCTGAATGGCGTGACTTTTGGACTATAACGGACATTCCCTGGTGCCGGAGCTACAAACCTTGAAGCCAATTAATGTGATTTTTTTTCATTCAATTGAACAGTGATTGTTGATGAGTGAATCTTGGATTAAGTGTGTTTAGTGTTTAAATCTGGGAAAGTGTATGGTGAATCCGAAATATGGCTTTGAATCGAATATTGATATAATTTGAATGGCTATTGTTTAATTTTGTATATACTGCTTTGTGTAGTAGTAGTAGACACTTTTTCATTCTTCTTCTACAATACATGGTACCTTTTCAGCTGCACTTCTGTCTCTGAGTCTCATTGAATTCTGTGCATCAGTTCAATCATTCCCTCCTACCTGTTCCTAGAGTTTTCAAGCCATATAGCCACTAGTCCACACGCAATGTCAGCTAATGTTATTTATAAATACGAAGTACTGGCTACACACAGTGATAATTATACATTTCAGGGACACATTGTCTCGGTATAGTCGCTGTCCATGCCAGCCTGTCTCCATGTGTCCATCTCTCCTCTCTCATCTCTTAAGTTTCCACACTGACTGCTTCTATCACCCGGGATGGTTGGGTGGTGAGCAGGCAGACACACACACTCACTGCCTCAACCTTCCCTTCCCTGTACATTGACATTTATGTTACCTACAGAATAAACCATGTTTTGGGGAGATTATATTTCTTCTCACTGGTGTTTTAATGACTAATCTTGCAGGAAGAGTTTTCCCCCAAAATGAAAGTTCAGTCTCTATCTACTCACTCCCATACTGATGGAAAGATGAGAGAAGTTTCATTCCAAAGCGTTTGTGGAGCTTCACAGCAAAATCGCGTTGCAGGATTCTCCCAAACAACTGAAGAAGATGAGGACATGTTTTAAAATAAAAAAACAACAACTGGAACCATAAAATGACTCCATACAGCTTGAACAGCCGAATCCAAGTCCACGGAGTCCCAGATATCCTGATCAAATCAATTTTAAAAGATGTTATTGGCACTATTTTTTTAAGCTGAAATCTTCGCTGTAGCCTCTGAGCTAAAAGTGTTAGCATGCACCCTGTCTGAGGAGGCTGCATGACTTCTGATGTTTGTGGATCCTAACATTTACCAGCATATCTCAGTGTGCATGCTAATGCTCTTAGCTTAGAGGCTATGTGAAGATTCAAGCTTTATGAAGTGAATAAATAACTTTCTTTTTTTCTTTAATCGGTTTGGAATCTCTGGATTTCTTTAGACCTGGATTAATTACCTTTAAGCACACATTGGCTGTGTCTGAAATCATTCACAGTGTGTAGTCCACTAAATGGTGTGTTTGTCCTTTTTACAGTGTTGTTCCAGTGTTTTCTGGGAATGTTAACACTCTATATAATAAACTCAAATAATTCCACAATGCATCAGTCACTCACTGAGTGCAAGTGCAATCATACATTGTGCAGACAGTGGAATAACAGGCTAATTAAGACAACTACATGTCTGAATTTTCTCTTAGATCTTGCCATCTGACAACATGAGGTGTTGGGCCATAGCAGCCATCTTCCAATAAGACACAACAGGACCAATGTAAATGAAATGTTTTTATTGGTTTAATGGCTGGGACAGAGATTATAACAATTTATAATAATAATAATAGTAGTGATAATAATATTAATAATAATAGTAGTAATAATAATAATGATAATATTAATAATAATTATAGTAGTAGTAATAATATTATTATTAATAATAATAATAGAAGTAGTAGTAATAAAATAATAATAGTAATCATAATAATAATAGTAATGATAATATTAATAATAGCAGTAATAAAAAATAATAATAATAGTAGTAATATAATTATAATAGTAATAATAATATTATTAATAATAATAGAAGTAGTAGTAATAATAATAATAATAGTAATAATAATAATAGTAATGATAATATTAATAATAATAATAGTAGTAATAAAAATAATATTAATCATAATAATAGTAATAATAATTTTAATAATAATAGTAGTAGTAATAATTATAATATAGTGATAATATTATTAATAATAATAGTAGAAGTAGTAGTAATAATAATAATAATAGTAGTAGCAATAATAATAATAATAGTAATTAATTCAATTTAATTCAATTTATTTGTAGTGCGCCAAATCACAACAAAATTTATATTGAAAAGAGCAGGTCTAGACCAACTCTTCATTCTAGAGAGACCCAACACCCCACCATGAGCAAGCACTGGGCGACAGTGGCGACGAAAAACTGCCTTTTTTAAAAAGGCAGAAACGTTGAGCAGATCCGAGACTCAAGGTGGGCGGCTTTCTGCTTTTACCGGTTGGGGTGAGAGAGATAGAGAGAGAGAAAGGTTGGTAGGGAGAGAGAGAGAGAGAGAGAGAGAGAGAGAGAGAGAGAGGCGAAGGGAGAGGGAGGGGGGAAAGGGAGGGGGAGGGAGGGAGTGGGGTGGGGGGACACAGACATGTTCTAACACAATAATAATAACAGCTATTAAAAACGAGGGATTATAGTTTGTAGTATTTACAATAACTACTACAATAACAACACTGATAATAATGATAATACTGATACTGAAGTTGATAGTAATATTAATAATAATGATAATAATAATAATAATAGTAGTAGTAGTAATAATAATAGGAGTGATAAAAATAATATTAATAGTAATGATGATGATAATAATAATAATAATAGTAGTAATAAAAATAATAATAATTGCAAATCAACTAAACAAAAGAGAAAACACAATAAATCAGAAATCACAATGACAAAACAGGAAAACACAACAAAATCACAAAAGGAAATCAAAAAGCATGACATTAACTTCTACCAGTAAAGGAAGGTAGCTGCTACTGACAAAGATTGTCATTGACTGGACGGATGCACTGGCTGTATTTCTAACAGGAAGAAAATGTGACATACACCAGGATGGGGGAATCAAAAACATGAAGATGTATTGTACGGTGGCCCTGAAGTGCAAATAACTATGACAAATACATCTTAACAGTTTTGATTCCCCCATCCTCAAGACTTTGCTGTTTTCCTTTGCCAGGAAAACAATATGGCGCATTTCTTTCCTATTAAAAAGAAGACCAGTACAACTATCCAATCAGTGACCATCTTTGTCGATACCAGGTACCTACCTTTTCAGGTGGAGGTAATGTTGCTGTGCTTTTTGATTAGTGGTTGTGTTTTCCTATTTGTCGTAGGAATTTCTTGGACTGCAGGGCCTCCGTTGGATTATCTGAGCCAGGGGTGATGCTTCAGAGCCTCCAGGCTGGGTCGGGCAGCTGGGCGCTTGTTGAGACAGGTTAGGAGAAAATCCTGGCAGTCTGGACAGACAAACAGGAATAATATTTTAATATAAACATGTGCTCTGTGTTTCTGGCTGTGCTTGATTCTACGGTATGTGCTGTAATGACTTACCAAAGGAAAGGTCGTCATGGACACAAACTTCGTCCCGGATGATTTCAGTGGTGTTTTGGAAGGGGAAATCCAAATGTAACATGAGAAACACCACTGCACCGAGCTGCCACACCGTCGTTGGTTCAGCGCTGTAGTATCCATGTATGAACCACTCAGGGCTGGTGTACAAATCAGTTCCTACAACACACACAGCCGCACAGAGACAAGGTTAATGGTGAGGGATGGAGGCAGAGGACAGAGACAGCAAAGATGCTGCATTGGCTCAGAGACCAGGGCTGAAGGAAAGACAGCCTACCTTGTGGTGTAGCGTAGATCTCCTCAGTAAGAAATGTGCCACAACCAAAGTCGATAATCCTGATGCGTGGACCATCAGGGCCGGTTTCACACAGGATATTTTCAAGCTTTATATCCCTGTGGAAAACACCGTTGGACTGGATCTCACTGAGGGCATCCACCAGCTGTTTGACGATGATCTGAGGCAGAGAAAAACAGACATGCAGACTGTGTGACAATGGTGCTTGGACATATTTAAACATGGAAATGCACCTGGCATCAGCTACTTACTTTAGCCTCATGCTCCGGAAGGCTGGAGTCTGTGGAGAGCACATACTCGCACAGGTCCATGCAGGGGACTGGCCTCTCCAGGATGAGGATCAGCTCATCCTTCTGGTCGTACCAGTCTAGCAGGGCCACGACTCCACTGGTACCTCCTGATGCTTTTCTCAGTTTCAGCATCAGAGCCACCTCCAGGGGGACCATCCTGTTTTTCGCATCCACAAACTTTATACAAAAAGGGAAAGAGGATTAAAGATTAAAACTGCTTTAAACAAGATGAATATGTGCATCAGTCTAAAAATTGAAATGTCAAGAAATGTTATGAAAATGACCTAAATAATGTCGAAGGTAGGAAGATGAAGAACTTACCATTGGTAATTGCGTGGTGCCACCCTGGGGAATATGTTTAATGGCCACCTACAGGACAGAAACACAGATATTTAGTTATCTTATACTACATACAGAGTGGCAACATCAGCCATACATGGCATGTGTCGGAGTCTTACAGGAAGGTTGTCGTGTCGTCGGTGGCCAGCAAAGACGGATCCGTTGCCTCCTTCACCCAGTAGTGCCCCCTGCACGTACTTGGCTTGAAAGGCATCTAACAACAAAACACACACAGGAACAGTTAGATTATACTCGTCCTCAACATTCTGGATTGAACTTAGAAACTAATCATAGTAATAGCAGTATTGATTTAAAATGTAGTCTTATTTCCAATATAAACCCAAAAGCCGAGGCTAAACTCAAAGAATCTGATGACCTTTTGGACATTTGGGCAGGCTGCTAGTTAGCTTAGCTTAGCATAAAGACCGGAGAAAGGGAAAACGTTGTGTTACCTCCCTTTGAGCACGAGAGATATACATAGACTCACAAGAGACACATTTAAATGAGAATGGTACTAATTGATGCAGCAGGGGCTGAGATATCCAGACATTTGGTCTCTAGCATGGGTCAAAGTGCAAATCCTACATTTCCCATAATGCAGCTCACTAGCATCTTTCATGAGACACCCCTCCTCCTAAATTCCCATTTCGTTCAAACACCATCATTACATCATCAGGGTTATTTCACCAGCCTTTGGTCGTCATATAGAGTAAACTAACCTCTGCTATTGGTGGGAGCAGTTGTCGCTGAACAGGAGGTGCCAGGTTTGGTGTAAGCGAAGGCGTCAGTGGGGGCCTGGTGACTAGAAGCCTCAGACGGATGGCGGTGCCTTCTCCTCTCATGTCTCCTCCTGCTTCTCCTCCTCCTGCTTCTCCTCCTCCTACTCCTACTCCTCTTGTCACTCACACCTTTTAAAACATTTGGGTGATTTCAGTAACATGAATGTTTCAGCAGAAGTCTGATTTCAGAGAACAACAGATACATTTTTGTCTCATCTAACCTGTATGGTCATGTGGGTCAGTGTACATTGCACTGGTTGATGGTCGGCTGGTCTGACTGGAGCTCCGAACTCTCGTCCTTCTCCTCTTGTGGGGTCTTTCAGGATTTGCATCTGCAGTTCTCTTGAAACCCATCTTGGTCTGATGTGATCTGTCTCCAGGTAGGGGTCCTGCAAAAAACATGAAAAGATCGTTTTGTTTGCTGCATGTGCTGAATGTAAACGACCTCATCTACTGTCTGAGTGACTTCACACACCAAATTAAATTTAAATATATCCCATAGAATTGTGAACACGAACAGCCACTTATCATATAAAGTTATATTTAATATAATATAATATAATATGATATAATGCAATATAATATGATATATTATATTATAATATAATATAATGAAATATAATATAATTTAATATAATATAATATGATATAATATTATACTATATTATATCATAATATAATATAATGTAATATAGTGAAATATAATATAATTTAATACAATATAATATTCTATCATATCATAATATAATATAATATAATGAAATATAATATCATATTAAATTATATTATATTATACTATATTATATCATAACATAATATAATATAATGTAATATAGTGAAATATAATATAATATAATATGATATAAATAATCAGTTATGTGCAGAAAAACAAAGTATGTGATTTCCAACACAAAGATAAACTTTTCATTATATTATGAACAATTAATGTTGGTGGGATTCAAACCAGGGACCATTTTATTATTTCTATGTCTCCTGGAAAGCAAACAGAGCGACACACCGCGCTGTCAGTTTTTAACAACTATAATCTGTCGAGATCACGTAAACAAAATGGTAAAAATCTCAAACAATTAGTGTTCTACATGAACGGGTAACGGCCTTCACAAATAATAGATTTGATATTAATTTCCACGCGTGTTCAAAATATCTTGGGGGCATTAAAAGGTTTTGGGAAAAGGGGTTGAAACGTGTCACCATACTATGAAATCATTTTAATTATCAAGCTGTGTGAAAAGACGGCAGCGATCGTTACATAAAAATAAAAGGCGCAGCCAAAATTAAAATCTTGAACTCACCGAGTTGTCCACTGGAGGCTGAACACAGATGGAAATCAGTCCTGAGTTGTAAAACTTTGCTCTCAAACTGAAAAAGTTCACCGATGAAGAAACGTGTCTGAAGCGTGTCGTCGTCTGTTAGCTAACGAGCTAGCTTTCCTATCAGTTAGCTAATACGTTCAAGTCCACCAAATCAAATCAAAAATAAACACATTACGAAGTTTCATGGTTCCGGAAACAGAAACAGTCACGCGATGTTTCATTATATTAAACGTGTTTATGGCTAAAACTACGGAGCCCCTCTGGTGACATTGGGGGAAAAAATACTATCGCGTGACCACGCGCTATGTTGTGCCCAGAACATATTAGACCTATCTCCATGCAGTCACTGTTCATTGTTGCTTTTGCCACTTTGCTGGGTTCTTGCAGACTTGTTACTTTATTTGACACCTGCACGATGTGATCAAACTGTATATTTGCTGCGCTACACCTGCTCCGTGCGCCAGCCCAACATGCGGGACGTGCACTCACTCTGCGTCTCCATTCATCTGACTCTCGCTGTCTCTCCCATCTACACACACCTATGCTACGACAAGCACACTGGCTGAAGTCACCATGTTCACAGACTGCGTACCGAGTACAGAGGATTTAGAGATTTCTTGTAACACTACCCCCACTCTGGATCATAATTACACACTAATTTCAATCCAGCACAGTAACAAAATTAAAACAATGGAGTGGTAGGATAAAATGCAACCTCTCAGTGATATAAAGAGTCCATTTCCTCGTTGTGCGTACTTCATATTTAAACATAAGAAAATCTGTAAAGGAATTACACTCCATATCGCCATGTTACAGCTAAATATAAATAATATCCTGTGTAATAGGTGATGTTGCATTTTCCTTTACAGCTTCAGCCAGTAATTTGTGCACATCGTACTTAATTAAGGCTATAATTAACAAATGCCATCTGTTAAATGTATAATGCTGAGTGTTTTTATTTTGAAGGTTTCCCAATATGTGTTTTTATGCACAAGTCCAATATGTGAGCTCATTTCACCAGTCTAATGTGGCCATTTGTTTCCCTGCAGTGGAATGCCAGTAGATTGGCTGGTGAAGACCATGCAGAGTCGAGGGCTGGAAGTGTTTACCCAGAGGTTCTCTCACACGCTGCCCTTCCCTGATGCAAACAAAGAGAGATATGTGAGTTTGTGATAGAAGACTTCGAAAATGTTTCTGTAAAGGACACACTTTTGCTCACATTTCTACTTTGAACTGGGGGGTTTTTCTTAGTATTTCTACGGCTATCCATGGCCCATCTTCATCTTATCCCTTCCTTTCTCCTCTCAGATGGTCAAAGGCACAAATGTATATGGGATCCTTCGGGCCCCCAGAGCTCCACGGACTGAGGCCCTGGTGCTGAGTGCCCCCTGCACCGCAGGCGACGGCAACAACCAGGCAGTGGGGCTGCTACTCGGCTCAGCACAGTACTTCAGGAGTGAGTACAGAACCCACAGCCCTCTACACTATTTGAATGGCATTGCAGCGGTATTCCTTGCTTTAATGACTGCTGTGTTTTTCAATAGGTCAGATTTACTGGGCCAAAGACATCATTTTTCTCGTTAATGAGCATGATCTGATTGGTATGCAGGCCTGGTTGGAGGGCTACCACCACACCAACACTACAGGTAATCACCAGTATTCACCCTGTTCAAAAAGGATCAACAAATGTCCCAGAGAGTATAGAGTTATTTTCCCAGCATGCATTCATGTAGAGACAGACTACATTTCTCAGCTAACATTTTTCTGTAATGGTGCATCCAGGTACGGACTGGACTCCACTTCAAGGCTGTGGTGGTTCAATTCAGGCAGCTCTCTCCCTGGAGCTCAGCAGTGATGTCGTCACCAGTCTGGATCTAGTACTGGAAGGTCTCAACGGCCAGCTCCCAAACCTGGATTTAGCAAACCTGTTCTATGCTTTCTGTCAGAAGTCCTGAGAGTTCTCTGCACCATCCAGGGCAAGGTGAAAACTTGTCATGAGATGTAGTTGAAACATAACACATTTTTTCTTCTGCCAAGTGTTCAATATGAAGAATAGTTGGATAACCTGAGGTTGTCTGGGTGTGGGATCATTTTTAATCTTGCATCTATCTGCGGATATTTCTACAGCTGCAGAGGAACGACTGGGACAGTGTATCGGGCTACAGCCAATCAGTCCAGACCATGATGCTGATGGTGATGAAGCAGGCCAGTGGTCGGCCTTGGGGGGGGATCATGGCCTTTTCCTGCGATACCACATTGTGGCCGCCACCATCAAGGGCATCAATAGTTTCTGTCAGTACAAGACTGACGCCACGACCTTCGGAAGGTCAGAACATGTGTTTTCTTTTAGTTTTATGTTCTTAGTTGCCTTTTTTTTCCAGATCTCACCTTCATAACCAGTTTTTGAGTATCTGCTTTTGTTGTTTCTCTTATTTTTGTTTTTGAATATCCTCCAGACTCCTGGAGGGAATGTATCGTAAGCTGAATAACCTCCTGGAGCGTCTACACCAGTCCTACTTTTTCTACCTCATGCTGTCGCTCACTCAACCAACCCCCTTATTTTCACTGGATTTAGATTGACTCATCTTCTGTCCAGTCCAGACGTGTAACACATCCTCCTCCTCCAGAAACTGGATGATATCCAGTCTGCACAGCACCAGTGTGAAGTCTTTGGGCTTGAAGTCCGTCATGCCTCTTACTGTTTTGGCATGTACAGACTTATTATGGGTACCAATAGTCTCTCTGCTGTAGTGGTGGCCGGTTAGAACCTGTTTTTGAGGTACAACAGGTGGAGATGTTTATCCAGATTCTGGGTCATTAATTGGACCAAAAATTGAGGGGTGCGTTTTCAAATCCCTCGAGTGTACACTTTATAACTTACAGTAATTAAATACCGTGCTGGAAGCTATGGTTTTACAATATCAATTAGAAATATATATATTCTAGTTCTAACTTTGCAAAGCTTATATTGAACTTTTAATAAAGTTTGAAAATGTATCAGGCAAAAAAAAACATCTCTCAATTTGTCATCAAATACAACAACACCACCACAAACTAAAACCTTCATAAACAACAACATATAGTTGAATTAGTACCTTTCTGATGATGTCAAGCTAAACATTATCATGGTAAAGGCAGAATTTGTGGCTGAGCCTTTGCATTGGATTACATTACATTTCACAGGTGTACCTAATAATAAAGTGGCCTCTGAGTGAAGTGTATCACAATATGCATAAATGTAGGGAAAATCAGATTTTTCTTTGTCAGTAATTTTATTTTAGAACAACATATAACATTTTAATTGATCTGTTAAATGAAGAAGGCCTAAAGACATGATGTTTGTCACCCCTAGATGCAAGGTTCACGCAGCCGGACTCGTCACGATCGAGCCCTTATCAACTGTCAGTACAGCATGGCCACGTTCAGCACAGCACAGAGGAAGAGGAGGCCACATGGCGACCGCAAGTCCACTGAGATGAGCCTCCACCTGAAGCAGACGTTTGAAGCCGCCGTGATGACCCAGCTGTACCCACGCTCTCAAATAGACATCTGTGTCAAGGTTAGTGTTGAACAGTCAGAGGTGGATTTGATGTGTTGGCTTTTATAGACGTTGGATCACTTTAATATGAGGATTGTTTTTATTGTGCAGAAAAACATTAAAACTTTCCTTTGTAAACAGAGTCTGCAGTCAGATGGAGGGAACTACAGCGTGTGCGTGAACGCTGCCACCCTGGCGGTGATTGATGCCGGAACACCCATGCGGGACTATGTGTGTTTGCACGGTCGGGTTTGTGGATGAGACACCCCTCGCTGACCTTTGCTATGCGGAGGAAAGTGGGGGAGTGAGCTCTCTTGCTTTAGCACTGTTGCCCCACGGTGGACAGATTGCTCTTCTGCAGATGGACCCCAGACTACACCAGGACCACTTAGAGGCTCTGATCGAAGCGGCCGTGACTGCTTGTAAAGGTGTGAGTAAGGTGCTGGATGAGGTGGTGCGACAACATCTCCAAGAGTTTTCTGTGCTCTCCAGACACTGAAGCAGGGAGGAGAGTAAATGTACTGTACACTGTGGTTTGGTTAGAGACCAGACAGCGTTATTGGACTGAATAGAGAAGAATTCTGGGAGAATGTTGCAGTTGATTTTTTTTTATGTATACATGGCAATTATAGTTCTGTACGTTATATATACATACACGTGTTGAAGCAAACAATAAATTGTCAACCCTGCATCATTTGTGTGTTGCTTTTGATTTGTTAATTTGTAAGTGGTTGCATTATTTAAAGGTACAATCTTTAATCTCAATGCAAATAAAATACATAGTATTTTTGGTTATTAATGTTTTTGATGCTGTTAAATGTGTCTTTATCAGCATTGTTTTTCAGCTGCGCTGAAACTGGGCTAAATACAGATGAAAATTTGGATGCAAATGCTCAACATTGTGTCAGGTCCAAACACCCAACTAGCCTCTGAGCGGTCGGCAAGTGAAAGAAAACAACAACAACAAGGTTCTCCTGAACTTTGCATGCAAAGGGAAGTCCGGTCAGATGTGTAGTTAGCACTCTGCTCCACGGAAGCTTCGTCGATTTCCCTTTGCACAGCTCTTTTATTCTTTACACACAAACAGATTACAAAATACGTGATCGTATAGTCATTGGTTAAACACAAGTAGAAATCAGTTACTAGGCGGAGTGTAAAAAGACAATGTCGGTGTGATTCTTTTATGCAATCTTATTAGGCCATGTGTCTGTTATTTGACTCATCTTCTTCACCCTTGTTTATGAACTTTCTGTTCCTTGCGATAGTCTCACAAACATATCACAAGATTATTCCTCCACAAGGACCTTGAACACTCCTCTGCAACCCTTTAATCGCTGGCACTTCTGACGCAGAAGAGTGTTCGTGCTTTAGTCAGACAACATATGATTATATCCAAAATGATAACATGTATGTACAGTTTCTTTTTCCAACACATTGTAACTGAATCAGATTTCTATGCCTCTGCCCAAGTAGGCTCATAGGATTACTGTGGGTTACCGTATGTCACAAAACTGGTGGACACAATTCATTGGAATTTCACACATGCTTTGTAGAAACCATAAAGGTGTGTATCTCATATTGGTTTCTTAAATTTGCTTAATCTTAGGCACATTTCTTTGGGGGCTATTATCCATCCATTGAGTTTTTCCAGTAGCAGAGGCATCTGTGTCCTCAGAGTCACCCCAACATCCAAAATCACGGCCCTGACAAATTGGCAGGAATGCCTGCTGGAACGTAGCACAACATGGATGTGATAGCAGTGTTCTTTTTATGTGAAAGTGCAATAAAAATATTTTTGTTACTAAAATCAATGAATGATTATGAATAATTGTGATGTCCAGACTCCACAATTTGGGACAAACTCCTCATTGATATCAGGAGAGTAGAAATTCTATACATCTTCCATTGCAGATTGAAAACTTGCCTGCTCAGACTTCAACTTGTCTCATGTCTCTTACTGTTGACTCCACCAACTGCCCATGTCTGTCTGTCTGTCTGTCTGTCTGTATATTAGACATCTCAAAAAGTTACAGTATAAACAGATTTCAATGTAATTTTGAGGCGGGATGAGTTTTAGGCCAAGGAAGAGTTGATTTAACTTTGAGGCAGATCCAGGTCTGGTTGTCCATGCAGAATTAATTTGTGAATTTTCCCAGTAAGTTATAAATATAATTAATAATAAATAAGCCATAGACTGCATGCAAAAGGTTAACATGTATGATTCAGAAACTAACATCCTTATTTTATCATTTAATTTTCATTACAAATTAATAGTTGACTTTTTGTGTGGAAACATCTACAGGAGATGCAATGATTTGCGTCACTACTTCACTTTCCAATGTTTCACCATATGTAACTAATTAGTATAAGCACTTAACAGCTCATGTAGGCTTTGCAGCTGAAGACTCTGTATGCACCTTTATCATCCAACCTTTACCTGGGCAGTGTTCTGTCCCATACTATGTCTGCTCTGTTATCTGTGAGCTGCATATCAAGGCTATGTGGTAGAACACACTGTGAATAAAACCATGCTGATTCCTTCTCTCTTTGTCACTTGTGATGAGACGCTGTCCCCACATTTGACCTTTCTGCAGAAATACCTTGTTTGTGCTCATTTAATAATGCTCACAAAATACAGTTTCTTCATTTTAACTCTTTTTATTATTAAACAGCCAACATTTAGACTAACAGACTACTTCAAGGTCTTCTTTTTACGCTGAAACAAGCGTGTCCAGAAGCCCTTCCAGAAACCCTTCTTCTTTTTCTTGGTTTCTTCCATTGGGACCTCCTGAAAAGAAAAAGACAACATGTTTGAGTTCTCATCCAAAGGTCTCGCTCTAGGTTCAGGGGGCTTACTGAGCCCCTTAGTGGCCGGAGCCAACATGTAGGGATTTAAATGTCTATATTTTATAACACAGAACCAGAGATTACAGCTGATACACTTTTTGATATGATCCAATAATGGACATACTCTGTTTAATTAGTAGCACCAGCACTTCAAGCTGCACCTGCTTCTGTCACTGTGCCAAAAACTGATGGTATACCCCATTATATATATCAGTCTTTGTGTAGATTATTTTATATAATGCACAGGCTGGTATCCTGATTATTAATTCTAGTTTAATAAAATTACACATTAAATTGATTTTAATTAGTATCCCCAACCTTGAAACTGCACTTATGATCTGAAGACTTCTAAATTAAAGAATTAAAATCTAAATATGCTGTGAGGCAGCTTACCTGTGGCTGTGTGCTTTCCTCTTCAGTCCTCTGTTCCTCTTCCATCTGAGTGATTGACTGCAGGTTTGCCTCTTCCTCGAGAAGCTGCTGTTTCAGGTTGCCTTCTTCTTCAGCAACCTTCTCATTCAGCTTCTCCTCCAGCTCAGAGAACACATTCCTGTGGCTCTCTTCTAACTCTGAAAGCTGCTTTTTCATGTTGGCCTCCAAGTCAGCAAACTTCCTCTTAAACCTGTCCTCCTGCTCAGAGAGGTCCTTCTTGTTGTTCTCCTCTTTCCTGGAGAGCTGCTGCATCTGATCTTCTCGTCTATCAGCAAGCTCTTGCTCAACCCTCTCCATTCGTTTGGCAAACTGGTTATTAAACCTCTCTTCTTGCTCACACAGCTCCTTCCTGAAGTCATCTCCTGCCTGGGAAAGCTCCTGCAGGTGTTGTTCATCTCTCTCAGCCTGCTGCCTTTTCAGTTCTTGCACCTGAAGTTGGGCCGCCTCCAGAGCTGACCGAGTGTCATGCAGCTGCTGCAAAGTGTACTTGTAACCTTTGCAGAGCTTGCTGTCCTTCTCTTCCTGATGCATAGGGACCTTGCAGAGCTCTCTCTTTTCTTCATGCTCCAAATTCTGTTGTTGGAAAAATGAAATAAAAATTATATTAATGATGGATAACAGTAGCACATAAAAGTTACAGGGAAATAAGTTACAAATTAAATAAATTACTATAAATTAAGCAAAAGCCACACAGTAAAGATGAGTTTTGAGAGTTGATTTAAAACCCAGCAGTGAACTTCAAATCAATTCTAAAACAGACAGGCAGCCAGTGGAGGGAATCATTTTTTGTGCAATTATATAAACACTGGAATTACCATTTCGCTAAGCATAGCATTGGTTGGACAGACAGATTGTAAAACTTTGCTTTTAACATCTATTTCATGGCCACCTACCTTCGAAGTCTTGTTTTTTTTGTCTCGTCTTCCTTGACGAGCTCCTCTCTTCAATGTCGGCTGCATTTTCTGCTCCGACGTCGGAGATACTGGTGCGACATTATCTTTAGCAGCCTTTGGTCCGTTGTTTACCTCCGGCTGCCGCTGAGAGAAGCGCCTTGTGGGCTTTGAGCTAGCGGTGGTCATGCTAGCTCCGACAATACCCTTTGGCTCATGGACAGGCATCGCAACCGTAGCCACGGACCTCTTATCCACCTGAACCGGGGAGCTACTCTTTGGGGTTTTGTCTGCGTTGCCAACGATCTCACTCCAGAGCCGAGGTTTCGACTCTGCGGGCGTTGAAGCGACAGCAGCTGTAGCATCCTTTGGTCCGCTTTTTGCCTCCTGCTGCCGCTGAGAGACGCGCCATTCGGGCTCAGCTGTATAAGGAGAGTCAGAGTTAGCAATGAAGTAGAAAGTTATTTGATAAGGTGTTACACTTTGCTTCAACATAGTGCAGACAAGAGTAAAATATCAGTAAAGTTCAACCTGTTACGTCCTATGAGCCACAATATCACAATAAACACGAAGAAATAGATAAAGGTGTAATATCTATATTCATAAGTAAAACATTACCGTACAACGATATTGGCTGCACCAGATTGTCATATAATAAACAACCTAGGAGCAAATAGTTTGAAAATAGTTACCTTTTGAGCTAGCGGTGGTCATGCTAGTTCTTACAGTAGCCTTTGGCTCACAGACAGGCATCTTGACCGGAGGCACGAACCACGTATCCACCTGAACTGCGGAGGTAGCCTCTGAGTTTTCCTCTGCTTCTTCAACCATGTCACTCCAGAGCCGATGTTTTGACTCTGCGGGGGTTGAAGCGACTTCATCCTCAAGGGGCTTCTTTGTCTCCGGCGCTGGTGGTTTGTAGACAGACTCTTGTTTCTGCTTCTGATTAGCTTGTCGCGGCTAACAAACACAGACAGAAAACACAATGTCAGTAAGTTTTTTGTCCTCTTGTTTGTGGTAAAGATTAGACGTTTTGTAAAGTTCAAGCTTGTGTTATTACACACAAGTATGAGCAGAAACTATATTTAACCCTTTGATGAATCCAGTGTTTATTGTAAATAACAAATAAAAAAAGAAAGAAAGAACAGTAATCTCTCTAAATACAGTGGTTACTAAAATGTGTCTCCAGGTTTGAGCATCTTACCTTTCTAATCCTGACTTGTCTTTGCTCCATGGTTCTTCAGATTATTGTGATGGATCCAAATAAAATAGTGTAATTGAACTCAGGTATGGTGTCCTGTGTGTATCTGTCAAGATACAATCTGACCGTGTTTATATAGACATTTCCTTTGAAGTGTCTATTGACATGTAGTGTAATGTGCTATGACGTCATTTGGAACGGTTATCATGGAAACGTCAAAGCCATCACGGTGACAGGCTGTGTGCGTGTTCGCGTAGTGTGTTTCCGGAAGTTCTGTGACATCGCGAGAGTGCACGTCCCACATGTTAGGCTGGCGAACGGAGCAGGCAGATACAGCGCAGCAAATACATAGTTTGATGACATCGTGCAAGTGCAAAGTAAAGTACCAAGTCTGCAAGAATCCAGAAAACTGCCGTTTTTTATTTCAGCGCCGCTTGTTTGTTCATACTCTTTAAATTTTATATTAATCTTTTTAAACAACTAAATCTAATAACACGTAGATGTACGGAGCCCCTCTGGTGACTTTGGGAAAAAAAATAATAATGCGTGGCCATGAGATACTAACGCGTGGCCACGAGTTAAGTATCTCTTGGCCAGAACATATTAGACCTATTGTCATCTCCATGCCATCACTGTTCATTGTTGCTTTAGCCACTTTGCTGGGTTCTTGCAGACTTGTTACTTTATTTGACACCTGCACGATGTGATCAAACTGTATATTTGCTGCGCTACAGCACCTGCTTCGTGCGCAGGTGCGCTCCGGCTGAAGTCACCATGCATATTACGCACACAGACTGCGCACCGAGTACAGAGGATTTAGAGAATTCTTGTAACACTACCCCCACTCTGGATGATAATTACACACTAATTTCAATCCAGCACAGTAATAAAATTAAAACACTGGAGTGGTAGGATAAAATGCAACCTCTCAGTGATATAAAGAGTCCATTTCCTCGTTGTGCGTACTTCATATTTAAACATGAAACCTGACATCGCATCCACTTTTGACAGGTGTTTCAAACAAAATCTGCATCAAGTCTGACACATAAGTGGGGATGTTTTCCCATAGAGAATGATATAGATTGACATCAAATGATGTTACCATACAGAAAACAGATTGGAATCTTGCTTTTAGAGCCATTTTACTGACAGAGCTGAAAAGAGGATTATTTCTACCTCATTTGGTGGAGCAGAAGTAGCATTGTTTCAGACAAAAACATCAGACACTCTGGTCAAACACACAGTCTTCCACTTTCAGCACCCTACCTGTCCATGAAACCAAAGGGACCATAATCCGTTTTATAGACACAATGGCAAAGACCTGTAAGCATCATGACCTGAGGATTAACAAGTCAGATTCCATCAAAACTTTAAAACACAAACATGAAATGAACTAGACTAAACCATTTACATTTGTTTTGGCTGTATGACACTCACCTCTCTGAAAAAAAGGATATTCCTGTCTTTCTGGTTGTTATGAGTCTGCTGGATGGAAGGATAAAAGGTGTCCATGATATAATTCAGCAGCTGAGTGTGAATGTCATGTCGCCCTGCACTGGGACCCTGCAGGTCTGAGAAATCATCCTGGCCCAGGAAGATCTCAAAAGATCCAAATCTTAATAAAGTCAAGAGAGACAAAATAACGTGTCCATATTTCTCCAGAGATAAAACTATGACCAAAGTCTGAAAACACTTTTAATGTTTCCTACCTGATGAAGGACGGGGGAGACGTAGAACCGCTGAGTGTGGATCTCTGCTTGGTCAGAGGCCATGAGAGAGGCTGCACAGGTGCTGGGTATCCCCATGGCTGCCATAGCCTCGCTATGCAGGAACTCCCTGATTCTGGAGCGTAGCACCTTCCTGCCATTACCATCTCTGACGAAATGACCAAATGTTAGTCTGATTGTTCCAGTTCGTGCTCCTTCCTCAGACGGGGATCTGCAGGACTTGGATCTGATTTTGAATTAGGCTTGATTGAATGAAAGGGGCCTGTTGGGCCTTGGTGGAGGTATGTGCTCTACTGAGTGTCATTTTAGTCACAGCATTCAACTACCTCTGAAATATCTAGTTTCTTTTCTTTACACTTCTGTTTGTGTACAATTTGAATAAATGAGCTGTAACATGTTAATTTGTGCTCTCCCTGCAGCCATGTTAAGGCTTAAGAATCACTGTGCAAACATTAGAGATGCTGATCTTCTCTTTTTTTTGTTCTAACTAACTTGGCAAGAAAAAGCATAATGTATATCCCAAAATTTTGAATTTTTTTCTTTTGCCACCACCCAAAATTAGTCTAATCTAATCCAGTTTTAATCTGCATCCCAAACCCAAATCCCACTCCAGTGCAGAAATAAGAAACACATTTTCCACACTGTTTTACATCTGCTCTCAGAGAATGACAGTCACACACACACACACATGTAACCCAGGTCCCATACTCGAAATGGAATATGTTAAGACTGAAATGACTAGACAAATTTAACTGCAGCACATATTCATTTGAACTGTGCTACATGCAGCATTATGAACGATGCATTTTGTTTATTGCACATTGACTTTCTTTACAACATTATCAGAGTGATAAATACAAACACACTGTATCATATTTTTTGTTTCAATGTGGACATTACTGGCTGAGACGGTGATGCAGTAAATGCATAGTTGTAAGAACATTACATTTGGCAATGACACAAACTGTAAAACGTGATATACTATGAAAAAAAGGACAAAATATTTCACAGAAATTAGTCACTTCTTTAAAAGAGACTTAAAACTTTCACATCAAATTCTTGAAACAATGTAAATCCCATAATAATGTAGGTTAGATAATAGGCAGGAAAATCTTTGATATTTTTTGTGTATAACAGCAACACGTTGTCATCGTCTTCTTTACGGTCCAGAGAAGCTGGATTGAGCATCATTGCCAGCGGCCATGCTTATGTCAAGTCCTGTTTGGCAGGTCAGGTTTAGGAAGAAACAAAATCTGGATGAATTCTGTCTGTTCCTGTAAGATGAGAGATATTAACAGGGTGGAGGTTTCTCGTGAGCTGCCACAGTAATGTTTGTGTCTTATCCTCACATACATCTGATATTCACACACTCCAGCTCTCTCCGAACTCTTCAACAGTCCTGGCTCTGGTGCCATCTGGCTTCATCCAGTCGTTCTGCCTTTGACCGTCAAAGTTCCCACACAGACCCCCCACCTTCCTTCTGTAAATGCGTGGTAGAATGATCTCTGCAGGAACAAAATCAGTCATACAATGTCTATTAGCTCAGTGTTTAACTCTCTTCCTGAGAAAATAGCGCATTCATTGATATGGGATGGAATGATTTTATACCCTACAAGTTCAGGACTACTGCTAGACTTGTGAAGATTTGTTACCTGCAGCGCTGTGTCCATTAAACTCCACTGAGAGGCCGAAGTCGGTCTTCAGGTAGATGTGAGAGAAATGTTCATAGATGTTTAGACCAGGACTAGGTGACACAGGAGTATCAGTTCTCCTCCCATCCACCTGGAGGGAGACAGACACGGATTTGTCAATGCACTTGATAATATTTAAGAACATTTGTCTGATCTAGTATTTATTTGTGTATGATTATGTATGCTGTGTGCAGGGAGTTACTAAAATGCAGTCTCAGCCATGCTAAAAGGGTATTAGGGATGTATTGTCAGTCTGTAGATCAGTCAAAAACAAACGTCCTGACAACTGTTAGATGGAGTGGCATTAAATTTAGAAAAGGTCCACACAATATATCATTTCAGCTTTGACAGTGAGCAGCGCATATGTTCAGTAGTCGCATTCTAGAACGTGTGACGTCAAGTAAGGTGAACTCATTGCTCCGTTATTGTAGCAAAACTATCAGCTGTGTAACTGTGTCTCAATTCATGTGTAATCAGATGTGTAAATGTGTCAAATACATATCCATACATTTACAGATCTATCTCTATTTACAGATTTGTCTACACATGAACAATTGTTCATAAACTTACAAATATCAATACGGATTTGGGGATTTATTTTTTGTGTATTTACCAATCTCGTTATGCACACACATATTCTGAATACACATAGATTCCTGTGGACAATCACACTGAAGAAATATATTTTGTTACATATTCTTAATTTTATTATGTCAACTGGCCCACCAAAACAATTTTATCCAGATCCAGATATATTTTCTAATTTGAGTTACGCTGAACTTCAAAACTATATCTGGCTCTAAAATGAATTATAAAAGCAAATTCAACATACTGTTTTCAGTGCACAAATGTCAGTATGCATTTAGGGATTATTAACACATTTAAAAATCTGATATTACAAATACAGATACCTCTGGCACTGTGGGGCGACTTGTAACACCCACCCAGGGACTACAGACTGTGCACTGCCCATAGTAAATGAATGAATGAATGAATGAATGAATGAATGAATGAAAGAAAAAATGAATGAATGAATGAACGAATGAATGAATAAATAAATAAATAAATAAATGACCTCAGATGGCTTAGACTCCGGGATAAATATAATAATATTGCAACTTTTTACGTCCTCTGTCACTGTTTCTACATGTCTTTTCCCCCCTCTGTCTCTCTCATACTCACACGAATGTGTAAAGTACCAATCGGGAAATAACATATGACACAGTATTATTTAGTACATAACACATCATCTGCCTCACTGCTGTCGTTACACCTCACAGACAAAATGTGAAGGAGTGCTAGTTATTTCCCTCAGCGCGTTCACAAATGTTTGTGGGCGGGCAGAAATATGATATTATACCATGAACAAAATATTGTGTCTGGTGAAAAGGTGCCACAGGAAAATGAGATGGAGGGAACAAGATGATTTAAATTTCCCTTGGTACTTACAACAAGCCTCCGTTTCTTCCTCAGCTCCACGGTGTGATTGTACACTCTGATCTTAAGCTCCTTCAGTTTGTAGTTTTCCTCATGCTCCTCACTGTCGTCATCATGGCTATCATCATCATCATCATCATCATCATCATGACTATCATCATCTTCTTCATCATCATCCCTGACTCTGCGACTGTGATCTTCTTCGCTGCTGCTGTCACCATGCTGACTATCATCGTCATCGTCCAGGGTGTGTGTGTTGATCCCCTCGATGTAGACATCTGGAAGGTTGTTTGGCAGGTTCTTTGTCTGGACCAGCACATACGAGTGCTCTCCTTCGAAGTCGTACTTCATTTTATCAAAGGTTCTGTACTCATCTCCCTTGATAGTGCACTCATTGAAGCCTGTGGAGCAACAGGTGAAGAGCAATTCATATGTTACTGATGTAGATGTATGTTTTAGATACACCACAGAGTTAAATGTTGGCATTTACAGCACCTGTAGACTGGCAATAATAGTCGCCCTCCTCATTTTCAAGACAAACAGCATTTCCATCACACTCGTCTTTGTAATCGCAGTTAATCTTCCCCTTGCCATGGTCTTTCTCGCATTCACACTTCTGACTGCAGTGATCGGTGTACCAAACTTCATTGAACTGACAAGAAAGAGAGAGAAAACCTTTATTGGCAACAATGCTGGGGCTCTCAGCAGGTAGTTCTATGTCTTTGAAAACCAACACTGTATATGATTTGTGCTATTGATGATGAGTTAATCTAAACTGTAACTCACCTGACGTATGGCACCATTCCTGTCCACGCATCCACACTGTTGGATAGGAACACAAACCCTCCATTTCTGCACAAAGCCCTCATTGCATACACATCCCTCCACACAACCCCCTTTGTCACTGCAGTTTGGCGGGCCATTCAGGTGTGTGCAGGTGGGACTGCAGGCAGGGATACAAGTGGTGTAATGACTGTTCTGTGGGCAAGAGGGTGCTAGGCAGAGACAGAATATATACTTAGTCATAAGTTTAAAATGGCAAAATACAATGTACAATGCCCAAAGGTGTGGACACACCTTCCCATTCGCTTGAATGGGAAACTGTGTCCCAATGTTTGACTGGTACTGAATATAGGTCTACTGGAGCCATAGCAAATTTGTTTAATGGGACCAAACATGTGAGGTGTAAAGTACAATGAAAAACCCAGCCTAGGTTTAATCAGGGAAATGCAAACTCATAACTTACTTGGCACAGGTGTAACTGATGTCTGTGGTCTTGCTGTTGTTGCAGAGTCTGATATAGCTGTAGTTGTAGACTCAGGTCTGCCTGTTGTTGAATGTGGTTTCATAATGGTCGTTGTAGGTTGTGGTCTTGCTGTTGTTGGTGTTTGTGGAGTAGCTGCTGTTGTAGGTTGTGGTCCAGCTGTTGTGGGCTGTGGTCTAGCTGTTGTAGGTTGTGATCTTGTTGTTGTTGGTGGTTGTGGTCCAGATGTTGATGGTGGTTGTGTTTGAGCTGTAGTTGGAGGTTGTGGTCTCGCTGTAGATGGTTGTGGCTGAATTGTGGTTGGAGATTGTGGTCTAGCTGTTGTTGATGGTTGTGGCTGAACTGTGCTTGGAGGTTGTGGTCTAGCTGTTGCTGATGGTTGTGGCTGAACTGTGCTTGGAGGTTGGGGTCTAGCTGTTGTTGATGGTTGTGGCTGAGCTGTGCTTGGAGGTTGGGGTCCAGCTGTTGTTGATGGTTGTGGCGGAACTCTGCTTGGAGGTTGGGGTCTAGCTGTTGTTGATGGTTGTGGCTGAACTGTGCTTGGAGGTTTGGGTCTAGCTGTTGTTGATGGTTGTGGCGGAACTCTGCTTGGAGGTTGGGGTCTAGCTGTTGTTGATGGTTGTGGCTGAACTGTGCTTGGAGGTTTGGGTCTAGCTGTTGTTGATGGTTGTGGCTGAACTGTGCTTGGAGGTTGGGGTCTGTCTGTAGTATCAGTTCCAGGTTGCTCTGAAGTTTCAACTCCTGTATGCTCTGTTGTTGGTGGCTGGGTTCTAGCTGTTGTTTGGGGTCCAGTTGTTGTTGTTCTTACAGGTCTTGATGTTAATGGTGTATGTGGACTTGATATTAGGTCATTGGGAATAGAAGTTTCTGTGGTTAAAGTTGTTGCTGGTGTTATAGGGGTTTGTGTATCACACTCAGTTGCGGCTGTGGTTGTTGTGGTAGTTGTTGCAAAGGTTGACTGTGTTTCTGATGGGGCTGATGTTTGTGGTTGTGTTGCAGTTGAGCTGTTTGCTGGAGGGAGCTCTGGGCCTTCTGTTGTGATTGGATTGAGGGTTGTAGAGGCAGGGATTATTGGTTTAGCCAGATCTGTAATAATATTTCACAATCAAGTAAGTTGCATAAATTGTCAGTTCTGAAACTTAATGTGCATGCAAGAAATTGAATTACCTTTGCAGTGCCCACGATGAAGTGATACATCATCTATGGCAACATCAGACTGATCATTGGAGCCTCGTCGCCCCTCAAAAATAATCTAAAATTGAGTGTACAGATTAATACTAAAGCACAGTATATCTGTTACAGCACACAGAGTCATTAGTTCTGATCTCACTCATTTATTTATTGTTGTAATTAGTACACTGTGAGTGATTTGCTACAACTTTTGAATGGATGGGTTAAGGCCCATTTATGCACCCTCTACATACATAAATGGACACATCCATCCGTAAACGGTCTATTTGTCGACACCAACATACTTCCCTATGTCCTTTATGTCAACACCTATACAACTGCACGAATACAGTGAAGTTGCAAACGCTTCGACAACAACAAATATGGTGACGGAGGAGTTTGTGATAATGTATCTTGTAAATACAAAACGGCAAAATCGTAGTTAAGGATATACTCAGCGGTGGTCTGTGAAGCCATTAGGTACATGAAGACTTGAGGAAGGTGAGTTTTTTCACTTTCTCACTTCACTTTTTTCTTCTTCGTTGTGTCCGTACATATTGTCATGCCTTGCTTGAATTGTAGCTACACTACCCCCACCCATTTCCAATGGTATTGCTCCTTTTTCGTCCGTCTTGTCCATATCTCTAAGTTCTCTGAAAATGTACCCAAATATGTCTGAAATCAACGCAGAAGATTCCGTCTGTATCCGTATCCATCTTTACTGTAGAGCATAAATAGGCCTTTAGGTGAATCAACACATTAGATTTGGAACTCACCTGATAAGCTCCAGTTGTTGTGAAGTCCACCTGAGCCAGGTGCCACATATTTTCTTGATTGTTCCTTTTCCACCAAACGGCGTCAGCCATTTTGTTCTGGAGCAAGTAGACATGGAGGCCCATTGTATCTGCTGAACCGTACATGTGGTACCAGAACTGCAGACACTGAGGACCCGAGTCAGAACACTCTGAGCTGATGAGCCGAGCCGTGTCTCCATGTGTCGCACTGTTGCCTTCGATATATAGATAGTACCCATCTGGTTGAAGACATAAGAGATAAGTATGTTAAAGTAATGCACACCACGTTTTCTTAGATGATGCTATGATCTCTCATTTAATTTTACATTCAAGGACTGTCCAATTGCATTTGAAGAAGATTGTTGATTGTTGACAATGCAAATATACAGTATTGTAAACTGAAAGACAAAAAATGACTAATTCATATGCAGCAGGTCTACTTGCACATCCTCAGGGGGCAGAAACAAAATATCTAGATGAATTACACCAGGAGCTCTTAATCTACCTTCCTGCTTCAAAAATGGATTGTCCATTAGTTATAGGTGACTGTATCTGATGTCTATCTGGCAAAGAGTGTGCTATTTATTTATTTCGGTGACAGTTATACATCAGCTTTATTTGGTTTGTGTCAGAGGGCTATTTTACCTCCAGAGGTGTGATCTGAAGAAGGGCCAGTCATCATCGTAGGAGTGGAGCCTCGAAGCCTTGTCCAATCAAAAACATCAGTGAGAAGTTGACCCCACTGGCATAGATTTTGTCCAAAATTACAGTCGAGTTGGCAAACTGGAAAGAAAAGTCAGACATATGTTTAGATCACTGAGGCATCACTGATGTGGAAAGCAGAAATTATGAAAGTTTCACCACTAGGGGTGTAAAGTGCAAGTATGGAATTCACACTACATCTGTGTGTGGCGTTGGGCTCTTACCTGAAGCTTCAGAATCATTGTCCTCATTAATGAAATCGGTTGTTGCTTCCACTACGGGAGGTATAGTGACATTTGCTACAGGAGGCTGAGCTGTACTGGGGAGCGGGACAGTAACATTGACCAGAGGGCGCTCTGTAATGACTGGAGCTGTGGTGTTTAAGTCAGGTTTCGGAGGTCTTGTCACAGCATCACCCACATCTGCAATAAATTTAAATAATTGCAAATATTTAAAATAAATTTCAAGGTACACAGCCTTGAAATAAGTGACAATAATTACTTATTCCGTATGCAAGTTTCTTACCAGAGCATCGACCACTATAAAGCTTTACATCATCTATGGACACATCAGACTCTTCGTTGGAGCCTCTACGCCCCTCAATGATGATCTGAGTTCAGGAAAAATATGTTTACTATTATTCATAAGCGGTACGCCGGCATTGTGAACTCACACACAGAGGTGGAGTTGTGACGCCTTGGCTGGTCCAGTTTTAACATAACGAAGGGATCACAGAGAAGGGAATTTGTTTCGGCGCTGTTGCCCAATGCCTGTCTGAAAGTGGCTACTGACTATTTGGTGACAGGTATCTTACCTGGAAAGCTCCAGTTGTTGTGAAGTCCACCTGAGCCAGGTGCCACATATTTCCTTGATTGTTCCTTTTCCACCAAACGGCGTCAGCCATTTTGTTCTGGAGCAAGTAGACATGGAGGCCCATTGTATCTGCTGAACCGTACATGTGGTACCAGAACTGCAGACACTGAGGACCCGAGTCAGAACACTCTGAGCTGATGAGCCGAGCCGTGTCTCCATGTGTCGCACTGTTGCCTTCGATATATAGATAGTACCCATCTGGTTGAAGACATAAGAGATAAGTATGTTAAAGTAATGCACACCACGTTTTCTTAGAAGATGCTATGATCTCTCATTTAATTTTACATTCAAGGACTGTCCAATTGCGTTTGAAGAAGATTGTTGATTGTTGACAATGCAAATATACAGTATTGTAAACTGAAAGACAAAGAATGACTCTTTCATATGCAGCAGGTTTACTTGCACATCCTCAGGGTGCAGAAACAAAATATCTAGATGAATTACACCAGGAGCTCTTAATCTACCTTTCTACTTCAAAAATGGATTTTCCATTAGTTATAGGTGACTGTATCTGATGTCTATCTGGCAAAGAGTGTGCTATTTATTTATTTCGGTGACAGTTTTATTTGGTTTGTGTCAGAGGGCTATTTTACCTCCAGAGGTGTGATCTGAAGAAGGGCCAGTCATCATCGTAGGAGTGGAGCCTCGAAGCCTTGTCCAATCAAAAACATCAGTGAGAAGTTGACCCCACTGGCATAGATTTTGTTCAAAATTACAGTCGAGTTGGCAAACTGGAAAGAAATGTCAGACATATGTTTAGATCACTGAGGCATCACTGATGTGGAAAGAAGAAATTATGAAAGTTTCACCACCAGGGGTGTATAAGTGCAAGTATGGAATTCACACTACACCTGTGTGTGGCGTTGGGCTCTTACCTGAAGCTTCAGAATCATTGTCCTCATTAATGAAATCGGTTGTTGCTTCCACTACGGGAGGTATAGTGACATTTGCTACAGGAGGCTGAGCTGTACTGGGGAGCGGGACAGTAACATTGACCAGAGGGCGCTCTGTAATGACTGGAGCTGTGGTGTTTAAGTGAGGTTTCGGAGGTCTTGTCACAGCATCACCCACATCTGCAATAAATGTAAATAATTGCAAATATTTAAAATAAATTTCAAGGTACACAGCCTTGAAATAAGTGACAATAATTACTTATTCCGTATGCAAGTTTCTTACCAGAGCATCGACCACTATAAAGCTTTACATCATCTATGGACACATCAGACTCTTCGTTGGAGCCTCTACGCCCCTCAATGATGATCTGAGTTCAGGAAAAATATGTTTACTATTATTCATAAGCGGTACGCCAGCATTGTGAACTCACACACAGAGGTGGAGTTGTGACGCCTTGGCTGGTCCAGTTTTAACATAACGAAGGGATCACAGAGAAGGGAATTTGTTTCGCCGCTGTTGCCCAATGCCTGTCTGAAAGTGGCTACTGACTATTTGGTGACAGGTATCTTACCTGGAAAGCTCCAGTTGTTGTGAAGTCCACCTGAGCCAGGTGCCACATATTTCCTTGATTGTTCCTTTTCCACCAAACGGCGTCAGCCATTTTGTTCTGGAGCAAGTAGACATGGAGGCCCATTGTATCTGCTGAACCGTACATGTGGTACCAGAACTGCAGACACTGAGGACCCGAGTCAGAACACTCTGAGCTGAGGAGCCGAGCCGTGTCTCCATGTGTCGCACTGTTGCCTTCGATATATAGATAGTACCCATCTGGTTGAAGACATAAGAGATAAGTATGTTAAAGTAATGCACACCACGTTTTCTTAGAAGATGCTATGATCTCTCATTTAATTTTACATTCAAGGACTGTCCAATTGCGTTTGAAGAAGATTGCTGATTGTTGACAATGCAAATATACAGTATTGTAAACTGAAAGACAAAGAATGACTCTTTCATATGCAGCAGGTTTACTTGCACATCCTCAGGGGGCAGAAACAAAATATCTAGATGAATTACACCAGGAGCTCTTAATCTACCTTTCTACTTCAAAAATGGATTTTCCATTAGTTATAGGTGATTGTATCTGATGTCTATCTGGCAAAGAGTGTGCTATTTATTTATTTCGGTGACAGTTCTACATCAGCTTTATTTGGTTTGTGTCAGAGGGCTATTTTACCTCCAGAGGTGTGATCTGAAGAAGGGCCAGTCATCATTGTAGGAGTGGAGCCTCGAAGCCTTGTCCAATCAAAAACATCAGTGAGAAGTTGACCCCACTGGCATAGATTTTGTTCAAAATTACAGTCGAGTTGGCAAACTGGAAAGAAATGTCAGACATATGCTTAGATCACTGAGGCATCACTGATGTGGAAAGAAGAAATTATGAAAGTTTCACCACCAGGGGTGTATAAGTGCAAGTATGGAATTCACACTACACCTGTGTGTGGCGTTGGGCTCTTACCTGAAGCTTCAGAATCATTGTCCTCATTAATGAAATCGGTTGTTGCTTCCACTACGGGAGGTATAGTGACATTTGCTACAGGAGGCTGAGCTGTACTGGGGAGCGGGACAGTAACATTGACCAGAGGGCGCTCTGTAATGACTGGAGCTGTGGTGTTTAAGTCAGGTTTCGGAGGTCTTGTCACAGCATCACCCACATCTGCAATAAATGTAAATAATTGCAAATATTTAAAATAAATTTCAAGGTACACAGCCTTGAAATAAGTGACAATAATTACTTATTCCGTATGCAAGTTTCTTACCAGAGCATCGACCACTATAAAGCTTTACATCATCTATGGACACATCAGACTCTTCGTTGGAGCCTCTACGCCCCTCAATGATGATCTGAGTTCAGGAAAAATATGTTTACTATTATTCATAAGCGGTACGCCAGCATTGTGAACTCACACACAGAGGTGGAGTTGTGACGCCTTGGCTGGTCCAGTTTTAACATAACGAAGGGATCACAGAGAAGGGAATTTGTTTCGGCGCTGTTGCCCAATGCCTGTCTGAAAGTGGCTACTGACTATTTGGTGACAGGTATCTTACCTGGAAAGCTCCAGTTGTTGTGAAGTCCACCTGAGCCAGGTGCCACATATTTCCTTGATTGTTCCTTTTCCACCAAACGGCGTCAGCCATTTTGTTCTGGAGCAAGTAGACATGGAGGCCCATTGTATCTGCTGAACCGTACATGTGGTACCAGAACTGCAGACACTGAGGACCCGAGTTAGAACACTCTGAGCTGATGAGCCGAGCCGTGTCTCCATGTGTCGCACTGTTGCCTTCGATATATAGATAGTACCCATCTGGTTGAAGACATAAGAGATAAGTATGTTAAAGTAATGCACACCACGTTTTCTTAGAAGATGCTATGATCTCTCATTTAATTTTACATTCAAGGACTGTCCAATTGCGTTTGAAGAAGATTGCTGATTGTTGACAATGCAAATATACAGTATTGTAAACTGAAAGACAAAGAATGACTCTTTCATATGCAGCAGGTTTACTTGCACATCCTCAGGGGGCAGAAACAAAATATCTTGATGAATTACACCAGGAGCTCTTAATCTACCTTTCTACTTCAAAAATGGATTTTCCATTAGTTATAGGTGATTGTATCTGATGTCTATCTGGCAAAGAATGTGCTATTTATTTATTTCGGTGACAGTTCTACATCAGCTTTATTTGGTTTGTGTCAGAGGGCTATTTTACCTCCAGAGGTGTGATCTGAAGAAGGGCCAGTCATCATTGTAGGAGTGGAGCCTCGAAGCCTTGTCCAATCAAAAACATCAGTGAGAAGTTGACCCCACTGGCATAGATTTTGTTCAAAATTACAGTCGAGTTGGCAAACTGGAAAGAAATGTCAGACATATGCTTAGATCACTGAGGCATCACTGATGTGGAAAGAAGAAATTATGAAAGTTTCACCACCAGGGGTGTATAAGTGCAAGTATGGAATTCACACTACACCTGTGTGTGGCGTTGGGCTCTTACCTGAAGTTTCAGAATCATTGTCCTCATTAATGAAATCGGTTGTTGCTTCCACTACGGGAGGTATAGTGACATTTGCTACAGGAGGCTGAGCTGTACTGGGGAGCGGGACAGTAACATTGACCAGAGGGCGCTCTGTAATGACTGGAGCTGTGGTGTTTAAGTCAGGTTTCGGAGGTCTTGTCACAGCATCACCCACATCTGCAATAAATGTAAATAATTGCAAATATTTAAAATAAATTTCAAGGTACACAGCCTTGAAATAAGTGACAATAATTACTTATTCCGTATGCAAGTTTCTTACCAGAGCATCGACCACTATAAAGCTTTACATCATCTATGGACACATCAGACTCTTCGTTGGAGCCTCTACGCCCCTCAATGATGATCTGAGTTCAGGAAAAATATGTTTACTATTATTCATAAGCGGTACGCCAGCATTGTGAACTCACACACAGAGGTGGAGTTGTGACGCCTTGGCTGGTCCAGTTTTAACATAACGAAGGGATCACAGAGAAGGGAATTTGTTTCGGCGCTGTTGCCCAATGCCTGTCTGAAAGTGGCTACTGACTATTTGGTGACAGGTATCTTACCTGGAAAGCTCCAGTTGTTGTGAAGTCCACCTGAGCCAGGTGCCACATATTTCCTTGATTGTTCCTTTTCCACCAAACGGCGTCAGCCATTTTGTTCTGGAGCAAGTAGACATGGAGGCCCATTGTATCTGCTGAACCGTACATGTGGTACCAGAACTGCAGACACTGAGGACCCGAGTCAGAACACTCTGAGCTGATGAGCCGAGCCGTGTCTCCATGTGTCGCACTGTTGCCTTCGATATATAGATAGTACCCATCTGGTTGAAGACATAAGAGATAAGTATGTTAAAGTAATGCACACCACGTTTTCTTAGAAGATGCTATGATCTCTCATTTAATTTTACATTCAAGGACTGTCCAATTGCGTTTGAAGAAGATTGCTGATTGTTGACAATGCAAATATACAGTATTGTAAACTGAAAGACAAAGAATGACTCTTTCATATGCAGCAGGTTTACTTGCACATCCTCAGGGTGCAGAAACAAAATATCTAGATGAATTACACCAGGAGCTCTTAATCTACCTTTCTACTTCAAAAATGGATTTTCCATTAGTTATAGGTGATTGTATCTGATGTCTATCTGGCAAAGAGTGTGCTATTTATTTATTTCGGTGACAGTTCTACATCAGCTTTATTTGGTTTGTGTCAGAGGGCTATTTTACCTCCAGAGGTGTGATCTGAAGAAGGGCCAGTCATCATTGTAGGAGTGGAGCCTCGAAGCCTTGTCCAATCAAAAACATCAGTGAGAAGTTGACCCCACTGGCATAGATTTTGTTCAAAATTACAGTCGAGTTGGCAAACTGGAAAGAAATGTCAGACATATGTTTAGATCACTGAGGCATCACTGATGTGGAAAGAAGAAATTATGAAAGTTTCACCACCAGGGGTCTATAAGTGCAAGTATGGAATTCACACTACACCTGTGTGTGGCGTTGGGCTCTTACCTGAAGTTTCAGAATCATTGTCCTCATTAATGAAATCGGTTGTTGCTTCCACTACGGGAGGTATAGTGACATTTGCTACAGGAGGCTGAGCTGTACTGGGGAGCGGGACAGTAACATTGACCAGAGGGCGCTCTGTAATGACTGGAGCTGTGGTGTTTAAGTGAGGTTTCGGAGGTCTTGTCACAGCATCACCCACATCTGCAATAAATGTAAATAATTGCAAATATTTAAAATAAATTTCAAGGTACACAGCCTTGAAATAAATGACAATAATTACTTATTCCGTATGCAAGTTTCTTACCAGAGCATCGACCACTATAAAGCTTTACATCATCTATGGACACATCAGACTCTTCGTTGGAGCCTCTACGCCCCTCAATGATGATCTGAGTTCAGGAAAAATATGTTTACTATTATTCATAAGCGGTACGCCAGCATTGTGAACTCACACACAGAGGTGGAGTTGTGACGCCTTGGCTGGTCCAGTTTTAACATAACGAAGGGATCACAGAGAAGGGAATTTGTTTCGGCGCTGTTGCCCAATGCCTGTCTGAAAGTGGCTACTGACTATTTGGTGACAGGTATCTTACCTGGAAAGCTCCAGTTGTTGTGAAGTCCACCTGAGCCAAGTGCCACATATTTCCTTGATTGTTCCTTTTCCACCAAACGGCGTCAGCCATTTTGTTCTGGAGCAAGTAGACATGGAGGCCCATTGTATCTGCTGAACCGTACATGTGGTACCAGAACTGCAGACACTGAGGACCCGAGTCAGAACACTCTGAGCTGATGAGCCGAGCCGTGTCTCCATGTGTCGCACTGTTGCCTTCGATATATAGATAGTACCCATCTGGTTGAAGACATAAGAGATAAGTATGTTAAAGTAATGCACACCACGTTTTCTTAGAAGATGCTATGATCTCTCATTTAATTTTACATTCAAGGACTGTCCAATTGCGTTTGAAGAAGATTGTTGATTGTTGACAATGCAAATATACAGTATTGTAAACTGAAAGACAAAGAATGACTCTTTCGTATGCAGCAGGTTTACTTGCACATCCTCAGGGTGCAGAAACAAAATATCTAGATGAATTACACCAGGAGCTCTTAATCTACCTTTCTACTTCAAAAATGGATTTTCCATTAGTTATAGGTGACTGTATCTGATGTCTATCTGGCAAAGAGTGTGCTATTTATTTATTTCGGTGACAGTTCTACATCAGCTTTATTTGGTTTGTGTCAGAGGGCTATTTTACCTCCAGAGGTGTGATCTGAAGAAGGGCCAGTCATCATCGTAGGAGTGGAGCCTCGAAGCCTTGTCCAATCAAAAACATCAGTGAGAAGTTGACCCCACTGGCATAGATTTTGTCCAAAATTACAGTCGAGTTGGCAAACTGGAAAGAAATGTCAGACATATGCTTAGATCACTGAGGCATCACTGATATGGAAAGAAGAAATTATGAAAGTTTCACCACCAGGGGTGTATAAGTGCAAGTATGGCATTCACACTACACCTGTGTGTGGCGTTGGGCTCTTACCTGAAGCTTCAGAATCATTGTCCTCATTAATGAAATCGGTTGTTGCTTCCACTACGGGAGGTATAGTGACATTTGCTACAGGAGGCTTAGCTGTACTGGGGAGCGGGACAGTAACATTGACCAGAGGGCGCTCTGTAATGACTGGAGCTGTGGTGTTTAAGTCAGGTTTCGGAGGTCTTGTCACAGCATCACCCACATCTGCAATAAATGTAAATAATTGCAAATATTTAAAATAAATTTCAAGGTACACAGCCTTGAAATAAGTAACAATAATTACTTATTCCGTATGCAAGTTTCTTACCAGAGCATCGACCACTATAAAGCTTTACATCATCTATGGACACATCAGACTCTTCGTTGGAGCCTCTACGCCCCTCAATGATGATCTGAGTTCAGGAAAAATATGTTTACTATTATTCATAAGCGGTACGCCGGCATTGTGAACTCACACACAGAGGTGGAGTTGTGACGCCTTGGCTGGTCCAGTTTTAACATAACGAAGGGATCACAGAGAAGGGAATTTGTTTTGGCGCTGTTGCCCAATGCCTGTCTGAAAGTGGCTACTGACTATTTGGTGACAGGTATCTTACCTGGAAAGCTCCAGTTGTTGTGAAGTCCACCTGAGCCAGGTGCCACATATTTCCTTGATTGTTCCTTTTCCACCAAATGGCGTCAGCCATTTTGTTCTGGAGCAAGTAGACATGGAGGCCCATTGTATCTGCTGAACCGTACATGTGGTACCAGAACTGCAGACACTGAGGACCCGAGTCAGAACACTCTGAGCTGATGAGCCGAGCCGTGTCCCCGTGTGTCACGCTGCTGGCCTCGATGTAAAGATAGTGACCATCTAGAGAAGAATGTAAAGATCAAACTCATCAGGTACACTTTCATCCATACAGATGTACATTATCTTTCACATAGTGAAAGAGTGTATTACCCCCAGTGTGGTCAGCAGATGGACCAGTCATCAGGGTAGGGGTTGAACCACTTTGCCATGTCCAGTTAAAAGCATCTGTGATCATCTGATTCCAGCGACACAGGTTGCTGTCAAAGCTACAGTCAAAGTCACAAACTATAAGGGAAACGTTAGTTAAAAAAAATTAATCCACTACGAATTTATACAACTTCATGAAAAATTTGAAATGTGTAACTTCAGTCACTATTAAGAATTGCACACTTAGTATTTATTGGATGCGATTAGTTAATTTATAACCACATTTCATCTTTCTCATATAGAAACAAGTGGCCCATAAAATGCAGCTTCCGTACACTTACCTGAATGTGACGGGATGACTTCTGCAGTTGTGGGAGGAAGCTCAGTTCCACTAACCGGGTCAGGGAATCTACCTAAAGGAAGTAATTATTATACTATTTAAACTTTGAAATGATTGGTATGGTCATGAGTTATGATACATCATATCTTTTCTCAAATGTAAAGATGCTTTTCTCTCTCTTTTTTGTTGTTGTTGGAGGTGAATATCACCTGAGCATGAGCCAAAGTGGATAGAAATGTCATCTATGGCCACATCTGATTGAGCATTAGAGCCTCGAATTCCCTCCACTATAATCTGAAAGGTGAAGTAGGAAAATAAAATGTTTAGCTGTATGAAATATGTCACTAGTATTTGCGAGAAACATATGCAACACTGAACCCAGCATTATTTAGGCTCACATATTGTCAGCATATAGCCTTACTTGGAAAGGACCAGGCACTCTGATGTCAACGTATCCTTGATGCCATTGTGGTCCCTGGTTGTTCTTCATAGCCCAGACCTTGGTAGCTTTATTCTCTTTGAGCAGGTAGATATTAAGAGCCATGGCTGTAGCTGAACCATACATATGGTACCAGAAATGCACGCAGAGCGGGCCACTGTAGTGGCACACTGAGCTCAACAGACGGGCTGAATCTCCATGGATTACACTATTGGCCTCAATATACATGTAGAAACCAGCTAGGGAAATGTCAAAAATAGCACAACAAAGATGAAAAATTATGCAGCAACACAACAGAAGTGATGTCAAGTCTTGACTTTGAGTTTACCTCCAGTGGTGTGGTCTTTGGTTGGACCAGTTAGATTTGATGGGGTGGGTCCTGAATTTCTTGTCCAATCAAAACTGTCCTGTATGAGCTGGCCCCACCCACACAGATTTTTTTCAAAGTTGCAATCAATAGGGCAGACTATGAATAAGCAAATAAACACAATGGAAATGATTATTATCATTCAATTACAATATAAAAAAATATGATTGTACAATAAAATAAAATAAAAATATATAATTTAACCCAGTCTGTAAGTAATTACACCAAGTTATTGAAGATTATTCAGATACATGTATTTATTAAATATCTCTAAATGTATCAGTTTTGGAGGCAAGCATGGTGAAATGTAATTTGGTTTAAAATGAATAATTATAAATTGGATTATCTTTCATTTTTCAAACTAGTAACAAACCCTCAGAACTCTGAATGCTCTTACAAGTCTGATCTGGTGTTGGAGAGGTAGGAGTTGTTGGAGGAGCTGATGTGGTTGAGAGGTCAGCTGAAACGGGGACAAAAACAAAACAAAACGCCAAACAAACAAACAAATTAACAAAACAAAACAAAACAAAAAAAAGAAAGAAAAGAAAAGAAATGAGTTCCCCACCATCGATTTTTTGGCGCCCAACAAAATATTTTGTGTCAAACAACCCTCACCACATGCTGTGTCTGTCTGCCAGTTGGGAAGCTCCAATCCTGCAACCTGGCATGCAGCTGCATAGGACTTCAGAGATTCACACAGGGTCTGTTTGTCACCGCTTGTGGCACAGTAGTCATACACACAACTACTGATGTATATGCTTGGGTGAATGAGTTCGTGGCAGGGTTTGAAGGCGTCCCTTAGCAGTGCGTTGCACTCCCTGTAGGCGTCGTTCTCCTCATCATAATCACAGAGTTTAGGGTCATTTGGATATGCAATACACCTGGAGGAGAAAAATCAGACAATTAAATGTCTAGACATGCAGGGGCTGGGGATTGCCACCACAATGCTAGTGTGGCGAAATTAATCCTGCTGCTGTATGGCATGTTTTTTTTTGGAGGTCTAAAAATGTTAGAACATTCATTGTACCTTTACTAAAAGGTGTGCAGACACCCTCTCTAGTTGAAACACTTACTCATTATCGCCGTGCACCCTCCAGCTATCACCAAACTCAGAAGGCCCGGTAGCATTTTGGCCTCCGGGTGTTACAAAGTCATCGTCCTGATATTCAGAGTAGGTGCCGCACAATCCACACAGCTCGTACTTGTAGCGCTCATCAACCTGGAGGAAGAGTCTGTTCTGCCCATCTATGGTTATTCTGAGGCCAAATGTTGTCTCCAAGATAACATAATTGCTCTTCATGAACACCGATACTGAGCCGTATGGACCTTTTGTGGAATAGGGCAGATGGATACCGACATCATTCACCTAAAGAGAGAACAATCCATCAATTATATTTAGTTTATTTATAAATGTATATTTACTTGGATAGGTATTGGAACTAATCAGCTAGCAACTAGCTGATCAGAGCAAAGCAAAGTGGGTCAGCTATTAATTTGTTTATTCTTGTATGCAACTTCCTCCAATGACCTGACACAGAGTAATTACTGACCCTAATAAACATGGGTGCGCTGATAATAATTTGCCACGTCATTAATGAATTGCAGCAGATTATACAGAGCAGTGACACTCCACAACCAGCCAGCTGGCCACTTGCAGGTCATGAGACACAATCGGTGAACTTGAAGATGCCATACACATTTTTACAGTCTTGGTTCACTTACATAGACCTCTCTGCTCTGATTCATGGTGAGGTGTAGATCCTCCACCTGAAGAGTCACAGCTTCCAGCTTGGACCGGGTGAAGTTCTGAAGGGGAGGATGCATGTTGTGTCCGACGACAGTGAACTGGACCGAGCTTTCCTCTCCGCACGTGGTGGTCAGCGTGTAGCTGCACCCCCCTTGAAAACTGTAAGCCATCCCATCATAGGTGACATAGTGTGGATCACCATACACACTGCAGGTGGTGACATTGAGAGGGAAGCAGCCTTTGACCCCATCCTTGAACTTGCAAACCTCATTTTCTGGACATTGCATTGTATTGCAGTGCGCAACATTATCACCCATGCACTGGCACTTCCACATGCACTCTCCTTGTACCCATGCTTCTCCTTTCTGCAGGCAAAAGGGAGATGTGTAAATAAATTCTTGCACTGAGGAAGCGAGCAAGTGAATATGGAATAAAATAAAATTGCTCTCTGCTCTTCACTATTTACCTCATAATGTTTTCCATCACGCCAGCACCCACAATTCTCTGCTGGGACGCACTTTCCCCCGCTGAGTTTGAAGCCAGAGTCGCACTCACATCTTTCCACACAGCTTCCACAGGAGCCAGCTATATCCTCGCTAGCGCACACATCGAGACAGCCATCAGCGCATGAGTTATAATGGCTGTTCTCACCACATTCAAGGGCTGAGGAGGAAGGACAGAGGAGAGAGCATGATCTCAACTGTTTATTATATATTATTATAGTCATTATTTGCTGCTCTTTATCTTATTTTAAAAACAGGAAGTAGAGAAATAAAAGCAGGAAGCAATAAAGCGACATACGGCAGAATGTAGAGTTCCTCCATGTGGGTATGACAACTCCGGCTTCCTGGCAGACATCAGCATAGAATTGTAATGTCTCACACAGCACTGCTGGGTCACCATGAGAAGAGCACATGCCGATCACACAGCCCCTGAAGTAGCTCTGTGCCCCCAGAACTGATTGGCACTCAGCGAAGGGCCCAGTGCTAGAGAGGAGGCCTCCACAGTACAGCTCACTGGCATACTCAGCCTCCTCCAGTGGGTCACACTCATGAGGCACCAGGATGGTTTCACAGGAGGAGACGGTTTGACCAGTCTGCCAGCTCTCAGCCAGAGATGTCGCATCTGGGGCGTCTGTACCATCAGGTTTTCTGAAGTCATCTCCACTGAGGTGGTTAAAGTTCCCACACAAGCCACAGACATGATCAGAGTAATTAGGCGGCAGGTTGATATGGACAGCACCATTTTTGTCAAATGAGACGGAAAGACTGAAGGAGGTTTCCAGTATAACAGCAACAGGGTTGCTCTTGATGTTCACAGTGTCACTGCTGAGCTTCAGTGGAAGCTTCCTCCAGACTCCATTGACCTGAAGAATATTAAGATTAGACTTCCTTACTAGCTGTCATCAGGAAGGAAAAATGGCATTATGGACATATATCTTTGAAAATCGATAAGATATGATGAATTCCAGGATGTAATAAATTCTGCACTGAACAATAACCTGTTGTTGGGAACTGTTTGATTCATTACATTATACAGCTCAGCACTCGTTGCTACATAAGGATGAGGTGCCACAAAACTGAAGTTGTAGAGACTGATGAAGTTTTTAAGGTTAGGGAGCAATGTGAAATATAGGGAATGGGAATACATATCTTTATATGTTTATATTGATAGATTTTCAAGTTAAATTATTTTATTATGTAACTTTATTAACTTTATTTATTAACTTTGTAACTTATTTTTGAAAGGCACAATATAAATCAAGTTATATATATATTTTATATATATATATATATATATATATATATATATATATAAAATAATAATAATTATCATTATTATTATTTTTATTATTTTTTACTTTATTTTAATTTATTTAATTTATTTTTAAAAATTTTAATTATATGTTTAAAAACAAATCTAAAACATATTTGGATGTCAGTGCTAACAAATTCTAACATTTAAAAGTGGTTACCCTTTGTAAATGTAACAAAGTGATTATGGCAGATGCTATTGCTATTAGTAATGGACCACGTAACTCACCACAACCCTGCGGGTCTGCCCTCTCATCAGGGACACTCTGAAGTGCCCTATCTCCACAATGACCTGCTGAATAGTCGGCAGAGACGAGTTCCCGTCCCGCTCGTTGACCACTTCTACACTGAACATTGGCAGGGCCTCAGTGGATGAGCACGTCTTAGCAAGTATGATGGTGCAGGGGGCCATGAAGCGGAACAGCACTCCGTCAAAAGTGCTGCAGTCGGTGTGGCTGTGTATAGTGCATGTCCCGGAGGCAGAGACACCACTGGAGCCTCCTCTTTGAGGAGCACAGATTTGGCCCTCGGGGCACTGAGAGGGAGAGCAGAGGAGCTGGCCAGCAGAGCAGTGGCAGCGGGTTGACTCATCTGTCCATAGCTCTGTGTTCGACTCACACTGGTTTCCTGTAGTGGATGTGAACAAGTTGTTTTTTTTGTCTCAGTTATCCAACCTATTATTCATGTAAGTGGTGCTTTCTTAATTATCATTGATGAAAGGAAGAAAAACATTCTTAACACCTTACTTAAAACATGTGAAACATTATAGTTAACCTTTAGATGGGTTCTGTGATAAAGGATCTTTTTGCAGTTCACTGACAGTAAGAATTGCTCTGACACAATAGGTTATGTAATGCACAGACATTAATAAACACCCTGTGTATGCAATATACCCATGATTAGTCTATGTTTTAGCTCATTCATTTATAATTAATGGGACAAAAAGCTGTTTTTAGTAAAAGCATATTTACCACATGGGCCTCTCCTTACACCTATTCGGTTCAATGTGACCTGTCCCTCCATGGACGCTGCTGAAGCTGCTTCAAATACAACCTGATATAAAAGCAGATCATCCGTTTAAACATATGTAATATAATGTTTTAATTTTGCAACAGAATTATGTTGTTCTGTGCTATTTTACCCGAGTCCCTGGTTCGATGACGTTCAAGGGGACAAACACTTGGCTCCAAGAATCCCTTGGGAAGGCAGGCGATGTCCAGATTTCCTCCAGACCACTGCTGCTTTTTAGCAGAGTACGGAGTTCTGACCCTCTTGATGCGACCGGGGCCAGGTACCAGAACTCCAGACAGGCTTCACCCTCCAGCCCGAGTGGACCGCTCTCTAACGACTTCACCACAGCATCGCCTGGAGGTATAAAGGCCAGTGAGACAACTTAATACACTAGACATCCATGTAATAGAACTCTTTTTTAAAATAGTAACAATTCAAACTTTGTTTCTGAAGTATAAATGCAGTAATCTTATTACTCTATGGTCAAATATGGTTTTAACTACTCTGTTATTAATTTTTGTTGCGTCATAATTTTTATAACATCTGAAATAGCGAACCATTCCCTCAATTTTGTTGTTGTAATAAAATAAAACTAGCAGTACATCTGTTGTGCTCATTATCATGAAATGCAAAAGAAGAGCTGTTTGTCGTTTTTTTTGCTAAACTGGAACCTGAAGTGCAGGCCCTCTACTCTGATTGCCTCTGGGAGAACACCAGACTATAAAAGATTATTAGCCTGTAACAGATCATTTAGTGATATGCAGTGAGATACGGATGCAGTCCCAGCCTGTTTGTAGATTATTACAGAACTGTGGACCGATGTTCCAAACGCCTTCCGAAAAGGTGGGACCCAATTAAATGTTGCCTCAGTGTAGCTGTCTCAAACTCAGCTCCAACTCAAAACTAAACTGACTCCAACCTGGCTTTATTTCTTCAAAAATGTGCAATTAATGATATTTTCTCTATACCTTCAGCAGAAACTGTTAGTTGGTTCCTTGTCCAGTCACAAATTAGATTGTTGTCTCTGTCGTAGAAACATTGTGTAACATATTCTAGGAAAGAAAAGAAAGGGGTCAAATCAAATAATGTGTACAGTACGTATCTCTCCACTTATGTCTGTGTATTTAAATCTTTATTGTTGAGACAAATTTGTATACAAGCAATTCTAGAGATTATGGGCTATCTAAAGTAGGGGTTCCCAAAAATTTCACTCCTCCCAACTCCCAAAATAACCAGAGACTCGCGACCCCCACTATCCACTGAGGTGGTTGAAGCACATAAACATTAAGCGCACCTATAGGCTTATCTGGAAGGCTGATGACATATTATTATTAGTTAAGTTTTATTTGAAATATAATTACTATTTATCTTTTGTAACAAAACTAGACCTCAAGGGTGATTTCTGCAGATCAACTCCCGACCCCACCATTGGTGTCTCATGACCAAAACTTTGGGAACCCCTGATCTAGAGCACCATTTTAAACTTAATGGTGGCCAAAAGCAAACACCTATTTTATTAAGATGCAAAATGACACCAGGATCCAATGTTCTCTTAACTTCCTGCACAAAGTGTCACTTTTTTAATTAGTGATCCTACATATCTAAAGAGCATTTTTACCACACAAAAAAAAAAATGGTATGAACAGCATTTTACATAATCATTTTCTTTTCTTCTTTTAAAAACATCTGGCGGGTCAAATTGCACCTTATTGTTCAATTCAATTCAAATTCAATACAAACAACTTTATTTATCCCACCAATTCATTGTGAGCAGCTCATACAAAAGAAGTCAGTCATACAAAAACATAGTCATACATAAAAAACAACATATAAATTAATATACAAAGAACTAAGAAACCATAATGTTGAATAAGATAAATAGATTAAAAAAGATAAATAGTGTTTATTTAAAAAGTCTTAATGCAGAGGGGATAAACCATCTTGCATACCAGTTTGTCTTGCTAACAGGTAAAGAGAACCGACGCCCTGATGGCAACAGAGAGAATTCTGAGGCAAGAACATGATCAGAGGAAGCCAGAATGCGCATTGCTTTTCGAAGGATTTACAATGTGCATTGTGGACCAACTTTGGCCCATTTGGACAACCTTGATCTAGAGGTAATAATTAGTAATAATTAATAAATTGTGTCATACCTGAGTTTGTCCTCCAGTCTGGTAAAGTAACTAATGAAAAATCATTTTCAGCCCTGGAAACAATGAGAGAAGATGCATTTTAAAATGTGTTTTTTGAAATGTCTGATTGATTTAAGAGTAAAACTTTAAAACAAATCAAAATCCCATTCAGTTTACACCTATGTCAAGCATAACAATATATTCTTAAATAACTAATCCTTCAACAGTCAAGTTATCTTGAGACCCACCTGCACTGAGTCCCTGTCTTAGTTAGAAAGAGTAGAGTCACTGTGACCAATAAATTTGTGTGGGCTCCTCCAAGCATGGCTGATCCCTTCCTGGCAGTCTTTAAGCTGCTCTCCCGTTGCTAATACTCTCTCCTTCTGATGAGTTGAAGAATAAATGACGAGCAGTAACTGTGGTGAGGCTTCTCTGTGGAAATGCAGCTTATGTGACCGCGTGTGCCCTCCTGTGTCATTCTAACAGCACAGCAGTGGCTTTTAAGCATTTATAGCCGCATCGCCTCATCGGTTCATCCCAGCAGTGGGAGGAGAAGGAAGACTGGAGGACAGGAAGACATGAAAGGGGCTGGACTGGGTCTTTTGCGTAAAAATATTGTACAGGTGACGACAGCAACCAAGACAGTTACAGTAAATAGTGATAGGCAAGGTCAGGGTTTAGTGTTAGTGCTAGGTCATAAAAAGTACTGACACCAGGGAAAACAAGCATACAAATGCTTGAAATATAAATGTAAACAAGAATTCTATGATGTAAACATGATAAGGTAGGGAATCTGCAAGAATTCAAACATTGTAAAGAGTACAAAACATTTAAAAAGAGAGAAAACATGTTCTTTTTCTGTGAATCATCAAAACATGCACAATTTTAAAAAAAAATTTAATGACAAAGCACAACAGGATTCTTTTAATTGACCTCCAGCTGCTTTTACAATGTGCTATTATAACAAACTACTGGAATTCAGACAGAAATAATAATCATGGCACCTTTGAAAAAACATTCTCAAAACATCACAACTCAATACATCACTGACGTAACTTTTAATACGACTTTATATGACATTGTTTTCCGTTCAGACAATCATACCTGATGATCTCCATGGATTCTAAAAGGGCGAAAAGATCATTTTCTTTGGACATCAGAACTAATCCTACAACTCAATCACACTCAGCAAAGATAAGAGAAAAAGATAAGGCATATGTGTAATCTTATGTAATCCACGGGTGTACCTTGTGACCTGATAATGGTCTAAAAACAAGCCTCAAGAAAAGTGCATTTAGTGTGTGTGTCGGCTAGATAGCAGCGCACACTGTAAGAACAGATGGAGGAAGGGTGATAACAAAGAGGCGCTGTTTGATCCTCCTATTGTGGCTCTGCTGTAACTGTGTCGGTATGTGTCAACAGAGAGGGTCACCCAACACAAATATTAGGCCTGCCCAACCTAAAAGAAGGTGTTTGTTAGGGAACACTTACAAAACACGCAAAACAAAAAAACGTCAATTCTTTTTGGGAACATAATTACAATCTGAACTACAGAGATCCTCTGCAGTTATCTACAGACACCAGCACCAGTGTGATATCTTATCGGATGATCAGCGCTTTATCTCAGTGTGTCTCAGGCGTCTAAGGCGTGGGATGAATTCCACTGGAGGTGAGTTACTCATAAACTGACCCATCCAGGTCTGTGCAAACATTTTTACAGAAGGTTCACCGTGGGGCTCCACAATGCCATGTCAAAAATCTATATTTACACTGCAAGGTGGCATCGCACACAGCTATGCAAATAAGTATGTATTCAGTTAATGTTTGGTCACGCTGTTACCTATTGCTCTTTACTATGCACATATTTGGTACAGTTCCACTCTATAAGTTATACAGTCGCTCACACAGGTAAATGAAGCATAATGGATATATTGAAGGTGATCTATCTTTGGCAATAACAACATAGTGAGTAATCAGGGATTTATTTATGTTGGATCCCACTGGAACAGAATCCAGGACCTCTCAGATGGAGACAGGAAGCTATTTAATTAGGTCTGGAACCTTTTCTGTCTCTATCAAAATCTGGAATTACATTTTCTCTAATAATCCTTTATCTGTTCTGTAATTCTTTTATTTACTGTTGAACTCATGTATAAATCACTTGTTTGCCTATTTTAAATGCATTATAAATCTCTTTTTAAAAAAAAAGAGTTTTGTGCACTCTGTGAACTAATGTTACTGCAATTTGAATTGAAATATCCTTGCTTTTCGGTCTTTAAGAACATGATTACTGTAAGCCTCACAATTAAATAATAATGTTTGGAGCAAAATCAATGTCACTCCCAGACTGTGTATAGAAGTGTTTTTTCAATACATAAAAGGAAATGTGATTTGAGAGATATATTTACTATTGTTGGAGTGAAACTACGGAAAAATGCCGACATGAACTTAAAAATTCCATTTTGTTTTCAAAAGAATGATGTACAAAGCTTTTTTTTCTAGGGTTACAAGGTTGGCTGATTTTTATTTTCTGACTATATAAACAAGATTGTAGGCTGGGCTTAAACAAGCATTATGCTTGTGCCTTTTCAATCCCCTATTATATAGACCATACTGTATATTTTCATATTGGCTATTGTATCATGTATGATGACGGACTGAATAAATTAAACTAAACTAAACTAAACTTAAAAAAAATAAAAAAAGATTCAGGCAACGTGTGTCAGCACTAAAATGGAGCAGAGGAGATCAACAGACAGTCAGAATGCTGGTTACTTTGGTTAACCTGCTCTTCGTGGTTTTACATAGAACTTTCACCCCAATTCCATTTCCTTCCCAATTCAGCAATCGACAGTAAGACATGAAACAACAGGGAAGTGAAGGGACAGTGTGAGAGAGGCAGAGCTGCAAACTGCACCTCCCTCTGCTGATGTTCGGCGACTATTGTGATCAAGAGTAAAAATATCCTGCAGGCATGTCGAATTCTGATGCATTCTGTGACTTTTTCTGTCCCTCTGACTTCCCAGAGCAGCATCCTCCCCTGATTTACAAGGGAAGCGCTCTGATTACTGGAAAGGAGTTGTCTGTCTGCTGATAAGGGGTCAAAGGCATTCAAGCCACCTTTGAGTGAACCATCATGATAGATCTCATCAGTAACTGGAACAGTCACAAGTGTAGCAACCCTTCTGCTTCACCCAGATGGACACATATGTTGATATATGACGTGCTAATCTTATCGATAAACCCTTGTATCTGCGATAAAATTGAAATATGAAATATTCAGACGTTGTTGCTCAACGGCATCCCTGTAAATCCATAAACCCATTCTACTCATATGTTCTCAAACCTCCTGTCTATAGCCAACACTTAATAATCCATTAATAATCAACTTTGTCCTCAGGAAGCAGGGGAAGCAACAAGGGGCCCAGATGCAGCAATAAACCGTATGGGCTTTTCTAAGGATCATTGTTGGCCACATGCCCTGATCCATGACTAACAGTTAATAAGCTGATGTTTGCCTTTTGATCTCCACCTCTGCTAGTGCCCCAGTGAGTCATAGGTAGAAGCACCTTAGTGAGCAAAGGAATGTTATTTTGGTCAAATGGAGCAAATTACTTAACAAATGTCAAGGAGAGAGCGTGACCTGCTCCTCTACAGAGCGGTCTGTTCAGGAGAGCAACAGAAATGGATTAAACCATCTCAACTTACAGATTTTGATGAGCAAATGAACAGAAGTGAACAATTTCCAGTTGCTCTTTAAAAGAAGGGGGGGGGGGGGGGCGTCTGTGTCCTTGGACACACATTTTCTAGTTCATTCTTAACACCTTGTTATTTCTGTCACTTTTGATGTGCACAGCAGCAGCACTATGACTGCCTCTCAGGAGAGGACTGCCTGAAAATGTATTGTCACTCTTTATCATGGTCAGCTTTTAATCCCACCTTGAAGCTTGGCCATTCTCCCTGCGTGGTCAGACAGAATGTACCTGATGCAGCTCATTAACCAGACCCTTACCTTTGGAAAAAAAAAAGAAAACAAAAGAAGAGAACCACATTTCTTTTTTACCCTTTCATACGTTTTTGTCCCCTAATCTTGGAAAACTGTCCTAAACCCACAGATCCCACTTCAAACACTTTCTTTTTTTTTTATCAGAGTTTATACCAGGCTTATACCCAAAGTTTACCGTTGCTGAATAAGAGAAAATCAATCCATGCTGCAGCCTTTCATCTACAAACAGGTCAGTCAGTATGAGACTCTTCTCTGCCCTTCTTCCAGTCTGCTTGTGTCTTTTGCAGCCTGGAGTCCCCGGAGACGTCCTCAGCTGGAGCAGCAGGTGAAGGTCATGGTTGATAGATAACACTGGCTAAGACGGGGCAGACACTGAGCTCTCCCTCATGTCAGAGCTTTAGCACTCACAGCATACTTTTACTGAGCTCTCATTCATACACACTCGCTCCAATCCTTCTCGTGGACTGCGAGGATCACGCTGCTTCTCCTTCTTGCTGTCCGATGATTTAGTGTATTGGCTCAAGGTCATCAGAGAAGGAGACTGGCGGGAAAGCAGGCCGGACCACGGCCTCCCATTCACGTCTCAGGTTTTAATCAGTCTCTGAGCTCTACAGCTGATGGCATGTGGTTTCTCTTCTTCTCCTTTAACCTTTATAGAATGTAACGGATGGCCTTCAAAATTCTGCAAAGCATTGAATTATTGTAAACCTCGTTGATGATTTTAATACGAAATCGCATACATGAAGGTTGAGGACGTACATAAGGGCTTAAGTGGGTCTATAACATTTTTAAATCCCGTCTATTTATGGTCACATTTTTACAAGACCCGCAATTTATTGTCTGTCGGCTGAAAAATGGCCTATTTTCAATGAGGTTTTTAGAATAAGGAGCTAAAGTACCACTGAAGGGTGGAAGAAAGCAGTGGAAAGCCCATCAGTCGCATGTTAAGTAGGTAAGGTATAGGTGAAAGCAATCTCTTCATTCTTTCAAAATAAAACGAGTCGATGAAAACAAATTAGTCCTCGACGTGTGGCGTCTGTTTAATATTCATTGAATCGTCTGACTTGCCAAAGCATTTCTTAATTTCACAGCGACAAGTCAAACTTGTTAACATTTCACCCTCAAGCTTCAAATGTGCACAAGTGTTTATAAAGCAGTAAAGCAATAAATAACCTCTGTCGTGTTCCAGCTTATTTTGCAATAAACATACTCAATTTAATACGTGGGTTTTGTTATTAGTCATTTTATTTCTATTCCTCACTCTTGTCCTCTTTCTGAGGCAAGGTCATGAGTCGTCCTCCCCTTCCCGTCTGTTCCTTCCTTCCGTCACGCTCCGTTGGAAAGTTTCCGTGCAATCTTGCAGGTGTTTCTTGGCCTGTGGCACTTCGTCTCACAAACAGAGCCTGACTTCTCCTTCCGCTGCTTGGCTGCTAAACAGGTTGTTTAATGAGTACAGGTGCCATGGTTCTGCTCTGCCTAGCAGGGAGACATGATCAATACTGTAGGCAAGCTGCGTTTAATTGTCTTTTGTCAACACTCCACGTCCCCCAACCTCCAAATCCACCCAAACCAGAGTATTTATTCCATTCTTGATCATTCTTCAGGCCTTTTCATACATGCATCTTGTTTCAACACCCAGCTCTGAACAATACGACTCCAATCTGAGAGTTCAGGAAACATTACAGTCACGAAAAGCAACAACAATTGAAGGAATAAACACAGGGTTAGCATAATGGGATTTTTTTCATATTAAAATGGTTGTTTTAAATAATGTCAAACCTGGAAGCTGTCACTTTAATGCACCGAGTTTGTTGTTTTATTGCCATTTCAAACACTTGTGCTCTTTATCTCAACCATCTTTCAGCATTTTAACTGCTGTGTTCATTCCACATGTCACATTCGTCAGGATACATCCTCAGTTCAAGCAGGTGTAGAACATTTACATCATTCAATGTTACCGCCAGAAGGTGGCGCCCTGTCTCCTTCCAAAAACTACCAGAGTGTCAGAACCATGATTGCAAATTTTCTGAAGGCCAAACAGTCAGATGAAAAAAAAAAAAAGAAAAAAAATCTGTTCATCTATTATTTTATACTGATGATGGAAATGTATAATGCTGAAGTGAACTCAATGTTCATTTTACACTTAAGGTGCTGACATACATAATAAATGATAATATAGTAATGTCACCACATTTGGAAACATTTGGTGTGAAGGCAGCTTTCATGCTCGTGAACCTGACCCGCATTCAGATGAAGAATATATGAATTTAATTACAGTAAAAACTGATCTTGCTATCTTGACTGTATAAGCAAGATAATTCCCATTTGTAAGGTCTGATAAGAAATTGTTTTTTTTTTGGGGTTCTGTGATTTTCTCGCTGATAAAACCCTGCATCCAACTACAATACTGTGGCAGACAGTGGCCCAGTGTCCTATCTCCCCTCAATTAACTTCAAACTGCTCTCCATTACACGCTACAATGAGACACTCAATTTCATTACCTCACACGGGCCCATCAGCGCTACTAATTGTTTTTCTATTCATTTTCAGCGTCCCGTCATCTCCCAGGGAGCCGGCGTGAAGATATCCAATGTTCAGAAAGATAGAAGGCGGGGGGGGGGGATACTTGGGATGCTGAGGCTTGTGTCATCACAAGAGTTTAGACAGTTGTGCTGTATACTCCCCCGTTTATTGGTCCAGTGGTGAACAGAGCTGGGGAGTTAGTCAGTTTAACCTTTGAAAGCCAGGAACTTAAACTCACAGACACTTTATTCACAATCAGCAAAAGGTCAACACAGACACGAACACAGAGTAGCTGTGGTTTACTGAGCTAACTGGCCAGAGTCAGTTTGACAACAAATCAGGCAATGCTCTGCTAGACTTTAGAAGCACTTCTGCTGCTCCTCAAACAATGTTTGGTATACTAGTGTGAGGAAACAACAGATTTCCTGTGGTATACAGTACCCCGGTGATTATATGAAAAATCTATTTGATCATTTTACCATGATCAGAATAGACCTTATACTTATGTTGTACATGAAAAAACCTGGAAAGCTAACTTTGTTAGAACTAATGAAAAAATAACGACCCAAGATGAAGAACTCAGATACAGATGGAGTCAAAAGTGTAGCACAATTTATTGTACAAAAGTTGAACACAAAAACTAGATCGTTGGAGCAGGAGGCAAAACAAAAACTAAAGCTGTCCTCCTATGGCAGGATCTCCAAGGCAGGACTGAGTGGGTTAGCAGGAGGTGGCTGACGCGACAGGGAGATGAATGGACCTGAAGCACAGGAGATCTCAGTCAGGAGAAAGGAAAGAGTTATACAGTATTACAAATACCAGAAGTATAATTGAATGATATGACAAAGAGTGGAGTGGAGAGTCAGGCTTATGTGCAGCAGGAGTCAGGCATGGTGACGAGCCAGATACAGTAGATCTCAGCTGTGCTTGATTGGGTGGAGGGAAGCCTCAGGTGGAGAATAACCTGATAGCCACACCCTGCTAAACACACAGGCAGACAGGGAGAGACAGACAAGAGACATAAGGGAGGGCAAAAGACTGGACACAAGAGGGGAGAGGGAGGCATACTGCCAGATTCTAACAAACTTACATATTCAATAAGTGAATTGTGTAGTAATAATATTAATAGTATATACAAATAAAAGCCCCTTTATAAGTATAGTAAGTAGTATCTAATATGTTAATAACCTGACGTTTCAAACTTGTAGCATCCTGCAGACATGCATGAGGCAACATCAACATTCATTTGGAGTTATGTTTGTATCCGTGGGATGACTGTGGTTCATATCTGCTTTTAGTTATGTGTGGCTCTCAACCAGCTCCTGGTGGATTTTAAGAAAACAGTTAAAACAGCTGTTTGCTGCTGCTGGAAGTAAAGCGATGACAACAGTGAACCGAAAAAAAAAGAAAAAAGAAAAAAGAAAAAAAAAGGGTGACATGAACAGTTTGCATATTTCTGCTGCTATAGGGTCTCTAACGCAAAAGAATGAAAAAAGGGAGCTTGATTAGTTGTGTAGTAGCATGGGATCATCTTTCTTTATTAAAGAACCACCATTGGCAATAAACATCTGACACGTCACATGTTCACGGACATGTTAATGCATTATTAGCGTTAAGTTTAGTCACGTTTGCCAACTTCCTTCCCAGCTCTCTGATTCTCTTGCTTAAGTTTTTGTGACCTTTCCGTGAAATGAATTTCTCTGGTTTGTACATTGTTGGAATCATTCGCGATAATGTAAGCAGACAACTTAATAAAATATGTAAAAAAAAAAGGTCCAGTCCACATTTTAATGTGAACATTCTCCATGTTATGTCTTTAAACACATATATGTGCGATTTTAATTCTTCATTTTGTATCATGATGTCAAGATTTGTTTCTGCGCTGGTGTTCTGTGTGGAGCCTAAGTGATGTTTAATGATATAAGCAGCTCTGACTCGGGGGAGAGAAAACACAGGGAGGCAAACTGCCACTTTACTCCTCAGTGGAAAGGAGTCTCTTAATTAATAATGCACAAAGCAATGCGTGTGAGCATCATGTGCTCATAAACAGTGGACTTCCTGCTTTTATAAGAGAGAAGAACTTACTCTCTCCTCCTTAAATAACCTCAAATCACAGTTTTCTTTAACAAAGCTGTCAGAGAATGTGTTAAATATTTATTTTTTAGTGAACGATAACAAAAGGCACTGAATTGCCAATGTTTTCTTCAGTTTCTGGCAGGTTCTATTGTTTGATCCTTTGCGTTGCTTTGCATGTAAAAGACATGTGGGATGTGAGATGTGTGGGAGAGGCCATTGCCTCCCAGAAGCTTTCAACAGGGAGAGTATAACATAGCTTAAATTCCAGATGTTTGCATGCCCCCCCCTCACGCTTTTGTTTCATGTCTTTCAACATCGCTCACCGTCTTTCATCCCACATATGAGTTGAGTTGAATGGACACTGAATGCGATGACTGACAGAGATGTGAGGCGCGGTCTCCACACTCACACTGAAATAGTTTCAGTTGTTCTATCCAGGTTTTGATTTGCTCGCCCAACCAGCTGAGACCAGTTTGTGATGAAATGCTGATCTCAAGCAGAGCTATAGAAATAACATCAACGCTGTTTCACCTTAGCAGAGGCATAGAGCTTCTACTCTGATCAAAGAGGAATTAAAAAGAATGGAAGAGATGAGGAGAGAGAAGCCAGGTTAAAATCCAGTGCAGATGAGCATTTTCATTTTTTCCCCCTACTTTAGACATGCAGCTGTGGTCTGTAATGGTCTTCCACTAGAACCTCACCATTATTTCACTTAACAAGAGGTAAGAGGAGAGCAGTAAAAAGACAAACTCTTTGGTATTCTAATTACTGACTGATCTGCATACATTCATACAGCAGTCTTTTAGCCCAAGGTAGGGCCTCCACGCTCCGACATAAAGAGAAAGAATAAAGGTATTTTCCTCCTTTCCCGAAAAGGACCAGGCACTCGTTATGTTTTGAAGATCCATGTTTGCCTGCAGCGCCCAACCTGTGCACCTTTTTGCTCAACCCAGCTGAAAACAGATAACAGTGAGCAGCGGCATCTGGCTCGAAAGGAATCTGAATGTCAACTGTCAAACATCAAAAGAGGAGCCACAAATGGCACAGCAACTTTGTCGGAGTCGTAAAAACACATGAAGCTACTCTGATAAGGCGAACAAAAGCCGAGGGAATGTTAATCATGATATTGCAGATTAAACTTGGGAACTGAATGACATTAATTTGAAGATGCCTAACACAGCCCAGAATGCAAAATTAAAGCAATTCATAAGAGATGCATAAGAAACAGGCATGGTAGGAGGTATGTTTTAATAATCAATGCACTGCTTTATTTATGCAAATACTAGCTAATTTGTAATTATCCGAGTGGGTGCATGTTTGGAATCTTTTTTATTCTTGGCTTCAGTGTATAACTTACAGTGTGTAACTCATCTATAGCTGTTGAGAGTGGCGCTGAGCCTCAACGATGCTAAAAAATCTAGTGAGGTGAAGACATTTCAGTTATCCTGTACACTAGATCATCCGATCACCACCAAAAAAAATTTAAATTTAATACAAAAACTGTGTAAAATTACGGACATTGTCTGTACATTAATTAGCCAACAGTTTTTTTTATAAGTGTAATGCCCATAATGACAAATTACATTTATTTTTCCTTTTTGTTAGAGAAAAATTACTTTATCATTTATAAAGTATTTTTCTACATTCTTAAATTACATAAAAATATATGTAAAATTCCACGAATGAACTGCAATTATATATATATATAGATATATATATATCTATATATATATATGATGTCCATACTAAAAAGGAGACATTTTTCTTTGTAATTTGAAGGTAAATATTATTAGTTTTATGTTACTGTTTACTTTTCTTTGTTGCATCGCTTCAAACATGATGAGTTGTCTTTTTGAATGATTATTCACATTGACAAGGCACTGCAAGGCATCAGATGTACCTCATGCGCCATTGTGTTATCGTATTGTATAAAGCATAAATTTGCTTTACGATGACAAGATCATGGGTTCGAATCCTACTTTGGACATGGGTTGTGTATAGGAATGAATGTTATTCTGGTTCCCTTTCTCTAAAAGCCCTAAATTAACAGATTTAAATTGAAGGTAGTTGTTCTTAATGTTTTTTGACACTGTATATCTGTTAGTACACTGTTTAATGAACATTTATCAACAATAATATACTGTAGTTTAATTAATTTGGACTGTAAAATCTGCTGTATTTCTTCAGTTTATTACATGTAATTTGGTGGTATGGTTATTTACTGTAATTTGACAGTATCCGTCTGGAAACTCTGCTGCCAGTCCTTTCACCATTTTTTTTTTTACAGTGCAACATGGATGATGTGTGTGTTTGTGTGCAAGTGAGAGTTGTGTGTGTTGTGCATGCACCATGTATGTGTTTACATTACTGGGAAAAGTTGTCTGACCCTCACTTTGATGAGGCAACTTGTGTACTGATGCACAGATGAACAGGAGTTTGCTTTTGTCTCCAGGAGACTTGAACGCTGACAGTGGGCCACGGGTGCATGGTCACCTCGTCGATAAACAATCTGAGTACCACAAAGGAGCAATAGCCCCCGTTCTATTACCCATCCAGCAAACGTGTCCTTTTAAAATGTCAAATGAAAAAGCTGTTGCAAGGGTGCAGTGTTCTATTGATTCAAAATGGGCTCTTCATTTGACCACTATGCCCAATTTATGGACTACCTCCATCTTGGATATAGACTGGTGGGAGAGTCGCTACTTAGGAAATTGCAGAAAAACAACTAAAATCTTTGGATCCATCATTAAGGTGTCTGTAAAGTAAACTAACGTAACAACACTTTCAAATGCTCAATATGTGAAAAACTGGAAACATCTTTGGAGGATGAGAGAGGCTTAAATGACACACACTTTTTGTTTCCTACTACAAAGTACAAACAATAATCACTGTCAAAAACAACAATATGAATAAGTGACAGGAATAGTGACCAAAAATCATCAGCATCATCATCAAATTATCAGCCCATTTTATAATGTGGATAAAAAGAGGATGGATATTCTAAGTCCTTCATCCCTTCTGCTAATAAGCTGTTAGACGCAGACAATACTCATTTTAAATGCTGTTATTTCTTTTTAGACATTAACTATTTATTTTATTAACTTATTAATACGATTTGTAACTGTTGCTTTTAATCTATTGCTTTCATTTATTGTAACTATAGTCCCTCATACTGTCCCATGCCTGTTTATCTGTCATCTCTGACATTTAACTTTGCCTTGTTGTCTGTTGAGATTGAATGTTTGTTGTTGTTGAATGTATGGACTGGTTAAGCTACAAATGAATTGCCCTTTTTGGATAAATAAAGTTGTCCGAATCTGAATCTGAATCTGAAAAATAACCAAAACAGACATTAAGAACCTCTCAACGACTTAATCTTGTCTCATGTCAGTTTATTCGATTAATGTTTTCCCCATTGCGGGTGCTAATGAACTGTCCATAAAAATAAATACGACGTCATGTTCAGTAACATGCCTCTGCCCTGTTAGAATGTTTTCACTCAAAATAAAGGTGCATGCAAACCGGCGTAGGATGACATGAGGGCAAACACTGAGCCAAAAAATATTTGCAGCTCCATATTCCCCAGCCTTCTGTCTCTGTTACATCAACTACCAGCTCTGATATATGTGAGGTTAGAGACATTCAGGGCTGAAGCAGCAGCAGCTACAGGACCTACAGGACGGACCCAAAACTTAAGCACCGCCCTCACAGCTGCTGATATTAACTCAAACCAGATGCAGGAGGTTTTCTGTCACCATTTAAAGTTGTATGTGTCGCCAATGCGCCAAAAAACCCCAACAACAAACAAACCCACAAGACCCTCCAGAGTGGTTAAAACTATTTGAAGTGACTCCCTCATTTTGCACCAACCCCTCCCCTCTAATAAATAACAAACAGTCCCTAAGACAAGATGAATAGAGATTTCCTTTTGTTGCCAACACTAAATGTGTTCTGTACTTAAAGTTAACGCAGCTTTAGGGTAAAACATTAATTTAATAGTAACATCTGTATTCTGAGATCGTGTCTAAAAAGAATGTGTTGTTTCATATAAAACCATTTCATTTCATTTTAAGGTTATATGAGTGTTGATTGAATCAAGTTTATAGTTACTCCCTCTGTGGCGCTTTCACTAGTCTAAACCTCCTTGTCTGATAAAACCAGGCTTTTTTTGATCCCTTCGATAGCCTTCCTCAGCCCGTCCAACATCATCATCGATCATTTCTTCATCTCTAACACCCCTCCACCGTCCACTCGGTCCCTTTTCTTCCATCCTTTCGCCCCCACATCCCAACCTTAATGTTTACTTCTGAGACTGTTTTGTTAACACTTTTATGATGCATTTTGCAACTTCTGATCACCCCTTATCGATTTAAGACCTATAGATTTACAATTTGTGGTTTAAGCACCACCCACTCTCTGTTTAAGACGGATAATTTAGTCGGTTGAACAGATTCAGATAATCGTGCACTCACTCATTCCTGTTCCCTCACCCCACATTCATGTGCCCCCCCAACCTAATGATAAAATAAGTGTTAATAAATCTTGGATATTTACAAGAACAGAATATCTCATAGGACATAGGGTGTTAAATAATACAAGAGTGATCATAAACAAACTACATGTGTGATATCTAATCAAGATTGTTGATATTTTACAGTCCTGAAATCTTCTGAAAATTGGAAAAGGCCTGAAAACAGTTGGTTAGGGTTTGAAGAATCTTGTAATAATTTCACATACAGTACACAAAAGGCTTCTCATGAGGTTCCCTGACTCCCTCCCAGAGGCCCCGAGGTGCTTTGCACGACCGCCTCACAGGCAGTCATAAAATAATCGCCCAAATCACTTGACCTTCATGGGTCGCTTCCCATACTTTGGGAAAACGGGAGTCAGTCTAGGAATGATGCAGTCGAGTTTAAGGTCAGCAACAGAATACAGGCTGTAAAAACAGAAAGATGACGGTCAGGGATCAATAAAAATGTCAGCATTGACCAGCAGTTTGTTGTTTTCAATGCACTTTAAATATCACAGTATTTACTTCATTGGCACTGAAATTATCCACTGAATGACACAGATTGACAAAGATGAAAACATTTGACATCGGGCCACTCCTCCATGCTGGTTAGAAAAAAAGCTGCTCCCTCTCTCTAGTCTAGCGAGGGGCCAGGGATACTTCTCACATCTATCACAACAGAGCCATCTAGATCAATGTTAAAATGATTTCTAATGGCAAATGCTTTGTATTGTAGACATATCATAAAATCTGGCAGGAATGATATAGCCTCTCAGTAATTTATGAGGGGACTAGGACTCCATACTGCTTATGCTGTCCAGATCGTTCAATAAAATCACTGACGTGCAAATGTACTCAATTACATTACCGCCATTGTCCTGCAATACTAATCCCATTTGAATGGGCTATTGTTGGAAAATGGAAAGAACATTTGGAGGGACTTTTAACCCCAACTGACATGCTGTCTGATAAGGAGACAGTGATGGAATATTCTAGTAGTGGGTCCATTTCCTCAGCTCAGTTGAAACATGGAATATTTTCGATGTTAATTCTCATATTACCCAGTTGATTTTGTTCTGTTCCACTCTTAAAACCCTGACAAAGCCAGTACGTTTGCACAGCTACGCATCAGTGTTGACTTTAAATGATGTTATATTTAGGTGGATGGTCTCTAGGGATTCGATTTAAGCCCCCTCCCCTCACAGAAATTGGAGTTGACAGTTGACACCAGGTGAGTATATCTAGCTTTTAATTCTCTTAAATAGTGAATAATATTGCAGTGCAAAATTATGAGCAAAAATTTAAAGAAAGACATTTCAATCAGGAGAGACTAGTGAATAGAAATGAGTGTTTATTTAGATCGGATGAGCATGAAGGTAAGAAATGGTAAAAGTCTTCAGCGCTCAGACTCAGTGGGGAGATCAGGATAATGGAGAATCATCTGGTCCGAGCTGCAGCAGGACAGATCGGCCCGGAGTCCAGACACTGGTGGTGGTGAAAGGGTTCCCGAGGCCGTAGCTGCAGAGGCTGAAGAACTTGGTGGGTCTTCCTAGTGGTGGTGATGGGGAGGTGGAGGTGGAGGCGGAGTGACAGCATGAGAGAAGTAGAGAGAGAGGGTCAAAACATTTTCAAACGGGAGGCAGCGAGATGATTGGTTAGCAGAGAGGAGAAGGAGAATGAACATGCGAGAGAGAAGACAGAAGGGAGAAAGAGAGCAGCTTCAGTGTGAGGTGAGTCTTCCTGACTGAACTTTCACTAGAGCTTCATTTAACTGAAAATACATGTTCAAATGGGTCCTGGAGGGAAGTTAAGGCTAACCCATATATGAAAACCAAACCAAGCCGAAAAGTCTGTCCATGTGATCATATTTGAATCAATACATAAGTATTTCTAAAGTAACTTTCGTTGGCAAAATCTGGGAGAAAAGTTCAATCCTGTGCTCTATGTTTGCTCTATGTGTGTTCTTCAGGCCTCAATGGCTCTGTGATGAATCCTCATTGCCCAGCAGGCATCTGCCTGTATTACAGCTGGGCCAGACTAATGAACTGGACCCAGACACAGTCATAATCAGATTAATGACTGTTTTCAGGTATAAAATGACCAAAATCAATGGGGAGAAAGCAAGATAGAAGGAGACTGGAGCTAATCCATGGCTTAGGAATGATTAGACACTGTGGACAGGCTTGGAGCCAAGGTCAGAGACCGAGCAGTCGATTTTAGGTCAGGAATACGTACTATGCCAGGGAGCAAAATAAATATAAAGGGTGACCAAGTAGCCAGAGGCCTGCAACATTCGGTCGGCCTGCTGTTGATGCCATATGGAAAATTACACTTAATGAATGCAGATCACTAATATTTGTGAGAGGCATATGGTGACAAAGGTCAGGGCCGTTCTCTTCTGCCCCAGTCACATCCCCAAGGAAAGTTCAACTCGCGGTAAGGACTGTAAAAAAAGGATAGAGATCACAACATGACTGGCTACATTTTAAACCACTGAAAGTATTCTGGGCACTAACAATGTGAGCAATATGTCATGCAAAAGACTGCACAGCGGAGCAAATGTCAGAAAAAGGTAAAACCTGTGATAACAGGAAGAGACTACATGCATTTTAACGAGATCCTGAGGCTTCCTCATATTAAATGTATCTATGGGATGTGACAAAGTACAAAGACTGAATAGAGAAATCACGACCATGATTTATATAGACTGGGCACAGGTCTTTGTGCTGGTTTGCTGCTTCATTGTAGCTTCAATTGTTGCATTTTGATTTGCTATTATTGCGGTCATCTTGGCACTGAGGACGAGCAAACAGGCTCTGGGAAGCATTATGTCATTCTTTTTATGCATATCTATTGTCTAACCAAGTGACACAACATGACAGAAGAGCTGTAGCATTACCAACCCAAGCAGCAGTCACTAAATGCCCCACATGGCCAAAAGAGATACCCCCCCCCCAGATACCCTGCCAAAAAATAAATGGAGTAGACTAAATGGCCAGAGGAGGAATGCTCACCAAGGGAGTGGCGGAATTAAAAAAAAAGCTATTGGAAGTAGTAGAAGTGAGAGTTTACACAACCAGAAATCGTGATAATCTACATGTGTAAATAAAATCCCACAATATGATGACAAAAATATCGACAGGAAATATGCTTAAAATGTTTGTTCAAAGGCAACTGTGTGCAACCCAGTTAATATTTGATAAAAGATTTCAATATTTTGATTTTCACAATTTTATTATTACTTTTTTCACTCAATATTTTTTCATGAAACTTGGCTAACACATCAACCATATGTAGGAGTGGTACCCATTGGTATTTTGATATTTCTAACATTTTAAATTACATTTACATTACATTACAAACTTACGTTTGCTTTTGAAGCACATCTTGTAAACTGTATTCTGTCTTTGACAAATTGCACTTTTGTTTTTTAGCATTTATCATCTCCTCGTGGTTCTTGTTTTACTAAAGCTTGCTAAATGTCAGGCACAGTTGTGCCCTTCACAGATGTTTGGGTGCATGAAGCCCTGATGGAAGACTTAAAATATATTTAGAGTCCAAACGAGTGGTGATGGCACTGGAGGCCTTGAAGTGCCACTGGATGACAGGCTTCTTTTACTTAAATGGAGATAGATAACTGCACTGATTGAGCTTTTATGAATTTTGTATATTATATGTCACACACACAAAAATAAATACAGACATCCTTATAAACATATTCAAACACACCACTGACGGTTTCAAAGGATTGCAATCTGCCGGTTGTTGAAATATGTTATACAGTGTGCTCATCTGCTCTTCTGTCCAAGGACATTTGAAAACGGATCCATCCATAATATAGTTTCCCAGTTCACTGAACCAACTATTCCAGGTTATCTGACAGGAGTCAGAGCCGAATGATAAACATCTGCTGCTGTTTTTATTCCTCCGACTGCGCTGATGTGAGGGTTAAAGGTCCAGGCAGGGCTGAATGTATTTGATTGGAATTACAATGTTCTCTTTGAGAGTATTGAACTTAAATATTCCTCCCGTTTTATGCTTGCCTGCTATATTTTACTTAATGTGTTAGAGTCAAAGGGAATGATTGAGATGCTATACAGTGAGAGATCTGTAACATAAGTGGGGCAAAAGGGTCTGCTTACAATAGCTGTTACTAAACATGATAAGCAATAGATATTACTTTGACATGTGCTCTATGGATGATCGGTGTCCCTGTACTGCAAATGATATGTATTTGGAGGGGGAAATAAAATTCTATTTGACTGTTTCAGTAAAATTCTATGGCATTTTGGATGTTTTTAAAAAAAATTTCACTTGTAAATCTAACATATTTACAAAGGTCTAAATGCAAACATGTGCACACACACACAAACACCCACACACAGAGTACCAGATGAGTTCATTTATTTTCTCATTCCAGTGTATTAGCCTGAGAATGATGCCACCCAGATAAGAAAAAAGAAAAGAAATTGATGCATTAATTTGCATCAGCTTTTTCATCACGATAGCAACTTCATATGTTACTGAAATAATCAGCGTTTTTATGATAATAAAATAAAATAAATATACAATATACAATAAAAGAACAGCATGTTTTAAGAGCTGCGTTTGCTCATTTGTAAGTTAGCCAATCTCTGATTTAGCTAGCTTTTTATTCTCTTTAGACCTATTTTAGGTAAACTTACTTCTGACTAATCAGCCAGCTAGTAGAAAACGAGTTAAATCTAAGTTTATTACCCCTATGCAAAGATTCTGGAGGCGTACGTGTTCAAATGACCAGATTTTGACCAACTAGAGACCCTCTATTCTCATCCTTGTTACAATAAATGTATTGGTGAACATGAACTGTTTCCAGTCTCCTGAGGAGTGTTTAGATAAACTAAAAATGGAAAGAGAGATTTATGGTTTTACTGTTGTTGAGGGCATTAGCCTGTAACTGTGTATGAATGGTGTTCAGTGCAGATGTGGAGAGTAACTTAACTACAACAAGCTGCCTCTCTCATGACATTAAGAAGGAATTATTGCAATCCATTGAGTGGCTGTCAAAGCTTGCAAAAAGACTCTTTAATGATCCCCTCTACAATGTAAGACTTATGAATAAAACAGACCGGGATCAATTAATTATTGACTATGTATCATCAAGTAAGGAAGCCCCTAATGAAAAAGTGGTATCAATCCAGGCTGTAATTGAATGCATGCAAACAAAATCCATAAGCTTTATGTGGCTTTTAATCAAAATAATTATTGCCATGACAAAAAATAAATGTCATTTGTGCACAATGAAAGTGAAAACAAAGAAATCATCTTCATGGTGCAGTAATTCTCCAACACGTGTCTCTGCAGCCTTTTAGATCCTGAGCAAATATCTACAGTGCTTTGAAGCCAGCCCATATGATGCTGGTGCTCTAAAGCCTTTGGATTCAACACTTGAAAGTAATACTGTTAAAATACCAAAAGGAGAACTGAGGTTTTCCACCATATAGGTATGTCTCTGCAAAATACTGCCTGTGTTTCAGTCGTTGACTCTGTCCTTAAATAACAGTCATGTTTTCTCCTTATCTCAAAAAGCACACCCCCGTGAACATTTCCATGCAAATAGACCTGGAATGCACCTCAAAACATTTAAAATACTCACATCGTCACTTTCTGCCTGTGTCTGCTGTCTGATGCTACACAGTCAAGTGGTTGCGGCTGTCTATTTCTGAAGAGCGCTGAAGCATGCGTCCATTTTCTGTCTTTCCCTGACAGCCCTGTGATGTGTACACAGCCCCCCATTTCTCAGCTGGGAAATCAGCCTTACTACAGCCCCGTCACAAACAATCAGCACTCATTACCCACTACACAGCTCTACATTCTACACCATTTACCTGCAATATCTAGGGTGCCGGCTTGCGTGTGCATTGTGCATCAATGTGTGTCTTGGCTGATTTGGTTTGTGCACAATGAATTGTGAGCACTCTTAGTTGCTGCTTGCTGCACAGTTTTCAGTCTCCAACATGGGCGAATGAGCTCTGTGGTCAGGCAATGTGTTGATGTTGCCCAAAGCCTTCTAACCTTGCACTGAGTAGATCAACTGTTAAAATCAGAAAGGTGCTTTTATGAGCCTGGTGTTGAGCACTCAACCAATTACCTCCTGACAAGACATAAGCATATGTGCCGTGTTGCTGCTTTCTCTGTTTACGCCTCTCTAAAGGACACGATGATCACAACCAACCAATGTCAGGGAGAGGGCCATTCTAGGAATTGAGTGTAATTGGTGAAGAGAGCTGTGAGCTCGTTGCTTTTGTGTGTAAGCAGATTACAGGCTGGTTCGGTTGAGACCCCCTCAGGGCAGCACAACATAGCTGTTGGTACGTGTTGTGTAAAACAAGCGTGTCACTCATGAATTATACATGGGAGGATGCCCAATAATGAAATTGGTAGAATGGGGAAAACAACGAAATAAGAGGAGGTAAAAATAGAAGAAAGACTGAAAGAGAGAGAGAGAGAGAGAGAGAGAGAGAGAGAGAGGGCTCTGTGACAATTAAACAAGAAACAGGTGTAGCCAACCATCAGGAAGCCACACAATCTGCTGAAAGCAGGGAGCTCGGGTGCTTCTGCCATTTTGCATTGTTCACAATGCATTGTTGCTGTTTGTACACGAACCCTCCAGCTTGCTTTTGCAGAGTCCAAACAGTTGCTTATCATTTTTGCCAAAGAAAGTCTTCAGCCACACTCTTTTGTTGTCCTTCGGAAGTGTGTCGTCTTCAGGATTAGTCTCTCTCATCATTAGAGATAGGTTGCTTTTGAACCACAAAGCATGCCCCAGCATGCTATGCTTCACTGCTCATTAAAAAGAGAATAGCATTCTCACATACATGAGTCAGAATATTATTTTGCAAATAAGACTCTAGATTTTAACTTCAGTGAAAGTTTCCCCAAAGAACCGTTAATCACGCCTCTCCTTACCCTCCTATTGAATGCAAAAAAACATTCATTTCTTTAGATTCAACATCAGGGCACTTTTACTGTTGTAGAGCTTCTTACCTGTGTTCTGTCTCTATGAAAATTCAAGGTTAATGGCTTTTATATAATTACAATTTTTTTCACTGAATAAAATGAAAGCTTTGAGAAGTGAACTATTAAACCCTGGAAACAAAACATCTGCACAATAACCCCTTTCCTTTGAAGGCTTGTTTTTTTGTTTGTTTTTGCCACAGTGAGAGTTGGAACAGCAATTAGTTCACCTTGGACCACATCTGCAAATGTGCGCCACATCAATTTATTCACAAAAATTGTTACAATTAAGTTCAGTGGCATCGGCGAGCACAGATCATGTCTCCACGTTGATTTATTTTCATGAAATATTCATTTTTTATCACAGAGAAGCTGTGGTTTGTGGACTTTGTGCTTCATTGTTGTCAGTGCGTTTTGTTGTGTGTGCCGGATTACTGCAGGTTTCAAGCTTGTTAAAAAAACAAAGGCAGTTACTAACTCAAGCCAGCCAAACACAACAAGTCACTTCATGTTGACATATTGTCGAGTTTGCAATTGTAATTGAGCCCGGTGCGTTAAGGAAATAGAATACATTTTCAAATATGGGCCTCATTATGAGTTAAGAGATGCTTTAGAAAAGAAAATATTCAGCAGATCTATCTCTGTCTCTTTTTTTCTTTAGATAACTTGCAGTATATTACAATCAGTCTGTGGGCAGTTCAGTGTTCTTACAATCTGTGCCTCAAACAGTAAATCATTCCAGATGTATGGACGTTGGTGCCAGAACAGGGGTTTTCAGCATTTTTTTCAATTTAAAGTCTATAAAAATTGAACTACAGTTAAGTCTTGGCATTTAAAGTTGTTTCAATTAATGCTGATGATGTGACATGTTCATTTTTTTCAGCTCATTTACTTCTCAGGCTTTGATGAAAACGAACAAAACGGTTTATCAGTCACATTTTTAACAACGTTACAAGGCTGCCTCACCCCAGGACGCGACCATTACAACATCAGCCCAATGAGAATGCCACAGCTGATAATGATGCTCATTTCAAGACACATAAGAAAACAAAACATCGTAATCACAGAAAGACGGCCTCTGATGGAGACTGTCCAGTCTCAAATGAATATCGCCAGCGCAGCTTTAGCAATTCAAATCATCTCTCTCCTGTGCTTTGCATTAGGATGCGGCAGAGAGAAAAACCTTGATAATGGCTTTCATTTACCCCCCAGCCAGACTAATCACACCAACATTGGTTCCACTCACTGCTCTGGCTGATGCTTTGGAAATACTGCAGCCCAGCACTGTAGGTGGCAACGGAGTGGGGCGATCCACCTGCATCGCCCTGTGTCCTCGTGCCAGTTTTCACCACACAGCCTCAGGGAGGGGGCACGGAGGATCTTGGCAGATTTGTCACAAAACTCACCCACACAGTAAACATGCAGTAAGTGTACATAGGGAAGGGATTTTATTCACGTAAGGGGTCAAATGCAGAATTATTGCACGTGCAAAAATCATGCATGAGAAAAAAGCGTTTGATAAGAAAAGTGCACCTCCTACCATGCATTAACAAGGTTTTCCACAGCAAGGGGAATGTGATCTGGTGAAGGGCAAAGGAAATAATGTGAGAAACCGAATCTAATACGCAATATCAGATGACATTTTTCCACTTACAATGAGTGTTTCTACATATTATGGTCAACACAGAAAATTATTTAAATTATGCACCTGAAAAACTTCATTTTTAGGGTTGTTTGTATTTGTTTTATTATTATTTGTAATTATTCTGCTTTTGGTTATTTTTAATAATTTTACTGTCAAGTGTTTGTTAACTCTCTTTTCAGTGATTACTATGTTCAACTAATTACCTCTGACAAGGAGGTGATGTTTATTTATTATCTTTCTAACCTTTGATGACCACACATGAAATACATAATTACTGCTAATGAGGGCTAAAGGTGCATTTTGGATGAATCAAAGAATGAATAAAGCTATTGGTGCACAGTTTTGTGCCTCTGGCCTGCACTGTGGTGGGTCTATGGACCGTTTGTGTTCATCTGTATCTATTTGTGAATCATCACCGCCAGCATTCTCTACATTATGCATGGTGCAATATTGTTGATGACACAGTATTTTTGGAGCTGCAGTGAAAATAAATGGCATAATCTTATTAACTGAGGCATTTAAAACACACTGAATTATTAAAGATACATTTGACAATATCCACAAAATGTGTGTAAAAGCGGTGTGGATTATTCGTCCTTATTTTTACCCCTCCATTCACATCCAGGGCAACATTCACTCAGAAAATTAGCTTAAAGTGTGAGTCACTTCTTTCTGTCAGTCAGGCGCAATTCTATCCTGCACTATGTCACAGTTTGTTCTTACAGGTCCAGGATCATTTTCAGTAAAGGTATTCCTGTTTAAATATATATGTGTGTATATATATATATAGTAAGAGAGTTCTGGAGGTAATACAGAAAACAGCGACTAGAAAGCTCCACCAGGCTTTTGACAATTAATCATTAAATAGAGAAGATTCCATTTGTGAGATTGTGTCCATTTGCCACATGGTTGAATAGCTGAATAAGTCAACAGCAACAACGAGAGAATATTTTCTTGGCTTAGCCATTTCTCAAAATAACCCTCCTGAGGCTGAAACTGAGACGATGAGAAATGGGGAGGAAATGGGAAAACCCAATGCGTGCTAACACTTTGCACCACCATACTTATTCTGCTGTCTATGAAATAATAAAGATAGAACACTGAGGTAATACTTTATTCAGAGCAGAAGTCTCTTGTGTTTGTGTTGCATTAAAAGACTAATGATTAACCCTGTCAATGTCTGTTTGGGATTACGTCTTCATGGTATCTCAAAAATACTATCATGTTAGGTCTTCTGTGCTGTTCCATCTCTAACTTAACAAGAACCAGATGACGATGACTCCCCCCCCCCCGACATACCCTAAAACACTGTACACCAAATTCATCAATAATGACATATCCTCCATTCCTTTGCTAAGTGTAGAGTCCTGTTTTGGATCTATGGAGAAGATGACCAACGTTCAGGGTGACCTTAAAATCATCTTTCCATGGAAAACTAAAAAACCCCCACAAATTGTACTTATCATGGTTAATTTATGTGTTACGTTTGGTGAAGCTAGAATGTATAGTTTACCAGATGTGTTCTGGGTAAGATGACCACCCTTCAGACTCACTTTAAGAGTCATGTTTCTATGGAAACAACAAAAAATAGATATTTTTGAAAGTTCAAAATATCAAAAAGCACAACTATTGATCATGGATAATATATATGTAAAATATACTGACGCTAGTATGTATAGTTTGCAAGATATGTTCTGGACAGATGGACATACATACATAGTGATAATCCCCTGTCATTTTTATGTTGGAAAGAAAGAAAGAAAGAAAGAAAGAAACAAAAGAAAGACAGAAATTAGATGCATACATTAGATGCTCAGTTATTTGAGATTTTAGGCGTATGGATGCTCTGCTCAGGATTTACAGACAGGAAATTTCAATTTCAAAAGTGATACAAGGACATATTTTCTTATTGTTTACTCAGATGGTTGATTAGGTGGATGAACTCATTAGAAAATATTTACCTACACAATTAACAAGATGCTGACAGCAATTAAACAAGGATGATTATGAACTCTTTCCCAGTCGCAGCCAGACTAAACTAGCCAAGGGTTTGAAATTAAAACTAATTGCTTCATTTCCTGAATGAGGCTCAGTAACCTTTCCTGCAGTATAAATATTTTGCAAATCAAATGTGATGACAGCAGCCATCATAACTTAACTTAATAAAAAAAGGATTGATTTCCTCTTGGGTAGATCTGCGACATCCATTTACTTTGCTAATGGTAATAAAATGTGGCGATAAACTTTTTCAATGATGGGCAAGGAGACGCTAAAAAGATTAGAAAATGTAAAATAAGTTCAATTGTAAAATTTTTTTTGCCAGAACTTATTAGCTGTCACTACAATAAGGCTAATCACGTATTCTGAAGCACTATGGATTCTCTCTCATGCCCAACACAAAGTGGCGCAAAATATCTTTGCCAGTTTCTTCCAATGCATTTTCATGCCCACCATAAACATTGTATAAGTATCAAATGTATTTGCCCCCATCTGAGCTTCCATGGGAGTGTTGGTGTTGAAATCAGGTCTGCTCGGGTGCATTGCTTACGTCATATCTGCACCATTGATTACCCTAACCTGAGGACGCATTATAGAGACAGTAACATGCATCTGCTAAGGCGGATTGACAACGTGCACAAACTCACAAACTCACTACTGTTACACACTAGTGATGCATGGATCACCTCTGACATCATCCGTATGCATGTCAATCATCCACCCACCTCCCATCCAAACAAATTATTTTCTCAGATTTAGAGACACCAACCTGCATGGACTTCACCTCTACCGGTGCTTCAGGATTTATCAGGAGGACAGCTGGCTGCTTTACACGGAACAATTTCACTGGATGGACTGTGTGTGTGTGTGACCTTTTCTATGTATAGAAAAACACAGAGCTTTAATTATCATTAGATCCTGCTGGTGACCTGTTGGAGATTTAAATAATTAATGTAGGTAAGCTGTTGATCATCCATCCATTGGAGAGAGGATTGGGAGACGGTGGAGGCAGATGGTCCACCGATCAAGGACCACTTCCCTGTCCCTCAGTGAAGATGAGTGCTGCTGTTTAAATTGCAGTGCACCTGGCTTTTAAAGGGAATGGGATATGACACTCTGATTAGTTTAATGCATGTTATGCTCAAAACTCACCCATGAACAATTAAGGGTCTAAATACAAGCCCTTAGCCCCTTGCGCCTTACTTTGCATACGATTTGTGCACCACCCACCTGGCAAAACTGAGTTGGACATGCCATAAATGCACTTGCACTATGGACTTTAGACCATGGACTGTGGATCATTTACATTGGGTCTAAAACCCCTAAGAAAAAAGAGAATACTGTGTAAAAGCTGTCTAATGTCTGTAGGAAAGAATTTCATAAATGGGATCACAAATGACAGAAATTAACTTTAATTAAATTTTTTTTACTATAAAAAAAGCTTCTGGTTGTTAAAGCTAAAGCAAAATGATGTTTGGTGTTGTCCTTATCCCATGCACACGGTGAATGTGTGAATAAGGTAGTAGCGCTTTATACGATAGCTCTGAAAAAGAAACGCCATCTTAACTCCTACAGCCTCTATACATACTTCATGTGTGCCTTCCACATGCATGTGAGAAGCTCTATTTGTGCGTGACGTCATGCTCTATCTGCTTGAATGCTCGCTACACTGCCACTGATTTGCGCTGTCAGGGAGCAGCAGCATGGCTCTCTGACCTGTCACACTGCGGCATGCATAGCATTGTTAGATGATAAGAGTGTTGAAGACACTTAGAGCCTCAGTCTGTGGCTGAGGCTGTCACATGTTTTCAGACTTTCATTTCATCTTTTCCTCTGCCTTCTCTCTTTTCTCCCCACCCCTTTTTTTCCATTTGAATGCTCCAACCCTTTGTCCTCTCTTGACTTCCATTTCTTGGATTCATGCTTTTATTTGTTGCACTCAAAGACAGGAAATAGTGAGGCATAAACTTGCTGGATTTCTCTCAGAATTGCGATGTCATGCCTGCAAATGTCTGTGCTTTATCTTAATGCATTGTTTATTTAACAGAGAACATTTTCAAGTCAACTTTAAAACAAGTTCATTTTTGTGAACTTCAGGCTTGCTGTGCACTCGTTCATAATGAGCATTTCTGCAGGAGCTAAGGTGTTTTGATTTTTACAATCCTACCTTGCTCTTTAAGCTCTTTACTGTGAGCCTGCCCACAAGTGTGAGATGTTGAAATGGACCGACACTCAGCAAGCTGCGTTAATTGCTCTGTCGCCTTTGGGTCAGGGACTTCCAAGGCTAAACAGCAGTGCACTTCACATTGTTGCAACCATAGAACCTTGGTGGTGCGTGACATATATATAGCATAATGCTCTACACACTCATTGCAGGAGTGAGCAGGAAAGAGGTGCTGTTCTCTATAATACGACTGGTTTCATTTACAAGGGGTCAGAATCAGTGTTTTCAGTGCAAATTGCATCAGCTACTGCTCTTTCTGTGTTTAGGTGTTGCAATGTTGCAATGTTGATGTCACTATTCTTCATACTCAGTTATCTCATGTATATTTATGATCAGTAAATGTACTCTTTGTCTCTAACTCCAAGCTAATTTTTCTTTCACCAACTCGATCTAGCTCTGCTCTGCTCTTGTCAGCTAACAGCAACTCACTGTTCACTGTTCAGGGCGCTATGTTGCTCAAGTACGCTTTCTACTGTTCACTTGTAGTGAATTAGACCCTCAGGATTACTTCAGATTCAGCTCTTGCCATTTATTGACACTTGAGATGTGTAATTGAGAACAACGTGTTGAAAATAGTATTAATAATGTGTTAACTTTATTAAATTAAAGCTGTAGAAATGTATATTGTGATTAACTTGCATGCCACCCTTGTTTTTTCACCGGCTTCTATTTGGGGCCTGGCCTTTATTTGTTCATGTTGACCACATCCCTGCCCATTATCAGAGACCTGGCTTTTGATTGACAATGTTGCACCCTGTGTATTATGGAGGACATATAATGGTTACTGTTTTAAGTTGTGTTGTTAATATAGTTCCCCCGCCATAATTCAAGGTATTATTTCATTCTAATTCTCAGAACAGAGAAACCCCACCTGTATCTGTATGATGGCGATATTCTCTTCCACCAATAGATAGGAGTATTGACTCAGAGAGGAGACTATTGCTGTGCTGCTTTACGGCAGAAGAAATTATGTTTCTGGTTGTTTTCGAAGCACACAGGCATACTATATTTACACATTATTGTAGGATTGTGTTTTATTCATGTTTTGCGTTCAAACAAGGTGTTTTTGTTATATGTGTTGTAACGTATTGCAGCTAACTGGCGCAAACTTGTATGGCTAGTGTCAACCACGGAAGTCGTGCCACCTCATGAACTTCCTGTTCTTCAGCTGTGTCCCAATTCATGGGCCACATCCTCCGAAGCCTGCATTTGCAGCCCGAATATACGTCTCAGTGCGATTAGGCCTGTCCCAATCAGAGACTCCTTCAAATGAAGCCTGCTTTTCCTGGGCCAGAAAGGATCCATTTTTTTTAACTGGGGAATTATTGTAATAGTTCTTAGCCTTTCTGTTTTATAATTGCTCTTATTAATTATTCTTGACAACCATCTCTTTTCTGACAAAAAGAATGAGTCTTAAAGGCAGGCCTTGTGACAACAGTATGTATGGATGATCTTTAAAAAGTGCCTTCACAGCTAGCCAGATCCCCTTTGCTTCCTCTCTGCTCTGAATAGAGCATAATGTTCCCTCCCTGTCCTTTGTATCTTCTCTCCCCTCTCTCCTGCTGATATGCTTTGTGACAGCTAAACACTGTTGCCTGCACCCTACTGATTTTCATCAAAATTGCATGCATCACCCAATCTCTCTGCAGCTCTATATCCACCTGTAAGGCAATGTATGCTCAGAGGAAGAGAGGGAAAGATGGGCTGGGTGACAAAATGACAATAATGTGTCTGTTTTGGTGCATCGGAAAATACTGTGACAGACGTGATCCAGGAAAACTAAGTGAACGGTAAATGAAATATATTACTGAAAATAAAATGAATGTATCTAAAATAAAAATGCAAGTGAAATAAATATAAAAATGTCAAATAATTGTGAAATATACTGTATGTCTTAAGAGAAAAGTCAACACCTAAAGTATCAATCAAATATCTATTTACTCTTTTTAAACTGAATTCCAGCTGAAGTTATTTCTACCTAATTCATTAGAGCCTCAATATACTTAGATGAGATAGGATGGTTTGGTCTGATTGGTGGACTTCAGCCTGTCAGATATTCTGTACAGTAGATCCCTCCCACTGGTTTTTAGCAGATAACTTTCAAATACCAAGATATTTCACATACTAGGCCCGAGAGCAGGTCGCCATTTTCCACATGGAAATGCATGACATCATGTTTATTTTTCTCTGATATGAGCTAAAATCAGGACACATTTCAAAAGCCAATTTTGCATTTTCAAGTTAAGTCACATGGGCCGCCAGGTTTGTGTGTTTAATGTTTAAATAATGGTGAATGGAGTTAAAGCTACAAACATGGGCGATGACAATATAACTGTGGTAGTCCTTGATTTTCTCTCGACATAAACTGTTTGGTTGTTTATTTGCTGGTGTTGGCCTTTACCTTCTCCTCCCATAGCTTAAATGTGATGTTCTCGCTTTCTTTATCTTTTGACAGTCAAAAGGAATGGGTGTCATCAGTGTTTATCTCTGATAATCTTGCGTGCAAAGCGTGATACACGGCAGCTCATTTAGACGTGACTGTTGCTGCAGCGTTTTTCTCAATTACCTCAGCATATAGAAAACTGCTGAATCAGCAAGGCTCATATAAACTTGATCCACAGCAAAGGGAAGGTGACTTCAAAGCTACCCGACAAATGATAACAATTAGAAGACTATTTGCCAGCTTAAAAATGATCAGTATTGATAGTGATAGTTAAGCAACAAGCCACAAATGAGAGGATTACTTATCTATAAGGGTAAAAAAAGGTCTATTTTTAACACAAGATCTTAAAGCTTCAAAATTTAGAATGTATTCCCTCTTCAAAAATCAGACAGACGCGTATGAGAGTAAAGAAGTATATCAAGATTCAAAACTCAAATTCAAAATTCAAGACGTTTATTTTCGCATCGGTTGTACAAGTACAATCATGTGAAAAACTTATGCTGGGAAGCTCCATAAGAAAAAACAGTAGTTAATAATAAAAGACACAGCAATAATAAAAATAGGATGAATATATAACAGTAGAATAAAATAAAATGTGTATTTACAAAATAATATACAATCATGGGATGAATATACTTGATACATTATAGATAAACATAGAAAAACAAACATAGACAGAAATATTGCATAAGGTTTTCTTGCACTATGCATCAGAAAGAATAGAGAGAAAGACCGAAAAAGGAGGAAAGACGACAGAAACAGGTTTGTGTGTCTCCATATTTAGAAATGTCTCCAAGCATCTCTGATTCATTCAGCATGATATCAGATTTGGTGAAAACATGTTGTGTGTTGTCATCTAACACGGAGCTGTCAGCATGCACCAAGACGTGCAGAGTGTGAATTGCAAAGGCAGCCTCCTCCTGTCTGTGCACTGCAATTTTGTCTCTTCTCCAAATATAATTCATCATTTTGCATTATTTATTACACTCAGTCATCGATCTCCAAGGACAAGAACAACATGATAAGTAAATATATGGCCCCCTTGCCCAGCCAATAATGCACAATACGGTGCTGTAGATTCAACCGTGTTGATTTTGCACCTCTGCCCTCTTTTAATTTGAGAAAAAAAAAAGCCACAACCCAACAGTTCAAAGTGTGCTGCATTTAAAAGCACGTAGAATAGATTATTCGATTAGTACTGATTGTTGCCAGTCCCTACCGCACCTAATGATAATGTATTGTACCTAATCACACCTTATTGCAAAACATGCCTCTAGCAACAAGATTAACTAATTTAGTCAACATACCCTGTGTGCCTGTGTCCTGCGGTACTGACTGGGATTTGGACTGTGTGCAATTAATTCTCCAAAATGGAGCCCCATAAGTAACCACAGGTCTCAAATTTACATGGAGCAGGAGCACTGTGTCAGCTACAGGATGCTCAGCTCAATTTTTCTATTCTTGCCAAATAGCTCTGCTCCTGCAGGATTCCCATCCTCTGTCTGGATCAGCGGTCTAATTTCCAGTGCTGAGTTCTAGACAGAAGGCCAACTGAGCACCCCTTTCTATGAATTAGGCTCCATAAGCTGGGAGAACAGACTGTGCTCGTCTCAGGGATAAAAACTTTTTCGAGGATGCTGTCAAAAGGGACCACCTGAGCAGCTTTTCTGCACCGTGCTGTCCCTTTGTGTCACAGCACTGCTCAGAAGAGGAGCGGATAAAGAGAGATGGGCATCCTCGTGACAAGTGCTCTGTCCCACCTGATTCATCAGACCTGTGGTGACTGATGACCAGCAGTCCACCAGAAGGACAGGTGACCAGTTGGTGTGACCTAAGCCCCAGACATCCGTCTGTAAACGGTCTATCCATCAACGCCTACATACTTCCGTATGTCGACATCCAGACATCGATAGTGAGGCAGTGAAGTGTCAAAAGTTTTGACAACAACAAATATGGTGATGGTCAGAGGAGGTTGTGATGACGTAAGTAGTAAATACAAAGCAGCAAAAGCGGAGGTAATGATGTATTCGGAGGTGGTCTGTGAGGTACATAAAGACTTGACGACAGAAGAGGTTTTTTTTCACTTTTTCACTTCACTTTTTTCTTCTTCGTTTTTTCCGTACACAATTGTTGTGCCTTGCTTGAATTGTAGGAACACTGCCCCCACCCTTTTCTGGTGCTATTACTTTGTTTCGTCCGTCTTGTCCGTATCCGTGAGTGCTCTGAAAACGTGCCCAAATACGTTTGAAACGAACGCAGAAGACATACGGAAGGCTCCGTCCATATCCCTAACCGTCTTTAACGTAGAGCATAAATGGGCCTTTAGCCTGGGACCACACGTCTGGGTGGGAGAGGACTGACAAAACCAGTGGGACCAGCTGCTATTGGTGATCAGACTGTGGGGTAAAAGGTGGAAATGATAGTGGATAGTGAAACTTATATGTGCATTTTGGAAACTTTGTCGTCCTCACATTCGCTGGAAATGAATTAATAATGTGACTGACTTCAATACTGTAGGCTAATATTTTAAATGGTGCTAATTTGGTGAAATAATGATCTGATTTTGCTCTAAAGCAGAAAAAAAAGAACATGTACAGGAGATTGCAGAGGGAGTGGAAAACGTTGCTCAGAATCATGTGCCGGTTTAAGCAATTTAAAAACAGGAGATTCTCTCAAGGCCACTTTGAGATGGCAATGAGACAACCTAGTAATCAGCAGCTTGGCTCCAGGCTACACCCTGTCATGTGGTCTCACAGATATTGGAGGGGAATCGAGCAGCGTTTTGTCGAGTGACGCAAGGCCGACTGGAGTAGGAATGTCTTGGCAAAGTCCCTCTAAATAGGCCGTAGCAGTCTGTTGATCAAGCCAGGAAGTCCTCACCACAACCATTTGTCAGGCTTTCCTCTTTCCAAGCTAGTGTTAGTGAATGGAAGTGGCTGCAGGAAGTGGGCATCTGCATTACTGGTGGAGGATTACCTTGGCCTGGCTGGGATTTGTTTTGGCTGGCAGTTTTGGTAGCACCAGCAGGAATCGGCTCTGTGATGAAATCACTGTCTGCTTTCACATGCTGACACTTGGTCATTGGTTGCTGTGGTGAAGGTTAAGCCGCACTTTGCATGCCAGTGGCATACGGTACTGAAACTACTCTCAGTCCCCTTTATGTTGGAGAATCATAGGTTCTGAGCAGCTCACACAGATGGCTGAAAAGAGATTAGAACCCTGAGAAAGATCAGGTCATGTCCAGGGTCGTGATATTTGGCCAAACCTGTCTGTTGTAGATAGTGTTCAAAGCTAGGAGGCAGCAAGACATGGAACACAACTGACCACACATGAAATTATTTATGAGAGTCAAAGAGAATGCAAGACAGGACGCTCGTCTTCAGGAGTGAGTAGGCAAGTCTGTTGAGTCTGTTGCTGCCTGTGTTTAATACAACTAGTTTTTTTAGTCCAGTAGATATTATTTTTACCTCCACCAAGGAGGTAATGTTTTTGATAGCGTTGGATTGTCTGTTAGCAGGATTACTCAAAAAGGTCAGCTGACATTTTTTTGAGAGGTAGTTTAGGCCCAAGCAACAAACAATTAGTTTTTGGTGGTGATAAAGATCACCATCTGGATCCAGAATGTTTTTAAAGGATTATTTACGAATGCCAGATATATGCGGCATTTAGACCATCATTGCTTCTAACTTCATGGATTATGCATCCAATGCTGGGGAAAAAAATTTGTAAAAAATTACATGATAACATGATAACATCCCCATAAGATCCAGCACACATCATCAAGTCTGATCTGGATCCAAGTTCCAGATCTGGTGATCCTGAATGTTGAAATGTACAGGAGGGCTAATATAAAATGACAAATGATTATACTACAGACTTATAACTAAGATCAAGTTGTTGCTGGAACTGTGCGGATTCAGTTTGGGGTCAAAAATTTAACGTGTCTTCAAAAGTTACTGATCTAGATCCTGAGGAAAACAATGTCAAATATTGTTTTTCTTGAATAACTAGTAATGACACCAATGTGATTCCTGATTTTAGGGGCAGGATATCATGGTCAGGGAGTCATATTATGAGCGTCAAACTGTCAAAAGACTATTGCTTTTAAGTGCAATGACATAATGAGGATGCTGAGTTGCCTTGGCAGAGGCATGCGCTCTCTGAGTGCTGTCTGGTTTATAAGATAATTATTATCCTCTCAATTAAAGAAGAGTCATTGTATGCAAACATAAAAAAAATACATACACATTCAAGATAATATCTGGACGGTTAAATGTGGCATATATACAAGACATGTTTTTGATTCTTTACTCTAATAAAAAGAAACTTTCATCATGTGAATTACTTCCTTTACATTGCATCTCTCCATCCTTTGCCTCCTATTTCATTTCAATCTAAAACAATGGCATGCATTGCATTTCATGGTACACACGTCAGGTAGCACACCTGCTGCTTAAATGTAATCTTGAGGATTTGGTATTTGGATTTAAAGCTGGTGAAATAGCCTTAAACACATGCAGATGCATGCCCCAAAACCCCCCACAGCTTTGGTGTCGTTGAGAACACCTATGAATACAAAACAAGCTCTGGCAAAACAGCCTCATTGGAATAAATAAATGTTTTCTGAGCCTGCTTGAGGTGTAGTGTACTAAATATCTACAGTGACAAAAGAAATATTTAAACTCTGATGAGAATTTCATTCTATAAACCCAGCTAATCAATCACACCTACTGCATGCAGTTAGCTGAACTATTGCAGAAAAACAACTCAATTACACTTGATTTATCCAGCTGTCCAGATCCAGCTGTCATTCATGTGACACTTTACACCCTTCAGCTTGTATCTACATATGAAAACCACTTGGATCGATACAGAGGCAGAAGGTTGTTAGAATGAAAAATCAATGGTCGCAAACATTCATTATGGGAAAAAGCAGCACTGAGGGTTTGTGCTTTTACCGCTTAGGGTCAGGTCAATGAGTTGCTGAGGCAAAGAGTTCACCCCCGACGTGCCAATGAGCCACCGGAGCGTCGCCTTAATCCACTGCACTGAGCCTTGTATGTGGGTTTCAGTGCTGTAGTTGGGGATGCAAACCCTTACCCCTCCTTTTTACTCCCAGGTAAGAACGATTAAATGGAGTTTTAATGATAGCTGTGTGCACCTCAGCAGGAATCTGGCAACTCTTATAATACAGGGCAGAGGTTGGAACACTGACAAATGGAGGGCTGGGAGAATACAGAGGGTGATTTAAAGCTGAGGGAGTACACTTCTGCCTGAAGAAATTGAAGTCAGCTCTCTGGTGAAGCATTTGGATTAAAACTGTACAGAAATGTGACACCATCATGTGCTCGGTTATCTGTCACAGGAGCGTGACCGATACTTCCTACAAAATTCCAAAAGTTATTTTATCGCAGCAGTTTTTTTTTGACATAGAAAATTTATTTCATTGCTAAGATGTAATTGGTGAAAAATTTCTCCCTCACTCCCCCTGTCCATCTCCCTTCCCTTTTTTATTCCACTGTCTTTCGTCTTGTCCCTGGATAGCAATCAATAGTTATTATCTGCTGAGTGTCGTGATATACACGGCACAGAGACCCCATTCTGAGTTGATAGTGCTTTTTCATTATAGCTGACACTAGTCTAAACAAAGCAGGCCTATTACCCTTCCACCAGACAAACACGATCTCCATAATGGCACCAGATAAAAGAGAAGCAGGAGGGAAAATTGAGTTTCACATAATGGGGAATCACTAACTCTGGATCACTTCTTTTCCCACTCCATTTTGCCTCTTCCACCATCTTTCTGTGGAGTGCTTGGCAAATACAACAGACTGGATGTTAATTTCTTACCTCTTGCCATTGAACTTTCCATTTTTCCATCCATTCATCCGTATTATCCAGTCCAATAATGATTTTGTTCATCCATCGATACCCATCCATCTGTGCATCTGTCTGTCTATCCGTCCATCTATCTCTCCTGTCAACCTGTAGGTGGGTTGGGGGTGAGGTTGTTTTGTTTTGACGGGTTTGTTGTTTCATAAAATAAATAAATGATATCTGTGCAGTGGAGTGGAAAGCATAACGAATGGCAGTTGGAGAAAAGGCAATTTAAGGAGAAGTGCACTGGCTGGCGAAGAGACAGAATGGGTTTTTACTGTGAAGTATAACCAATGCATTACGGAACACATCAGAGGTTTATTGAAAAACCCAAGTATCCCTCACTCCCCCCTATGAAAATGGCCAACATTATCATGGACTACATGGGTAGGCACTGAAAGTCACTTTTAGAAAGTCAGGGGAGATGTTTCCATTGTAGTGGCACACAGAAATATTAGTCCCAGGTCAGGGTTTCTAGTCATTTATACATAGAGGCAAATAAAGCTCATGACACTCAGCATGGGGTTACCACGGACTGATAACATTATGATTTTCTTTCATAGTACACACAACTTTGCTGTTCACACATGCCTCTAAATAAATAGATACTGCAGCTAACATAAATTCCATCCATCCAATGTCCGATTGGTAAACGAAAGCTAAAATGCTTTTCTGTCAATTCAGTTTGTGTAAAGGGTTGAAATGCATGTTAAAAGGAACCCCTATTTTTATTTTTATTTTCACTGCAAGATGAACTTGGTGGAGGCCTGTAACATTTACATATAAATATAGCTGACCCTGTATTTACTTTTCAGGACTGTGAACTTGAACGTGAACAAGTTCATTTTAATCAGTGTGAACTTATACAACACTGATTCCATTCATTATCTGCTGTCACATTAATGTTTCTATACCATAATGGAATTACTCCTATTTTTTTATCATCAGTTATTCTTCATAGGATCTTATTATGTTTACTCAAATAGGACCCACATGCACTGAGTTACACACATGATTCCTTAGAGAATTCTTTCAGGGTCAAGAGGTCAAAATTTTGTTTGACAAGCTTTTAGAAATGGCATATTAGATTCACAAATGCTTGCTGTCAGCCACGAAACATAAGTCAATGTGTGCTAAATACATTGAATATCTATATAATATAATATGAATAAATAAATGCCAGTCATGTTGACATTTTAAGCAAATCAGTCAACTGAAACTGTTCTTTATGGCTGGTCATTTCTGCTAACACACACTGTTCTTCACTGTGCAGCTTCTGTGCTCTTTCTTCCTCCATCAGCCCTACCTCAGCCTGTCTTGTTGATATTTATCATATTCCTAGTGGATATTGCATATTTTAGTGAAATGGCTGGTTCTCCAAGAAGGAATTGAGCATTAGTTGTAACATGCCAAAAATTGCTAAAAACTAAGTTGTGTTTGTGTGAAAACCTTATCAAACCTTAACCATAGTGGTGTCAGATCATCAGATGGATCCATGTTACAACAGTGATTTGCAATATGTCTGAAATGCACAAGTGATGGGATGTCAGATCTGAAAATGTTTGTCTTTGTCGCTCTGTAGGGAACGGATGAACAAAATAATTTGTTGTTTAATTTGCAGGTCTCAGTGGCTAACAATGTGTGTCAGCTGTGTCTAGGACCACAGTCAACTTTCTAACAACATGAAACAAGACAAAAACTAGAATGGCACTCAGTAGAATGCATACCTCTGCCAAAGCCCAGTAATTAAAGGTTACTGCATTTGTAACAGCCAACCATTCAACCTGAATTTTTATTTGGATTCACACCAAATTAAAGACACACATCAATACCAACCCTCCTTCATTAAGAGCCATCTATTATTCACTGTGTAATTAAAGAAAATATTTTTTAAAATCCCCTATGTCGCACTGTTAAGGAAAGTGTTAACATAATCCTGGATCTGCTCCTTTATCAGATCCCCACCAAAATCTAATGTGGTTTCTTCTGGCCCACGACCCATCCTCCCACCAGGTTTCATGGAAATCTGGTCATTGGATTTTGTGTAATCCTGCTGACAATCCAATCAACCCACCAGCCAACTGTCCAACCAACCAACCAGCCAACCAACCAACCAACCAACTACCCAACCGACGACCAACCAACCAACCAATCAATTGACCAACCAATCATTTGACCAACCAACCAACCAGTCAATCTACCAACCAACCAACCAGCCAACCAACCAACCAACCGACAGACCAACCAACCAATCAATTGACCAACCAATCAATTGACCAACCAATCATTTGACCAACCAACCAACCAACAATCAACCAATCAGCCAACCAACCAACCAGTCAATCAATCAACCAACTAACAAACAAACCAACACAAACCAATCAACCAACCAAACAACCAACAATCAACCACCCAACCAACAATCAACCAACCAACCAACCAACAATCAACCAACCAACCAACCAACCAACCAATCAGCCAACCAACTAACCAACCAACCAACCAACCAATCAGCCAGCCAAGCAACCAACCAGTCAATCAATCAACCAACTAACAAACAAACCAACACAAACCAATCAACCAACCAAACAACCAACTAATCAATGGACACAGGTGAAAGCATGATCTCCTTGGTGGAGGTAATCATCGCCATTATAAACAATGATCCTAAAAATGTTGTTGACAGTATTTTGTTTAGTCAGTGTGAGGTTGGCATTTATGTACAGTACCAGTCAATAGTTTGGACACAGTTTCCCATCCACTTGAATGGGAAACTGTGTCCAAATTTTTGACTGGTGGATTGGGGATTACGGGCATCTTGGCACTGCCACCAGAGATATTGAGATACATTGAGCAAACAAATTTGACTCAGACAAAAAGTATTTGGGGCTCTATGGGTCCAGGTGCGGACTGATAAAACGATGACACGAAGAGGACTGGGACATAGATGAGACGCTGAGGTCACCTGCATATATAACAGAGATTTAAAGGGTTTCGTCGTATGCTGGAGCCGCATACTGCCTCTGTATGTGTATTAGACTAATTTGTGGTCATATTTATTGCACTGCTGCCTGCTTCATGCTCCAAGGCCAATTATGAAGTAGAGTCTGGGTCCTTGTCTGTCTGTTTTGGCTTTTAGATGGATTATATTCATTTTGTGCTCTTGTTGGAAAGCTTTTAGTGAACTGGTAAACTCAAGTAGCTTTCTTCTTGAGGTTCATTCACACAATAAAGAATGTTGTGAGGATGAAGCATTTTTTTTTCTCATTGCCTAAATCTTGTCTACTTCAATACCTTTAGATTTACACCATGAGTTTATCTGTGCATATTGTCATTCAATAAAAGCTGTGACTTTCACCGAGCGCTATCTGTGCCGCTGATTGTCCCATATGTGCATCATACATTGTGTTCCCCTGCTGTTCAACTGGCTCAGTTGAATCCATCTGCTCTAACCATTGTATGAAAACCAGGTACAGTACTCCATGGACAGCTGGATAAAGTTATTACATAGAAGTGGAGTGCAACCAGCAATTTTCCTCCTACAAAGCTATGGCATGGCAGCGTGAGTCATTTGTTGGAAAGCATTATGGTGGGGATAATACGACCTTGTAAAAAGAATGCTCCACAGTCCAAGGGAATGACTACAGACACTCAGGTGTTATCATATTAACGCCTGGAGCCAGAGGAAATCTGCCCTTGACCAAAAAAATAGTTTTGTGTGAGCCGTGTTTACAGATGCATTGTACTGATAAAATATTACACATTGCAGTATGTTGTTCTTTTGACCAGAGAATCCTAATAACTAGAATTATTTTTATTATTTTGCATGTTTTTGCGAAGATGCCATGACCATGCAGACCACTGATATCAGATGGTACCAAACATTAGATTTGTCCCAACATTTCTACAATATCTTCTGCTGTAATAATGAGTCTGAATGGGAGACTGTCCTTAAAAGAAAGCAGCATTTGTTGTTTGTTGAACTGCCTGGTACGGAATTTTCTGTTTACCTGACCATGAGCCGCCCATGTGAATTGTGACTGCTGTCTGTCGGAGACAAAGATGGAAGCAGCAAGATGTTGTTACAGAACCACGAAACCTCATAGAGAAGGGAGTCATGGTGGGTGGATGAGTGAAAGAAGAGCACGGCTTGAGACTTTAGTATTCCACAATGCTAGACCTCAGCTAGAGCACTTTAAGGTCATCATTGTATTATTTTTACAAAGACCAGACTTTGCTTTCCATTGGTTCCAGTTTTTTATTTATTTATTTTTTGTACCGGAGCTTGCCCTAAAGCTAAAACATGAGATTGGAATATTAAATTTACTTAGTGCAATTAATACAAATAAAACCAGACTGTGTACATACTGCCCTGAGTTCGTTCTGGAAACTCCCTAAAACTCCCATGTAAGACCCTCTGACACAATGTTTGGTTGTAGCCGAGAGGGTTTTTGAAAGCTTACTCCCCTCGTTGTACTAAGAAGTGGCTCAGTTATAAAGTTTCTTGTCTTTATTTAGAGCAGGTTAAGTATTCTCCATCATTATTGATTACATCAAGTAAAGTATGTTGATTTATGCAACCTTCTTGAGGGTGGCTACATGTGTATTTGAGCTACCTTTTAAATCACAGCTTGTTTTGGGAATAGAAGAATTCTGCCTGTGGAGGCAATTACCATCATGGCAGGTAAGAACACAGGATTTCTTGGAGGGCATGGACAATTATTTCCTACTCTTGTGATATTTTTGTGCTATGTTAGTGGCTGTATTGGAGTGGGAGACTGTTAAGTTGTCTCTTGTTTGTGTTTCTGTAGAAGTTCTAAATGATCAACATAAAAAAGTCGTGACATGGACATGTGAGACTACTGTTTGTTTCCTACCCACAGTGAATGTTGATTTAAACATTACTTCGATCTTTAACTTTTGTCCAGACTGACTCATAATGACACTGATGATCCCTCGTCTTATCCCCTAGTGCCACCGTAAGGTTGACATTGAACAACACCCTCCCTGTAAAAAGGAAAACTTGACATTACTGGCCTTAATATGATTTTTGATATCAATCAATATTTAATTGAATCATAAACTATATCAAAGTATTTGCTCTAACTATCTTTATTGAGTTTCTTGTGTAAAGTTGGCCTCAATATATTATTTATGGTGGCAAAACGCAACAATTCTGGACCTGCGTGGACCCTTGTTCAGTTCAGGCACAGCCCTCTATGCATGCTTGACAGAAAATGGATGGATGGAAGGAGTTTGAGTTGTCTTAGTATGTAATATTTGAAATTTTATAATCAACTGAATGAAACAAAACGAGTTGGCGTGATTTTCTCCAAACGTAGGAGTTTGAGTTGGCCTCCAAACCCAAAAATCTAGTGCAGTAAGTTGGCTGAAACTTGAAACTTCATATCTCTTTCAAGATGAATTGTAATAATTTTGCAGATCCCTTAATGTCTCATCTAATTCCTTCAACAGGGTAATATTTTAATTTGTCCAACCATTTGGTTTATAACTATAAAGTAATAGACAAACTGATGGTATCCCCATCAGCCTCAGCTGGACTTAACGTTGAGTGTTAAATTGTAAAGCATGCTTCTCTTTAAACTAAGATGGTAAAAATGATAAATATTATATTTGATAAACAGCAGTATTTTAATGTTGTGGTTGCAAGTACCGTCCAAACGGAGGTTTTCCAGAGGCACACTTCAAACGGAGAGGTAGGAGATATCTCCCAGAATGCCTTGCAAATAATCAGCAAGATTGTCATGAATGTTTCAGAGAAAACAAAAGAAAAGCACAAATGTATAAGTATTTTCTTCATAAATAAAGATTAAAAAAATATGATAACTGTCAGGTCATATTAGTTTACTGCCCTCTCAAATATGTATTATAGACATTTTCTTTATAACAAAAATCGCTAGTTTGGTGTGTGTGTGTGTGTGTGTGTGTGTGTGCGTGTGTGTGTGTGTGTCTGCTGTGTCTAGCTAAATAACTAAAGTTCTAACATTGTTTTAAGGCTGATTTGCAAAATTTCACTTTAAGTCCAGCAGAGAAGTTGCAGCAGCGAAGTTGCTGCACGTTACTGCTCTTCTAATATCAGTGTACACTGGCAGAGTTAGACACATCCAACATAAGAGACATCGCCACAGCTGAAGATGGCATTGTCCCGGCAGCAAACTTGTCTCGTCTGTTATAACGCTGTCGACGACTACTGATGACGTATCAGGGTCTGGTAGGGTTGTCTCAAGGGGTAGGAGTAGGGGTCAAAATAAGAAATGGAATTGGGCCTTAGTCTTGTTTATCCCTGATCTTTTCATAACCTAAACAAAGTAGTTTTTCTGCCTACACCTAACCTTACTTAGCCTAAATCAAGTAGCTTTGCTATCTAAACACATGCAGAAATGCATACACAATACAGGCAGCAATATCAAAAAAACAATGTATGTAATAGTTTTGTAAGGTCAAGTTAAGGGCAATTGTTTGATTTGCTTTATCTGACCCTGTTTAGTCTCTGCAGTGTGTGTGTGTCATGAATTCACAGCATTCGCCCCTGCTTGTTGACAGCCTGAGTATTACAGTCGTATTAGAGTATATCAACTGTCTAAACATTATCCAATTCAATATCACAGTCCTTGATGTGTAAATAGCTATCTCATTTATATTGAATTAAATTGTTTTGGTTGACATTGTGCTCTGTGTGTGCACATGAGCACAAAACACAAACAGCACATCTATTTATGGGACGATGTGCATGCGTGTCTTTTTACTACTCCAAATATTCTCTGAGGAGAGTTTACTTCAGTTAGAGATATCCTCTAGAAGCTAAGGGGGATATATCGCTAATCTCTGTAGTGCAAATACATGATGTAATGATAATAAGATTAGGGTGTAGCCCTGTGTTTGCTGACTGGCTAAAGACAAGGAAGGTATCAGTAAAGAGTAATGAAAGAATCCTGCTATCAGCTGCTCCAACACATATAAATGTGCTCCAGGGGGCTTTGTATATATATTACAAATTAAACGGGAAACAACATCAAACGCCGACCTTCTATTGGATTACGATCTTCCTGTGACACGTTGGACTAAACATCGTTATAAAGCCATTAGTGTCAAAGGTGTTATTGGCAATGCAGCGAGATTTATTTTGTGGATAAGCATTACAGCATCCCATGTACACAAGGAGAACACTTACGTTATTGAAGATCATGCATGAAAGAGGCTGACACAGCAAGTCTGAGATTCATTTTATCATGCATGAACGCTCAAAGTACCAAATAAGTGTTTGTGACAAGCTATTGACTTGAGGATTTGCATGTCTTAGTAGTGAAATGCATTATTACATGGTGGGGGAGTTTTAATCTTTTGAATTATAAAATACGTCACAGTCACTTCTGGTCGATCTGTATTAAACTTTAAACTTCACTCATTCATTTTTCATTACCTTTATCCGTTCTCCTCCGTGTTCTTGTCACATTCCATCTTTAAACCCAAAAAACGCTACATTCTAATACATGGTCCGCAGCCGTTATTGATTATCCTTCAAATGGGTTTGACACGGCCTCCTTGGAGAAGTCTGCAATAGAATTAGAAACAAGGAGGAAGTGGACCGGTGTTTTTACAATACGGCCGACGTCTGTCATAAATGCTGCCTCCGACCGTTACGACGTGCAAGTCACACAGTACAATATATCTAATTTATAGATGCAGTCCATAAAGACTTTTAAATGTCCATCGGGGATATTCTCCATGTGAGGGATGCCAAATATGTAGTACAGGACTGAAGATAACCAGTAAAATATTAATATACTTTAGGCCTGCAGACAACGCCCTGCGGATTTGCTTTTGTTATTATTTTCAACCTCAACACACACACACACATACACACACACACTAGAAAGACAATGCACAAACAACAACAAAATGTTGGTATTCAGAGAGCAGAGTAAAGTCAAAGGGCAGCGAGAGGACACACACACACACACACACACACACACACACACAACCAGAGAGACAGAATGAAATGATTTCTTGGAGTACAAACAACAGGAATAATAAATTGTTTATGTTAATAATTGATGAGGTTTCATATAGCTCATTGAAATAGAAAAAAAATACAATGATGACAGATATTACATTAGAAAATTTCATAATCACTAAGTAGATCATGTGGATAAACAGTATTACTGCTGGCATTGTTAGCAGAGAGCAAACAATGAGTGTTTGTAGGCTTAATGGATAAAGAAAAAATATTTAAACTTATTAAAAAATATGCTGAAGTTTAAGGGTGAAGATCAACAGATGTCGTCATTTATGAGATTATTCTTGATTTGAACCAAAATGTTTATCCTGATGTAATAATCCTTATGAACTGTAAATTAATTATTAAATATTAAAATCATTTTCACCTGTGAGAATAAAAGCAATGTAACATTTCAATCATTTTAATAATACAAGGACTAAAACATTTATAGTATTTCTGTATTGCTCTTGCTGTCAGATTATCACACTATACTGACTGAATCAGTGACTTAATCCATGTTTTCAATGCATTGTTCCAAGTTTTAATTATATGTACACTACCAGTCAAAAATTTGGACACAGTTTCCCATTCAAGTGGATGGGAAACTGTGTCCAAACTATTGACTGGTACTGTATATGACTTGCTGTGCATGACCTGCAAGACTTCTATCCCTACACCATATAGACAAAAATGAACACCTATAGCAAATATTTAAATAGAACATCTTGAAAAGTTTTTAACCATATCTTAAAGAAAGGAACAAATTTGTGAACATGAGGCGGTTCTAATGTTTAACACTCCCAATCGTCATAACTCAGTGGTAAAGCAGTGTGATCAAATGTCCTCCTATTCCTCCTGTTTCCTATAAGACTCCAAACGGTAACTATAGCCAGGATTTCAAATCTACTGTAATGATGGGAAGATTTAAGCAGGAAAAAAGACAAAAACAAAACTGATTCAACCAGAATAGAGACAAGTGGTGTTATTAACTTGGCATTTAGCCTCAACGTTATTGGCTACAATCATTCGAGCAGCTAAAGTAACTTTAGACAATAACAAACGCAAGAAGAACAGAAGAAGAAAACAGAAAAGAAAAAGAAAAAAAATCATCATGCAATAACGATGAGACGCTTAGGAGACAAAGCTTCAGAATCGAAGGCGATCAACTGGAGACGCTACAACGTTTTGCAAATACGGATACTCTGAAACTATAATGTCAGTTTGAAGGGCACTCAGGTAATGCATATGTCTGTTAAGGGTGCAGAAAATGTCCTCAAAATCTCATCAGCTGTTCCCCGTTCCAAAGGGCCACCTCTCTACAAATGTTCATTTAAATCCTTTTAAGAGCTTTTTGAGATATTCTGCTAAATAACAAACAAACAAACAAACAAGCGACAGCAATGAAAACCCAACCTCCTTGTAGGAGGTAATAACTTGTTACTGTAATGACCTTTACTTATCAGCAGGTGATCATGTTTATTAAAGCACATTTATTAAGCTGCAAAGGAGACGAATTTACCCAAACAAAAAAAAAGTACACTCATATAATGCTGTGTGCACATTTTCCATCTTTGTGACAGAGTTTTGAAAGCACTCAGCTGATATTTCACAGCATAACTGTATTATTTGCCAATACAGCACATGCACAAAAGTCTCCAGCTGCTCGCCTCCATACTGACCCCACAGTCTTTGAGAACAACATAACAGAAACAGGAAAAACAAGCAAGCAAGACCAAAAAACAACCCCCCCTTTTTTTTGTCTTAAACATATATAAACTTCATTCTATGTTCACAAAAACATGTGAAACCCTGCTTTAACATAAAGAACTTAACATTTACACGTCTCTATTTAAAGTAATGCAAACTATACTGTAACATAAAAACATTCTGTATGTGTCGTCACTAATTCAACATATTTTTAATTACTGCACTAATGAATACTTTATTACTATCATTATTATTAGTTCTCTGTGTAATAGTTGTAAGGAGGGACTTTACATTCTGTACTAATTAACAGTAAATAAATGTTAATATCAAGTATTCAGGTCATATTGTGTAATGATGCTATAACCTCAATGACAGTCATCGTTTGGTAAAAACAAATTGACTTTTTTTTTTGCATCCATTTCGCTAACAGTGCAACGACATCAGCAGGGTGCCTGAAGATACACGCCATTGTTTCATGAGATTTAAATATTCATTATAGATGTGCTGTCTGTTTGTCCTGATAAGCTGCAGCCATGTGAGCATAGCTAGCTGTACTATAGACGTCCTCCTCCACCAAAACAACCACGGCTCTAACTGAGATTGAACCAAGATTAGATTGAACTATTGTCTCTTGTGACTCTCTCATTAGCACGTCTTTAATTTAGAATTTAATGACAGTAAAACATTACCATTCCTTTTTCTTTTTCTTTTATTTCAGTGATGTCTTGCTGCAGCAAGTTCTTTATGTGGCTTTAACTTTCTGACAAAAGCCAAATTTAGAAATCGGTGTTAAAGCTTTGCCAATAATTGAGCTTGTTAGCAGCAGATTGCAAGGCTTTTTGACAGGGGACAGGTGTGTGGGCCTCTTCTGCTTGTATTTGTATTCATCTCACTATTTGTGTGGGGGGGAGTCTAATAAATTAGGCTTTTATGGGCTCTGCTCTGGTTTCACCCACCTAATCAAACACAGCTCGAATTCTCCTCTGCCTTGTGCACAAACAAACAGACCACCGTAATGAAGAGTGAGGCGCAGCCATGTCAGTGCGTGGTCGCTGCTACTCGCTTTCCCAAACATTACAGAGAGATCTGATGTTGGAGATGCCACCATCACATCTCCTCCAGCAGAGACGAAGTGGATGTTTTTTATCCTCTCATGTAATGATCGGACAGCTGTGACCTTCATGGTAACCCGTCGCATGACCCTGCAGGTGGAAAGCTGCTGCTGCACCGGCAGACAGACAGACACCTCTTCAGGGAATGGAGTAAAAATAAGAGGAATTGTTTGGCACAGAGGGGGGTGAAGCTTGGAGACACAGTAATTTGTCTGGCTCTGAGCCTGCCCATAAAAGTTGGGGTCACACAGGTTTAAGGGCAGAGTGTATTGTACTAGTAGTTCCACTACTAGAGTGTGAAGTCGCAGTGCATGGTAAAAATAGCCCTTGCTGAACTCCACTTTTGGCTCATTATAAGGAAAACACAATGTCTCTTGTAGGGTTTTTTTTTCCTTCCAGAGGAACTCACTGAACATCACTTGAAAGCATCACAGGTGCCTGAACTGGACAATTCTAACATGTTTGTTGACTTTGAGCGCTCTTCCCAAACCCTGAGATGTTTTATTTATGCAGCAAAGAAACGTGTTGTTTTCCAGTCATGCAGAACTCTTCATTAGTCTTCTTCACAGTGCTCTGAAAGTAAGTCAGTCGCTAGATCTCTGAGCTCATGCTGTGCAGAGCAGAGGTTTATTCTGGGGCCTGTGGCACAGCGCCGTTTACCATACTGTGAGTATAATTAAATGCAAAAAATGCCAGTATTTACTGGCAAAGGGGGGCAGCCTTTCTCTCCTCCTCAAAAAGCTCTCCATCTGTCTGATTGGATTGTGGTACCAAGGCAGTAGCAGACATGACACAGCGACTGGAGAAGGCAGTCCTGACTGTGGTCCCCGCAACACAACTTCATGCTGAATTTATTACAGTATGACCTCGCCAGGGGGATTAGGTACAGAAGATAAATATATATACCGCTTGTGTCCGTTTACGTATATAGACAGGATATGAGCGCTTACAATCCCTCAAGGTGAGCACACATGATGGCTGTTTTCTGCTGTGTATGTGTTGAAGGTGCAGCTTTGACAGACAGCAGATACGGTGTGGACTATAAATCATATTGAAAGGGGTAAAGGAACACAGATCTACTGTCTAGTGGGTTTAATGATTTAATTGTGCAAAGATCCAGTTGAAAAAAAATAATCATGAAACACAGATATAATTTTGACTGATTCATTCGGCCATAAAATACATGCTTGTCTGGGGTCTTTACTATGACTCACATAACTCACATCATTGGTTGAAGAGAGGACAGTCTTGGAATTGTAAGAGTACATTTGCCTTAAAAGAGGAATGTTGTAAGAAAATGTCAAATAGACTGAGGTTGTAGGCTCAAAAAAAAAAGAAGAGATGAGACGAAAAAATCATTTTGAGAAAAACACGTCGTCCGACCAGATTATTTTTGTAAACACAAAGAAAATAATAAAATTGCGTCCTTAGTGATTAGAATCTGCTTCAATCACACTGCACTGGATTTGAGCCCTTTAAAGTCAGCAATAATGAGCAGAAGGTAATTGTGGGAAATGCAAAATGTGAGAATTGAAGCTCTAACATAAGTTCAGTCAGGAAGACTGAGCCTTTGTATACAATATACTTCATTTATCATGCTGTTCTGTTATTCACATCTCTCACAAATGCTAAATCTTATTTTCCTGCTATCATGGTCTGGGGCATCAATTGAGTCATCAGCTGGTCTCATCGATCCAATAGCACAGCGTCACACCTTCATTGTCAGCCATTGTCTTGCTGCTGTCTTCTTAAATATGACTCTCTCCGTTCCTCTAGTTCTTCCATGCTGCTGTTTTGCTCACCCTCCACCTCCCCATCACTGCCAAGTCTTCAAAGATTCACCAACGTCACCATTCATCAGGTTCACCAGGGTCATCAGCCACCACCACCAGTGTCTGGACTCCAAGGGGGGATATATATCTGGCTGCTGCTCAGGACAGATGCGAGACTTTCCAACCCACTATTTATAATATATGACTTGATGTAATAAACATTCTTATTTACTTCAACTGCTTGTCTCTCCTGATTGAAATTGCTCCTGTTTTGTGTTGTGCTGAGTCTACAGCTCTGATACAGAAACATTTTTGTTTTGCATCTTTAAACTTCCTTCTCTCTCTAACACTCTATATGTCTGAGAAAAATATTTCAGACACAATTTCATCTGCCTGTGTGGTCAGTCTATTTTTGTGACTATAACTCCTTTTCCCATATTTTACATCTCTGAACAAGGAACGCCTTGAATATTGCATGAAACAGAGCACACAGTTTTCATTGTGCCAATTTTCTTTCATTTCACCGGTGCGTAAAACCTTGTAGCAGTTTGATTGTAAACAAGAACCCCTTAAAAGGTGTCACAAACAATATAAATGTGTCACTTTGTGTTTTCACCAACACAGTTACCACTTAGAGACAAAAGCCTATGTAATGCATACCTTTCATGCTTTCATGGGGAGACACTGGATCGAAACCTCTATATTGTTGTGTTTCACTCAAAGGCATGAAATAGCAACACCATTGTTTCATTTTCTGCCGATGACACCCTTATACCTTTTGTTTCCTGGACAGTTGTTCTTCAGAGAGTACAGAGGCTGTCAGGACAGCGTGTCCTTGTCATTAGCTCGGCATGGAAGCACCAGTCTTACTTATTACTCCTCTATACTTTCCCTCACCAGGATCTCTGGCTGGAGGTGGTATTCAAGAGAATTAAAAAGCAGATGGATACTCCCTTATTATGACCGTTAGGGGTCATTGTGTGTGGGGAGAGGTAGTGATGAGGCAGGGTCGAGTCCTTGGAAGTCACAGCCAGGGTGAAAACAATGACAATGACGATGAGGTCTTCTTCATATGGGCTCTCTGCTGAGCCAGCGGGGCCCGAGATGGAGCGGTGGGAGGCAGCAAAAGAGCCTCCTGTGGTGACACTGATCAAATACAGTGTTCAGTAAAGGTGCACAGAAGGAAGAGATGAAGACATAGCATTTGGTCTGAGTCACACGGAGGAAGAAGTATTCCTAAAAGAAGGAAGAAAATAAAATGCAGCTTGGCAGGTGTGTGTGTGTGAAGTGTGTGAAGACAGTGAGGGAAGCGAGGTGTTTTTGAAATACTCCCCTGCCCCTCCTGAGTTTTCCATTTCTTACTATCCTCCCCTGCGTTCAACACAAATACACACTCGCAATAATAAAACAGTATTTTTTTTTCTCCAAATATCTCTGCAGAGTCAATTGGTGAAATCGTTTTTTCAGGCCATTCACCAAGGTTGCACAAGAATGAACCGAAGAACACGGTTTATCTTGCCGTTCCTAAAACATGCATGAAGCGAGGGGGTGCGTACAATCAGCTCAAACCCTCCTGCTTCACACAAATGCCAACAGATATAATTTTAGTCTACTGTAGCGTGCTCATATTGTTCTTGACGGTTGGCTTATAATCAGGTTTTATGCAATTACTGCAGTCACAGCAGAGCACAAAACCTTAGCCAACCTACATCTCTCAGTTATTATTAATGACGCATATTCTTCACTGTCTTCTTCTTATGGTAATCACACTGAAACTAAATTTAATTGATTCTGTGTTGTGTGTCCTTCTCTGGCCGTACTCATCTTAGTTTTTCCTCTTTTCCTCATTTTCTGTCTGCAGCGTTTTCCCTGCATTTTTCTCCATCAGGCAAAAAGGACTCTCTCCACCAGCTCCCTGTTCAGCTGGATGTCAGCATTCATCATATCATCCAGGAATAACTCAACAGTCCCTCTAACATCCTGTATTAGAGAGCGAGATGGGACGTGAGATGCGTTTCCCACAGCTGTAAATTGAAAAAAAAAAAAAAATCTATGAAATGGATGACAAACTAAGACAAAATACATCAAATCAGCATTTTCTATACACTTCCAAGAGATAATCACATACTCTTGAATTTTCTTTACAGCTGGAAAATTTGATATTGAACCTTACCTGCATGAAACAGTGAGTTTGAAATAAAATACAGGCGGAACTGAAAGGAAATAATACATTAGAGGGCCAATAAAACATTATTGCCTTAGATTTAATATGTACCTATATTGTATATCTCCTATCTCCTCACCTTTACCTCTCTCTGGTGCTTGCTCCCTTTTTGAGCTGCAACGTCACATACTGTATCTCATATGCAGGACAGCCACATGTAATCTGCTGTGTGTAACTTTAGTTGAAGAACTACGCTCTAATATGCGCTGCAAATTGTTCTGTGCATGACAAGATATAAAATGTTAGAGCAGTAAACGTGAGATTAATCATGTTCTTTTAAAGTTAATGTCTATGTCTAGCCAACTTATTTCTAGAATAACCAACTTATTTTAAGATTTCTTGACAATAACAATGATCTGGTTGCATGGGCAGATCATTTCACTAGTAGTGAAAACTATCTGTCTAACAATAAATAGACAGACAATATTTTTTTGTGCTTATTTATACATGTCAATAAAGAAGAATTATGCAAATCACTTTTAACAATGATATGTCAATAACGCACTGATCAATTCAGTTTGATTTAATTCTGTCGACACTGTTTTCCCTTGATCTTAACAAATTAGTTGATATCAAAAGTTTATTAGTTACTTCTCATTCTGGGGTTCATGTTCTTCTAACGATGGCTCAAACTACAACACTGTAGTCCCTTTGTCTTTTTAATGATTGCATTTATTTGAGATATTATTATATTATATTTAGATTTTAGATTTAAATTGAGATATAAAAGCAATAGTTCAAAATTTTGGTAAATCTGCTTATCAGCTTTATTGCTGACATTCAGATGAGAAGATAGATATGACTCTCATGTTTGTTTAGTTGTATGTTGCCGGAGCTAGGAGCCAATTAGCTTAGCTTAACACAAAGACAACAAACAGTCTGCTTCTGAAGACAACTGCACCTTATCTCACTAATTAATGGATTATATCTTGTTTGTTTAATATGGACAAAAACAAGGGTGGACAGTTACAATTGTCTGTTTTACAGGGTGTTATTCATGAGATTATTTCTTGGCTGGGACAAGTAACTTATGTAGTCTCTGCTGGTAAATGGCTACTAGAGATTAAACTCATACAAAAGAAAATAGTAAAGTCTCACATTCTATCAACACTGAATTGATGAGTCATTGCTCTGATGTAGATTATAAATGTTAAAAATGCTCGCTGGATTTGCAAGAATCATACATACAAGAATCATACATACAAGAATCATACATACAAGAGTCATACATACAAGAATCATACATCACACACATTTGTAAGCAGGGAGTTTTGTTATGCATTGGAAGCAACCAAAGATAGATAGATAGATAGTTTTTTTGTTTTTTTGTCAGTGTTACTGATTGCAGCCAATCAAAAATACAGATCAATAGAAATTGTAATGACCAAAGCTCTGTGTGTGAGTGTGTGGAACCAGATTCTGTATCGAGCCAAAGAAATTATGAACACGCTGAAGGGCTGGGCAAATGTTGTAGGTTTCCAATGAGTGAAAACTTAGCTTGAGGCTCCAGCACTGTCTCTTGTCTTAATCCACATCAAATAAATCCACAGGACCGCTGGGTAAAGCTCAGCTGTTTACTTCAACACACCAGAAAAAGTTACAGAGCCTCCGTGTCCAAAAAGAATCCTGAACAACAAAAAAACAAATAGAGAGAGAGAAAGAGACGAGAGAGAAACATGCGGCTCCTCTCTCTCCACTTGCCTGACTGACCCTTGGTTCACCCCAAAACCCCCTCCCTCATTTCAGTATAAAGGCAGTTAAAGGTGAATGATTACAAGAAGCAGTGAACAATCTCATAATCATAAATTTTTACAACGTGTAAATGAAATTCTATCCATTTTAAAGGATGCACCAAATGTTTTATGTGCAAAACATAAATAAAAATACACAATTTGCTGCATTACTATTGTTTTTATTAATTTACCTTAATTATTCAAACCTCAGTTCAATGCATTTGAGCTCCTACAGAGGTATTATTGCCATTAGGCATCTTGGCCTGTGCCTGACTAACTTTAAACGCATCAACCACCAAATAATCTAAGGCGACAACATTTTTGCCGAAAACGGGGAATTTTTTTCTTTGCTTTTTCAAAAAGTTCTGCGTTCGCACGGCATCGTGACTAAAAGAAGTGACTCCTCGTACACAGGGTTGTTGTGCTGTCGTTTGTATGCCAAGGCAGTTGGTGGTGTAACCCTTCAAAATCAACACCACAGAATCAGATCACAGTGGTGGTTCAGCAAATCTACATTGGAGGAGAGTTAATAAACTCAACGGAGTCTGCAGCACAAACAAAACCAGACAGTCCAACAATGTTTTTGTTGTTGTTGTTGTTCTGTCTGTAGGCTGTTTGCTGTCTCTGTGGACGATTAAGGTTGGCAGCAACAGTAGTAGCCATGCACGAAGCGGGGCTGTATCATCACCATTTTCAGCAGATTTGCGTTTTGCCCGTTTTCACGAGAACAGTAGGGTGGTGCTTTCAAAAGTTTGCGTTTACTCGTGTAAACAGACGGCCAAAACACAACAAAAGGTTTCCTATTGTGGGTGAAATGATCGTCGTGTAAACGGTCTGTAAATTAGGTGATTTAGTTTATCATGGCCCCTTGTTGTTTTTAGATGTTGGAGAGATTAAGTCTTAATTCCTAATAATTTGCTGTAGAATGAGAGGAAAACTGTGATTTGAGAATTTCCAATACAATAATAAGAATATAAGAATGTATGCGACTTCAGTTCCTCCACTGCGGTATTCATGCATTTATTGAGTCTGTTCTATTTTCTATACTGTGAGGCTTACAGAACACATGGATCCACCCAGCATTCCTTTGAATGAGGACATCAAAAAGCGAGGGCTGGAACAAATGGACATGAAACTCATGTCACAGGTTACATCATCAAAGGTATTTTGCATCATGAGAGCGGTGAATTACCTCAGTTTCATATGAACTCGCATTTAATTACCACATAACCATCACTTAATACGATAACAAGACTTAATAAGCAGTACAGAGAACTTGTCTGGATGTATATGTCTTCAACCGATGACATGCCTATGCAATAAAATTAAACATTAGGCAATGCCTTTGATAATAAAATGGTGAAAGAAAATGTCAAATTGAACCTTAGAGATCTTCCATATCCTGTCTGTTCTATAAGATTACACCTCTCTTATTCATATCCACAGGGAGCCTGACTTACTAGCAGGTTTCTATGGTAGACAGCTGGGTATAGAATAGCAGAGTATATAGAATAGAAATCAAGTACAACATGTAAAATATAGCTGTAAACATATCAGACCTCATTAGGAAATCTGCTAACCAGGGTTTTTACCCTTATTAAACATATCTAAAAAGGCTGGATGAAGTGCCAGTGGCATGTCCTCAGACATTTCCTGGAGCAAATGCAAGCTCAGTAAGATCTATTTTGAAGCTATGAATAATTCTTAGAAAAACATGTCTACCTAGTAACATTGGAAGCAGCAGCATTCATAATAAAGTCATTCGGAAAAGTCTCCAGGCTGCCTTTTTCTTTTGAAAGGTATTACCTATTTCTACCAGAAAAACAAAGGTGTATAGGTGTCAAAGGGTGTAAATGGAGCTGTAATATGATGTTCCAGGTGTGTCTGTCTTTGTGGTCGCTTGAGATGAGAACAAATCAAATGCTTTTCCCTTTCAAACGCACCCTCATCCACCCCCCGTGGCCCGCGGTGCCACGTCGCCACTGTGCTTCGTAGTTTGCCCTGACACTAGCTCTAATCTTTAGACGCAGCAAGCAAAGACACAAAGATCCCCTTTCAAAAGAGAAAATAAGGGTGGGCAGTGTTCACAGAATATGACATATGTCTCAATATGGTTTCCTTTTATGCTGATATGGCTCCACCTGAGGTGTTCAATTGACAACCCACAGCAGGTGACTGCCGATTAATCTCTCCACCACACTGACATTGGATGTGGCAGAGTCCTTAGATGGAGATCACAGAGCTAAAGTGAGAATCGGTGAGGAGAAAGGCAAAGAACAGTAACATTGAATCCATCCAGGGTTCCTTAGCACTTTAGCACTGTCTAATATACTGTATATATATATATATATATATATATATATATATATATATATATATATATATATATATATATATATATATATATATATATAGGACATGTGGGACCCACATATTCAGGTTGGAACCAAAAATCTCAAATGTAGAAAGTTCAGATTTCCACTGGTCTACTGTCCATTCCTTGTGTTTCTTGGCCCAAGCAATTCTCTTCGTCTCATTGGCTTCTGTCAGTAGTGGTTTCTTTGCAGCAGTTCGACTGTCAAGGCCTGATTCGGGTAGTCTCCTCTGAAAAGTTGAAATGTGTCTGGTACTTGAACTCCGTGAAGCATTCATCTAGGCTCTAATCTGAGGTGATTTGTGAGGCTGGTAACTCCAATGAACTTATCCTCTGCAGCAGAGGTAAGTCTTGGTCTTCCTCTCCTCATTTGAACCAGTTTCTTCAAAGCGTTTGATTTTTTTTTTTTACAACTGCACTTGAAGATAATTTCAACGTTCCTGCAATGTTTGACTGACCGTCATGTTTTAAAGTAATGATGGACCGTCATTCCTCTTTACTTAGTTGAGCGGTTCTTCACATAATATGGATTACTACTGTTGTCAGATAGGGCCATTCACTGCATACCAACACTACCTCAACACAACATAACTGAAACCCATTAAGAAGGCATGGAAATCCATACTTTTGACAAGGAACGCCTCTTAATTGAAAAGCATTCCAGGTGACAACCTCTGGAAGCTGGTTAAGAATAACAATAATGGGCAAAAATGTCATCAAGGTAAACAATGGCTAAAAATCTAAAATATGCTTTCTACTTACCACGTACATTATCACAACCTTCTTTGTTGTTGTCGAACCTTTTGAAACTTCACTGCCCCACTGCTGTTGTATCAACTTCAATGTAAAGGCGTTGACGGATCGACCGTTTACGTATGTAGTGGGAGCAAAAATGGGCCTTAACAGGAACCTATAGGTGGATGCTGGTGGGGCTGAAAGTGCAGGCAGCAATACCAGTGATGTGTATCACCTGTTCACTGTTGCTCAGTTGTATTCACAGCAGAAGCAGAAGGACTGTCAATAATCAGACAAAGTCTCTCTCATTATCTTGACCAGAAACAAACAGGAGGGATAAAACAACAGAAGCACAGCGGATTTTCCAATTATCTCTTCCTGTATTTTTTCTTCTTCTTCTTTTTTTTTTTTTTTTTTTTTTTTTACAGCTGTGGCTTACATACTAATTGGAACTAATTAGTTTACATCTCATCCTAAAGTCTGAAATAACACAGTATTCAACATAAAACCTGAAAACCTGAGGCACGTGTCTGCATAGAGTCGAGCTGATTTGCTACTTTGGTGATAGATCGCTTAACAAACATGAGCCGATCGGGCCATTAGTAAACAACACAACAACTTTTTTCATGTTGGTGTTATAGTGGTCACAGTAGGAGTAATTAACAAAGGTGTATTAGCCTAATGAGTGCTGCTCCTAAACCTCATGAGATAAATTAAGGCTGCATGTTCTGAAGTATGCTCCATCATCTTGGAGGTGGTGGAAAAGCTTATTGATTTTCTCCCACTGTTTCTGTGAAGTGTAATATAGCCCAGTCAGGGAACGTGTGCAGGTCCAGTCCTCCTTACCCCAGACTTAAAGAAACAGTTGGGTTCTGATGTGCGTGGAAGAAGCAAAATGGATACAATCCAAGGGAAAATTACTTTTAAATGATTTAAAGGTAATCAAAGAAGGATCTACACTAGTTAGGTAATTATCAATACTCTAGCTGCTCAACTGAAGAGAGGCAAAGACATTCAAATTAGTAATTGCCTCGCTGTCTGGTCACAGATTGTATCGAAGCTTCCCAAGTCCCAGAAGCTTTCAGTTAATTAGGACCATTCACTGGACACAAGTATTGAGTAGACAAGAGTAGACAAGAGTATATAAAATACTTTTAGTATTTTTTACCTCCACCAAGGAGGTAAGTAGTTTGTCTCTGTTATCAAGATTACACAAAAACGACTTGACAGATTTTCATGAAATGGCGGGGTTAGACATGTGGCAGGGAAGAACGCATTCAATGTTGGAGTTGATCCAAATGAAGGGGCTGATCCCGGATTTTTATTTTGGTTCTTAAACATTGCAAGATAGGGCTTTAGTACAGTGGCCAACAGGGGCAACAAGAGGGTCTGCAGTTTAAGAAAATACATGCAAATAGACACAACACAAGCAAATTAAGAAAACGTCTTCAGCAATTTGGAGAACAAGCTGCAAAAGCCACAGCACAACGGAAGTCTTTACAAGAGGACACTTATTTTATTCATTTATTATTATTTTATTCAACTCAATAAAAACAACAGCAAACGTTATAATCACTAAATAAGGAGAAAGGTTACATCAGAGGAAGGCGTTTGCCTTGGTTAGCAGGAGTAAAAAACACTTACATTTTAGCTCATTTTCCAACTGTCGTGTTGTGGTATTTGCAGCATGTTTTCCTAATTTGTTATGTTGTGGTATTTGCAGCATGTTTTCCTAATTTGTTATGTTGTGGTATTTGCAGCATGTTTTCCTAATTTGTTGTGTTGTGGTATTTGCAGCGCGTTCTCCAAGTGCTGCTCAAAGTGTCTTCAAATTGATGAAGATGTTTTCTTAAATCGCAGCGCATTTGCCCCGGTCAGCCACCGTACTTTAGTCATCATCTACATCTATTATGTATAAAGTAACGGATACATTTTTTTTTAAAACTTGGTAGAAGAGTTGGACATTTTTTTCCACTGATTGCAAGATAGTGATTCAAAGAAGGAAGAAACCATCAAATTTAGGGGTGGATCCAGAAAAAGTGGTGAATCCTTGAATTTTATCCATTGGAATTTGGATTAGGCTTTAATGCATTCCTTGGCGGACGCATACACCCTTCTGACTGTACTTCTAGTTTTGATATGTTTTCATTCATCTTCATCATCTATGATTTCATGCATTTTGTGTCCTTACCTCCATTTGTCCTTGCCTTACACAGGAGAGCCTGTGAGAAACAAAATCAGGGAGCAAACTTTAAGACTAATATTGTGCAAAACAAACACCACCCTGACATATTACCTAATTGTTCATTAATTATATCGTAAATCACAGTGACAGTGACAGCTAGTCCCAATTACAAATGTCACGGTTGGCCTGGCCCTCTATCAAGCTTCATTGTCCCTGGAAATCATACTGTGTACAAATCACCTTGTTTACTTAATGCTAGAGGCATACAGTAGGTCATATAATAATATGCAGTAGAGACGCATACATGTTAAATACACATTACATTCAACAAATGTTCGATGATTTACTTGATTGAATATGTGATTGGGTAAACTGGTTTTAACCACCAATAATATTAAAAAATCTAACATAGATCTTTTTGCAATCATACAATATTACTGCTACTGTTTGAACTGTACACAACAAGTACACAAACATTTAATGAATGGTTCATAATACAGTTGAATTTAGTTTTCAGCAGATTAAACTAAGTAATGTATTTGTCAATGACTATAATACCTCCTATGGACTCATATGTGCAGGTTGCTTTATAATACAGATAATAAATAACAATATAATCAAGCACAGGTGTAATATTATAAAATGGCTTCATATTAAAGATTGTAATTAAGAAAAGTAAATTAAAACTTCATTGTGTTATGAATTCATGTTCGTGTATGGCTTACAAATGACAAAGAATACAAATAAATTGTTACCAAAAAAGAATAACAAATGTCATTTGCAGCATAAACGGTCTGAATCAACACCGTCAACATTCTGCTCATTTGCACGCAGAGCAAGCATCTGACTTCAGATAATTCAACAACAAACAACAGACAAATATGAATTATTTTCAGTCAACTTTGATATATTACTCAGAACATCGTTGTGACTATTGACTCTGTTGGTTTTATCACCCCTCATACAGATTGCACATTCAAATCGGTGCTATTTTATAACGCATCCACTGTCTAAAAGCAGGTGAGTGTGTTTCAGTCGTCATGGAGCCACAGGTCAGCAGGGTGTCCTCAACCTTTAGTCCCCGGGGATTCACCCAATGAGGACTTGGTCCTGCTGCAACTCATCGTTTGTGATTATTTCCTCTGCACTGTAATTTGTATTCTGGTTGTGTCTGGCTGCCGAATGTGACACCTATTTAGCATTTTATTTGAATTCCTCTTAAGGACCTCTTCAAAGGAGCACATGCGTGGTAACAGGGAAAAGAACAAATAGCAGATGGTGTTGAAACTCTGTTCACATCAGGGGGCGATGCAAATGTTCATTTTTCATTAATGCTGTGGACAATAATTTGATGATAAGGGAATACATTCCACATACGGGGTGATTTTCCCGCCACTACCAGACCACACCAGACACAATATTTTATTTAGTGTGATCGCAGGAGGTCCATAATTATGGATTATGGACCTCCTAGCTAAAGAAAGGATGGACTGCAAATAACAATCAAGTCTGCAAACACACAAATCAATCTATTAGCAGGAGTAATAGATGGGGCCTCATCACTTGACCAGCGTTGCATAGTAATTCTCTTACTAGTTGCCACTGTGCCTCACAGAGTTAGTCATGCTGAAATCATGTTAATACCCAGGTGTTAGCACACAGTCAAACTCAAAGTGTCCTGTGATGCTCCATTAATGTAGGGCATGTAGGGTGTAGCTTCTCTTACTCAGCTTAAACAGTCTGTAATGAGTGATAATAATTCATCTAACAAGTCATTACTGAGGTTCATTTGTTTGAAAGTCTTAATGTAGAGTGTGAGATCTGATGTAAAAAATGGAGAGAAGGACGGGAGGTTTTCCAAGAACTCTTTCCATGTTGAGGAGGAGAGCGCGATTGGTTCTCGACGGCTGTGTGAGCAATTTATTCCGTGTCCACATTGAGGTCAGTTTTAAGACACCTACTGCCTCACCCTGGGTCTCTGATATCTAATCAATAAATAATCTGCGACTGGATGCACGCTACCAATCCCTCATCCATCACTCACTGATTTCCCTTTGTATCAATCTGTGCATTTGTAGGCCACTGCCTGAATGATAAACCAGACAGCAGAGGTGAAATCCCCCCTCAGATCTTCACACTTTCCTCCTTGGATTCATTATGTGCTGTAGTTTCTGTGCCGCTTCGCATTTCTGGCCAGGAAAAAACTCACACCGGGGAATGTCATTCCCAAGGACTTTGTTCAGAATGTCAAAATTGTCTGCTTGTCTCTTGAACTTATCTCTGTCCTTGCCAAAAAAGCCACAGTACATTGCATCATGCATCCCGTCACCAGGTGCCACATATAACTACTTTTAGACTCACCACCTGAAATAGACCACAGAGATGTTATTTAGTTTGCTGTCTCTATCATTGTATTATCGACTCTGAGATTAAAGTCAGAATGCTGAGAATAAAGTCAGAATTCTGAGAATGTCAGAATTCCCTCACTTTAAAAACAAAAAAAAACAACTTCTTGATTTGAGTCCAGATGAGCAAAGACATTGGATATGAATGGATTTGTGAGAAGTTTCAGCTTCAGTCATGAGAAAAAACAAAACGCAAAATCCTTCTATTTTTAGAGGAACACAATGTACATTGTGTCTGAATTTTGCTTTAAGTCATGAGTAGAATTTGACCTTGTTTTTAAACACAACATTCAAAGATGCTATCACCTCAGTGGCTAAGTTAACTGTTCTATATACTGTAATAATATACATTACCTGTTATAAGTTCATACGTTACATAGTGTATTATCTTTAATTAAGCTTTTTTGACGTACACCATGTGCTTGAACAAGGCACAATTCGCAAAATACATCAAATTAATGTGTGTCTTTTCTTAAAGCTGTAGAACCAATGGCAAACAAGGAATGAAATGTATATAGATCTTACTGAATAAGGAAATGAGCATGGATTTTGAACATATACTTGTGTAAAATGTGGCCCCCCTGAGTTTGAAAAATCCTAGAACCGCCCCTGACTTATTCTATTCTTTCTCTTTTTAAATCAGTCAACCCTTTCTTATCTTATTGTTTTTAACCCTCCATCTAATTCCTCCCTTTTCCTTTCTTCCCCTCTCTATGATGACCTGTATTGCTATGCCATGACAGGCAGCATCCAGAGGTCATTTAACAAGTGAAGCTGCTAATTAAGAGAAATAGAATGAATTTTTTTTAAAGGGTGATGGTGAGGACACATAATCCAGCTCTGTTTCATCTTGTTTTTTTTTCCCTCCTCCCCCTTCCCAGTTTTGCCTTCATTTTAAAAGTACTCCAAAAACACTTGATCGTCTCCATTTCCATGGACACAGACACTGCTCGCGGCTTGGATTAGCATGTTTCTATGAGAGAGCTCCACTTGGACAAATCCACCCAATTTTCTCTTTCCAGAGATGACATTTAATTTCACCTGTACAGCTCGTACTCTATCACTTTTTACCCATTATTAAACTTATTGACCTTAATGGGAGGCCTTTGAGAATCAATACACTTTCCACATGCAGAGTAGCACCAAGAGCAAGTATGGATCCCTTTCCTATCTCCTTTAAGGCAGAAACCATCCTTGCTTTTCCAGTAACATAGTTCAGTTTATCGTTAGGTTTTTTTTCTGAATTATGAATATTTTGGAACATACATCTTATTTAAAGGAGAATAAAAGAATTAGAAAGTAACTTTATATAAAAACTGTACTTAGGTTTACAACACTTACCATTTTGTGAGGCTCTAATTTCACTCCTACATTTCAAATGAAACTAACAAACTGTTCTGCCTTTAAAACTTCAGATCTCAGCTTTATGTCTCACATTGACAAGGTTACGAAAACATTGTTTTTTTCATCTTCGAAACATATCTAGAATACGACCATTTATACATTGGAAAGATGCTGAAAGATTGATTCATGCCTTTATTTCAAGCCGACTTGATTACTGAAACACACTATTTACAGTAGGGCCTACTGGTCTCCCTAAAAAACACAACTGAGAGACTTCAGCTTATTCAGAACTCTGCAGCTTGAATTCCAACCAGAACCAAGAGACAGCACATTAGTCAAGTTTTAGCTCCCTGTTAGATCTAGAATTGACTTCAAGGTCCTCCTCCTTACATACAAAGCTCTTAATGGGTAGTATTGCTAACTCCGTACTTCACTATTACGTTCAAGAACACTGCGACAGCAAAGACAGCTAAAAACGTATCTCTTCTCCTTAACATTTAACTAGATATCAGGTTACATGAAACTCATTGTGCGTTGTTGTATTTTGCTTGGTTTTGTGTATTTTATGTATTCTATTAAACTTAATTTTAACGATAACTCTGTATTTTGTTTTTATTCTCGTTTTTGCTTGCTTTGCTTATTACTGCAATCGTCTCTGTTTTTACACACTTCTACTTTATTATTTTCAAGTTTACATCTATTTTCTTCTTTTTGTCATTGTTAGCACTTTGTGCATGTAAACTCTTTGTTGAGAAGCACTTTGAGCTACATTTCATATATGAAAGGGGCTATACAAGAAAAGTTTATTATTCTTATTTAAATGAAACTGCAGTTGTTTATGATGAGCTCTTTAAACATACTGTTTTGGTTGAAATCATCCATCCATCCATCCTGAAGCCATTCAACCATTTCATAAGCAGTTCTACTAAAATATACTGGCACCTTCAGTGTCATGGGCAACTGGGATCTATCCCAGTATCCACTTGGTTTGAAGCATCACACATCCTGGACAGGTGATCCATCAGCCAGCCAACAGTAGAATGAAAAACCCATGATTGTCAACAATTCACTCAAAGTAAGGAAACAGACATGTGAGTATAAAGCAGCCAAATGTTAATGGTGAAATTAAATCCTCCACAACACTAGAATACCTCTAATAGGTTACAGCCGTGGTTAAAGAGGGTGAAATTCTCCTCTGCTCAAGTCAAGCAGGTTTAAGAGTTTACGCTGATTGCTTATGCACATTACAAAATTATGGGAACAGTGTGAGAAACAGGCGATAAAAAGGCTTTCGCCAATAAAAAGAAGATATTTAATTGGAAAACAGGAGGTGAAACAGCTCCTGCTCTATAAATTTACCCCAGAAACTATGAGGCCTATAGCATGGATGGGCTAACATAACCTACAGCTCACATATTCAACTCAATATCCATCATTCCATCTATAATTCAAGCATGCATGCACCCATCCTCATCACACACCTTTCTATTCAGACTTTTTGAATGACAGGCAAACTCAAGTGTGAGTGTGTGTGTGTGTGTGTGTGTGTGTGTGTGTAATTGTGTGGTGGTGCATATGAAAATGCTAAAAGCAGAGGTGTCTCGTTACAGATGATGATATTGCAGCCTAGATTGATGCCGTAGTTCTGCCTCTGCCAAGAAATCAATGACACGGCTACCCGTACGAATCAAGCTCACAGCTGCCAGGAAAGAGAGGCGCAGCTCGGCTCGGATCGGAGACGCTTCGATGGATAGTTTTAAACAAATTAAATACAATAGGGTAGAAGATATATTGGAAATGTCTATTTATGTTTGTGTGTCAGGAGGAAAGTAGAGAAAAAGTGAAAGCAGGAGAGTAAAGCTTTTATGAGTTTCTGTGAGATTATAGAAAAAAAGATATAAAGAAGGGATGTATTGGGGAGGAATGGGACGGGTTGGCAACATAACACAAAACACATTCAGTTCAACTGAAATTAAATTGATTTTTTTTTGTCTGCTACAGTTTGCAATTCAGCTCCATAAACCGGAGTTGAGTTACTGAACAAAATTAAAACCAAAAGGAAGACTTTTTGTTTTTGTTTTTATTTTTTATGAATAAAAAATAGTTGAACATAAATTTGGCAGAACACCATTGTGGTATATGTCAATATAGATATTTAAATCTTCCATAAAGCAAATAAGTCTGGGTTCTGTCTAAAGCAGATTGTCACACCGAGCCAGACAGCAGGCTGCTGCACAACAACAACCCAAATTAGCTTTACTGCCAAAGCCTCTGCTAACGTAATTTTGCTGGCTAAATAGATAATTATCTGCTCAGCTGGAAACAGCATGAAAACATAAAAATGCCACTTCAGTCCAGTCCAATGCTGGTGTGGTCCTTACACTTCAATATCAGTGACAACGTGATGTCCCCCCGTGACATGTGGGCTTCAGCGCAAGTTGGTTTACTTTCTCTCTCATTCCCTACGGTTTTACACCTGCACCTGGCTGCCAGCTGCTGTCAATCAAACCCCTCCAGCTGAGATGAAAAGGAGCTTTTCTGATATTACCCTCAAAAACCTCGTTTCTTCCTCTACATCAGTGGCGGATCTAGATTTTTCTAAATCAGGGGTCACAAATGGGACACATTTTACTCTGAGGGGCCAAGTAACATTTCCTTATTCAGTAAGATGTCTATACATTTCACCAGTCAGTCCTTGTTTGCCATTGGCTCTACAGCTTTGAGCAAAGGCACACATAATTGAATTGCAATGTTTTGTTATTATTTAAATCTGCCCCCCAGCCAATAATAGCGCAGTGCCAGATTGGTAACACTGATATCCAATAGGAAGTTACGAAATCAGAAAGGCCAATTCCACTTTGGCCCCGCCCCTGGATCTGCCCATGCTTTAAATCCTAAAAAGAACTTCCAACAACGCATTTAAAATCATGTTGACATAATTTCTGACTACGGAAAGAGATGATTTCAGTTGGAGCCCGAACTTCAGTCTGCTAGTTGGAGTTATTATCATGTGCAGTTCCTTACACAACAACTCTAGCATACTACCATACTGGATTTCATCAGCACCACATATTCTGTCAGAGGGAGACCCCACCAATCAAAAAATAAAGGATTTAAATTTATAAAGACTTCAGATGGAGACTAGAGATTAAACAAGACCAGCAGTTTTTCTTTAAGCCTCCACACACTACCGTATTCTTTCACCATTCACTCTGAAATGGGTTGTCAATGGCATAAATAAATAAACCTGGTGTCTGTTACTATTCCAATAAATCTTTCCCTCACTTGCCTCAAATACTCATATTTGAGTAATATGAAGCAAAAATTACAATGTGTGGAAATCAGATGTTTTTATTTATTTATTTATTTTTGCAGCGCAGTTTCAAATACATTAACCAGTCTTATCTAAGCTAGTGCTATCACCAAAAAAGGTGATTTGAAAAGTGCTTTCCTGTGACACTTCAGTCATCTTTGAGAATATTAGTCTTCTTTCGGTGACATCTAAGACACTAAATCCCCTTGGATCTGAGATTTTAGTGTTGGTTCAAAGAGACAAAGCCACTGTTATGTGCATCAAATAGCACAGCAATACACTTTAGAGTCAGCTCATGCATTTATGTACTGTAAATGTCTGTAGATGCATAAGCCAAACAGTATATAGTGTAGCTGGAACAAGTGTTTTCAAATACATCACTGCATTTCACTCTGATTCGCTGAGATGATGGATAGTGTTAGAGTTCTACAGCATCTCTCAGGGCGAAGGAAATTAAATATACTCACTGGAATATGGCAGGAGGATTCACTGGTTTGTGACTGTCAAATAATGTGCCAAATGTCACTGTGTACCTATGTGACAGAAGAAGGGGCTCTGTGAGGCAGATGCTGAGGGAAAGCTGCTAAATCGTCAGATATTACAAATGTAAATATAATGAGAAAACAACAGGGGCAAGATGGAAAGCAGGTGCATTCAATTAGAGAAAATCCAGCATGTTTTTTTTTCTAAGTTTAATTAAAAGATAAATACATAAATACAAATAGGGTACATTTTTGTTTGCACCCACCTTCCTTAAACTCATCCATTATCCCTTATGGTTGACCAGGATTGTCTGTTGTCTGTCTATTCAACCAAAAATTAAATAACCTTTAATCCAATCATTGCATTTTAGCCACAAAATAAGAAGTTATTAAAAAAAATGCAGCATGCTGTGTATCTCACAAACGGCTGTTGAGAGTTGCAGTACCGGTCTGTGCCGTCAGAGTTTTAAGCTAAAAGTTCTGCAAACAGTTATCAGTGAAATAAGAGAGAAAGCCACAGAGGCGAGGTCACAATCGGAGACTTCTGCCAAAGTCATTTTGGCAGGAAGAGAACAATTCATGCTGACTACGGCCAAAAAGTTTTGGACGAGGAATAGATGAGCAGACATGTATCATGATGTTGCACAATTCCATAGGGAGAAACACTGATCGTTCCTTCAACTTATGGTCCATCACCATCAGAGGTGTCTGCTGTACTATAATGAATGATACAAGCAGTGGGTTTGAGTGAAGGACACTCAGCCTTTTGGCAGAACGAGCACATTTGATACCTTCTTTGGTGTAATGTGTGTTATTCATTGACTGTATTAAATATAGATGTAGATTCTTAAAATGAAGCTTATGTTTGCTAATTTCTAATGTCCAGCAGTGGATGACTCACATGGTTTCAAAAAGAAGTCTGATTATACTGCAGGTGATCTTCTTCTTCAATTATTCCTGCACTAAAGACCCTCATAAAGTTCCTGTGATTATTTTTTTCAGGGTGACTAAGGGTGTTTTCACATCTACTTTGTTTGGTCTGAATTTTTCAGTTTGACCTGACCAAAATTAAGAGCGTGAAACCTCCCCCGGACCAAGGTCCGGATCAAACACCCGGTCTTCGGTCTGACAAACAGAGGTGGTCTCGGTCCGGATCAAACTGAACCATGGTTTGGTTCGTTTACAGTGTGAAAGCACTTTTTTGGATGGTTTGGTTACAGCAGGCCACCGTCGCCAATAAACAAAACAAGAAGAAAAACAAGTGGAAGAAGTTAAAAATGAGCCGTGAACACATGGGGAGAGGAAGAGGTATTTAATAGTGATATGGTCCGATGGAGAAATCAAAAGTTAACGAGAAAAAACGCATAAAACCCTGAAACTTATATTTTTTTGGGGAGGGTGAGAGAGAGAGGATACGAGAGGACGGGAGAGCAATGACACCTCAATGTAAAAGAACTACAGTAATGGTGTGTTTACAAATGAGAGGGACAATTTTCCTTTTTATATAATGACCTGGACAACATTCTGCACAATCAATGATCAAGTATGAGAAGATGCAGCCCACGCAGATGATGTCGACAGGACGAAGGTATGTCATGGCAACCTTGGTTCGGACTTTCAGGTGTGAAAGCGCTCTATTACTCTTCATGATGAGTAAACTGAACTTCATATGTAAAACTGGAGGAATTCCCTTTTAAAATACAACCCTCATTCAAAGAAAGCATGGAAGCTGTGTAAAAAGACATAATATATAGTTTGAAGTTTTACAGTTTTAAAAAGTGTTCCTAAGGTCATGTAATAATATCCTTTATAAACTGATGATTCATTACAACCTGGCCCCATCCTAGCTTGTAAACAGCTGAGTCTGTTGTCCCTTTCATACCCAATCATAATACTGCAGCCTTTTTCTATAAACTTGTTGAATTGTCCCAGTCTTTTGTACCATTTTTTGTTGAAACATGTTGCTGCCATTAAATTCAATACAATAAAGTACATGTGTAGCAGTGAACTCTCTAGCTACCACAGTGTGTGTGGGTTCTCTCAGTGACAGCTCCGTGGGTGATGTTTCTCAACAGTCTTTAATTTTACAAACTTAACACAATGTCAACACAAAATACAAGCTTTTCTTTCTTCCACCAAAAATACACAAATACACGGAAGCTTCCAGCAGGCAGACTGCTCCAGGTCCAGCACGCTGCAATATGAGGGAGAGAGAGAGAGAGCAATCAGTTCAACACAAAACACCTGGAATACTTAGCTCTCTCTCACTGACACCATTCCCCGAACCACCCCCACACTCACCCCCTCTCCATCCTCCGTTAACCAAAACCACAAAAAAAGTGATCACATTGCTCTATGTGACTTACAGTGCATCTCACCCTTTTTGGAGTGGGCGTTATATCTACTATAAAAATATAAGTTTGTCTGTAATATTACACACAGTATTGAGCAGAGTGCTTTATTCTTGTCAAGTCAAATTGTTTTACCCAGACACTGGACATGACATTTGCAAAATAATGCAGATTTAACAAAATATTCACAAAACATGCTGCAAATGATCATAAAACTGTTCCGCTGCAAAGACTTGCAGTTGGAAATAGTTAATGTAATTGTTTCCTATCCTCCGCTGCTTCAATTGAGGGGCATATAAACATCAGAGAGAATATGAAAGACATGTAGCTACATGATTATAACCTTTAACAATATTTGAACTTCCTCCGTTGGCATTATTTGCAACAAAATGTTTTTTTTAGTTTTTTTTTATACCTCAGTCAAATTCTGATCTTCAGCTTTGACGTTAAGAAATACAGCACAAACATGCAATCTGGTTATAAGTCTTTGATACTGGTCCCCATGGGCAGCATCAGCTTGAATACTGCGACGGGGTTGTGTGAATCCTAACAGACGGCTCCTACTGCAGGGTCACAGCTACACTGTGAGACAACATGTGCTGAATACATCTGAAAAAAAACTGTGCTTTGATATTCAGATCAGCCAGTTCTGCGTTGGAGAGTGTTAGTGTTATCATCCAAGGGAGCCCATCTCTGAAAATGCATGTTGGCTTTTTCACCGACTAAAAGCATACAAGGATGTCACAACAGCTCCCGTCTCACTCACTCGTCTGTGTGTATCTATCATTCCAATGAGACGCATGAAGCAGTTGCACAAGTATAGAAATTAAGTTGGCAAATTTAGAAGCAAAGAGATGCACAATTTATTCCTGTCTTTAAAATAATTTAGTTGCCGTGCACAGAGCAGAAATCAGTCAACCGTTGTTAGTGTGGTATCCTTTTGGGATAATTTCCATGATTAAGGAAATAATGAGCCAATGTAGAATCTGTGTACACATCAATCAGGGCTCATGCAGGGGAAAAAAACAACAACATACTGCTGTCTTTTCCATGCCCCGAAAAAGAACCTTAGCAATCAGTAGAATACACTAGATTCTGGACTCAAACTTTAATTATATGACATTTAATCTCATCTCAAGATTTAATCATCGCATAAATTAATTTTCACTGAAGCAAGAATATTATAACCCTGAGGTTATATGGGTTCTGTCCGGTTATCTAATCACCACATAAAACACTAGTGGTTTTAATTATTGATAATCAACCTTTTGAGATGTGATTCATATACTCTCGCTTCCTCATTTACATAACTCTTTGATATATATATTACCTCTGCAAAGAAGGTAATGTTTTCACTGGCATTGGTTTGTTTGTTAGCAGGATAAATCAAAATGCTTTTTTTTGGAGAGGTACGGTATGGCCCAAGGGACAATCTATTAGATTTTGTTTGTGATCCAGATCATCATTTGGATCCAGATTTATTTTAAATTAATTCTTTGACATTATGGGATAGGGACAGTTACAATTTTCTTTGCTTCTCACTTCATGGATAAGGTCTACATCGAGTTTGGTGTAAACTTTGACGATTTGTTTTGTTTAACTATCAAACTGATAATAAAACGATGTGATTCTGTATTGTAGGGGTAGGTTTTCATATTCAAGGAATCATATTATGAGGCTCACACTATTATGGTACTAGGTGCAATGTGGAAATTGAGCTGCCTTGCCAGAGATTTGTGCTCTCTGAGTGCTGTTTAGTTTCATATATGCAGCCCGTGTTTGTGCTGCACTTTTAAATAGAGACATTATTGGGTTATGAGAGAGTTAACCAGCTGACCTTGGATCTTATCAGGAGCACTTAATCTAACCATCAAATACATGCTCAGGACATGATCTCATGGATCCGTAACATGGATAGATCATAATCTGATCCATGCTATATTCCGCTGACACACATCCTCATTTGTTGCTGTCTCTGCTTCTACAGAGACAGTCCAGTAACGCCATCTCTTTTATATACAGTATATATATATATATGTCATCATGCCCTACTTCTGACATTCCCTCCTTAATTTCCATTTTCCTACCCTACCTCTCCACCTGAGAGGCTGATCTTGGAGATGTGACTCTCTTCTTCTTCCCCTTATTAGAATCCCCTCATCTCACTCGAGACCATCATCAGTGACAAGTCCATGCCATCGTTAAAGCAGCAGAGACAACTATTTGATTGACAGCTCATATACATATATCCGCAGGTGTGTTTCTTCTCTCAGCTTTGTCTCCCTCCACATGCGTGATATCATGCATGCCAAATTTATAAGCAACGCGATCAGTCCTCCAGGGCTCATCAGCTGGCTTAGTCGCTCCTCATACACCTTCACCGCCGCGGCCTGCACAGGCTGGTGATTGACTTGACAGCTCGATTAAAAAAGAGAAGGCGATTGCATTCTTTTCCATTCCCATAGCATGCATGACTAACCAGGCCCAGCGGTAAGTGGGAGGGATCCACTTGACCTGCGTTCCATTAGGTTTATGTCAATTGTGAGAATGGTTTTACCTTTTGCCACTGTCCTTTGAACAGAGGTTGTTAACAAAGGGATCAACGGTGTATACATGCACAGACAGGAAACAGGTTACTTGGAGAGATGAAAGAAAATTTGCATTCAAATACAGATGGTCAGTAATCAGAATTTCCCATGTAATTTCTCCCCTTTTTTGACCAAGGCAGCTCTATTTTTAGTGTAGCTGATCTTTGTAGCCAGAAAACACAGTTATAACTCAAAATCGACCATTTGGTTAAAGCAAGCTGGATCTTCCTCTCTACATGTTGAAGCAACGTGTATGGAATGGACACACACACAGATACACCAGACACTTTGCTTGATTGATTTAATAAACCTAGTGAAAACTGAATTGAGTTGTGGTCTATTTGTTTTTGCAGTGCTGGGTTTTGATTACTTATATTTCATTGGTTATTTGCTTAATATTTTGTTTAAAGGAACTATTTAATTTCTCTTCCATGATTATTATTTGTCATATTTTACAACTCTGGAACTTAATTTATTCAAAAATGTCAAAATCAGCTGCAAAAAAGTTCCAGAATGATTACAAATACAGATATCTGATGAAAATTCCTGTATTTTTTTTTTGTCCCCATCATAGTGCGGCATAAAGGGGAAACCCCTGTCCGTCACTCCCGCCATTCGTCCGCCTGTCCATATGCCCATACATACAGGTTTGAAGGGTAGTATGGTCTATCTGGATTGAGTAAATTTCACACATGCTTTGTAGGGGCCATAAAGGTGTGCATCTCATAATTGGTTTCTTCATTTTTCTTATTTTTTTTTTACATTTTTAAGCACATTTGAACTTTGGCAATCTTCCTATCAGTTTGTTCACACTCACCTGTGAAAGGGGATATGGTCTACCCACATCTCCTAAAACCAATCGACATAATTCAATTAAATTTCGCACATGGTTTCTAAAGGTGCATCTCATAATTAGTTTCTTCTGTTTGCTTATTTGGCAAATTTTATGTCATTCTGCTATTATTCTGCTATATTAGGTCATCAGCACAATTTTTTTTTTAAGTAGCAAGGGCATCTGTGTCCTTGGACACAATTCTTTTACTTTCATATCACAATGCCAGTTATTTTGCAGCCTTTACATCACTTTCATTGTTTGCCTTCTTTGGTTGGGTTGGTTGGGTTTAGGCATTAGGAGTGAGATTGATTAATATTAGGATAAGAATATCAATGTAAGCCTATCAGAAACAGTATAGAACAAATCAGAGGCACAGTACGGTGGGTTTCGCCTCCCCCCCAAAAAAAAAGTCTACTGAAAATGACTACTGTACATATATTTTTCTGTCAATAGTATCCACGGTGATTCACTATAACTTCATCCCTCTATAACACCAGCCTGAGTTGGCATGAATTAGCTACAGCTGATAAATCTTTGTTACCTTGTATCTTCATTTAACATAATTGGTCACCAGCTGGAATTCAGAGGTGTATTTTCAAGTGGCAGGAGAGAACAGGGATGGCCCTCACACGTTCTACTTGCATTTGACACACTGGAGAGTCGAATATTCACTCTGCCCACCATTTCAAGTGTCTTGACTGAAATAACCCTGTAGGTGACCTCTGACCCTAGTTGTGAAAAATTTCGGTTCCAACATTTTGAACAGCGTCATCTAGGTAGTGAGATCTAATGAGCCCGTGTGACAATCAACCCTGTTCTCCCCTTAGTGTGCCTTATTATCGATTTAAACTGCACTGCATGCTGTAAGAGAATAGAAAGGTGACAGATTAACTAAGGGCGGTGTCCCCCACCATGAAGTGGATGGGGATATCAAAATAGGTTCTTTTTGTCAGTGTGTGGGCAAATGTGTCACAGTTCAAACTGAACATTTTTACTCAGAAACCATTAAAAACAGGTAAATGAAATGTAATGGACAGCTTTATTGTGTACTGTAATAGACTGAGATAGAAAATTGCTGCTGGTTGCTTTGATTGCGCTGCACCATGATTCAAATATGTTCCAATGGCATGAGTGCACTGCTCTCGTAGATGGAGCCCATGCCCCTTTCAGGGTCTGTACCACCGTATGAGGCACACCCATCAGTGGAAGGCCAGTCCTTTCAGGGGCTAAGTACAGCTGAAGTCCCTTGCGAAAGGGGTAAAACAGAACCACGTGTGCTTGTGCAGGCTAGGAGCCCCACCTATCAGTAGTAGGATGTCCAGGAACCAGATCATGTGAGACCTGCTGGAAGCTCACAAAACCAGTCACATTTATTTCATCCAGGTCCCCTGCGGGAGGGATGGGAGAAGGCCAAAAGAAAGGGGGTTGGGGGGAATGCATACAGAAATCCTTGGGGCCACTGAGGGGCCAAGGTGTCTGTACCAAATGGAGGGTCATCCAACCCAAGGAGATGACCAAGGTGCATTGCATTTGGTTGACTCCCTGGTCGCAAAAGGGTCTGTGACTGATGTCTCAAAGTGATGCCAAATCTCTGCCACCACACCAGGTGGAGCCTCCATTCTCTGGGGATTGGACCTCTTCTGGATCAACTGCGGTTTGGGGATGAATGATGTGTGGAAAAAAACCAGATTCGTGGTTCGAGCACAAGTCTGAGAAGTCGTGAGGAGATCCGGGAGATCCGGCCCTCTTGTCTGTTGCTGTATGCCGCTGCACTGAGCCGTCTGCTCTCAGCAGCACATGGCAATCCTGGTGCTGTGGCAGGGATTCCCATAGGGCAAGTCAAGCGGCATTCGCTACTCCAGTTGGCCCCGAGGAGGCCTCTCCACTGGCCCCCTGTAAAGGAGGGCTAATGGGACTATTTTTTATGAGTCAAAGGCCAAGGCCCTGAAACGCTCCCGGTGCTGGGCCGCTTCTCATACTAACTGGTTGTCAAAAAGTTCAGGACTCTCAGTCCTTCCCATCACAGAGGCCCGAGGTTTGTGTCCATGCACTTGCTCTGTGCACTTGTCCCTAAGGTGTGGGAGAGAGAAGTTGAGGAAAACACAGCTAGATGAGGGCTGGACTCGTGTTTCACTTTCACATATGGTTGTTTTTGGGCTGACGACTGCAGACTAGGCTGTAATCACAGTCTTCCCAGCCTTAGCTGTATTAGTGCACTTACTGCTGATCAGATGTCAAAGTGACTGTCCCTATACAGTGTTTTACAATACACTGAGGTGGCAGACGCTAACACGTAAGGTACCATCTGCTCATCAGGGTCTCTCATTATTATCATTAATTCTTTTGGGAGCCTTCATTTCTAATGCATGTGTTTCTGTGCACTGGACACACACTGTATTTTTTGAAACATTTAATTTTCCAAAGAGACGTTGTGAGCTTTCCTCTATTAGAGAGGGAAACAAAGGGGAAGAGATGGGGAGACGTGTAGTCTAACAGAACCCTGAACACATGGGCAACTAGAAGGGCACTCAGGGAGCAGATACCCCTGCCTCACAATCACGTCTTCTTCATACCAAGGACCACCTCTCTACAATATTTAGCTGAAATTGTTGACCTCTGGTTGTGTTCGTTTCCTGTTAACTGGTGTTCCCAGTCAAAAATGATTGCTCCATTTTAGCTGATTATAAATCCATATTAATACATATATTATCATCTCATGTTGTGTTTCATCTTTTTATCCATTCAAGTTCTTGTGAACATTTCAAGTTTTGACCTTCCATTGGCTCTTTATTGCCTGTAGGCCTCATCGACCTGAGTTCATATCACTTGGCCATCATGCTGCTACAGAATGAACTGTGAGCAAGGCCTCAAAAAAGCTTTATATACCAGAGCTGTGAGAAAAATTGTTTGTGAATTGCCAACAGGAGTGGTTCCCATGGGGCAAAAATTCTATTGGGGATAGGTTCCTCTGGGGGTTGCCATGGAAGCCAAAAAGGGGTGTTTCTAATGACCGGCCATTTTTGACTAGGAACAATAGGGTGTACACAAGTTCAATAAAACATCCAAAATTTAATAAAATCCTCAAACTTTATGCTGTGTGTTCAGATGCCAGGTGTGAACAAAGTCATGAAACTTTATGACAAACAGATGAAATTAACTAAAGAAAACTTTTACATTGGTCAGATTTGACCGGAACACAACAGAAGGGTTAAGAACATTTTGAGATGTTCTGCTAACTAACATAACCAATAGGCTATAACATTAAAATTGATTCATTCAACTCAATTCACCAACGCTATACTAGAAGCAAAAAAACATTTATTCTAATCTGGGTGCATTGTGTCAACTTCAGGATTGAACCCAAACAAGATAGATGCAAATTTGCGTGGCATCCCCAAGCACAAAGGGCTCAGACGAAGCACTGCCTCTTCATGGCATCTACAATGTCTCTGATGGAACCTGTGGGATGGTGCTGTATAAATGTTGTCAAAGCCAATCAGAGTAAAAGTTTCCCCCCAAAATCAGTGATACACTTTTCATTGATAAATTATCGCTTACATAAATGAGGGGATGTGTCCAAACTTCTCATTTTTTTTCAAAGTTTTTTCTATTACGTTCTATTACATGAGACATTCTAAGTCTTTAGAGTGCCTTTGTACACAATAACACAATGGTGAGGTAGGCAGTCACTAATCAGTGTGCAGGACGTCAAGAAAGGTTCAGAACAGTTGAGAGTTGTCTTTTCATCACCAAGATCAGAAATACAAACAAATCTTCAAAATTCTTTGCAAGGGATGAATCATCACATTCACTAAGCATGAAGCCCAATGTAGCCTGTAGTGTATCTCCTTTGAAAACAGTTGACACAATTCCAGGAAAAAATCGCAGAACAATAAAAACTTTTCTCTCTGCTAATAAATCCCTGAGGACCATCTGTTCCTGTCAGTCCTCTTGTGTCTCCATCCAAAATACCAGGTAACTGGGGCAATAGATGCACGCATCATCTCCTTTTAAACAAGTATGGCAAAAGGACCGACTGGAGCTCTGCATTATTGATAACAATGCAGGAAGAGCTGAAGCAACAATGAGCAACATAATGTGACAGAGATTGTTGGATAAATGTTATAGTGTCCTGAAACAAAATGTTGTTGTTTTAAAAAGAAAAAATATGTTTGTGGATCATTACCAATATCATATTATAATAATACTATTAAAGAGGCAATTATTTCATTCCCAGATATCAGCAATCATTTTTGCATGTAACAAAAGTAACTACTGTATAAGTAAATAAAAAAATGTAAAAATGCAGTAAGAACTGAATACAATTTAACTTTTTGTTAATTTATTAATCATTTATTGAATTGCAACTGTTTATTGTATCAATGTGATAACAAATAAAATTGTGCACTACTAATTATGCAGGATTAGGAATGGAAAAAAACAAACATGGTTCCTGTCAGATTCTGATGTCCAGAAAAGTGAATTCTACATAAAAAGAGACACCTTCTTCTCATGGCAGCTGCTGTATTCATATTTGACACTTGTCCCCATCAACAGGGGAGAGCCTGTTTGTGTTAAAAGGCGATGAAAGCAAAGAATGTGATTGGACAAGATTGTCATAGCCTCTCAACCACACCTTTAATCTATGATAATACATTGTTTCTGGTCCCATCGCTTATCCAAAGTGTGTTACAGACTGCACCAGTCAAACGGCCATGACACTGGGCAGGATGTGTTCAAGTATGATCTGCACTTCAGGGTTCATAAAACAAGAGTTCTAGGTCTTAATACATTTTAAGACGACTTTTTAGGGAAAACATGCTTCTCCTGAACAAACACCAACTATTACTGAACTGAATTCATGTAGTGAATGGCCTCTTTCACACAGGCAATGCGCAACAGCGCTACACGAATTCCGTTCTCTGTGACCCCTTCGGTTTGTTCAAACTGTGTCAGAACACCACCTCTGTGTGTGTGCTCAGACCGCATGTCGGCGTTAAGTGACGTGACGTACGATGCAACAGCGAGCATAAAAGCTGACATATTTCACTATGTCCTCAGGTAGCAGTCATCTTCTGTGCTTGTTCTTCAAAGAGCGGACTTCCTGTTGCTACTGCATACTTAAATCCCCCGGGGTAGGCCGCACACCTGAACATATTATTACAACGTCACACCCATTCTGCCACGCTGGTGCATTTCATTCATACAGGTGTCTGTTTCTGCATTGTTACTACCTCCACAGGCGTCACAGAGGTGGAACAAACTAACTCCCCATTACGCCTTCACTGCATTCAGACAGACGTCGGGGCGGAATAAAGGCGCATCAGGTCCGGAATGAAAATGCAAGAGGCAGCGGGAAGCAAGATAAATAATTCCATATCATGAGTACTAAATATGACCACAAACAATATTCTGATTATGTTTTACTGTCAGATACAGTTTATTGAACAGGTGGAGTAAAACCTCTAAAGTTATCTAAATGTTATAACATTTGAAAAGGGAATTATTAATAAGCTTTATTTTATTCCCTTACTTCTGATATTTACATAGAGATATTACTTTTTGGTGCCTTTCTGACTTGTCCTTACATCGCTCTTAGAGTAACACCATTTGTAATTCTCATCTATTGGAGGCAGTTACTCGGTTGCCCTGCTCTCATTAGTCAGGCAGACAGTCAGACAGACAGCCGTTGGAGTGGTTCATTCTTATCTCTTGTGCTTGCTCCCTTTTCCTCTCTGTCTTTCTTTCCCCCTCTCTCCTCCATCTTCCTCAAGCCGTATGGCTGGCACATAGTGACATCGATTCCTTGGCTCCATCTCATCCGCACTGGCTTTTCCTTTCATAGCATGTCTCCACTGACTTCTTGTTTTATTCGTCCTTCCGTCCGTCCTTCCTCTTTAACGCCAAGAGCCGCTGGTCAATTTGAGTCGTAAGCTCGGTGACCGCAAAAGGACAAACAGCAAACAAGCGAGTTAGATGGAGATCGGCATCCCAAGTGGTCAGACCATTAAAATCAATACCTGCTCATCTCCATACCCAAAGCTCTGGCTGCTGTGGTAAAGCAAGTATCCTCTCTCAATTCTCTAATTAACTGAATGATGAGACATCTTATTAGATGAGCTGTAAATATGACAAAATAAATAAGTACTGTTTGATCAAAAATACTAATACGACACCTGCAAATTGAATTTCAACAAAACCTCACTCTTCAAATACATAAAAACCCCTCCAGTAGAATTCATCTTCACCTTTGTGTGCTGAGCAGAATTTATTTCTGGGCCTGTTTTCTCTGTCCGAATGACAGATCCTTGGCAGTGCACTGTCCAGCCTATGAGTGGTGTGTCAGCCATGTTTATTTTGGATGACAGATGCAATCTGCCCCTGTATCAGCTGATGGTTCAATCTATATCTCATTACTCTTTCCAAATAATATCATCTTGGCTGAGATTCTCAATGCATCATAATGCATTGAGTCCAAGTGATGGAATGTATGGCTACTTCACTAAAGCCTCCCTCGACTACAACGCAGTAGCAAATATAGTAAATCTGCTTTTAAGGCAACAACTTTATAGGATATTTAATTCCATTTCACACCATTATATGTTTACACTTCATTTTCACCTCATCCTTCACCCCCAAACCTTTTTCCCTGTCTCTCTCTCTCCGTCTTGCTATTATTCACTTTTTTTTTTTTCCGGGGCAGCACTAAAGCAGGCTTTGCTCGTGTGATTTACTTTCTATTAGGGGATTAAAAATCAATTATGCAGGAAGCCATGCGTAGGCGTGATTATAGCTGTGCATGACGGCGCCATTCATCACAGGACCACTCATCTCTGCAGCCGTTAGTTACACAACACATACCAGGACAGCCTTCTTTTACTATGAACTCTGCCCTCATCTTTTACACATTGTAAATGGAGTGGGGTCCAGTGTATAATATAAGATGAATGACTGAGCTACTTTAAAAAGAAAGAAAAACACCCTTTATTAAATGACAGAAAAAAAAGAAAAAAAAAAGATATAAAGAATTTTTTAAGGCAACATTTTTTTCAACTTGTACATCTGTTCCAGCTGTTCCCTCAGCCTCTGGTCCTTCTTGATCTTCTCACACTCCTTCTTCCTGATGTTTCTGTCAGCTGGGATTGCCCCATCTATCACAACTGCCCTCTTGTGCTCCTCGTCAACCACCACTATATCTGGTTGGTTAGCCAGCAGCTGCTTGTCAGTCTGGACCTTGAAGTCACACAAGATCTTGTCTTTGTTGTTCTCAACCACTTTTTGCTGTGCCTCCATTCGGGATTTGTGGACTTAATCTTACTTGCATTAGGGCCGTTGTCCACTAAAGCATTTTTTCCTGAGGCCAGCGTATTTTTCAATTGTTTGCAATGGGAGCACTGCGTATTTATGCTACGCTACAAACGGCAGCAGCGCAATGAGGTGCTGAGTGTCTTTTCTGTGCTGAGCGCTGCACGTTTGGCGTTGTTTTCTGGTCGCCGAGAGTTGAAAAATGTTTACTTTGGATGAAACGTTGCGCACGTCACTGTCACTTTTTACCAAGCCATCCAATCACAGTGGAGGAGGTGCGGGACAAATACCATAAAAACCAACCACCACATCTTGCAGTGCAAATCAACTGCAACACCGGAGGAGAAATTAATACTTCTGGTCTCCGAGTATCCACGTCCGTACCTTGCATTTTCAGCTGGGAAAAATAATGCTTTGGTGGACACAGGACCTTACTCCATACTCAGTACAGACGGAGGGTCCTGCACACTATCACAGCCACCTCTCAATGTATGCTGTCCCAGCTTGCATCTTACACCCTGCTACTATGCACTGAATTGTCTCAGGAGCTTCTTTGTGCAGCCTGCACCTTAGGTCCTGTCTCCTATGGTAGACCCCTGCCTCTATAGATCCGATGTTTTCGGTCTGATCTTGTGCTGCCATGATCAGATACTCTATGCCATCCTTCAGGTCGGTCTTTTCTAGCCACTTCCTCTATTTGCAAATGGAGGGGCTTGGTCTTCCACAATTCTTCCTCTTCCTCCTCTGTGTTTTGCTGCCTGAGGGACTCTTAGCAGTTCATCACATAGGCCATGTTCCTGAAGTATTAATGGATGCTCCTTGTTTCATCGTGGATCGTGGCTATGACATTCACTACCTCTTTTCTTTTCTCATGGATTCTCAGAGTGCTGGACTTAGGTTGGAACCATCTGTGCACTTAAAGGAGTTTTTGTGTCTTGACATTAGTGCCATCTTTCTCCACCTGAGTCCATCTTACTATTCCTGGAGGGTATCTGATGACTGGTAGGGTGTACATGTTGATAGTGTTATTCTTACCATTGAGCTGGCTTCTCAGCACCTGTCTTACCCTCTGGATGTCTGCACCCTGTGGCTGATGACTTTGCATCCTCATCATGGCTCCCTTTGGCCTGTGGGATACCCAGGTACTGCTAGCTGTCCTGTATGTCCACTATCATGCCTTCTAGTAGGTCCAACCCTTCTGTCCTCTTCGCCTTTCCTCTCTTTGCCGCATCGTACGGCTATGTCTCAATGTCCTTGCTGTAGATCCTAGTGTGATGGATCAGTGGGACGATGTCTTGTTCAATCTTTGCATACATGTATTCATGACATTCCACTATAAAAATCACAATACCACATCTTAATGGACTAAGTCCAAGATGAGCCCTAAGTCCTTGACAAGTGTGTTAGCAGTCATACAGTACAGTAGTTTAATGTTAATAGACACTGGTTTTAATGTGTTTTGAAGCATTGTGCATTGATTTCTGGCTGAGGGTTGTCAATCCTTTCTGCTAATCATACTTGACCTTAGAAGATAATCCCTAAACCCAATGTTTCATTTCAGCATTCATCAGATAATACTTAACTAAAATTCTTGTTAAATCCCAATCATTCATATTCGCCACAACCACAATACAAGGTGCTGGATGTCATGGAACCTTTCTTCAGTTATTTCAGTGCATGTCTGGGCTGTGCAGATAACAAGGAGGGACTGTGAACCGTGTGTCTCCTCAAAGAGGCTCAAGGTTTTCAGACTACTCATCTGTGTTGGCTGGTACACTGCTGTGTGCAGTGGTGTGCCGGGGCAAGAACATCAATGTTTGGAATGCAGGCAGGACGAACAAGCTGATGATAAAGGCCGTCTTTGTTGGGCGGCTAAGTCTGAACACCCTGGAGGCCTCAGCACCGGAGAGGAGGAGGACAAAACTGAACTCCATCTTAGACAATCCATTTCGTCCTGCCCCTTCTGTCGTGCTGACATAGCTACAGAGAATCCTCTGCCTTTCCTTCCAAGGTGCAACACAAAACACTTTTTTTTCCATCATATTTCCTCCTAGCTTTCTAGCAAGCCTAAGCCACTGAGGAGAGAACCAAAGCAGGTAGACTGCAATGTGCTGTTTTGTACTGGTTTAATAAGCTCCCATGTCCAGCTCCCTGCCTTCTCTGTGGTACTCCATGAATACAGTTATTTGCTTCTCTGATTTTTCTCAATGTATTTTCGATGTTTACATATTTACATTCCATGTGAGTAAAAACCATGCTTATGAACCTTGTCCACAAAACAGTATGCTTCCTCTCTTTATCCGTGTCTCTCTACATATTAATTACTTCTACTGTGTGTGCTATCTGTAGGCTTTATGTGAACTCAAATAATGTAAAATAAGATAGAAATTAAGATTTTATTTTAGTCACAATTAAGCCAATGAAAAGGTTTGGTCGATCGTGCTTTTTTTCTGTGAGAGAAATCTGAAAGAATAACCTGAATGCATAAATGAACATCTCAGAAGAGCAATAGCAAAAACTAGCAGAAAGCACATCTAATGGAGGTAAGGTGATGAAGGGAACTCGAATGAATGAATGAAGTGAATCTGAATTAGTGTATTACTACAGTAATTGTGAGTGTCAGGGTATCAAAGCTGCACCCACATATGCATTGATGTGACTGGATGACAGATCAGCCTGTCACTAAAGCTGATGAATAAGCCTGTGATCATACTGTTTATTTAATATTTCAGTGAACGTATGGGAGCTTTGTTTTACACCTTTACTAAAGCTCAGACTTTACAGGCAACATTTGTTGGATTATTTATCTGAAGCAACATGAGTTTTACCTATAAACTGCAGGCAGTCTTTTCAAAGTCTCATCCTTTGCTGTGCTGAACATTTGCCAGCAGCAAACGGAAGACGCTTTGAGTCTCCCTCAGAATTTGCTCACCAACATTTTCACATCAGTAACTGTGGTATATGCACAGTCATATTCCGACAGAGCCACGGTCCATGTTTTCGCCTCTACAGTTTCTTATGTTGTGATGCACGTGCCCGCGTGTACATGCACATACACACCTCGCATTCGCCGCTCCTTTCATGCCGATAAGAGCCCAGACTTCAGGAGAATAGCACGTCTGTTTACTCTGAAAGGTTCAAAGATAATTTACCTGGATTAGAGGAGCCATCTGTGCCTGCCATCCCAGATTGCTTTGGAGGTGTCTCAATAAATATTGAGCAGGCTGCGAGGCAAGCAGCGCGATGGAAAGGCAGTGAGGGGTTTGCTATGAAGCAGGGCCCCTTTTTACATCAATTACCACTGGGTGCACACTAGTGACACCCCATGACCTCTGTTCATCACTGAAACAGGGTCTCCACAGCACAAAACAAACAGTCGAGTACATACACCAAGCCTGCAGAGAATATGGGAAGATTCTTTCTTCTTCCCAACCAAACATACAGTGAAGATAAAGTATTACAGCAGTGATGTATTTTTCATTGTTTTGGTTTTCATTTTAAATCAACAATGAAAGGAGGTTAAAGTACAGACTTTCAGTTATGACCGTGTAGTAAGGGCTGTTCAGAGTCATAATATACAAAATGTGCATGTGTGTATGTTGGGAGTAAAAAAAAAAAAAAAGGTGACAATTTACAGGTCATAAAATTTCAATGTAAACATTCTCAAATTACCGCTAAAATTCAGCTTTCTAACATCACAGTTTTAGTTTCATTTCAAACCCACCGTGTTTGATTGCAGAGCCAACGAAAAAATAAAGTCTCTCACTTCCCTAATACATTCTGACTGCACTAATGATATGTTTATAGAGATTCAACAAGTTGGTGACAGACTCTTTACCTCTCCTGACAGCTCTTTCATACAGGCTGATGTAATGAGGCTGCCCTGAAGACAAAAGCCTGAAAAGCAGCAAACTGAAATGGCTACATTTTGGCATCAAGGTTACTTCGACCTGATGTTGGTTCAAATTAGAGCACCGAGTCACCATTGTGGAGGATATAAATTTGCCACTTCAAATTCTCCCTTGCAGGGAGTGAGCAGGAGCTGAACTATTTGTATAGATGTTATATGCCTGCATAACAACTACCTCAAGTAAACCTTTGTGTGAGGGCTTCTTTAAAGTACACTTACATTCTTAAGTTGCAGCCACTGGCAAAGTGTTAATCTTTTAAAGAAAAAAGCTATTTAAACTGCCTAAGGTTAGAGTATTGATTTTAAAAAGGCATACAGTGTTGGGGAAGACATTCTGAAAGCATTGCTTTGTAACATGGAAGAAGTTTAACTTCATCATTACATGAAAATGGAAGGAATGCCAAGGAAGGAAGGCTGAGATTCGGGTGTTTTATTGATGATGATACTGTCCCTGTGTAAGCATTGAGCTACACCTGCTGTTTGGCCCATGGTGGATGCATCGCCTGGTCATGCTTTCACAGCTATAAACAAACACGTTGGCTGTCAGTTAGTTGCACAGTCATTTAATTCTATGTAGGAGATTGGAGAAATGCGCCACTAAATTAATTCAGGAGGATTAAGGACTATACAAGTGTTCAAACAAACTGCACCACTCTCTCACAGGAGTTCTGATTTAGATACTCGCCCATATTCAGTTTTGTCTTATTCAACTGCCTTTTCCCCGAAGCAAAATCCAAAGAGAGCAGAGGTGGAAGCTGAGTGAAATCCTACATTGAGGGGATAAATTGTTGCTGCCATCCTGGGCTGTGATTAGAGTGGGGAAGTGTGGACCTGAGCAGCCGTATCAGGATTATTTCCCAACCTCTGCAAACAAGAAAATTCAAGAGCTGCATATCATTTTGAGATATGTGAAAAACTGAATTCTTGGGTGTCAGGTGTAGCAACTCGTAATGCACGATCGCCCCGGATGCTGGCCCTGCATGTCGACAAAAGTTGTGGTACAGAGTGTGTGATATGAGATTGTAAAGAGCGTGTCTCATGCATCTGTGCCACTGATAATCTAGCCTTTACAGGGGAGCTAGGGCATCTATATTCCGCTGATGCTGCATACAGCCAGGAATGCACAAATCTCTGTCTTACACACACACACACACACACACACACACACACACACACACACACACACACATGTACATTCATGTACACAGACGCAGCACATGTGGTACACGCAAAAAAGCTTCTACTGTCTGTGTAAAGGCTATAGCAATTTATATTGTTTAGAGGCTGAACAACAAGAGGCAGACCTCTTCCCAGGTATCATTATTAACAGAAGAATGCAGTATTGTAAGGCTGTCTGCACTTAACAGACTGATATAGTGTTGTGGGGTGAGGCTGTATCATTGAATGCCATTTTTACTCAGCAGTTCTTTCAAGACAGCCATTATATTGTTGTGATATTTTGCAAATTGTACACTTTTGGTATGAAACTAAAAGTGTTGCCTTACCCCTCCTGCTCCTGTACAGCGATGAAATACAGTTTACACTCCATCAAAAGCATCGTACCCTTTCAACTGTAGAGTTGATCTTAAAGGAGGCCTCACTGTCAGGTAGGTGCTGAAAGTTTTGAATGATTCATGAATCAATTTGCCGTGTGTGAGTCTAGTGGTTGTTAGAATAAAGCGTTTCACTCCTAGGCGATGCTAAGGCTACCACTGCCTCTGATGCTTTTTAAAAAAAAGATTGTATTTATTTTTTTGCTGAATATTAATGTGTGTTTACTGTTTGTGTTTGTCATAGGTATCAATGTGTCTACATACAATTTAAATTCAATTAGAAAGGCGTCAAAGTTTGGGAGGAACCTAAATCACCCTGCCTTACTGTACGTATGTGAAATTTCCCAATTGCGATTATAAGAGTCATGATATGACTTAGAGGCTTATTAACACATTCAAATGTCAAATGTTGTAATAATGTCATCATATATAACTTTTATAAAATGCCCAGCCATTGATTTGTGCTGTGCAGGACACTCCGTGTCTGCCAGGCATTGACCAATCAGTGGTCTGTAACGTTTCACGTGAGCTTTTAGTACCTGCTCGGCTCGCCTGGAACCGCAACGGAGCAGGTACTAAAAGTACCAGGTACTTTTTACCTAATGGAAACGCAAAAAAGGAGAGTCGAGTCGAGTTGGTACTACGCAGTGGAAATGGGGCTTATGTCACTCGGAGATGAGGAGGTGCAATGATGAAATAAATGCATAGCGGGTCCTGGGTCAGTACCACAGTAAGAACAAGTGATATCTAGCTGCTGCTGCTGCTGCTGTAGGGACTATAGCTTTCCCTCTGACATCACATACCGTTGCCACCGTTACCTGAAAGCATTTAGAGAGGAAAATGAGGTCATATGCAGCCTGGCTTCAGTGAGGTCACGCAACAAGATGGTCTTGCTCACTTTGTCTTCCACTCCCACATATGTTTCAAAGTGCCTTCACTTCCACTAAGGTTATGAATCAGCTGTAGAGTCGTCCGTCATCACAGCGCTCGTTTTATCTTAGACTGAGAAACCTCAACACCGCGACCCCTTTTAGAATTCACTGAGAACACACATGCACAAGCTCTGCCTCCCCTCTGTGCCACACATCACCTCTGCTCTGTTTTCTCTCTCTCTCTCTCTCTCTCTCTCTCTCTCTCTCTCTCTCTCTCTCTCTCTCTCACACACACCAGTTCTGACACAGGCTGATAGGGAGAGGGAAGAGGATGGATGACACATTTCCTGAGGAGAGGCTGCCAATGTTATTTGTTATAATTCCGCTCTCATTTCAATATTTTCAAACCTTTGCAGGGATTCATATGCACTGCGTGAGAGAGCATCCATCTTGACCGAGCCTGGTCATCTTCCTCAAGTGCGCTGCTGTCGTATGATCGATGCTTTCTCTGGCCTCCAGACATCTTCTTGGGGTCACATGGGCCTCTGTCAAGCTCGGTTAATTCTGCACTCTCAGCTCCACGGTTATTAGCATATGAATATCCTCATAGCTATACATATTCTACAGCCAGGCATGGGTTTTTCTAAAAGTGGTCCCTTTTAAGGGTGAGTCTGAATAGACCGGAGGGGAAGAAGAGGAGGAAGGAGTGGATGTGGGCTTGGCAGGATGTTTTCACAGCTGTCATGGTGATGAATTAGGCTCTTATGATTAATCTGTATTTAAATGCAACATTACCATCTCCAGACAGTTAGGTCCAGCCCATTTTCAGCAGACCATGGCCCTCCAATGGCAAAACATGTTGATTATATTGAACGCCACCGGAAAGATCAAATCAAACGCTGACTACATTATTAGCCCTATTATGTGAAAGTCATTATTTATAACCTTTACATGAGCACGTCTGAAAGTTAAAAATTAGTGAAGCTGTCAAGATCTGCAGATAGCGGTGAAGTCGGGTGAAACCCAGCTTTATAATCCTTGTGTTGAATTGAAATGGAGAGACGCTGAATGGGCAGTGATAAAAGCTTCCTCATCCATTGAGTCTGCGAGGACAAACTCTCCTCCCTTCTCCATTGTGTGTCCACATGCCAGCTTTTTAAAGCCAAGTTAGCGTTAAAGTGAGAGTCGGGCTCCCCACCCCTGCGATTTAGTTCCCACAAGACCTCGCAGAGACACGAAACGTGACCACGTCAAACAGCTGCTCACGAGGGAGCTGCACTTATGTGGACCAAATCAAACCTTTCAAACTACAACAGCTGACCTGAGCGGTGAAGAGAAATAAAAATCACAATGTGCATATTATCGCTCTTCCGAGTCTCGCATCCTCTCCACAGTTCAAGGCTTCAGCTGTCATTAGCGCTCATAATAAAAGTGTTCCCATATGCTCCTGTCCACGGATGTTATGATTGGGACGTAACATGTTATGACGGCACATTTCCAAACGGTGTTTATGGGTCAAGTGAGGGACAGCTGCGGAAGACGTGCTAAAGGGAATGTGAGAGAATGGGTTGTGGTTATCAGTGCTGACACAAATCAGACGTTGATCTGATGCTAACTGTGCTTGGCAGGTTGAAGTGACGTGAAGTGATGTCTGCTGACTCAAGTCACTTCACTGAAAGGAGACAAAAACAAAGCCGTGGGTCTTATCACAGTGGTGTAAAGGCCATTTTTGACATTTAGGGAAACACGGATTCTAAAATAGAGTTCTACATTATATGTATTATTTGTTGTGTTTTTACCTCAGACTATATGTTGGCCAATCAGCTGATTAAATGTGTTGGGTTTACTTTCTATGAGGACCATCTGTAGTGTGTTATGGGGGCATTCATAATGCTTTATGACCCCACTCCACCTCTGGTCTGCTACACACACATAATTCTTTCTGATGCACTACATCAACAGTCATAAAACATTGTAGATGTGCCGTGGAGTGAATTATGAATTGAAGGATTTTCTGGATGTTCTTCGTTGGTTATAAAGTAGAGCAGGGGGTCACAAATTAGCGGCCCTTGGGCCAATCCCAGACAAGGAGTGGCATCTGTCCGGACCGCGAAGCCTTTTGACTTGACGGGGAAAAAAGATAGATGACCTATTTTTAAACCTATTTTGAACTTTCGTCATCAAAAGGGATTTTGAACAGGCAGAACACGGTCAGCTCAGTAGAGTGGACAGAAAAGTACACACTTATTCTTTTTTTTCAACATGAAGAACGAGAACGAGTCTGTCGCAGCTGTCAAAAGTACAAATATGGAACACAGTTATGAAGCTACACATGGGATGCTTGGAAGAAACCTGCAGAATTCAGAAAATGAATGAGCTCAAAGCCCATCTACACCTCAGCCAGGGAGAGCAGCTCCTGCTTTTCACTCAGGATCTCTTTCTGGTCAGAAATGTCACCACATCTTCACAGGAGGCTAGACAGATGTACAAGTGGGCAGATATTGGCTCTCTGCAAATGGAATTTATTGATCTGCAAGCAAATGTGGCATTGAGAGAGCGGTAGGGAATTTTTCCCACTGAATTTTGAAGGGAGAGACAATGCATGTGAATGCACATACTCCTGATTTAGGATCTCTTTTTCAAGGTAAAGAACTTTGTGTTTCCATCTTTAAGTGACTGTTCAGCTCAGCAAATCCTAAAAGAAAACTTCATTTAGTTCTCCTTTGAGGAGCTTTTTATGGACTGAAAATAATTTATTTACAATGCAAATTTAGAGATGAGGAGTTTATTGCACTGTTTCCCATAATTATCCTTTATAGGGACTGTGTTTTTGGCTGATCGAGTTTATTAAAAATGTTTTTTTTTTTAGCAAAGCAGCTTGGAAGACAGAAAAAGTGTTCAATATGCATCGTACGTCACGCCTCTTAATGTTGAATGCTGGCATACACCGTGAACGTTGTGACGCCTTGGGCTGGTCCAGTACGAACAAACACCCATAACATAACAACTCCCTCTGCAGACAAATTGCATTTTGTAATTTTCTGCATTTTGGCACAATAATCATTTAACATTCAGCATAGATTATTTTTAATGCATGAAAACGTGTTACACTTTACTTAGTAGCAGCCATGGAATGTGATGATGAAGTACATGTGAAGCTAAGAGGTAGAGCAGCTGTTTCCATTCTTTATGTTAAGTACTGGCCATGCTTGATATTTAACCTGCATATAGAGCAGTATGATCATTCCTGACTAACTCCTGGCAAGAAAATCAAAGACAAATGCATTTCACAAAATGGTGTCCTATTCTTTAGAAATGCATCATTTTTTACATTACACAATATTATATGTGTTTCCCTCGAGGCAGTGTCCTGCTAATGACAGACAGTGCCATAAACATGTCCCTTTAACACAGATGTATGTAGTCTTTAATCTTAGGCCAAAATAATCCACGAGCCAATTTTATTGCCATTATTTATTTTTGCTCTGCTGGATCTTCTTCTGACAATTCCTTATGGCCAAACACCATGACAACCATCTGTTCTGAAGAGATCCGCTACCGCTGTTGCATTGTTTATTACCTCTGGGGTATTTTAATGTGGAAAACGTCACTGCTGTTAACTGTGTTTGTGAAATGAGATGGTCAGAGTTTATGTCCGTGGATTTACTTTGAATTTAATTCAAAGAGTCATCTAAAGGTGGCTGATTGAAAGGTCCACAGAGATGGTCTTAGTTCCTCTTGGCTGAGCTGATAGGAGGAAGGGAGATAAGAATGCCAGACCTGACTATGATTAATGGCTTGGTATTGCTACCCATCTCATGCAAACCAGCAGACACTGTGTAAATTATGCTTAAAATAAGTCTGAAAGCACTTTGTGCATTTATACTGTGTTTCAGTCTGTATTCATTAAATCAGAACAGAGGGAGGGAGCAGAAATAATTTGACAAGTATTTGGAGGGTTTTTAAAGGACAGGAGCAGGAAGGAGGATGGGGCACATTCTGATGGTGAAGGCACAGAGCCAGTACAACGTGTCTTAAAGAGGAAAAAACACAGCATCAGATTTAAATTCTCATATACCACCACTGTCTCCCAACCTTGAAATTTAATTCACCCGACGTGAATGCCAATATTTTTCGACCTTGCCATTTATGCTGTATGCTAATTTATACAAATATAAGCATTCCTATCCCTTCATGCTCTACAGTATTGCCGGAATTTGTTAGCTTTTTCAGGGTGAGGTCCTACCTTGAAACATCCAACTCTCTTTCTCTTTCTGTCTGTCCCTTAGGAAAAAAAGAGTGTGCGAAGACAGGAGAAGGGTGGGGTCATAAGAAACTGAAATTAAAACTTTGCAGCGGTTGGCTGCCTCTTCACTTAAATTAAAGACATTCATGCATTTTGATAAGGGAAAGAGCATTTTAATGAAAATGTATATAGTGTGGCAAATGTCTTCGTAATGGTTGGGTGATTAAGAATTGGAGATGGGCAGGGTGAGGAAAAAAAAAACATGGTAATGTGTTTGAGAGGATAAACAGAAAGGGTAAACACTGCAGAGGTAAATAGTTTGGATATGTGGTTCCCTCATCAAAACTAATGCCCTGCTGTGTAAATTTACCAAAGTCTTTGTGCGTAATTGATTTGCGTGGAGGATGATAAGCTGCGTTTTGTGATAAGAGGATGATTCGAGGACAATGTTGTTTGAGCTAAAATTGGAATTCCAATCCAAGAATGTCACAAAAAAAAGAAAGAAAAGAATCATCAAAAGATGTGGTTGAACATCAAAATAATCAGACGTACAACTGAATCCAATCATTCTATTAATTTTCCCTCAGCACATTAATAAGTGCATCTGGAATCTCCTGCAGAACACAAATGAGCTGTGTTTATAACATATAGGTTAATACTGTATACATGTGTACTGTGTAACCAGCCAAGGGTTCCCAGAGGGCTCAAATGTACTTAAATGTACTGCATCACTCTCTATGTCTGTAGACACAATAAGCAAATGGATCCATAGGGTACTAAAAACATAATATATGTTAAAGATTTCTTCAGAAAGCAAACATTTAAAAATTTCCTTCACTAAATCGACATTCTAGCATTAATTAACCAGTGGATATCGTGCCTAATATTTCACTTGCAATGGAAGAAAATGTCTCTTAAGTGTTCTTTGGTCCTTTAATTTCAACACTGTCCCTTTGTTGTGGTCAGTTCAATAGCTTCAGTCACAAAGGATAGTCTCAGTTCCAATGTGCATGTCAAAAAAAGTCCAGTAGTAAGATGTGTGGCTGTAGCAGTCCTACCATACTAGTGAACTCAAATGATGGGAATGCAGAATTGGGGTTTCTCCTCCTCAGGTGAAAGGTGATCCCTGTGCAACTCCTAAAGATAAGGAGGTGATCGGGTTCAGTTCTGGCTCGCCATCTCCTTCATCAAGGAGAATCCAAAATCTATTTCCATGGAATCTCAAAACTTAGCCTGTGTTAAAATAAGGCTGTTACTGCATCGACTCCTGCAGTTCAAACTCTTCTATGGCCAAAATAAATATCACGTTAAAATTAAAAGAAAAACTACAGTAAAACAATAGTTGTTAAATGAATGCATTTTTTTTGAAGTGGAGCATTTCTCCTTTGACATTAATCATGAATATTTTTAACATTTTAATCATGCATTATGATCACTAAGGATGTCAACATGGCTTCTATAGTTAGCTGCACTAGCCCAACTCAGATAAACTCAATGCTAAAAGCGGTTAACTCCTGGTCCACCACATCTTGTTTCAATTGAACTAGTTTCAAACTCAAGTAGGACTTGAGCAGTGTTGTGTCTCTGCATGAAACTTAATTCCTTTCTCCAATCAGACGTCTGCATTGCCTTATATAACCAAAAAGAACCAAGTTTGAGCGAAATTACTGTGATAAAAAATATATAAAAGAAAATAATGTTGGAAATTAAAAATAATCGTACTTACTTACTGGGTTACAACCATAAGGGTTCTCTGACTTCCGTTCCATGAAAGAAAAGGGAAACATACTGTATGCTATTGTCACATATGAAATGTACTAGATTATTTACCATAGAGCCTAATTCTATGCTGGGTTACAGCTGCATGCTGGATGACTAAGTGCAATCAAGCCCTGCAGGCATATGGGCAAGTCCAGTGAAAAGATTTCTTTTACGGTGATAAACAGTCACAGTCAGTGACAGACATTTCAATTTTACGCAGCATATTTAAAGTAAATGGGAAGTAAATACGTTGAAAAGGAAATTTCTTCCTCATTCCACCCTCCTGCTGCAGAAAACTCTCCTTGATGGAAACTTTATTGAAGCGGGGAATAAAGAAAGACAAAAATCTATTGTGGCAGATGTTAAAACAAATTAAAAACATCACAGATCTCCTTTACTGAGGGTCTAGTGCTCGACCTAACATGCAGCCTCATCTATGCACTACTAATGCAGCTGTAACATACCTGTTTACCACATCTGACCACTCCTGACTACATGCCAATGATTACTTTACTTTATTCATCTGTCAATCCTCCATTATTAACCTTAGCCTCCACATCTGATCTGCATCTCTTCCTCTGTTCATGGTCCCTCTTTCCTCTCTCAACTTATGGTGTAGTATCTGCTGTTCTGATGATATCAATGGGGAGCTGCTTCCATCATTGGGCAGGACAGCAAGCAGTTGTGATTTTGTTGTCCCCTTTGTAGTGAGGGAGAATTAAGCTGCATGTCAGCTGTAATGGAGAAGCTGGGGTGTATGGTTCGATTGTGCCCTGGATATATAGATGGGTATATTAGTTAAGTGCCAGTGTCTTGAACTGGATTCAAACACCCACTGGTAGGTAGTTCTGTGTGCAGAGGAGCAGCGTTTTGTCGGAGAACTTGAGTAGCTTGAAGGGCAACCGGGCTGCAGCTTTTCTAGATGAGCTGCAGAGGTCGGCTGGAACATGCAGACACTCCAGCTAGGAGATGGTTGCAGTAGTCTAAGTATGAGATAATAAGAACCGGCAGCACGTTCATTTAATTTAAGTGTGTGCCTGCAGGCATTGCTGCATGCTGTGTGCTTGATAAAAGTTGGTAATGAGGTTAGGGTTTTCTTCTTTTTTTAAACATAATACTTATGAATAAATACTTTTTTTTTAATGACAATATAAAAAAGCAAAATAAAAAAATAATGCATACAACCCCAAGGACAAAGCACAGCTATGCTTATTAAAGGCTACGTTTTGGAAAAAGAATTTTGAACATTCCCTATAAACAACAGCAGCCTATCGACAGCATGTGTACAGTGTCAGTCGGGAAAGACAATAATCATTAAAATAACATGCAGACATTCAATAAACAGTTTCTTTTTTTTATATAGCTAATAATTGTATGAGAGAATAATGGAAAAAAATAAATTAGACTGCACAAAAACAGTCCCACTTTCTCTTAATACTAACCTGGAAGTCTTCTTCCTATCCTGTGATGCTCTAGTCTAGGTATTAATACTCTTCCAGTCTTTTCTGATTTGATGATCGTTTGGACCTCTTGAATACAGTTTACCTGTTCACCGATGGAGGAGCTGGTTTTCAGTGAATTATTGTTTGACTTATTTAGTCAGGTCTGACACGGCAAGTACTTCCCTTAAATTGGCCACTAAAGCGTTATAAAAATGTCTCGGGTCAAATACACCAAGTCAAACCAACATCATTTCATATATATATATCTATATGGAACTTCGAGGGGCAATGTTAATTTTAAAACACTGTAATCTTGAAATAACACGGCGTTGAAAACTAGCAGGTTGTTGCACTTATTATGTGCTAAATGACTATGTTTACTGTCTGGTCAGACAATACTGTGTAATTTCAATCAGCCGAAGTTCCTCCACATACAAAACCCATTAAACCTCTGTGGAAACACTGTTTTGTTCCCTTGATTGGAGGGCCTCAGCCCCAATTAATATCTTGGAAGGCTGACATTTCAAACAAGGCTTCATCCTCTCCTGTTTGGAGCACATCGCCTCCTTTAATGAAGGTGCACAAATAGAGTTTCTGGTGTGGGAGACGAGGTGTTTTCGTTTGATCTTTTTTTTTGTTATATCGGTATATTAAGTGTATCATCAGCAAGTGTTCTGAATGTGTTCTCTTTCAACAACACCGTCACCTGGCTTTTAAAAAAATATGTTTTTTGATTTTGGCACAAGAGTTTGGTTATTCATTAATATGGACACAGGACTGACTTCATGCATGTAAGGCAAGGGCAGATCCAGGTGGGGCCAGAGGGGCACTGGCACTGGCTAACGCTTCAGTTCGTTACAGTCAGTGGTTCACATACAGTCACAAGCCTTCACACTCTAGCTCACCATCTGAAAGACTCTTCTTATTTGGGAAATAACGTTTCGGTCATGCCACAACCATCGCTCAGTAAATTAAATGAATGCTTGAAAAAGTATGGAGGAAGTGACTCCTGGCTTGAATGTAGCATGTGATTAATGATAATGTATGAATTCTGAGAATAAAGTCAGAATTGTAAGAATAAAGTCAGAATTCTAAGAATAAAGTCAGAATTTTGTGAATAAAGTCAGAATTCTAAGAATTAAGTCAGAATTCTGACAATAAAGTCAGAAATCTGAGATTAAAGTAAGAATTCTAAGAATAAAGTCAGAATTCTGACATTGAGGTATACGTTACCTGTTTTAAATTCATGTGTTTTCATGTGAAGAGTGAAAAGTGTCTTATATATTATGTTTTCTGCACCCCGGTTTAAATTCAGTAAATATGAAAGTTAAGAACTTTTATTTCCTAAGGTTTTTTTGACGATGTGCAGGGATGTTGGACATATACTTGTCCCCTCTGTGTAACATGTGGCCCCTTTGTGGCTCCTGCATTAGAACAATCCTAGATGGAGGGTGAATTGCGTGTCTGTGTGAGCACCAGATTCAGCCTGAGAGTCTCGGGGTATATATGCTCTAAAATGGGGCCGATACTGTTGCAGCACAGCTTCTATTACTTTAATTCCTCATCTTTTCCTTCAATTACATATTATTGATCGCAGTATTCCTTTTCTCTGTGAGCCAAAAATTACAGCCTAAGTGGAAACGTTACTAGTTTTCCTCATTGCTAATAAAATCTAAATTCAGAACAGTTGTCAAAACAGTTGAGACAAGCTAATGGAAAACATGAGGCTGTCCCCTGTGATTCATTTAAAGATTCTTTGGCAGACAAAAAGAGAGAACGTGTGAAAAGAGAAAACATAATGTCAGACCCTGTTTCTTATGCAGACCATCCTCTAAGCCAGCAGTCTATACAACCACTCCATTTTTGAGATGTAATGCATTTCAAGCCAGCCATCTCTCCCTCTCACTCCCCTATAATGTAGCCCTGGCCATGCTGCTCCCGTCGTTCACCACCGGGTCACACAAGTGACACCGTTTCCCTTCCCCTTTGCCTGGCCCTACAGGTTGTTTAGCATTTCAGACGGGGGCTCTTGTCGTGACTCGCGGTCAAGCACAAGGGCACTTCTGGATGTCATCTCCTCAAAGCTAATTGCTGTGCCCTCTTAACGAAACGAGCACAGGAAATAAATAACTAATGTGCCCCTTGGTATGCTCATTAGCCTACTGCAAATTCAACGCTCTACAACTTTTCTTGCGTTCGCTAACTCCTTTTCACTCGGCTTTCACTCCACACCCACCGAATCGACACACACACATTCCATGTTACTCCTCCTCCATTTTGCCTCTGTCACATTCTGTTTTCCTCTGCCAGGAGAAATCAATGTAATGACAACGTTAAACAGCCCCTCTGTTGTTCCTTTAAAGAACCCTGAACCCGTTGAAAGCAAACAACTCAGTGAAAAATAAGAGACCTTGTTATCATGGCTGGCAAAAGAAGTCAATGACATTTGCCACGTTTTTGTATGCAATGGAGTTGTCGTGAATTGTGAAGGACTACTCTGGCGATTAATGAACCAGCGAACATTTACTGCAGTTATGTTGTTTTTAATTTACTAAATAAACTAGCATGTTCAAAGTATTGTTACATTTTTAAATTATAATTGTATATAATTTGCATCATGACATCCATTTCATTTAATGCGAGAATAATAAACACCACAGTTAATTCCAATTTTGTTGGTAGTTTGATTAAAAACAAGACAAAGAAATGGTGTAATGCTGTTTTGCCTTGGAGCCAGCAGCAGTAAAGGCCCGTTTCTGATCCCTCTATGTATGTAAATGGATGAAGTTGTCCATAAAGGGTCTATCCGTCAATGCCTACATACTTCTGTACATCCTTTACATCGACATCGATACAACCGCAGAAGGGAAATTAAGTGTCAAAAGTTTCGTCAACACCAATCTGGCTACGGTCGGATGAAGTTGTGATAATGAACATAGTAAATACAAAGCGGCAAAAGCAGAAGTAACAACGTTGTTAAATATAACAATGTATCAAATAGAGGAGACATAAAGGGAGTTACCCAAAATAAGTAATTACACTTAAGAACAAGCCTCCAAAAATGGAACTACCAGTGCGATGACAATGTTTGCAAGTGTCTAAATAGAAAAACAAACCCAAAGTCACTTATAACAAACAACTGTGATTAGAAGTGTTTATCATTATTATTTATCAGGATTGAGAAAGGTCTTTGTTCTTGATGATTTTTTAATTGTCATGTTTCCTGTCTGAAATAATGATTGCTTGATAAATTATTGCCTCTGGCAGGAAAATGGATCCATGTCACCTCTGCCACCATATTTTAATACATTTCCATATGAAAGGATTAGTCCTGTGCTTAATGGTAATGATCTGTCATTTCTGAGTGTAAGCAGGACACATCTGGACTATCTTCCAGTAGAGATTTATTAAATATTGCTGAATGGACATTACTCTGGACGGGCGACCTTCATGGCATAACACTGACTCTGACCCTATGGAAGGGACATCTTACAATCTGTGGAAGATTGGCATTTTGTTTGCGTTTGTAAATAAACAAATAAATAAATAAATGAAAAGGGAGTGCTGGGATTGACCAAATATCCCCTTGAATCACATCCACAGCTATATCCCATCCATCCATAACCAGAGGTTACACCCATGGGACAAGTTGCAGAGATTGTTTTTGAACATCATGAATCTTTGGAATAAAGGCTGGCTTATTGAGCTTAATTTTAAGACTAGGGGATATATGGACACACAGCTCAAAACTAATGTCTGCCTGAGCTCACAAATAATCAAAGGATATATGATGAATACACCTTGGTTGAAAATGAGTTTCACAAAGAATATATTTGATTTTTACTACAATATCCACACAGCTTGCTCTTATTTAAGACGGTCCACTCCAAAGCAAACTGTCCTTCACCTTAGAATGTGGAGACATCATGTTTCCATTAGTGACTGAGGCATTTCTATCATTAAATGGAGCTGCTGGAGTGAAACTGTAAAATAAAATGTTGTATTAAAAGTTCTTGCTTTAAAAAAATGTATTTAATTTAATCTGTTTGTCATAAAAATCCTTGACTTTATTCATACATCTGAACACATAAAATACATTTTGAGAATTGTTAGAAAATTTTGGGTGTTTTATTGAACTTGTGTGTTCCCAGCCAAAAATGACCGATCATTAGAAATGCCCCTTTTTGGCTTCCATGGCAACTTTCTCACAGCTCTGGTATATAAAGCTTTTTTGAGGCCTTGCTCTCAGTTCATTCTGTGGCAGCACGATGGACAAGTGATATGAGCTCAGGTCAATGAGGCCTACAGGCCATAAAAAGCAAATGGAAGTTCAAAACTTGTAATTTTCACAAGAAATTGAGTTGATAAAATGTGGAAACACAATATTAAGTGATGATATATGTATTGTATATGTATGTATATATGAATAGAGCGGTCTTTTTTTTTTTTTACCCGGGAACACCAAACTGGTTAACAGGAAACGAACACAACCGGAGGGGTTGATTATCTCTAACTGTTATTGTAGATTTGTGCTACGATACGTTAGCTGCATCCTTGTGCTACTGAAGTTTAGCAAATAAAAATGTCACCCTGGATTGCTGAAAGCCTCCCACTGGGGCTCGCCCTCAAGTACAAACGACTACTCTTGCGGGCAAATAGAATAATGTAAATATTAATCAGTGCATTTTAGAGCATGGTGCATATGTGAACACATGCATGCAAATACTGTGTACACAGCTCTCAAATGTTTGGCTAATGGATGACAGACAGAGAGACATGAATACCTATTAGTCCCTAATGACTAGCTTTAAAAACATATAACCTCAGACTACAATTGAGCAAATTATTGATTTCTTAAAAGAGAAAACGTCTATAGAATGAATCCTTGGTTTTGGGCCTTGTCACTTAATCCAGAGCAATGCTCTGTTAAGAGCCACAAGCATACAACCTGCATTAAGAGACCATGACGATGAGGAATGTTCCCCACGATACAACTACGGATTGTTAATTACTTCACCTGCCAGAGCCTCACATCAGTGGTGCACCAGGCAACAGAAAACCTGCATCAGCTTAGTTTAGATTAACCTCACACGTGCTCTGGCTGAGCAGCTATTTCTTAACTAAATTGCTCTGCCTCAGGTAATGGTAGGGAGCCTGAACATCTCCCAAATTAATTTTGATTTCTGAGCTTGACTCAAACCTAATCAGGTTTCTTTAGAGTGCAATTCTTTACTTTTATAGATTTCCCATAAATAAGTGCACACATTTTTACCACACACACACACACATAAAGAGGAGGCCTATTAAAATGTTTGTGAGGATGTGCAGCGGCTATGCTTCTACTCCCAAACTGATATCCTAAGCCTCTAAAGTCAGTGTTTTCCCTGACTGAGCCCCAGGAACAACACTGGGATACGACGTGATTTTGGAATAGCGGCCACATTTTATATTGCAGGATCATGAGACACACAAGCCCAAAGCACGAGCATCAAACATACAAAAATGACTCTCTATTTTCAGATTTTGGTCAATTTCGTCCAATTAAATTAAACATTCCAAAGGCCCATCCCGCCCTAGTGCATAGGCTCTATGGGCTAAACAATGCAGGAATCTTTTGAAGCCTGTTAAACTTTCCCAGCGTTTCTCGGTGATATAGTTTCTAGGAAAGAACAGGACACGATCTGAGAACATGGTGTTCGGTCTGATGCAGCAAAGCAGTTCTGGGTGTCCAGAACTGTTCAGTGAGCCTTTTGATGGCAACTCAGCATGTTGAAGATTTTTCAGAGGATGTTTCAGTGAATCAGTGTTTTCATTTAGTGCAGTTTCTTCTTCACTTTTCATTATTTCCTCTCACACAGGAAAAGCCTTTACTCTGCAGGAATGATGATGCAGGAATGAGAAAAAATGGATTTGCAATGTACAATTTGATGCCAGTGTGACCATCTAACATTCATATTCCATCTGCAGTGTGTTGGCTTTATTTTGATAAGGGGTAGCTTGATTTGGTGAGGAAAATGTGTATTTGACGATGTGGAAATGTAAAGATGATGACAAGCACAGTTGTTGACACAGCAATCAAAGAATCAAAGCCATGCTTAAAAACGTGAAAAAAACGATATGTTTGCACGATACTGCAGATCAGCTGTAATCATGGATGCACAGCATGAAGAAAATCATTGCTTAATCACATTTCCATGTGACTAACATGAGGCAGTTTTATCAGCTGACAGTCCGGCTGCGTCAATTCCATTTTGGGTCTCTTAAAACTCAACTTTGACCTTTACTCTGCCTCTGATTGGCTTTCCCTGAACCTAACAAATCATGGCTAAACCTAACCAACCAAAATCCACCAAGACAACAAGTACTAGCCAATCAGAGGCAGAGTAGGGCGGTTCATGGCCCCCAGTGTGTTGCACTTTCACTTTAAAAAGCTTACAGATGGAAGTCAAGATAAAGTTGTGTGCGCTTTTGCGGCTTTGTTGGTGCTTTGGCCAAGTGCCATGAAAAAGACAGACATTTGAAACGCGGTCCTGCAAACACAGCAGAGCTGAAACTTCATTAAGCCTCTCATGGTCATGAAGACGAGTCACTCATACAGGATGTGGCCACGTCTTAGAATTCAACTCTTAACCCACTGCAGGAAATGTTGGCACAGCAGTAACACAACTTAGCCATGCTAACACAAGAGTCAGACATTCTAATCCATATAACCAATTCATTCCAAATGTCCATATATATATATATGTGTATATATATATATATATATATATATATATATAAAAGTGTTTTGCCGTAGATAGACAAATAGACCTGCTGTTGGGTAAAACATTGGGGGAGCAAGTATCTTATCTTATCTCATCTTGTCTTATCTTATCTTAGATACATAAAGTATCTAAGTCTAAGATTATTTCCTTTTTTCAGTTCACTACTCTGAGGTAAGCAAAAAGCTACAGTGCTGAAAGGAATACACTTCCTCAGTGTAAGACATAACGTGAGAGAGGTAAAGAGACCTCATAAGTACACATACCCACATACAAAAAAGTATGACACCCCAGAAATATTCTCCATGCCTTTTAATAATTGAAAACTGTGAGTTTTCTCCAATTGCTCTTCATGTGATGTACAACAAAACCTGGGCCTCATTTCTAGTCAGGGCTGTTGAGGCCACTCCATGCATTCAGATGTGTTTTTGCTGCCAGGCTCAGAGCAACAAAATGAACAGAGAATTGAATTGTTTGGCTGGAGCCATATTCTATAAGAGGAGCCACTCTGCCGTGAAAATGGAGTTGCAGACTATTGTCTCCCCTTGGGATAGCTTCTTTGCCTAAGATGAGACAGCAACAGTCTCCATCTTGAATCTAAAGGCGCAGATGACAACAAATCTATTCTGTTTCTGGACGTGTTTGACACGACGTTCTGGAGAAGCAGCCCCTCAACCAACTGTAAGACTTATAAAATTAATTCTCGAATGAAATGTGATTATCAGTTATTTTAGAATGTTCCTGCTGTTTGACTGTGGATATCTTGGAGTTATTGGTGGATGATTGGGGCGTTGCCTGAATCAAATTACTGCAATACTTCTCATCATCATCTTTGTAAAGCTACATAAAGAAGTTACATGTGGGTAAATATTTGCCTTAGAGGGAAACAAATATATCAAACTACTTCTCACATTTGTTTTAGACAAAATGAGGGATAATGTCACGACCCTGCCTCTGAGTCTGTGTTTTTTTAACCAGTGGGGACAATGGCAACCTGTGCACACACTGATATTTATGCACATAATCATATAGTCAAGCCACCAGAGTTATCGGTCAAAACCAGGAAACAATCTGCAAGAGTGATTAGTTATGCCTGACTGAGTTTGCTGAACATTCTCCATCTGTGTGCACTAGTAATGTATGGAATAAGCCAAACTGGTAATAAGGCTGGAGACTGACAAGGTTAAGCTGATGCACATGCAGGATAAACAGTTTGGCATGGACAGAGGTCACTGAGGTCTGACAGTTTGAAGGTTCTTGAATATTTTTGAATACTTTTTCCAGGAGCGTAACAAAAGGGGAAAAGGTAGAAAAATAAATATTGTATACTTTTATTACAGAGTTGAAACATAAGAGAGCAACAGTGGACTGTAGCAGCTAATTTGACCACGAGAGCAGATAGTGTATGTGGTTAGAGTACATTTACAGAACATGTCTGAAAAGATTGGGATTAAAGTGGGGGCAGTGGCTCAGATAAAGTATAAGGTTATTATCGACAGTGAACTTGAGGTTAGCATGGAGCAGTTGTCTTAGAATTGCTGAAAAGTCACCACAAAAAATGCTTAAAAAGACTTAAAGAATAAATATGTCTCATATGGCTCTGCTGTTTGCTGTTCAGGGACATTAAACTAACTCATAGACTTTTTTCATTTAGTTTTTATCTTGTTTTATGTTTCTCTGCTTGTGCTGCTGGACTCGGAAGACAAAAAAATAAACTGGTCAAAATCAGTAGTGGGTCTGCAGAGAATTCCTCCACAGCAACAAATTATTGTCTCTGGATGCATAAGCTACTCTTAGTGATTCAGTTACATAGAAATAGTTTGGAAAAGTTAGACTAAACAATAATAACTTCTCCAAAGGTCGATATCCATGGAAAGGTTCCCTTTGTTTCTGCCAGTTGTGTTGGTGGTGAGTAAAATAGGCTCACAGCCCTCTGTGATTTTTATTTTACCAGCCAAGTTGCCTTTGTGCAGACTCAGAATCTGCTTTTTTGCCAAGTAGTTTTTCACATTCAAGGAATTTTTGTGGCTATGTCGGTGAAAATAAAAAAACATGTACTGAAAGTCAAGAACTATACATAGACCCGACGTGGATTCGGAGTGTAAACCCTCCGCCAAGGCTGCAAAAAATGTCATGAATCCACACGTTGATCTGGACCTGCCTTAAAAATGTAATCCCCTCTTTCTCATTTCTAGGGCTTCACCAAACCTCGTTGAAATCCACTCACAACTTTTTGAGATATTTTTCAACTAAAATACAGACAGACAAATGAAAACCTCTAACGCAGATAAGACATTATATGAAGACAGGATAAAACACAATGGAGGGATGGGGACACAATACGATGATTATGAAGACATTAGGGTGACAAACATGCGGTTTAAACTAGCATTTCACTGTTTAAATGCAAACATTTGACTTAAAACTGACGTCAAAAACAGTTTGCATTATTATTTTTATTACTATGAAAAAAAAACATATTGTATTGTATATTGTATATTACTATGCATAATACAGTGTACATACGTACTGTTGTACTTATTGTATATTACTATATCCATACTGTATATTTCAAACCATAGCTTGTTAATTTTTTTTGTCCATACTGTGTAATATATGCAACCCATAGCCTATTTATAATCATTATAATCATTATAATCACTATACTTAATATATCCACATGTTTATACCTGCATCATATCATTCTACTCTTTATACTGTACAGATCTCATCCATAGCACATTCACAGTGGATTTAGTCTACATATGTATAATTGCACTTTACTGCTTCTGCTCTTCTGGTTAGATGCCAAACTGCATTTCATTTCTGCCTTAGTACCTGTACTATGACAATAAAATAAAATACAATACAATATAATGTAATATAATCATTATTATTTATTATTTGAAAAACCTGATGCATGTGCTGAGAAATACGCTACATTAAGAAGTTTTTGAGATATTCTGCTAATTAACTAACTAAGAAACAGACAGACAAACAAATGGCGCTAAATATATTATAACAACAGTAAAAACAATGTGTGCAATATATGACCATTATTTAAATTGAACTGTACATGTTCACAGTGTGAATGAATGTGTCATACATTCAGTTTCTACTAATAACTGATAGAAGGGCATCATGCAATGCACTGTGTCTCTGTTGGTTGGACTAAAAGCACACTGAACCACACATGTACCATGCATGTATTGAATCAGCAGTTTGTCCTTCTGGCTGTTATAACCTGCATTCATCTCCACCATACACCGGATGAAGAAAGACTGTTATGTGCTGCAGCATTGTTTACCAGCTAACATAACAGCACTCTGTATTGTTGATCATAGGACTTGCTTTGAATGACTTAGAATAATAACTGTGTGATGAATTATTGGCAGAAACGTCCTTGGGTGACATTATATTCACAAGGAAGCGGGTTAGAATGGCATCAGAATGCGATCAGCTCCTGAGATTCACTTTATTAATGTGTAGTCCTCTCTGCAGATGTAATGCATCAACAGGAAGGCCGTTTTTCAACCTTTTCTTCTTTTTGTGTCATGGTATCAAAATGTAGGAAATGACTGTTTCCCTTGATTGTTTCTAATGGCTCTTTTTCCCTTTTCAAATTTGATCTTTTCACACCAAAGCACAGCTGCAAAGGTCACTATAATTGTTTTTTTTAACTTAAAAATAAAGTACAAAATGCTGTAAGTAGGAAAGACTACAACTTAAACGTGTTATATTTGGGTATTTACCCTCATTCTCACTTCAGGGATGGTGAAGTTTATCACGCGATGTGCATGACAGCAGCATAATACAACCCAGTAACAGTATAGTGTACCTACACTCCTAAATCCATACAGAAGATTAACCTACTTTCACCCAGATGATTGATTGTAGTAGGGATAAATGTCCCCTTATGGAAATGAAATGACAATTGTAACTCACCACCCAAGGAATCTTGTTTATGGTTACATCATGTAAGTCTGACAGCAGCCTCGTCTGTGTGATATTTCCCCAGCAGTATCAGGAATTCTGGTTATAACTGGTTCCTGCAACTTCTGTGCAAAAACCATGGGCAAATATTGAGAATCAATATTTGAATACATGTCTGTCTGACTAAAATAGACAGTTTTACAGGACAGCCATTCTAACACCAGACTCACACCGCTTGCTGAGTGAAATATTAATTGGTTTGCCTTTACACAAAATCAGTTAATTGAAAACCTCAGTCTGTAATGAATAAATGTTGTACAAAACTAAGCAATTTACTCTCAACAGATAGACCATCCAACCTATTTAACCAACCTGCTGAACGCGTGTTTCTTTTCCTGATGAAACATTCATTCATCACAGGTTGACTTTTACATTTTCAATTACTTTACACCGACTCCAAAAACCAGCAGTGATAAAGCGTGATATGGATCAGTCCTGGGAATAAAATCATCCAATCAGGCCTTTGTTTTGTCATACTGTGTACTATTTGTCGATTACTGTTTATGAATGCTTTGAATGAAATTTATTTGTTTTAATAATAATAATAATAATAATAATAATAATACATTTTATTTATAAAGCGTTTTTCAAAATACTCAAAGATGCTCAACATGTCCAGAAATAACAGGAGAAACACCATATTTAAAAAAGAATCAATATCAGATATTAAAAGAAAGCAAATATAAACAACTCAAATGACAGCAACAAATAACAAATTACATCACACTTAAACAGTAAAAGCACATTTAAACAGGTGAGTCTTTAGTAGTGATTTAAATGTTGTGGGGTCAGTGCATTATTTTTTAATTTTTTTATTCATTAGGATCCCCATTAGCTGCCACCAAGGTAGAACATGAGATCATAAAATAAAGAAAAAAAGATAAATAACAAACAAGAATAGTGGTGAAATGAAACAAATATTCATAAATAACACAATTTAAGGAGTTCATGTTCGAAAAGGAGTAAGAAGAAGTAAACACTTATTAATTCCTAGCCTCTTTCATCTACTCTAAATAAATTAATGTATCCTAATTCATAAACCCAGGAGAATTTTTGAATATAATCAAATGTGATATACTTAGATCTTTTTAAACAGATTTATGTTTGTACTTTGTTTGAGCTCTAGCTCCAAATGCTTCCACAATTATTAATGAGGCATAATAATGATTTCTATATATTTTACATGAAGGTAGGCAAAATCTATGAAAAGAGTTTTAGCTGCTTGGCACACACTTTAGGAACAACACAAGGTTCAATGATACTGTAACAGTTTTCTCTGCTAGGGTGGGTTCTCTCAGTGATGGCACTCCAATGATGACATTTTGGTAACAAACTTTATTTTACACACAACTTAATTTGAACATAAACGTAAACTTTGCAGCTCATAAGTTCAACACACAAGCTTTCCAGCTTGTAACACAGACGTGTGTCTCACATCTTCAGTAGGCAGTTTTTCCCCCCCCCCCTGGCCCAGCATGCTACTGCAGGCTAAAGAAAGAGAGAAAAATCAATACAATACAAAACACCTGCTGTCATTAACCCTCTTCCACACCTACACTCTGTCTCACCACACCGAGCACAAACCAAACCCCGTCACCAGAGACACCAAGTGCCTTTCTGGGCTAATGAGAAACAAAACAGGTAAGAATTCTCTCTGGACAATATGCAGCAATAAAGATTTCTGCATAAGAGCCATCAGAAGACGGCATATCTCAAGCCCACTGCAAATTCATACAAGCATCAAATGTGTTTATAATATACAGGATCATGGTAGAAAACTGGTCTCCCGCCCATAGGACATTTTCCTGATCATTCTTTACATTAGAACCTATAATAAGTTTGTATTAAAAGTCTGGGCAGGTCACAAAGTCAACATTACATGAATATACAACACAATGTAAGTAAAGTTCTAAACAGCACCTTGTCAGTACATGGAGATGTGTGTTTTAAGTAAATACGATAACTAAAATATATATATTTGTGGTATAATAAATAACACACCCGGTGTCTCTTTTGGAAATAGATTCACTTCTTTATGTTTTGGGGTGGGGTTAACCTTAAGATCCTGAGACTCAGTGTTTTAAGTTTTACCGACCAATGGCTGCGAAGTAAACAATGTGTGAGCAGACTGTAGAACCTGAAGCTCCACGTTTGTCATTGGACGGCGTTGTATTTATCTTTGCTGCTTGACTCTCTCTTCCAGCCGTGGTCTTTAAACATTTTTGAAGCGATGCATTTCCCACCTCCTCCGCCGCTGCTGCTGCGACCACAGCAGAACGGTGGTGGTGGGAGAACAGGAATATAGCACCGCGGCTCTGTTTCCCATCGCACTCAGCTGGAAAAGCAGCACTATGAGGGAACTGCCATCTCCCCGGGGCGTCAGTCGTATTACGGTCTACAGGAAACGACACATGAGCTGACCACCTACTGTGCATACTAGGTGGGATAAAGGCACATGTCTAAAACCCCTCGCACCCGAATGTGATTCCCTTTTGAGTGCAACAGGCTTTTACAGCGCACAGATAATTGTATTAGGATTATGGCACCCGGGAATGTGAGCTTCTCAGACCCGAGGCTGTGAGGAAAACCTTGTCAGTTGTCACTCAGAAGAAGTGAGTCAAACACATGGCGTCTGTGGCGTCCGAGGCTCTGACGCCGCTGTTCCAGTCATGCACGAAAGGGCATTCTTTCACAAAGCTGCACTCTCTTAAGTGCTTTGACTGACTGAGTCCAGCTTATCTGGAAGTAAAAGGATTGACCACATTTGAAAGTCCATGTTAGGGATGAATCTTTAATAAGCTGTCATCTTTTTTTATGAATAACGCAGGCACTATAAATATACCACCCATAAATGTCATCCTGTCGTAATGTGCAAAAATATACGCATTTATTCTGTTTTGTTTATTCATAGTTTCAAAGTAGATTTAAATACATTTTTTGGCATCTTTCATCCAGCAGAACTAGATCTGCTGCAGTTCATACACGCCTTGGTTTGATTAAACTAATTGTGTAAAAGCAAAATGTAGTTATTTTCTCTTGACTTGCACTGCTGGAAATGTCAATAATTAAACAGTGGCAAACCTTCTTGGTTCACAGCTTGCATCTTCACTCTATTTGATCTTCAAGGCTGGTGCACTCTGGCATCTTCAGTCTTTAATGTGGTTTCAGGGTGGATTCCCAGGACTGAACTCCACACTCTAAAGACTTTCCGCCTTCCCGGCTTACTGGCGTTGGGCCTGGCAGGAGGATGAGATCTGCCTTCTGTGTCAACCCTCTGAAGGTGCCCCCGCTCCGAACGTATTTCTCCTGCTGTGCTGAGCCACCGCAGAGCTTAACACACACACACACACACACACACACACACACACACACACATGCCTGTTGTCTGTGTACACATATAGATAGCAGATATTCTCTTACACATGCATTTCAAACAGGTTTTAATCTTAAAAAATGTAAGAATTTCCAAAAAAAAAAAAAAGTAAACAAAAGTAATCCCTCTCAGTCATTACTTCGGCCCACTGGAAGTGTGGGGCGGTTTCTGTAGAGACCTTGCCCTCTACCTGTATTGTCTCATTTTCTTAATATTTTGCTGTGTTTTAGACTATTCTGAGCATCAACCTTTGTAGCCCCCAAACAATACCAACGCAGGGTTGGGACTCCATATATTTTTATACTTTTTCCATCTCTTTTCTCCTTTCTGTCTGTGCGAGCTGCAGGTCGGAGTCGAACACAGACACAGAGCAAAGAGGTAAATGACGGGCCGAATGAGGGCTTCATTTCAGCTGAATTCACAGAATATCCAGCCCTGTGACAATGACTCAGAGAGAGACACCATTTTTAGCCATGCTTGCAGCTCTCAGGCTCTCAGGACTGACAATTATCCACTTCATTCTGACGGAATAAATCAACAACTATTGCAAGGATTGCCATGATATGCTGTACGGATAACTGAAATCTCCTCTCGCACCACATTGAGGTGATGATGATGGTATTCTTCCTAGCCATAGCTTTGCTTCTCCTGTTTACTTCTAATTAGTAAAGGTCAACCAATATATCAATCGTTGCAGATAGTGAACAGCACAGTTTTGCATGAAGGCTCCACAAAGTCGAGGTAATTTCGTTGTGTATATGAGATCATTTATATTTAAAGAGAAAGTTGTTTGTTATTGTATGACATCATCTAAGATTTAGACTGAGGTGCTGATCACTCTTAGCATTAACTATGAACTTAGTTTGATTACCTCATGAACAAACCATGTCAGCTTATTTTTCCTTTATTTATTTTTCCATTTGATTTTTCCTTTCTTTTCTTTTTTTCCATATTTACTTTTGTTTGTTTTCTATTCTCTTCTCTATTCGCTATTTTGTTTCTCTTTTAATAACACTGCTTCTATGACGTGTTTATTTTGTTCTGTTGTTTTTTGATTTACATTATATTAAACTGTAATCACGCACTATGACTAAGGGAGACACTCCACAAGCTCGTTGGGGCTTCTTGTCATACCTGCACATGTTTTATACTGTATAATGGATTAAGGTTATTGTGTACAATTTTTATTTATGTGCTAAATAAAGGAAAATGGGCATATGCAACTAGTCTAATGCTGCTTTTTTAAACTGAACACAGCTCACGTTACTTTACTCGCTTTACTCATGCGAATGTCACTGAGGAATCATTTGAGTATACTCTCATCATGCAACTCTGAACAATACTAACTAATGTTTGTTTCAGACATTTCTTTCCGTCATCAACCATGACAGAAGTAAACATAGTTGCTGCTTCGTATTTGTTGTGGAAGTCACAGATACAGAAAACCAAACATCTTCACAATAATATCCGGAGATGCACACAGACAGTTGTCCACACACAGCTAGGATAATGTCCTCCATTTCCACATCACCGTCCTGATGTCCTCCGGACACGTGACATCTGAAGAATATCAACGCTGATAGGCTTTTCATGAATTTCTCACCCAAGATAAAATTTTCAACACAGCTTTAAGCTTTGTGGAGACAGACTAGTCCTCTGCGCCGTCTCTGTTACTATCATATGTCTTCCTTTGTTGACATGTTGATGATTAAACGTCTGACAGACTCAGTTTTGGACCAATTTACTGGCTTAGTGTTTGTTTGTGGCGAAAACTCACAAAACCCTGCAACTATCAGCCATTCACCGCTGCCACCAATATAATGGTCCTTATTTTATTTATTTATTTATTTTTAGATACTTTATTAATCCCACAGGGGGAAATTCTTTCTCTGCATTTGACCCATCCCTAAGGAGCAGTGGGCTGCCATTACATTGCAGCGCCTGGGGAGCAAATTGGGGTTCAGTATCTTTGCTCAAGGATACTTCAACTTGTAGACTAGCAGGGGCTGGGGATCGAACCACCGACCTTTTGTTCCGTGAGCGACCGCTCTACCTCCTGAGTCACAGCCGCCCATTAACATTAACTATAAACTTGATTCTTAGTGGATTAAAACTCTCAACGCAAGAGCATTTGGACAGCGTCTATGTCACTTGGTGCACTTCAACAGCAAAAACAAATGAATGCTGACAACAAATGTGATACATCACCTCATTTATTGGTGGTGGTGGTGTGGTATTGGCTGACTGTTATAAATTGTTATAAACCTCTCATGCTAACCTCTGACCTATAATAGCATAATATTTTTAATAAATAACACAACATGGTGTACATCACTTTTTCCAAACATTACCATTGTCATTGTGAGACTCTTAGTCTAGGTGTTAATTGCGCAATTGTTGAACAAAGAGGATATTTTGTTTTATTTATCCATTTACTTACCACTAAATAAATATTTAAAAAAATGTAGAGATGTGTATTTAGCTTTTACGCTAAGATGAGAATACAAATATGAATTGAGAGAATATGTGGGAGACATATGAGCACAGCTGGAAAGGAAAAACAGCTGGAGAATCAGACGGTTGTATGAGCCTCTGCTGTTGCGTCTGGCCCTGATTGGTGGGTTAGAAAGGAATGGTGCTCCTCCTTTACTTCTCCTCAGGCTGGCCTTCTCCCCATCTTAATGAAACCATGATGGAGGATGATGGGGAAAAGCAACCTTCACAGATATATTGACTGGACCTGTGCTGTAGTCGCTGTTTGTATATGTGTGCACGCTTGTGTGGGCAGATTTGGGGAGGGGATTTGATGAATGTGAACTAGAAATAGTTAAACAACTCATAGCTGTGCCAGCCTTGTCATCATGCAGAAAGTCATCACAAATGCAGGGTTATTTGACAACAAACAAGAAGCAGGCTGTTAAATGAAATCCAAACTAATCAATATATCTTTTGTATTGAACCCAGCCAGATGTCTCATATGAAGATAATGCCGTTTGCCTTCTAATGATGGCTCATTTCTGTTCATGAGAGGAAGAGGACGGTGGGATTTCAGATGAGCAATATGCTCCGTGCTTTTTCTCTGTTTCTCCGGTTTGCTTTTTTTTTTGAGTCTGTTAATCCCCTGGCAAACTGATGAGACTGCAACTCCCTGGGAGTGCTAACAGCACATCAATAATACATCTAGTCCAGCTGCATCCACTAAACACTCCACACACACTCAGACACGCGCATCACGCACACAAACATGCATTCTGTATCACTCCCAAACACGCATACATGTACAGCCTTTCCATTCTCCCCTCAGCCATGGCCTGACTCCTCGCTGTCACTGTCATAAAAGCCTTGCATTATTTATTTATGGAAGACTCAAAATATGAGCTAAAACTGTCCAGGAAAGAGATGACACCTGAGGCGTTTTTTAAAGGCTGCTGTATCATTCAAGAGCAGACTGATTGCTTGGTCTGAAGGGAAGGTGACAAGTGTTGTTTAAGCGTCAGCGTCGTTACAAAGTGCCTCTGTGTGTACATTTAAACTGTTTTTTTTTAAGGTGGTGGCTTTCTAAGGTACGTATAAACTGGGGGTAAAGTATGAACTGGAGCAAGACTGTCATATTACTATGTTACGTCCCAGTCTAGGGTTGGGAATGCAACATAAGGATGAGACAAGTATGAGGAAGTTACCTGTACAATGAGCAATGATTCTTTAATTTATATTTACAACAAAATATGTTTATATGTAAGACTATTTACAATAGCGAGAGAGAAATGACTTCAGGGTGAACCAAGGCCAAAGTAACAAACAAAACCCAAGCTACAGTAGCTTCCCCGTACAAACTAGCTTACCCTGAACCGAAAAAGAAAGGAAACAAAAATATATTTGCTAAACCTAACTCCCTATCCTAAACCAAAACAGGAGAACACAGTGCAAAAGAAATGGCAGTTCACCCCTGTGGTTTGTGCTGAGTGACTATATATACAGTGACTAATATCTACAATGATATACATATACCTTACATGCAGTATACTTGCATAGTGTGTGAATTTCAACAGTATAGTGTTGTCTTAAATCTGATACTGCCGCTTCTTCTATTTGTTATTCAGCTCTGCCAGGAGGTCAGGAAGAATAAAAACACTCTTGCAGTGGCAAACATTCAACATAATTATCTAATTATTTTCAGTGCATGCCATGAGTGCATCTTTTGTCTGTTTCTTAAGGTTGAGAATCTTTGGAAACCGCAGTCAAACTCATTTTACTCACATTAATAAATGAAACCTAATCCATTCAGGCCCCATCTGGCTTGTGTTTGCAACTGAGACCAAGGTTGAAAATAAAATACAAGGACATTCCTTGAAAGATAGAAAAATATAGTAAATACAGACAAAAGGAAGGGAACTGTGTCAATGTTTAAACCAGCCCAAACGAACAATAACTATGAAACAAAATGAGGCAATAAGAGTTAGAACAAGTCATCCCTTTTTATCCTGATTATATACTATATCTTTAATACCTTGTGATAATTTTTAAGGAGATGTTCACCTTTTGCCAATAGTCAAAGTTATTGTCTGACAGGAAAAAAAAGAAACTTGTTTTCAACGTGTAGCGAAAATAATGAAATAATATGCAACGCTTCTGAGTGATGAGTTCCATCACATCAGCATAATGATTGATGGGGCTGTTAAAGCTTTTGTACTTAATGGAGCCCTGAAAGCCCCAGACAGTCCTCTGGATGATTTAAATAGCAAGTGAAACTTTAAAGGATTTTGAACTTAAATATAACCAGGGCTGAATTAATTGAAACATGTCAGTGGAGCAAAATATTTCACTGCATATTTTTTGTTTTTTTTAATGAAAATCTCAAAAGGCTAGTTCTTGAAGTGTATAAGTGCATAAAGATGCAAAATTAATGCTAACTAATTGCTGATACTTTTATTTCCTTTATTCATTTATCTATTTTGCTACACACAAATAAAAAAGAAATCCAGCTCAAGCTTGAAGTCGTACATTTACACGCCCACTCATCCAATATCCTTTTACTTTACCAACGAAGCTGAACTAGCTTCAGTCAGGAAGACTATCTCTTTGCATTCTAGGCTTTAATATCTCATTCTCCTCTTATCCAATCACAACATGTCACGTTCTCCTGTTAGCCAATCATTTGCAAGCTGACAAACTTTAAATATGCTCTCTATCTCTCTGCTGTCATTCAGCTGTCATTTCGGTACGGCAAGACCCGCAACACCACCTCCACCCATTCACCGCCTCAACCCGGGACACCTGGCAACCTCTAACCAAATCCTCCCATCAGGAGTTCCTTTCATGAAGTCATCCTAACAATGAGCTCCTCATCTTCACCACCACCAGTGTCTAGGCTCCAGGGGAAAGTGTCCTTCATACCGGAAGCACCTAATTTGTTGGACGGCTTCCCTTGGTGACCTACTTCCTGCCGGGGTCCAAGCGCTAAAGACTAAACTTCTGTTCACAATTAATCTAATATTACTTCAATTGGCTCCTTCTATTTTTCTCTCCTGATTGAAATTGTGTTTGGTAGCCAAGACATCCTCACTGACATTGAACCTTATTGTACTTGTATCGTGAAACCAATACACTGACTTTAAAATTTGAATGACAATTTAGTTTTCACATCCACAGATAACATAGTCATTTCATTCATGTACACCATATTGATCCATGCAGCCTTAATAATAATGATGACCTAAGATACTATAGGCAAAGGAACCGGACAGTCAGCTGATTATTCCACTAAAAAAATACTAATACTTAAAAGAATATGCACACACTCTGTGGTCGCACATGTTAGGGGAATGATTCTCTGTTCAGCGGTCCACTACTTATCAACAGTGAACTCCTGGTTCGCTCTGTTTGGCCTTTACTTTCTTCAGATAACAATTGAAAACAGATTGCTTCTTGGAGCTGGCTTAATTGGGAGGGCACGGCTCATCAACACCTACGATGAACCGTCCATTCCTCTTTGGCCTGAATGGGAATAAGACTCAGAACCAATACGAGAGAAAATCTTTACTAATTCTCTGGGGTTGTTGTTATTGGATACCCAGGTTTTATTTCTTGCTCTTTGTCAGATAGATCGCTTCAAACAAACCCAATCCCGTCATGCTGAACGTTCATGCTGATATGCTGCTTGATATATCCCGGCTGTTGTTTTCTGCTTCATCCATCTGTATATGTTCCATGCCACTTATCCTGTCCGGAGTCACAGGGGGGCTACAGCCTATTCCAGCAAGTGTTCAGAGAAAGGCAGTTGTCGCTGGGCCTCCATGCTGCACGCCTCTTTTAACACATATAGACAGACAAACAGCAGCTATGGGGAATTTAGAGGTGTGAGTCCAGCTACCCTGCATGTCTTCGCTGGCTGACAGCTTTGAACGAGGTCCATTCTCACTGTGAGATGACGACTACGCTAATCGCTGAACTATCCTGACTCATTTAAGCTTCATCTAATCTATTTAAATAAAAAAAAGACCCCGTTTTTATTGGATTGCACAGCCAAATGTTGGGACTGAAGCCAACATATGCTTAGTGTTTGAGTTGGACTGATTTATTGATGTGTATTCACTGCTATACTGATATTGGGAAGCACCCCACCATCAATTTATTTTATTATCTGTCTTGTTTGGTTGTTCCATTTGTAGGTGCAAGCTTTTTGCATAGCTGCCCTTAGGGGGGGGAAAGACAACAAGACAAGATTCAACCATTATTTCCCCAATAGATTACCATGACTTGAGGGCACAAAAAAATAATTGGTTTAATGATTGCTTTACTTAACATGAGACTGGCAGTTATGTGTATTAGTAATAGTACTCCATAAAGACGAAGAACACATCTTCGCAGGTGATGAATTGGCTAATGGGATACTGATGATAAAACAGGTATGTGTGGTAACTCAGAAATACAAATGACTCGGAGGAATAGCACACATTCAGAGGTAATCGATATCTGCTCTATTGCCTTTGCAGAGAGAGTGAGATGGTAGAGAGGACTGAGGAGAAAGGTGGAGGTGGAACCAGAGCAGAAGACAAAGAGATGAGCCCTCTGGGACTGGTTTTCAGAGACACCTCAGCTATTTTCCAGCTTCAAACTGAACCCCTGAAACACACTGACAGAGCAGCAGAAAAGGTTATTCAAAACCCAGCGGTACCTGGCTGCTGGAGCTGTTTTTAGTGTTTTGCCCAATGGTTAGATTTGACAGATTTCTCTGTTTGGTGTCGGGAAAGTAAAGGCAGCACCAACACAATACATCTGTAGAACAGACGATTATGTTACAGATTTTTATAATGTGACCAAACCAACATTATCAAAATTAAAATGACAGGTTTTAGGTGAGAGTTAGCAAACAATGTTATGTGTCTGATTCATATACTGATCCCATATTGCATATATATATATATATATATATATATATATATATATATATATATATATATATATATATATATATATATATATATATACTGGTACTGTGTGTGTATATATATATATATATATATATATATATATATATATATATATATATATATTATATATATATGTATGTATATGGAGACAATTGATTAAATGTTTTCATTCTCATTTTAAAATCCTTTGTAAGTTTCCTCATCAGTTTTGTCACTGTGTTTCTTCATGCTTTGAAAAAATGACAGTATGTTCAGAGATTAATTTATAGAATAGAATAGAATAGAATAGAGAGCCTTTATTGTCATTATACAGTTATTCAGTAATTACTGTTTTTTTTTTTTTTAAAGTCTGATATATTTTAATCTCACTGGTCATCTGATGAAAAACGCAAAGTGTTTTTGTGTGGTTTGAAAATGGTGCACATGTCTCTGGGCTTTGCACAGTGCTGTGTGGGGAGGACTGAGTGGAGTGGAGGAGCAGAGCTGCAGCTGGAGAAATGAACAACATTCTGCTCTGACCTGGAGCCGTTAACCAGTGGGAGGAAAGGTCAGAGTTGACTTTTTTTAAACGTATGGAATTTAAATTTCACTCTCATTTCTCAAGCTGTCTGCAGCAGCGAGCTGCAGTGTAATGTATGGTAATTAGTCTCTTTCTCTGCTGAGTGATGAGTTGAAGCAGACTAAACTAAACACAGACACAAACACACTTCGTGCCTGTCAGTTCTCACTAGCTTAAGATAATGTACAGTAAGGTGTTCTGGCTGTTGAATAAACACTAGTCATTAGATAGATAGATAGATAGATAGATAGATAGATAGATAGACAGATAGATAGATAGATAGATAGATAGATAGATTGTTTTGACCCTGTCCCTCAAAAAAACAGAATCAATTGTCAAGAACCGCAACTGAAAAGCAGAATCAGAAACGGGATCAGAACCATTACGATCCAAACGGTGCCCAACCCTACTCTCCTACAATCCTTGTCCTTGACATATTTTGAGATTGTTGCTTAAATGAATTAAACTAAAAAATAATATATTAGATGGACTTGTGTGGACAGGTTCTAGTGAGGAAATGATCAGTCTGCAGAAAACACCATAGAGGAGTCGCACGTCGTTCAATAACTAGTAGTCAAGAGTTAATGACGCAGCGTAGTAGGACAGTGGAGCGGCTCCTCTCTTCTCTGGATGCTGCGTCTCCTGCCCAACATCAAAGTCTGCTTTGAAGTCCCGAGGTGGAGATCTCTCCGTTCTCAGGGAGATGTCTATCCTCTCTGCGCTCCCTTTTGTTAGTTAATGCACACCGATGAAAACAGAGAGAGAATGCCAAGGGAGGATCAAAGCGTGAGGGGCACAGGAGCCATGCAGTTAAACTGCTTTGCCAGTCTTTCACTGAAGGGATAATAAGAGAGGTGCTCTCTCATTCTATTGACACCTAAGATTAGAATCAAAACACCATGTGGAATGAAAGCACACTTTAACCTGCAATGCACAGCATGATCAATAAAAAATAAAAAACAGTCCTGCGTTCCCACGTGTTGTGAAATTGGCTTCTCACAGAGCCCCCAGGAAAGGCCAGGATATGCAGTGACTGTGTGGCCACAGGGGGAAGGGCAGGTCACGTGATGCACTCAGTTATGGAAATGTAATTAACGTCCTACAGAGTATTATCTTGTCCTATTATCAAAATGTGAGCCTCATCACTGTATTATTTAGGCAACATTTACAAAAGCACAAAAGACATTTTTTTTTGGAATAAATAGTAACAGCAGTATCCAGTAGTTTTATAGGATCATTAACAGATCAGATATTCCAACATGAATCTCCGATCTAGGTTCTATCTGGCTTTAAAATTGATTCAGAATAAATCGAGTCATCCTTACAATCCATGATGTTGAAGTGATTCATTGCTTGAGTGTTTTTCACATTTCGTTCTTTGAAAAATAAATACGAGTATAAAAAAATAAAGGTTCACATTTTAGAAAATGCATATTGCTAACTCCCCCCTTCACTATTACCTTCAAGAAACTGCGATCATCAGATGCTGGTTTATTGGAGGTTGTGCCTTGCCTTTAACTTCTGCACTACTTTTTAAAATGTAGTCTTTTGCTTGGTTTTGTGTATATTATGTATTCTATTTAACTTAATTCTAATGATAAGTCTGTATTTTGTTGTTATTCATGTTTTTGCTTGTTCTTATTACTGTAATCGTCTCTGTTTTTACACATTTCTACTTTATTATTTTCAAGTTGACATGTCTTTTCATTCCTGTTTTTATGTTCTTTTTGTCATTCTTAGCACTTTGTGCATGTAAACTCTTTGTTGTGAAACACTTTGAGCCACGATTTCATATATGAAAGGTTCTATACAAATACAGTTTTTTATTATTATTATGATTACAATTATGATTATGATTATGATTATTTTGTATGTCAACTTTTTCATGATGAAAATCACAAGATTGGTTTCTAACCAGAGTCATCTTTGTAATTCTAGGGTCACAAATGTTAGAAAGAGAAAAAGGAGTAACAGCAGATTGTGCAACAGACCATGTTTTCTTTTAAACATTGATGAACACTGGCATTTCTTTCTTTTTTCTGTCTTTTTTACTGCATTTGCTTGTACTGCCTGTTTGCTTTGTCTGAGCATGTGGTGGCTTCTGATACATCATACTGCAGCCTCAGACTAGAGACTATCTCAAAGTAGACAACAGGCTGTTGGCAAGTATACTGCATGGTGAACCTTACTAACTGATGAGGAGGAGCAGGGTACGTCTAATAATATACACTGCAGCCTCATTTTGCATTAGTGCATATTGTAGTAGGGGCTGTTTGAATACGGAGGATACTACTGTTTCCATGCAACACCTGCATCCCTGCACCAATTTATATAAATGTGGAAGGATGTTTTCAGATGAGCAATATTTTCTACTTTTCACAGTGTTTTGATGCAGCTGTGTCTTTGTTTAACCCCTTTTGAGTAGAACGTGCATTCAACTAAAAACATCATTATCAATGGGTTTCTAATAAGTTTCCAATTTAGCATCATATATCTGGTTTATTAAAGTCTCCCAGTGATGAACGCACATTCTCATATGGGTGAGGCAAATAAAGTTCAGCCTATGCAACAAATAAACGAGTCATGCCAAGGCAACACGAAAACACCCTATGAGCTCCTGAAGCATCGAAAGAAAAATATTGCTCAATTTAAATTTAATGACTGCTTCCGCTCAACACGGCACTGGCAACTGGGCAAGGCGCCCGTGCTCTAATAACAATAATGCACTGCTTTATGAAATGCCCTTCACACAATAGTGTATGTGTGTGCATGTGTGACGAGCTGAGCACAGCACATTAATAATTTTGGTCTTAACTAAGAGGTTGAGTGACTGTGAAATGTTGGAGCAAAGTGCAAACTTCAAGCATAAAGCAGCATTTCAATCTTATTCTGGAGTGTGATGGATACATGAAAAGGTACATTAAGACTCACAGATGTGGGGAAATCTCGCATTTGGGCTCTGTGCTCTACAAAGGCCTGCAATGATGACTGCTGTAGGTATTTTTAGTGAGTGAACACCATGTGCTACACTCGGTAGTCTATTATAAAATGACAGGAAAAGAGTCATTTAAAGAAATACAGCACATTTTTAGATGCAGAAATAGTTGTACGCAATTTTAGTTATTACCGCCTCCTTCAGCACCATAACTACAGCCTGAAGCAGTGATGAAGCACTTTTTGGTCCATGCAAAATGCTCTAATTTTCATGTTAGGTGTCTTGGTATATCTGAGCTGAATTTCTTCTATATGTGTTGTGTTTGGGTCCATCGGTGTTTGTTGGCTCCACCGTGTTGGATAACAGCATAGAAATGTGTTTTAACAGAGAAAAAGACCCACCACTTGAATGAAATATAAAAAACACTTGAAACGGATGATTTTTAAAGGTCTTCTCCACCATCAAATCATTCTCTTTTTCCCCCTCCCTGCATCCTTTTCAGCCCTTAAGTGTATGATAATGAGTCGCAATCAAGGACTCCTACTTGTGTTGTGCTCAATGAGGGCTGAGGGCAAGAAATGGGCACTGCACACCCACGTACTACAAAAAGATGTGGTTATTTAAGACATTTATTAGAACAATAATGGCATATCAGCCTGATAAGGAGTATATGTGAATTATACTATGTTGATTTAGTAGCAGTTAACTGGCTGTCTGGCATTTTGTGTGGCTTTGGCGTGCTTACACAGTAATCCAGTTGTGTATGAGACTATAACCACAGGGGGTGCTACTGCATAATGTAGCCAGTGGAAAGTCACTGATCTCTGCTGCTATAATCCTTAAATAGATGAGTTAATAAGATATTGTGTACTGATGAATATGCAGTGCTAAATCACCATGGGAATATTTAATGGAAATAATATTTAATGGAAGTTTTTAGTGGAAGGGCGCACGCCGATTCCCACAGACATGTCATATCAGTATTCATAGGAGGGAGCCGTTGGTGTCGGTAATATTCCCCCTATAGAATAAAGAGTTATTCATGGTTCTTAGTTGTTCATCTCAAAAGCGAGTGTAGGATTCTGACTTGAGTCAGCCTTCCTCATCTTTGCCTCATCCTCCTCTGATGGCATAAATGGATTTCACCTGCTCACCTTGGTTCTGTCCCACAGGTTCTGTCACCTTGTTCTTCTCATCTGTGAGCACTCAGTCCATCACCACCTCCCTCTCACTTCTCATCTTATTTTTAAAAATTTTTTTTTTTATCTTTAGACCATACCGTCCTCCATTTCCCCTTTTCACACACTCATGAATTTCTCCTCTCCTAAATCCCTCTCTTGCTCAGCTGCTCCGGATTCTCTATATCTGACATCTCAGCCTGCTTTCTCTGCCGGCTCCTCTTTTCATCTGGGCTGCACAGTTTCATTGTCTGCCCCTAAGAACGAATGCTGACAAAGAGGCAAATGTATATGAGACGATGCTGAGGATGTGTTTTTGTATCGAAGGGTACAGGAGGTGTCTGTTGTGAGCTGAGATCTAGAGGGCCAGCTGCCAGCACATTAATCCCTTTCTGTGCTTGAGCAATGGAGCGTTTGGCAAACTGGTCAATATATATATATATATGTGTGTGTGTGTGTGTGTGTGTGTGTGAGTGTGTGTGTGTGTTAATGCATCCTTGTTCCATTGCATGTGTGTGTATACTGTAAGAAGACACAGTGCTGAGCCCTGAGTCTCTGCTCCCGTTGGTGGTTTGGTGGCTTACCTCCTTTTAGATGGATAGAGGGCGAGCAGTGAAAGCAGAAAATTAATCCAGCATAGCAAAGCAGCAGAGGCCCAGGGACCAAACTGTTCCTGCTTAACACCACAGCAGCACCTCTCAACATCATTTAATGCTCTATAGAGTATCCAAACCCGACTGGTCCCCCGCTCTTCGGACAATTATTCAAATATTCTACAAGTGTAAATTAGGTCTTAAACTTTGGTTGAATATCTGTGGTAAGTTTCACATGCTCTTTATTTATCAAGTCAATCTTATTTCTATATTCCTTTATAAGAAATCCTATCCTATCCCTTCAACTTGGATGAGGAACAAATCGGGGGGATCCCTCTCCCAGGACAGACGGACAACTGTCCACCACAAGCTTATTGGTTTTACTGATTCTGAGCTTCATGTGACTGGTGTTGTGACATGAGATGAAGGTCTTTATCAGGAATCCTGCAACCTCTAGGTGTTTCTCATTGGAAATAATTCACTGGATTCATGCATGTCAATACAGTAATAACTTTCATTTAGCCAAAAGGATGCTTAATACCTGTAGTCATATTTCTTCAAAGTCTTCCCTGTACAGTATACTGTGTATGAATCCTCATTGTTGATGTAAACTACAACTCGACTGGTTGACGGAGGCATAAAGGCACGCTACTCTAGTTTATTGCTCACAGCTTTGGCTTTTACAACATGTACAGTACGTTATTTTTAGTCACAAACTGCCACAGATGGTAGAAAAATGTGCACTCTCAGGTGTCATTAGGTGTTTGCACAAGGCCACAGTTAAGTACTAAATTGCAATGACTCACATGGCTGCTTTCTATGTGAGGGCTCAGGCTATTTATTGCAGGCTTTGGGGCCTCTACCACTAAAGGATAGATGTGCATATTGCATTGTTTAGGGAAAAGGGAATTAACATATAAATTGGGAAGTGAAGGTAAGTGAGAAGGGTAAAAATGTAGGGGATGCACTGACAATGCAATGTTGTTGTGCTATGAGCGAGGCTGGCATCCGTCATCTTAACGCATGTTTACAGAAATATTTGGTGGCTGAAATCTCCATAATACAGCTGCTGGGCCTCCTGGATCCCCCTCACAGTCTCTTTATGTTTCTCCAGGGACATGAATAAATCACATGGAGACAAAACAACAGGCCTGCCAATACGTCTTCACCCCAAACCCTTGGAGATTAACCAGGAGGAAAACCGAATCAATGCCATATCAAACTGTCTTTGAGGTATGCATGGCCGGTGAATTATGCATTGTCGCTCAACTTGATTGTTTTGTCAGAGAAACTTGGTCTCAACCTGCCTTTTATCAGTCTCTGTCGACTCAAACTGTTGTTCACAGCATCTTTGCATCTATGAATATTCAACCTTTTCTCCCAGTATTCCCCGAGCCTTGTAGATACCGATCAACATACCTGTGCCTGCACAGGTTTCCTTAAAAGCTCCACAGCTGTCCAAAGTTTGGCTGAATGTCATCTGTGATCTGATTCTGAAAAGCATGGCTGCATTTGTGGGCCACATTTGAAGGAGTCTCCGAACAGGGGCAGGCCCAGTCGGGTCGCTGTGATGCGGCCCCTGAATTGGGACACAGCTATAGACTCTCGTTTGGCCGGCGCCCCTCAACCAGGAAGTATATGTACTCACAGAAACTTCAACCAAATACAATTTGGAAACAATTTTAAATGGAAACTGACAGAATAAGTAAACATTTTTTATTTCATAATCATTCCCATTATTTAATTAATTTATATTTTAAGTGGTTCAGTAGATTTCCTCCTCTAGATATTTGGATGAGGGGGCGACGAGCCACCGCCCCATATTGACAAACCTCCACTACTGTAATGTAACATGTTATTATTACAGTTTTGTAATTACTTGAATGCTACTGTTATTATTTGCTCTGTTTATTATATCACATACCGCAGCATAATTGCAGCCCTCACATAAACGTTCCCCTTTACAGCTTCCTTTGCCACATTTGACTGATTTCAGGCGACAAATAAAAATGCACTGGTGTGGCTTCTCTCCACAACCTCATTAAAAAGCATCACTACAGTTGGAGAGCCAAACAAATAAAAGGTGCCTCCTTATTAGTGGTATATCAACAGAAAATTGATTTTGCCTGAAATAAAAGGTCAAGATAAATGACTTGTGAGGTCCTCGCTTGGCTATTTATCAACCCTCTATCTACAATCTAACAAATTACTGCTCCTGTGAGTCTCAGAGGGCAGAACAAATAGGAAGGCAGGAAAGCTACTTCTGAAATGTCATTTCATAATGTCAAACCATGGATTATGTGTCAGTTTTTAAAAAAATACCTTGTGTACTTTGTACAGCTTTGATGTTGCCTGATAAATTCCTGTCTGTGGCAACAAAGATTTGACTGTATTAGTCACCTCCCACTCACAATCGTTTCCTTCCGATGGGATTTTGGAACTCACCCAGCAGAGGAAGTGAGAGTTGGCACACTTCTGGTCTCATCATTATCCCTGCTTTTGCTATAGTTAATGATATAGTATAGGCATGATTAAAGAAGGCAGAGCTGTTTGCAAAGGTCACATTCCAACACTTTATGAGACAAAAATGTCCCTGCTAGTTTCCTCAGCTTTGCAGCAACTGGATGAATTTGATTGGCGGTGTCAAAGGTGTGACGATTAAATCTCCCAGCGGCATTGAAAGGAGCAGATATTGATTAATTACTGAACTATCCATTGTATGGCTCAAAATGAAGGGTGTGCACGTGTGTCAAGTCCCTTTAAGCAGTGAAGGCTTAAACCCACCTTTATATATCATGATATATACCCTGCTGCCCCTGTGTCTCTCTGGTAAGTAACATAGTGATATGTGGTAATGAGTATAGCGTGGGGGATCGAGAGGGAGAGAATGAGTTGGGGGGGAGTGAGAGAGTTGTAAATTGGAGTGTTTTGCATGCTTTTACCTTTGATTTACCTATAATTACCTTTGGATTTACCTTCAATGACTCAGTCGCTAGGCCAATCTCTTAAATTGGATTTCTGCATAATGTGTCTTTCCCTGCAGATTGGTGTCCCTCACAGCTGCCTCATTACAATTTTACTCCCCTTCTTCACCCCCCGCCCCACTCTCACCACTACCAGAACGGTCATACAATGAAAAAAACTTCTTGGCTTGACTGGTCTCTCTTTGACCAATTTGTTGTGGTTGTCATGGCAACACAGCACCCCTGCTTCCAATCGTGGTGGGGCCACAGCGATGGGTCTTGGCTGATGATGACTCCATCTCTCATCCAAATGATGGTGATGAGACTACTGCTATCTGCCTCAGTACATAAACACTGGCTACGGGAAGGAAGGCAGAGGGAGGCTGGGAGAACGGGGGAGTATCACCCCGCTGGGAAAAGCTTTGAGATATTGTACCAAAGCCCAGCAACAGTTCTGCAGCAAACAAGCAATTAATAGGGCAATTATGCATCATGTACGGGAGCATTTACATTCACATTTGCTCACTTTATTATCTCTTACTGCAGCAGAAGGAAATTGGATAATGCAGTTCAGTGGAATTCAGAATATATTTCATTCTGAGCAATGTGTTGTGGGTGAGCATTGGCCGAAAGCTTTCCTCAGCTCCCAACCGGCGCCTGCAATGCTTCTGCATCGGGCACAAAACGGCTAAAATCGTGGTTTTTGGTGTCAGTCTGCCTGGTGCTACATCTTTCAGACTGCCCACACAAACCATATGCATCAATATTTATTTGCATTTATCCCATATACCCTGTTTTTTTTGCGGTTAGGGTTATGAAGCAGGCAAACTCTGCTGTGTTTACAGATACAAACATCCTCTCTCTGTAATTGAAGATGATGAAGAGGATGCCCATGAGAGGCGATATTGCTTATTGACATATTCTAAATGTTGTGACATGGTTTAGTAATTGACAACTTGTTTTGTCATCAAGGTCTGAACCTTGATAATAATAACAGAAAAGACAAGTAATTGTTGAAGTGACGGTGTGTACCTCACAAATAGCCTCAGCTCCAGGACATATTACAGTTAAAAAATGAATAAAAATACAGAATTTATGCATCCTTGAACAGATTATTTAACCATTTTTGTCACTGTAAGCTGTCCACAGCCTGCTCTTGCACGACTAGCAGGTATGGTGGAAAATAGAGGAAATGTCACAGAAATAAGAGAAGCCACATCTGGACATGCCCTTCCCAGGAGGAGCCTTCTCTTCCCTAGCTCTGTAACCTTTGACCTGAGAAGTCTGATTAGCCAGCTCCCATGCTTTTATGTAGAAAAGCAAGAGAAATGCAGAGCCACGAATATGCAGATAAGGAATGGCCCGTATCAGCTTTCACTACCCTGGAGCCTGAGCCAAGGTCTTCCACACTGTCATGCAGTAAAGCTCACATACTGTAGTCAGCAATGTTTAAGTGCACACAGCGTGTCTTGAATTTTCCCTCAAACTATTTAAGGAGAAAGGTATTTAAATATTATATCAGTTTCAGAAACAATATATATACAGTATATATATATATATATAAGGCTATATATAAGGCTAAACAACTATACGAGAACAAATTGATTGCCAATCATGATATTTAAATCACCTTTGTCCCAATCTCAGTGGGTATAAGTAGGGCTCATGTGCACTCGTACTTGGCATCTCCATTTTTCCCTCACTGATAGTCCAACAAAGGCTCCTTAACAACGTCAGCATATTCATGAGCTATTTAGCACTGACCATTTATGGATGATTGTGGGACGACAATGGGAGGAGTAATGGGATGACACTGGGAGGAGACCATGCCCACACAATTCACCACAGGTGAGTATTTATGAGAAGACTGCGTACAGGTGTGTTCTGCACCGTTTTATAGAGCTGAATATTTTCTGGCATAATTACATCCTGAGGTCTGTGAGTACACAATGTTTTCGGATGGAATCTACGCTGACTTTCATAAATGAGGACCCAGGGGCATTGAAAAAACTGTTGCAATTGCATACGAGTATTGGGGAATTTTTTTTACTGTATTGATTTATGAATTTATTGCAATAAAAGTATTTAAGCTTTCATTGCAATGTGTTTTCACAAGCATCATACCTCTATAGTATAGCTGATAAATGAGTATGTCATGTCACACATCATTCTTGTCTACAGGAATTCCAAGAGTATATGGTTAAATCAGCACTCAGATATCTGGGGTTGCATGCAATAACCTGAACCCCACCCACATAATGTGATGGTGATAAGGACACAATAGAAAATGGACAGAAAGATGAAACCAGAGCATGTGTGTGTATCTCCAGAGACAGAATATGAGGCAATAATGACGTGGCACTGATTGACATTTCACTGTTGTTTTTAATCATAATAATATGCTTTCAAGTTAGGCATGGAAATGACTTCATGATAGTATAATGAAAGCTCAGTGGCTGTCACTGTGTGGAGGATAACATCGTTATTGTTTTCAATCATCACACGCTGACAGAGTCTTGACTTACAATGGAAGAAGTTTCTTTTCGGGTGCGTTAGATGTACGGTTAAGTCGTGGTTATTCTTTTTGTGTCACTCACCACCTTAATGGTTTCTGATACTGCACATGCTTTAATATGTGTTCTTTTAAGCTCAGCAGCTTCTAATTTCCTTCTTTTTTCTTTTTTCTTTGTAGCAGCAATGAACTTCACTCCTGACTTTGGACAGAAAAGACATAATCATGCAGACCATTAGGAACAAAACTGGTTCCTGAGAACTAACAAAGAGATACAGACAAACTATAAAGCAGTATTGTGGGCCCGCTGGTCTAATCCAAGCCACTGCTGTCTGATCATAGCCTATTTGCACATACAAAAAAGCAGCTCTCCATTCAATACAATACCATGAGTAGAAAGGCTTGAAATTTGCATATTGCCTTTGCTGACAGCCAATTACAGAGAGACACTCTTTGTAGTTCCTTTTCATTCTGTGGTGAAGTTTTTGATACGATTAACCAAGGTGAGAATGCATATTCATGACTGGGCTATGTGCATCCCATTAGTGGTGTGTGTAGGTGGACACGGAGTGTATGAATGCCCCTGACTCTGTTGCCAGCGCCTGAACTCGCCCTCAGTCAGTAATTACAAGGAGAGTTTTGATTAGAAAGCTGCTGGGAAAATGAAATACTTTTTATCTGAATTACAGACAACAGGCACCCACGTGGATATCAACCAGTTTCAAATGAATGCGAAGGAGAAATTAAGCAACCTTGCATGCATGCTTGCAGCAAAGATAATATGAACGACTGAAAATTCAACCAATCAAAACTTTCAATGTAACCGTTTTTTAAACATTCTCATCTTTAACTCAGGCCTTATGGCTGAAAAACCACTCTACATTACCTTCTTGACCCTCATGTTCAAGACCATTAACCTTAACGCTTGAAGTCCCATCTCAATCGACAAACCTACATAAGGATAAAATATTGACAATACAAAGGACTATTGGCTCATTAAGGACCTAGCCTTGCTAATAAGCCTGAAAGAGTTCAATGCAATATTAATGGTATAGGATTTCTCACAGCCACCATTTCCAGAGACCATTTGGTGAGGTCTCCTAATTATTGATGGGCCAAATTACAAGAAAGACTTCATTATATCTCCTAGAGAATGAAGAATTCATGAAAGCTTGCAGCGTGTGCTGCATGCTAATGAAAAGCTGTAATAAGGGATATTTAATGTGTGTATTATCCATTTGTTCATCATATACTCCTACTACCATCTGAAGTAGGAAGTGTGGCTGCTCAACAGTCTGTTTCTCAAAGGGAAATGTTCCGACTCAGAAGTTGCAAATATGGCACTTCTTTAAAAAAGCGTGTGTTTTGTTCCACTTAGAAATTATAAAGCAGGTTTTTGTCGTTCTAGGAAAACAATTATGAGTCACCCTGGTATTGCTAATGCTTTCTTTTATATGACTCTGCAACTACATTCAGGGATTCAGATGTATTCTTAAAACACACTTGCATCCTTTAGATTAGTTGTTTTACTGCACTGCATGGCTACGATTGTACGTACACTCACCTGCATGAAAAACGCTGTTCATAGCCTGCAGGAAAAGATTCTATTATGCCTGTTTGTTTTGTATAGCATGTATAAAATTCATGTCCAGGCTGTCTGATGTGAAAGGCAATACAGTACAGCCATAATCAGAGGTTCACAGCCAGACACACTGAGAGGATGCGTATTGTTTTCCTGCACTGAAAACACGTTTGTTAAGCCACCCTAATTAAAATCTGGACAGTGCTGCACAAACACTCTTGGAGCGCTCTCAGTGGTCAATTTAAAACAAATTTCACTCTGCATTTATTGAAGTCTCATCAGAGACATATGGGAGACGCTGACAGGACACGACTAATCAAAGGAAATCCAATGAGCAGTTCAAATCTGAAGGTAATGAAGAGAAGAGGGGAGTAGTGTGATCACAGTTATCCTATGAATAGTTGCCTTTAACTTGTGTCTTTCTTCCCACACAAGGCAAAAAGAGAAACATAACTCTTCTTCTGCTCTTTCTTCCCCTCTTCCATCTCTTCTGTGCGATATCTGAGCGCTGATCTGTGACCACACTGGAGGCAGTGTCTCCAGTAGTGGCTCACGCGTCCGTCTCTCATTAAAATCTGGAGTGCGAGTGTGAACACACTGACCCTCGCATGTGTGACTGTTTTAACATCTTTGTCAGACAGGACCCCGTTATTGATCTGCTCGCATTTACATCCGCCTCTCCCTTCCTCCCCCTCTGTCTCTCTCCTTTACAGTCTCGCCATACCTCAGCCTTTCGTGGTAGCGTTTGTTCTTGCTCGCTGCTCCCACCTTGAATTCTGAGTCTCTTTGCACATATATAATTCAGAATCAACAGTTCCTTCTTCTCAGCTTCATCGTCTCCTTCCCTTTTCATCCAGAGGGCGATGGATGGCCGGATAAATGGCCACATGATGCTTTAAAGGCTGAGCCTGATGTTCCTCCTAAAGGAAAAGAACACACATGAAATAACAAAAGAACAAACAGACACACACACACACGCCCGTTCTCAGGCAATATGTGTAAATTTGATGGATACGCCATTGCCTCTGTTACACTTTCAAAGGCCATTGTGCTGACTGATTGATTCACATGGACTCGTAACTACAGCTTCTAAAATCACCACCGATACAAAGCTGTTGCATCACTGGGATGCCTAATTATGGTGGCCCCTACAAAAGGGGCCCTACAAAAGGGCCCCTACAAAAGCCTCTATTAGCCAAGTTGTCTATGTCAAAACTGTTCATCCCTTCAAGGACTGGGAATGAGGGTGACCTCACATGCAGCGAGCCACAGGTGTCACAGTGTACACATCTCAACTGGGTGGCTCCCTGGGAGAAAAAAGGACATTATGCTGCCTTGAGGTAATAATTCTGCTTATTATCAATTAAATGGTCTAGTCCGTCTCTTTTGTCACTATTGTGTTGTCTTTAACTTGTACTCTCTTTTGTATTATTTCTTTTCATCTTCCATTTTATTATGGATCCATAATGATAAAAAAAATTCCAAAAGAATATCACTCTCTCCCACAAAGTTACAGAACTACAGCTTATAATTAAGGCTGGTTTTGGCTCGTCCTTAGCTTTGCTGCTATGGCCCTAGACTGCTGGGGGATTTCCCATGATGCACTGAGCTCCTCTCTCCTCCTCCCCCTCTCCTTCTCTACATATTCATGTCTCATTAATTCATGTTACTAACTTGACTTCTTCCCTGGAGTCTTTGTGCTTTTTCATCCCGCAGGCTACCATGGACTGCAAGTAGATCTACTTCTGGGATCATGGTTGACACCCACTGACATCATCATCATTATCATTATTATTATTATTATTCATTCATTTTCTTTAACCGCTTATCCCCACTTAGTTGACCATTACATGTTTTTTTGGTGGTGGGAGGAAGCCGGAGAACCCGGAGGGAACCCATTAAGACATGGGGAGAACATGCAAACTCCACACAGGAAAGTCCCAGGTCCTCAGGTGGATTTGAACCCAGGACCTTCTTCTGTGAGGCAACAGTGGTAACCATTGCGCCACCGTGCCGCCTATTATTATTATCATTATTATTATTATTATTATTATTATTATTAATAAATAAATGTTCTTTCCCCATCTATCTCCCAGTCTTCTCTATCTCTCTCACTCCAACCAGTCAAAGCAGAGGGCCGCCCACCTTGAGTCTTTTCTGCTTGTTAATAGGCAGTTTTTCCTCATCACTGTCTCCATGTTCTTGCTCATGGGGGATTGTTGGGTCCCTGTAGAATAAACAGTCTAGACCTGCTCCTTTTGGGAGCGCCATGAGATAACTTTTGTTGTGATTTATATATTTTATATTTTGTATATAAATACAATTGACTCGATTGAACATTTATGTAAACATCTCCTCAGCCTGCTGTACAATGCTGTCCTCCTCTGGACTGTGTATTATTAGCTGGCTGCGTCTAGTGAAAGATATTCAATCCATCAGCTGCAAGGTATTTTGTATGAGGTGCTAACGTGTTCACATGGATTTCTTAGTGCACGATTCCAGTTGTATTTCTGTTTTAATGCTGTGGAACGATATACTGATCAATTATCAAAAGATCCCCCCCATACATGCTGGTTGTGTAAATATGATCCGCCTTGCTGTACTCCTGTGTGGTCCAAAAGGCGAGAGAGGAATGTTGACCGCCTCTGGGTTACTACAGTGTTGATCAATGTGTGTTTTTTTTTACATCACAGATGTTGAACCAGGGTTTGACAAAAGCATATTATCCATTTCAAAAGATCTGGACTGTGTACAAATATTGCAATAAAACCCAGAGTGCTCAGAGCTGTTCTTGTAGGGTAGATTTAACAGTGTACAACATGGACTTTTGCAATATGTTTTCTCTGGGGGAAAAAACAAAAAAAAACAGCACTTGACAAATTTGTGCTTGAAGCGTAAGACACAGAAAGTTTGTGTTTTTATTTATGATAAAATAACAGGGGGGGAAAGAGCAGTAAATAGCAAACAAGATAGATTAAGATGTAAATCCATGTCCAAAATTCCCACATGTATGATGGTTATATTATTCAACTGTTGGTCACAGCTCATAAGCACATATGCATTTTAGGCACACATGTTGGTTGGAAAAGAGGCATAACATTATTATGCATAAGTGTACACATTTACATAAGTGCTGCTGGCTGTGTTTCTCTTTTTGCTTTTCATTAAAAGACAAAAATGTGATTACAACTGATCTAAACTGACAAATAAAACCAACACAATGCTATAGCCTGGAGAAAAGCTATGCCTGTTTTGCATCACAACCACCAGACTGAGATAAATTCCTGTTTTTTTTTTTGCGACACTGGACTCGTGTCTGGGTGAAATAACTAACTAGGCTATAACGAAGTTTCTTTCAGTCGTACAGTGACACCATTAGCAGTTTGTCTCTCTGCAGTGAAAGGTGGGTGTAGCGGGTGGTCAAAACACAAATGTGTATGTTAAAAGACTGTCAGGACTTTCAATGTCGTCTTCTTCTCTCCTCTCAAAGAGAATTAGACATAGTCTCCAGCACCTGATGCTGAATCTATCTGCGTCTTCCCTTGTAAGGTGAGATTTACATGACATTAACTGGGATTATAATACACAGAACTGCCTTCAGGGAAGCCAATTTTAATTGTATGTTTTGTGCTTGCACAATAAAAGGTTCTCACAAAGAGTCAAAGCTCTATTCCTGAGGCTTTTTGTTCATTTCCCTTAAATGTGATTGGGTGGAAATAGATGCATTATCCTGTAGTTCCTCATTGTGATGCTTAAGATTGCACTTGGGTTTATGGTCAAATAACCATGCATGGTTGATTATAGCAACACATTTTCTTGTCATACTGACAATTTAAAAGCAAATGGCGTATTTCATTTGAAGAAGTGTCAGAGTTATTAAAAATAGGTATTTTGTAGCTTGTCAGGATGACAGGCATCGATGCCGGGACGTAATAACAGTCCCTGATAATGGAACCATTTCAGAGTTTTCAATTATACATTTTTTAGGATCTGTAGAGAAAGCAAGCCTCGCCTGAGCGACATGTTGAGAACTCCACCTGGCAGCAAAGTGAGAAAGTCTACATTATTTGTATTCTGCAGCAGGGCTGTTAACTTGTCATCAGCTGTGCTTGAAAATAAACATCTACAACCTACATTCAGAAGAGTTGAAATTCAATTTAAGTTAGGATGTTTCTCAAGAGCTTCAAGAGACACTCACACTGTGACAGCTACATGTTGGTCTATGAAGAAAGGTGTGTAGCATGGGGAATAAAAACAAAAAACAAAATTGTTCTAGGGGCATATGTTTATATATGTGGCATCTGTTTTATGTGATTGTACTGTATGTTGTAAGTAAGAAAAAAAAAAAAGAAAAAAAAAAAAGTTTCCTTGGTGTTTGTCACGGGAGCGTAGCGTTAGTTCAGGCAGGCCACAGAGTGGCTGTCATTCTCAGCTACATCAGCTGACAGCAGCTGATCTCTAAGCCAGCCCACAATCAGCTGATAGCTCAGCTGATTCCCTTCTACACATCCAATTGGCAAATTTCATACAGGGTGCATTATTTAAGCTGCTTTAGCCTGTCTACCCTTTCTGCTTCCTATGTAAGCCATTTTGCAACCCACCTCCACCCCAACTCCACCTTTTCATGTTGTGTCTGACTTAATCAATGTCTTTGTTGTCATTGATGCTGGTTCTGTTATAAATATGGGTCTCTGCATGCTGCTCTCCCTGCTTTAGCCTTTCCATGAAGGCTCATGGAAGGGCAGGGAGGTCCCAGAACAGAACCATACCGCGAAATAAAATTTACTGTAAATGTTAGTTAAACCTATTTATTTGATTTGTGTTAACCCAACGGTACATTTCATGTATTTTTCTGCAGCCCTCATATATGTAAAATGAAAGTGTCATAATAAATGTTGGTTCAGTATGGAAGCAGATTAAATAGATTTTAATACCACTGAAATTCTAAAAACGACACTAAAAACCAGCTGTGTGGTCGAGGTTATTAGCTGCTGTTTTGTTTCATTCAGCACCAGGTATGTTACGTCATGTCACACAATCCAAGTATGGAGTAACATACTAGCCTAGGCCTGAAGTTACAGGACTAGGCTACTGTCACTGTGAGCTTTGACAGAAAGAAAAATTCTGGCTACTGGGTCTGCTTGCTGCATGTGCACATTAGCGGCTCTTCCCGCACATTCTTGCTCAGTAAATAGGCTTCATATTGGGATGATGTCACACAATTTAAAATAGCTTTTCTATTCTTTGGGGAATTTTAACAGATAAAGTAATAATTGAGTACGTAAGTAAGTAAGTAATGGCATAGCTTGTTAGCTTTCCCTTTCTATGTGGAATAGAAACTTAATAACACAATGGGTCCTCCCAAATGTTCAATGCTGTGAAAGGACAGACGGGATAGAATATCTCCGGGCTGTGACATCTTGCAGTCAGTAGCGCACCATGGAATCTGACAGCTCTTCTCCTATCAAATATCAGTCATCAGCTGCCATAGGAAACACCCACTGAAAGGATCTCAGATGCTGTTTCCACAAATATGTTCAACAACAGTTTTACCCTGTTTAGAGAGATGGAAAAATGTGCCCATTATTTGCAGTATTATCATTCTGATTCGTTTCAGACAGTGTGAGGAGAATTCAAATGTCCGTTCTGTATCCAAAGTTGTCAGGACAGACATCTGCAGACCACAAAGGGAACAAGAACATCTGTGGACTGTTGCCATCAAGACTTTTTGCATATTAAAAGCGTTGAGGTAGTCACAAATAAAGTGACTGTGAACAGCTGAGGCTTTTTTTTTTTTTAGGATGTTTTGTACTTTATGCTCTAAATATCCAAAGGATGGATGGATGTAGATAGTGGAGATGCTGGAATGAGATTTTAAAAAGACTAACATCTGGCAGGTCAGTTCCACATACTGTAGTCCAGGCTGACTCTTTTGAAGTCTCTCTTGACCTGATGCATTCTTGTCAGAGATAAAGCCATCGATAAACAGTTTCATTCTTTTACTCCTCATCTACAAAGCTCCACCACACGCACATGGGATTGATGATAATCTCTCAGCTCCTGACCATTCAGACAGATAGATTACACGGGAGGCACGCCTATCATGAACCAGACACATGATTTAGCTGATGGACAGACATGAATTCCAAACTTTTGTATAAACCTCAGTATGTTTTCAGACATCTTCAGGAAATCTGAATTTAAATTACAAAATGTCACTCAGAGTTTAGGTATACTTATTTACTCGAGGGTGCGACTGATATAGAAGTAAACAACACATTTTTATGCACAAACACACGTCTGTGGAGATGTGCAGACATGAGTCTCTGCCCCCCCACTGTGTACCTGCGTGGCTCAGATGTAGGCTACAAACAGTCTCAGAAGCCGCCTGTGATCTATACATAGACAGCAGGCAAACGGTAAGGACTAACTTTAATAGGAGTTTTTTTCTCTCTAAATTTGAGTTTTTCAAGCACAACAAGCACAGGTACAACAGAAACCTGTGGAGAAAATAAAGTTGGACAGACGATAAATCACAAATAAATGAATAAAGCATTCACAGACCAGAGATTGGCTTTAGATTTTGCCCCCATGCTTTATGTTAAGAAGACTGAGCATAATCCTTAAAGGCTGTTTATGCAAATATCTAGCCGAACTGTCTCAGTTTGAACTTGTGCTCTCCAGTAATCCAGCGACGGTCTATGAAAACTAACCAACCACATCCCAATTAATTCAATTTAATTAACTAAAATCAACCACATTGTTTTTTGTTGTTATTACACTGTACAAAAGTAATAGGGCACCTGACCCTTACACCAAAAGAACTTTCATGACATTCTAAATTCATAGGCATTAATATAGAGTTGGTCCCCCTTTGCAGCTATAATAGCTTCCACTCCTCTAGAAAGGTTCTCTCCAAGATTTTGGGGTGTGTCTGTGGGAATTTTTGACAATTCATCCAGAAGAGCATTTGTGAGGTCAGGTCACCGACGTTGGGCGAGAAGGCTTGGCTCGCAATCTCCGTTCCAGTTCATCCCAAAAGTTTTCGACGGGGTTGAGGTCTGGGCTCTGTGCAGGCCAGTCAAGTTCTTCCACACCGCACTCACCAAACCATGTCTTTATAGACTTTGCTTTGTGCACAGGCGGCACAGTCATGCTGGAACAGAAAAGGGCCTTCCCCGAACTGGTACCACAAAGTTGGAAGCATAGAATTGTCCAAAATGTCTTGGTATGCTGAAGCATTAAGGTTTCCCTTCACTGGAACTAGGGGCCTTAGCCCAAAACAACCCCATACCATCACCTGTCCTCCATATTAAGTGTTTCTGAATACTTTTGTACACATTCTGTATTTTTCAAAGTGTATTTCATTAGATTGCACTGATGTTACAAGAATATTTCAGTACCTTGGGCTGCATACTATACTCCCAAACACAAATCTACAAAGCAACACAGTTGGCATCCAAAAGATACTATTCTGAAAAATGTAGTGCACTGCTTCTGTACTTCATGCTTTTAAGTTTGCACAGTGTAACACATTCAAACAGCATACTATATACAACAATATAATGGTAAGATTTAATTTTAATAATCCATCTTTGCAATCATACCAGACTTTGATTATATGATTGTGACATGAAATAGGAGTGGGATGTAATACACAAAGGCTACAAAGGCTACAAAGGCTAGGTAATATAGAGATATGCTTGACTGCATAACAAAAACACAAAGACCTTCTAGTTGAATCACAACAAACAACAAATATTACAGAGTTCAATCTGTGGAATAGTATTACATGAAAACTATGCACACCTACAAATTGTACGCAGTATTTCAGCATCTGCAGAGACACACACACACACGGATAAAGAATACATACATACACACACACATACACACACCGATGATAACATGCCTGCTGTTATCATCACAATGTCCACAATATAAGATGAGCACAAACATATTTACCCATCTCATTCATCTTGAGCTCTCCTATCTATCTGGCAGGGCTGAGCAGACACATATATCTCCCAGGGTACAGACGCTAGAGATCTATTTAGCTTTGCTCTTCTGTTATCTATTGTTCCTTCCCTTTCCCTTCTAGCATGCAAGACACATTTATTTTCTTTCTTTTTTTTGTTTTCTTCTCTTATGCTGTGTCATTCCTCTCCGTTTTGCTACTTTTCTGTTTCCTCACTTTTAGGTCTTGGTCTGTCTTTTTTTCATTACCCCTCTTTTCTCTCCATCCATTCCAGACAAGTCATTACATTAACCCTCTCCTCTCCTCTCCTCTTTTCTCCTCTCCCCTCTTCTGCCTCCCTCTCTTCACATATCATCTCATCTATTATTCAGCCCTGCTCTCCCTCCTTGTCTTGACCCTCTTCATGTCTCTATTTTCCAGTCATATTTTCTTTACTTACCACATTTGCTCCCTTTTTTCTTGTCCTGTTTACTTCTCATGTCCTAATGTGTGGTCTCCTCCTTCTCCTCCATCTCCTCCTCTCCTTTGGGGCTGTTAGAGTCTTATTTTGTTCTAGGAAATCCAGTCTGACTGGTCCATCTGAATGATTATCCACAGCACCACTGATTGGTTCCAGGGAAATCATTTTAATGGAACACGATGTACTGAATTGAAAAAGCCCACCGAGTAACAAAATAACTAACACTTTCTCTCCAATTTAAAAATTGTACACTTTATATCTACAAATTTCATGTCTGATCAGACTCCCAAGTCAGTCCTTTGTTGATTAGATTAATATTTTCCCATATAATGGATTACAGAAATTGACAACTAAGGAAGGGATCAAATTCTTCATTAAATCAGAGGATCTAGAAACAACCAAAGACTGTGTTTACATGCATATCAGTATCCCGATTTTTATTGGGTTTTTGGAGTATCCCGTCTTTGTGTTTGCGAATGTAAACATATCCCGGGCTCAGTAACTGGGATATGACCTTAACCCATTTTTGAGAGACCCAAAAACTGTAGCTAGAGTGCTGCCAAAGAAAACGAGATACTAGTACATGTATACGTCTTATCCTGGGTTCTGACAGCTGTGCATCACTACTGATGTGCCTGTAAACACAGTCATTGTCCGACCGAACTGTCTACGATCGAGTTGCATCGTGGGTAATCAAGGTCCCAGGTATTGACAAAGAATAAGAATGTGGGGAATAAATTCTGCTGCAAAGATTCTGATTTGTTGTAACTATAACATCATGAATCTGACAGAAACACTTAAATGAAAAACCTAAAAAACCTTTTTCTGGCATGGAGCATAGGGTTATGTAAGAAACTATCTCAGAGTGTGAGAGGGGAGTTTGGAAATGATACAACTATGTTCAGTAAAGTGAAAAGTGCATGTGGGTGGGGGTCTCTAAATTAGAGACATTAGTCTTGTTTGGGCTGACTGCTCTGAAACTGGTACTGTGAATCTCTAAAATACCATTTCTGGTTGAATTTACTAATGCACCCATAGTTGTAGCTAAACTGTTAGCATCCTTATGATTAGTGTAAATCATTGGACATTAACCCATCATCATCACTAACCAGTGTTTGTATAATTTAGTTCACTCTGCATGGGCTCTAGGTTCCTGACATACATACATTATGCAGTCTGTGCATTTCTCCGCCTTTAGAATAGGCTATATGTGATTCACTCTCCCTGTTTGGAAAGATTGCTCATGTTTCCATCCTTTCATGCAAATGACTTGTTGTTCTTGCAACAAGCATATTTCCCAAAGGCAAATGCCAGGAGGTTGGAGCGATAGCTAGCATTGGTAGGCATTTCAAAATGCTCAATGGACCCAGCATCCGCACTCAATGAGAAACATCTGCAGTGTAACGATCCAATGGTAAACCGAGGTAGAGACAAGTCTGTTATCACAACTGGAAACTGATAAAGTACTATGGTTCAATACCACAAAGTGCTGCTTCAAGGCCTCGCCTATTAGAAGACAGCGCTGTCTAGACCAGACAGACCAACCTGAGCACAGCAGGGATTCAATACGGAGAAATGGTTGTTTTCTTGTTGAAGGCTATGAAAGCAAGTTTCTGAACATGCCTAAGGCAAAAACAGAATGTTCAGCTTACAAGCATAATGAAGACCTTCAGATAATCCATGTGTCCACCCTTACCTGAACATAGAAGGTTAGCGGAGGATGGACACATGCTGCTGCTCCTATCTGAGCAGCAGTCTTGGGTTGCAGATTGCCACAGGTTGCTTCCTCAGAGGACTGACCCAGCAAGGCTGCAACTCACCCAATACCCATGGAAGGTTCTGCAGCATACACACACAATAAGGACAGACTTCATGCACACAAGCACACACTCAGATAGATAGCAACATGTATACACAAGAGTAAAAAGTTCATCCGTGCACATACATTTTAGAAGCATTTTGACTCCGGCACACATTCATATTTGTGTGTGTACGCTCACACACATGCACAAACACTCAAACACACACACACATACACTGCCTTATGAGCCTGTTGCTTCTCTTATCCTCCACAGTACCCACTCAGGGTTGCTTTGGATGGTCTGTTTGATGTCCAACACTCAGCAGGACTTAAAACAATCAACAGCAATAACAGCAGCCGCCACAACAGCAACTCCAGCATATGGCTATTAAATCCAAAAGGCGTTCATGCATCAAAAATCAAAAGGAAAGCCATATTACTATCATTATTATCAACACCATGTGGCTGCTCCGGAGGGTTCATTTTAGTAGATATCTTCAACAGATTCGGCCTCAAAATGAGTTGACAGTATAATGAACAAATATGCTAATGGAATGGTAGAATAGAGAATACAAAGAGTTTGATGCACAGATAAACAAACATGGAGAAAGGAATAGAAAAACTGCTAATGTTCTCAAATGTTGCAGAACAAAACAAAGACAAGGTTGAGTTCATGCCTGAGAAAACTGTCAAGCTAGTCGACACCCACCGTGTCATGTTTAGTAAATTATCCTGGAAATATGGAGCTGCAGACATGCATGAGATTAAAGCTTTGCATTCTGACTGTATCTGAGGGCAGGTCTCCCCGCTGAACAATGCAGCCCATTGCAATGTATTAGTCTGGGACAAGGCTGGTTGCCTCTGGGTTCCCTAGCGTTGGCTCACACCAAAATCTGACCTTATCCTGGCTACCGGGTTCTACAGAACAAAGTGAGAAACACTACACCGGCCAATATGTAAAGCAAGATAACCCCAGTGACAGAGTGAGGAAGGAGTACTTTGAGTTCACTTTGAGAAGTGATACACTCTACAATATCTACGTTCAGACCAGAGAATACATCAAGAAAAATGAAAACACCTCAGCAGTGTTTCATGCTGGATTTCCTATCCGACGTTGTGCCCTCTAGATAGGCCCAAATCTCCCCGGTGAAATAAGTTACGTGTCAAAGATCAAACCGAGTTATGATTTCTGCGATCACAGAGGAGTGCAGACTGTTGGGTTTAGGGTGCTAGGCATGTCTCATTCACCCTTCAGCTGTCACAAATCCCCTCCAGAGGCCAGGCCTCTGCTGACTGACAGGTGTAAGTAATGACTCAAGTTCAGAGGTCGCGAGTCAACATAAGCACAAAGGCCAAGCACAGCTGCATGCAGACCTCAGCTCCCTGAGGAATCCATCACTTAGAGAAAGTTTCCATCTTTTAGTGGAAACTCTGCAGATGTCGTGCCTGTGAACAAAAGATGTTAATTACTGCACTCTCATTCATTGTAATTGGTTCATTTGAGGAGTGCAAAAACTTCCGGTACTCCTTTATTAAGAAGATAACACATTAATCCATTAAATGGACTTACTTCCGAAAAAGGGAACGCTTTTCATTAGCTCCTTTCGTTTGCCATCTACTGCAGAAGCTTGTGTGTGCTTGTTCACCTATGCTGCTTTACTTTACAATAGGAGAGAGGGGATCTGGGAAACAAGTTGGAGGAAGAGCATGGCAAACGGAGAGGGGGGGGGGCAATGCTCATTATGGTTCTGCACATTCCAGAAAGTGAGAGATCTGCCTGGAAGCCCTCGGCAGCCTTGTGAGGATGATGGTGGCAGAGGAGATGATAAGTGAAGAGGACAGTAGAAAGGAAGGCATGGTTGCATATGGGATGGAGATATCCGCGGAGACTTAGTTATCATTTGTCATTCCTCTTCTCCTGTCATCACTTTTGGATAATGCCTCACATGTGGGTGTAGGGGGAATAGAGGGGTATCATGGGGAAGGAGTGGTTCTTGCGGGGGAGAGAGGGAGCTTGTGTTTGGTAGACACAATTTTTGAATTGTACTGAAGTTTTGAAAGCAACACTCCTCCTACCCCCCCTCCACAGACTTGTCCCCCCAGGCTCTTAAAGCTTTGACTTGCGACAAACACTTGTACCAATGGCATCTCATTTGAGAGATTACAGATTACAGGAGCACTGAATTACATGCCAGGGTTAAGAAGAATAAAAACCTGTATTAATATACAGGGAGAAAAATGAATTGAATGGAAACTAAACCAAATTTTCATCGGCTCTTTGGTAAACTGTAAAAGTACATCTGGCAGAATGTCAAGCGAAGGAGGCGGTTGGTCTTCGGATAGAAAACGTCCAGCGTAAGAACAGAGAGACGGAGAGAGAGAGAGAGAGAGAGAGAGAGAGAGAGATGGCCGCCTGTCTATAACAATTACGCTAACCAAGACTGTGTGTCTGTTTTGGCTGTTAGCACGCACTGAGGATGTTGTGTCCCTCTCCACTGTCTTTAACAACAGATCGACTCTCCCCTGAGAGCCACTTAGTCTGTCCTCCATCCAACCTCTTGACTTACTGCTCCCCAACACACATGCTCCCCTCTGAAGAGCCGCCATCTGGGCGCACACACACACACACACACACACACACAGACACACACACACACAGACACACACACACACACACATGCTCAAAAGTCTTTTTTTGAAGGTCCAAGTCAAATCTGCTATAGTTGTAATGAATCGTCTATGATCTGCTTGTTACCAAGCCTCTATGTTGCTTTGAGATTTGGATATGATTAATTTATTAAGCATGTAATTGAGACACACATCTAGCGTAATGTATACCTGGGTTAAAGAAGCACACAAGTGGTATTTTAAGAAGTGTATTCATTTCTTGATTATGTACATATTGGTGTGTGTGGGTTGCAATGCCTCAACTGAATCCGTGCGATGGAGATGCCGAGCTGTTGCACTCCGGTGTTCAGAGTGGAATCGCCGGGCTGTTTGTTTACCTCTGAACAAACACATATTGAGTTTGTGTCCAATATTAGCGTAATATGTAATTATTGAGCATAAAACACAAAACATGTGTCTTCCCAAGGTGTTAGGGTAAAAGAAGTCCCCGGGGGCTGCACACTTAATATTAGTTAAGTTAAGTTATATTAGTTAGGGTTAAGACAAGTGGGAAGTAGATGGAGGGGAATTTCTGGAAAGAGTTAAAGGTGTATATTTATGTAATATACTGTAGTTGTCTGTATATATTTGGTGTATTTTGGTGTGTGAATAAGTATTTATGTATATTGTATATAATTTGGTAATGGTTTAAGTAAATATATATTGTAAATATAATGTGTAGGTTTTTGTGATTACCTGTGTAAGATAGGTGCCAGACAATCAATGAACAAGCCCTCTTTTATAAAGCAGTCAGTGTGAGTTTGGATGTTGATGGTGTTGGTTGGATTGATTTGTAATCACAATGTTGCTTGAAAATCGAATAAAAACTCTTCTAGTTAAAACAGGTTTGGAACTGCTTCCTCTAGTTCTCCACATACCTTGCCTGGACCGCTCGAGCCAGTTAACACAATCCAATATGAAATTATACCCAACTACTGTGTCATACATAATGGCACATCACAGAACCCCATATGGGCCCCAGTACTGCAGCACAGTAGAATGTTTAAAATCCTCCATGGAGGTATAAAGATGGGAACAAATAAGCCCTACTGCTGGGAGAAAGCGGGGGGGGCCTTGCTTTTGAAGAGGCAAGCACGCAACTGAATCCCCCACTCTGACAAAACAGTTCAGAGGGAGACACACAGGAAAACTGGAGATCCAACAGATAACAGCAAATTAAAGAGCAGGGAGAAGAACGAGAAGCAAACCACAGCCGGCGCTCTGTGCTAACAAGTGTGGCAAGCAAACAAATACTGATCTGTTCAATTCAACAGCAGTACAATCAAAATAATCTCTGAAGCGAGTAACAAGCTAACAATAGACAGCTGATGCTGAGCATCCATGAGCTCTAATGTTAACTTTCACATTACGGTAACTCACCTACCAGGTGTGTGTGTGTGTGTTTCAGGTGCTTGATAAAGTTTGATGTCCCCTATTTACTATCCTTTATTGTGACGATACAGATACCAATGTTTTTGTCTGGGCCTTGTGTGAAGTTATAGCCTAAGGTGTATGATAAATGTATCAACAGCTGCAGGTGTGCTCGCCATGATGCTGCTGCCGCTTACAGTCATCTGTGGCTCCGCGCAACAGATGCGTAATGTTAAAAAGGGAGGAAATAACACTGACAGTGAGAAAAAATGATAAAAATAAAGATTATTCATGAGTCCCAAAACTCACATCTCAGTCAAGTCACTCACTGTGTGTGTGACTTACATGCAACTTGAGTCCACGTTGCTAAATCAAGTCACATGTGGACACATAAGTGCATCCCTGACCTCTCTATTGACTCTCAAAGTCATCAGAGACTGCAGTCCTGCAGGTCTGGCAGCCATGAGATATGAATATCTTTATACAATAACCACAGCAATCTGCATATTCTACAGCAGCATTCATGTGAATGTACAGTAAGTGGGTAAAAAGACAGGGATGTTTTCCAGCTTACACCTGTGGTATTTTTTCCTTTCAAAAGGTTTCCAGTGAACAATACAGAGAGGCAGAGAGAGACATAGAGTGTCTGAGCCATTATCAAACCATCACTTAACAATTTGTCTTGATATTTCTGTTTATTTCCAATGCTTTGATCACCACCACAGAAATTTCACTCTCCCCTATTAGCTTTGTTCAGACAGCTGAAATCTCACAGATGGATATCTGAAAGCCTGGACATGAAATCAAATATTTGTGATTGGTACTAAAGAGGTAAGTGAGAATATGTTGTTGTTTTTTTCTTTTGCTGTGAGCTGATCATATGAATCAACCCTGTAATATTCCACAATACTTCCTCGAAGCAAAAGAATAAATTGTTCAGGTTACAGCCTGCAGGGAAGCCTTTCTGATGATTAGTGTAGTTTATTAAGTTTATTTATATCAGGCACCGTGTACAAATACATTAATCACAAAGAAGAGATAGGATGCTTTTGCACCAGCATGTTGCTAGGATGGTCGGTGATGGTTGATTGCATCGTCTATTGGGCCAGCCCAACTGCTAAGAATGGGAAAGTGTGTCCAGACTTTTAACTGTAAATGACTCAAGCCTGTTGTTACTTGGAATCTTAGCCGATTAGAACTGGGAACTGGAAGTATACAATTTATGTGGTCTTCAGTCAGTATGCCCCGACTAGTGAGTTATAAGGCTGTCTATGTGTATATTACCATGGCTCCCTGCATCAGACAGTAAACAGAGTCACATAAAGTATGAGTGTGCAGTGAATCTCTCTTCACAAAGTATGAATACCATTACGCCAACTGAAGTGCATCGATGAGATGTAGCTCTCAATACAGTTAGCATCTGTTAAGATGGCAGGTGCTGGTTAAGAGCAGAATTAGCCATTAACCAATGTTTCACTGCTCTGCATAATTCTGCTTTTCATGCATCCCCACTGTGTCGTGCTCAGTCGTTAGAACATCCTCTCAGCAGTTGCTGGAAGTGTGGAGAAAAGAGAGGCACTGTAATTTTATGATCAACCTCTTTATTTATCATGCAGCCGAACAAGGTTTTCATAAATCATCTACAGCCATGATAATACAGGTGCATGCTGTATACCAGAAGTGGAGGTAAAGTTTATTTATCCCCTTGACACAAAAGGCTGTTGGTAGGAAATTTACATTTCTTCCTTCCAACATCCCTCATTAAAAAGAGGTCAGCTTTGTCTGCTGTCATCTGCCCTCTTGCATCACCTTGTGAGAGCAATCAGGTGAAAGGCATTGTCGAATTACAGCACAAAAACGACACAATATACCCTCTGCACTTAGAAGGCCTTTCAGTAATACGATACAATAGCAGGGTTGTGATAAAACACGCTGACATGTCTCCTCGCACATCAGGGAAGGAGACAAAGAGAGGAAAAGCTCGTAGCGTCTGGCATGGCATAGGCATCCAGTGTGCACAGCCATGGATGGAAACATGGATGTCAACTATTCAGATGTGCTTTAGAGGCCAAAGGAATGAGTTATGAAGTTGAAGAGATTAAAGATTAAAGAGGAGCAATGAATTGGAAGTGTGTGACCTTCATCGCTCACTTTCCATTATTTTTCCTCTTCCAAACTCCCTCCCTCTGTTCTGCAAACCAAGTAGCAAGAGGAGCCGTTTTGTGTGAACCCTCTAATTAGGAAGACCTTGACGTGCGGATCTTGTCCATTGTTCCTTTTCATTTTGGTGGGAAAATATTTCATTGATTTTTGCAGCAATCGAAGGCGGGAAGAGCTGAGAGAGGCTCTGAGTGGGATTAGACGCTGCGGGGGGTTCCTGGGGTGGGCGGGGAGCTCGTGCGGTGGTGTGTTTGTGTGTTTGTGTGTGTGTGTGTGTGTGGATGGGTGGGGTGATGTGCCTTCTCATAACCCCTACCCCTTCTCACCCTCTGAAAGAACCAATTACAGCTGTGATCCTAAAGCCATCATAACTCACCTCTTCCTCCAGCTCCCACTGTTTACTCCATAGCTGCTGACTGTCTCTCTTCACATACTCTCATTTACAAACATCTGTATTCGCCAAGGGTTTTGATTGTGTTCTCCCAGCGCAAGTATGATGAAATATGATCATGATTATCCAAAATCAAGTGCTCTTCAAATGTTCTTGTGGAATAGTATTGGATATTTTAAAGAAGGATGCCATTAGTGGGTAAATAGGGTTTCCATGTTTGTCATTTTCTAATGTCTAAGAGCAAGACAGAGACGACTGTTAATAGGTCGACTGCTGTTGCTTTCCCAGCGGAGTATACACCAATCATCCGTTTCTGTCTCTTTCTCTTCTCCTGTCACTCTAGACTGTCACTAAATTACGCCTCACCCCTGCAGGTGCCACCATCTCTCTGAAATTATTGTGCCTAATATACAGAAGATTGCTTTTGGTAATTGTATATTTGATAATTAAATTTGATGAAATCCTCCGAGACATAAAATCTCATTTGACCCAGGTGCTATGCACAAAAGGAGAAATGTCCTCTACTATTGGGAGATAAGCGTTTGATCTCGCAGGTTGGATGCTTACTTTGAGCCGGGCTCTGTCATGGACCACAGCAAGCGACGCTCAAAAGTGTGGCTTTATTTTACCCTGAATAACGCAGAGTTGGCACCTGTGACAAACGTATTTCGTGCAAGGGAGGATGCACAGCTAACAAGACTAAACACCCACATCTACATGGTGGACAAATCAGCGAGCGTGCCGTGTTTGACGTGTTGCACCGGTCTGTCAACCCTGAGCCAACAGCCTGCAGCACCTCGTTGCAATCGGTTAAGTAAAATTTAAATAACGTTTGTCTGTTTCCTAACAGTGAGGCAGCAAACAAGTTATACTTGATCAAATTGCTATAAACTGTGTCAAATGCAAATAGTGAAATAACTTCTTTCGTAGATGAACGTCCACAGTTTGCTAACATTTGTAGTCAGGGATTGGCAGTGATCCCTTGATGTGACACGAATATATGAATGAGACATTCATAATTAATGGTACATTCTTTATACAGAGTGGCTTGTATAAAGCAAAAAAAAAAAAATACATTTCTCTTCTGTCAAATAAGCATGTGGCCTGTTTTGAAACTGACCCTCAAAGAACCACAATCGAGAGTCGTCAAGAACCGGAACCGAAAAGCAGAATCAGAATTGGTATCAGAACAATTTAAATCCAAACGATGTCCAACCCTAAAAGAAGGAACTCTCCACTTTTCTCTCCTCAGGCTTCTTATTTTCCACATTAAAGGTACTTTGGGTGGAGTTTTACCTTAAAAAAGATCATTTAAAGAGAAAGGGCATCGTATAATGTACAGAATTACAGGGAATTATGTGGTTTGTCATTTTTGGCTTTTATTGAAATTGTATGAATTCACTAAAGGTCTGTAACAAATTAAAGAGAAACCTCGATAAGTTACTGGAGGAACTACGATTACAGATGTGTGAAGGATTATTCCAATACATGTCTTCTTTAAGTTGACTCATCAATACCATTACCATCCCTCTGTAGCCATGAGGTCACAGTGTGGTCACTGGCTCCTCTCTGAGGGAGTCAAGGTCCAGGGTTTACATTCCAGAGTGCCTTTATCTCCTGTCTTCCCCTACAACCCAGATAAACCGTCTCCATTTTAGACAAAACCACATGTGTTCCATCATTAAGATGTGACCTTAATAAGCATATCTACAGTTGACGTGACAGCTGATAACCAATAGAGTGCGTCAGTGTTGAACGATGACCATATATGGGGCATACCACAGTCTTCATGTGAGGTTAAAGACTTACCAGCAGGTGTTCTTTAGAACTGGCATTGTATTAGGCTGTATTTCACAATTCCCCTTGATCGAGCTGCATTAAATACTTCAGTATAAGACATCTAGACTCCTGAGCCTCCTTCTTCTCTTGGGTTGACCTCTACCATAAAGTAGAAAGTCCTCCATGGGATGTTTCCATATAGCGTATCACCAGATCTGAATCCATTGAACAACCTATTGGAGATTTTGGACTGACGTGTAAGACAATCCATCCCTATGATCAGATGAAGTATGGGAATATCTTTTGATAGGCTTGTATTTCTTCTATCCAGTGGAGTTGAAATTAAAATACCTGTACATGCAAAGCCACTTTGAAGCTGTTCTGGAGGTTTCCTGTAATCTGTGACCATCTTTATGCCGTGTTTCGGTATTTGTAACATTAAGCAAACAACATCCGAGGCCTCCACGTAGCTTGTGAAACATTTTCCGACAGGTATCATAAGAGGAGTTTGTGCTGCAGGCTTTTTCTAGACCCTGAGATCAATGTAAATATGCAGAGAGCTTCGTGAGGCCCCGCAGCCAGGAAGCACAGAGATTAGATTTAGGCCTCAGACAATCTCACAAGGCAAACAAACACGGAGGTAACTGGAGATCTACGCAACACCGATCATGTTATGATTTAAAGAAAATGGACACACGTGAGCAAGGATTTGAAAATTGCCTGCTTTCAGTTTCTGTGCCATCAATTTTGTCCGACGTTTGTGAGTTCACTACGTTCCTCCACTCTCCTTCACTCAGTATTCTCTTCGAGTTTTCTACTCCCACACTCTGATCTTCACCGCTGGATGGCTTGCCTTTTCTCCAGTGCGCTCCCCGTCTTTCTGCTGGAGTTCCCTGCTGTGCGCCAATCCCTTTCTCACAGGTGATTGCTCGGGGAATATTGATTAAGGCAAAGATTTGTTGCTGAGAGGTCACTTTTCAAACTTCCTGTGACTTTAATGTGAAATAAAGTGAACTGACTCCCTTGTCAGTGATAAACACCCCGTTACGGATAAAGTATACTTTTAAGAGAAAGCTCTTTGTGCTCATCTGTGTCTTCATCTATTTGGCTCTTTGTCACCCTCAATCTGTCGATTTCATCTTATTTCTCTCACACACATGCACACACACACACAATGTAGTACTCCTTGTCATGAGGGCACATATCTTTCCCTATCTCTCTAATTGCTCTGATTAAAGTGACAAACAGTTAAACCAATTAAGCTAAAGGCACAGGGGATAGACACCATAAAGAACATCAACTGTCATTACACCTGTTAAACTATTAGCGGAGCTCTTAATGTGCAATTAAAGCATCCGCATGACATTGAGCTGTCTCTTGAGCAATTTGACATTTCATGTGAAGTGTGTGTGTGTGTGAGTGGTATATGAGAGGGTTATAATTAAAGAAAGAAAATTCTGCTTTAATAAAAATTTGGACTTCATATTCATAGATTTGGCCTTCATTACCTCCGCCAAGGAGGTTATGTGATCGGTTCGGTGTGTTTGTTTATTTGTTAGCAGGATTATGCAAAAACTAATGGACAGATTTGCATGAAATTTTCCCCAAAGATGGACCTTAGCATATCCTAGAGGTGACCACATTTTGGTGACGATGGGAGAGATGGGACTGGCACTGCTGGAATAAGGGCCTTTTTTCGTATGGTGGCCACTAAAAAAACAAAATTCTTGAAAGGCCCTCCCTCGACTCCATGGCAGTCTCCTTGGAAGAGAAGTGCTCCTTCTGTAGGATGTTCCTCACCCTGTTTGTCATGGTATATCAGCTAAATAAAGATCACCTCTACAAATAGATATATCCAGCAGATCTGGATTATTATTTGGATTTGCACCACACTATACAAACCCATAGACATCAACACCATAACTATATATGATTTCTACATCATGCTTTGTGAATTATTTCCTGAGAAATTAGAGAAAATGTATCTGTGAAAAAAATTAATATATGAAAAGTATCTGCCTCTGGATCTGGATCAACACTAAAGTTAATGGGCTCTAGTCTGACAGTGGATTCGCCCCTGGTCTCAGCAACACCCCCCCCCCCCCACACACACTATTTATTAATGAAATTTATTTTATAAGTTACTCTACTGACAAACCAACCAACCGATGTCTGTCTGTAAAACACTCCTTGGCAGATGTAAAAATGCATTTTTTTCCCTTCCTCTTGGTTTCTCTCTGCTAGTATCAGGCTGGATATTATTCTATTAATCAGTTAGAATTAATAAACAGTTATGGAGGAATGCTGTGACTTGGATACTTCACCATATATTCCGACTCACCTCATTAACCATACCATTACTGTGAAATGCTTTCCAGTGTGTGAAGTAATCTCACAGTCTCTAATAGGCAACTGGAACTGGAAACAAAACTATTGTGACTGATTGTGTATTTGTATGTATATGTGTGTCACAGTGAGTGTTTGAGACCCAGATAATAGTCTAGATAATAGGACAATTTCCAGTCATTTTGTTAAAATATTGCCACTTTTCTTGGAGATCCAGTTTTACTAGTTTGCTTGTAATCCTAGTGATGTCTTGTTTATTGGTGGCTGATGGCTTTTAACACATGCTGCCAGCCAGACCTCTGGTGACAAAAAGCTGTTTATTTCCTTAGCTATTATGAACTAAGCATTAGACTTCCCACCCTCACACAGCACTGACAGTAATGTTACTGGATAATAACCCTTCCTTTCTGCATTCTTGACTTATCATTAATGAAAACACAATTATCACCCATTGAGTCACTTACCATAAAGTGATTGACTTGTTTTCCAAGGCTTTTATTGAGTGCATTTTAGTACAATAGTTCTCAGAAAGTTACAGCTTACAAACTCTTGACAGGTCACAATTTACAAGTGATAGCTATACAGAAATAAACCAAAGAAAAAGGGAAAATACTCCGACTCTTAAACAATGTACCTGTACACACATAAATGTGCCTGCAATGCACAAACACACATACAGACTCTCTCAAGACACAGAAATAAACTATGACATGTGCACACTCATATTCTGCTCCACCATCCATTCCACAGAGGGAGGTTGTGGGTGGCCTCCAGGAAAGGTCCCATTTCAGGTGGTCTTTCTCCTCATTGGCTGCCCACATCGTTCACTGTGTGTGCATGTGTTAATGTGAGGTGTTGTGTGCATCCTGTTTCATAAGTAAATCTTTAAGTCCACAGTCTGAAACAGAAGGAAAAAAAAGAGAATGGGGTACTTTAATAAGTATAGTTTTGCAGGGTGTCATGTGTCAAGTCGTTTTCAGGTGAACACGGCTCCCGCTGCTCCAACCTATAAACGGCATGTGTGAAACGAGCCACTAAAAGGACCGCTGGTCAGTCACAGCTCCATGAAACGTTTAACAAGCTTTTTTCGTGTGTTTTGTATCAGTGTGTGATGAATGGCTTCCATATGAAGTGGCTTTCAGAGAGGGATGGCAAACCGTGTCTCCATTCATCACACTGGAGCATCATTCCAGTCAGATGTTTAGAAAGACAAACAGAGCAAATGGAAGACAAAAACAATTACAGTGTTGCGTAATGAATATGCTGTATCATCTCATTCACAGGCTGTTAGGTTGAAAAGCAAACACATGAGACTGAGCTGAATTGAGGACTAATGCCTTCAAATTAAATCAATGGCTTAAACGATAGATATTTATGCAGATCTCGAGGAGCGTTTGATTATATTTAGCAATACTTGGTAAATCAATGACTTGTAGAATAGAAAAGAAGGAAATTATTTGATGCACACCACTTGCTCGATTACAGTATTTTCCATTACCAAACAGAACTAAAGAAATTCCATTTAGATAATGAAGAAGAAGTTGCCACATAAACGAACCTAACCTAGCCTAACTTTACTTATTCATCCAATCGTTCCTTCTCAACACCACTTTAACCTTGGATGTCCATCCTCCTGCAAACGGATCCATCCCCCTCTAGTTATCACTAATGCACACACTCTGTCGTGACTCTGCCCACTTTCTCATCAGGCTGGAAACAAAGATGGAGAGAATAGCATAACTGAGGGTATCGGTCTCCCTCCACATGGCTGATCAAGATGCCCATCAGAAAGGGGGTCCCACTAGGTGTTTGCTCCCCTGCCTGGGCCCACTGGAGCATGGAGCCAACCAAGACGAACCTAGCCAAGCCCAGCCCAGCTCTGGTAGAAGACAGTGTGGTCACACACGGGATAAACTAGGTGGAACTACGTCAGCTAGAAGGAGTAGCCAATGAGAGAGGCCGGGACAGACAGAGGAGGAGGAGGACTTCAGGGGGGTGAGTATACTTAATAATCTGCTAATGGGCCTTCCATCAATTTCTAATTTTGGATGCAAGGTGGTTCGGGCAAGCGTCACTTATGTCTTCACATAGAGCTTAAAGGGATTTCACTGTCACATTTAATAGACAGACCACACTTCAACAGAGCACCATGCCCAGACTGAAAACACAGAAATCATCATTGTGTATTGTCTATAACTACCCTCAAACATGTACAGCTAAATACTGGAGTTAGATTTCATAGGTAGTCAATCATGGCATCCCTCAGTAATCATATATGTGTGAAACACTCTGTGGCAGAGTTTGGGATCAACCTGCCTACCTTTATGCATCAGCACATAGTAAGAAGGCACAGATTTAGCAGTTTAGCTACAGCAGTTTGCAGAAAGCCGAGCTACGCTGTAAGCAGTGTGCCCGATATGGGCTGTTTAAGTCTGCGTGTTCATTGAAAGGTCATCATGCATCTGCTGGCTAACCTCCGCCAAGATTTCACTGTGCAGAAAAGACGCTGATTCTGTAGTCTACAATGCATTTCAAACAACAACAAAATGGTCTTGCTTGAGATATTTGTGGCACCCGTGAGAAAGACTAACATAATAGATACAGAACAATTTGATATGATGTAATGCTGCATGTAATGAACGCAGGGGACATACGGAAGGCTACGTCTGTCTCCGTATTCGTCTTTAACGTAGAGCATAAATGGGTCTCAATGCGACTAATACCGACAACGTTGATTTCCGCCATTTACTCCCATCATCAACCATGAGCGAAGTCAACACAATAGCTGCCTTGTGTTTACTGTGGAAGTCACTGATACGTTGGAAAACCAAACATCGACATGTCTGGGTTCACAAGATTATACGGAGACACACACACATACAGCTACGATAAGCTTTTCTTCCACTTCCTCATTAATGTCCTAGTGACGTCCAGACGTGTGGAGCATCTCAACACTGATAGACTTTCGCGTCAAAGCGACACGCAAATTTGCGCCTACTCGTGGCCTTCCACTGAAAATTTGCGTCGTGTTCAGTGTGAATCCAGCATAAGGTTTTTCCTGTATTCAGCAGGTACTCACCGTGGATGTGGGCCGGCCAAGGCGTGGAGTGTCCTTCCCCTTTGGATGGTGTCCAACACAAACATCAACAAAAAAAAGAAAAAAAGAAAAACATAAAACATATCTGTACAGTAAGTGCTCACCAGCAAGACACAGCATGTGTACACCCACATTAAACATGATCTCTGATAAATGGATACTTTGTCAATAATTTTAACTCCTACAGTAATTTTCATATAGATCTACAATACCAGCTCTTTGCCCACAATTCTCTGAACGTATCCTCAGGTTAAGATTCAGTCAGGAGTGTTCTTGTGCACCCCCAAACAGGGAGGCCCACAACCCAGTGTCCATTGTTCAGCTGTCCGACAGTAATCAGGAGTCCATAAGAATCTACACATTGTGTCTATCACATTCTAGTCAACAAACATGTCTTTGCCAAAAATGCAAGCAGAAAGATCTGTACATACATATTCATACATCATCACCTTCAATATGAAGGTTTATTATGAAACATATTATCATATTTAGCAAGAGATAAACATATTTATATTCTCTGAATCTGAGTGGGGCTGGTTAAGAGGTCCTCTGACAAGGCCTTCCACCCAGGACTCCACAGGTAGTGTTTAAGTTAAAATACAAGTGGGCGGGATCTTGCTATAGTGATAAAACAAACAAATAAAAAACAGATGGTAAAAGACAAAAAATATAACTAGCTCTAAATTTTCACCAGTCTGTTTAAAATACTTTTTTTTTTAAAGTTCTTCAAACAAGCAAACGATGGCGTGAAAGTCGTCGATGGTGCTCCACTGTACATCCCTGTATGCGTCTTCCTACTTTGTAACTGCTTTTTCTTCTGGGACTTATTTCTGGCCAGGTCAAGGCATTTCCATCGCACACAATGATGACGGTTAAATCACAGGTCACAGGTTGGTTCTAAATAGCTCACATTTCTGTTTACAATTTTAACATCTTCTAGTCCAGATAATATAGAAGTACAATATCACTCATTTTACCGTACAGTTTGACATTGGAAGAGATCCCCTGTGTAGATGTGTGATTGTTGGAGTTATGTGGGTTTCCAGTGACATGAATGGCAGTCTTTAACCACATAAACTGATATTTGTCTTCCCTTTGGGTTCAACGGAGACAGTATCAAGTCTGTACCCTGAATTCCTAGAGTGGGTGGTATGAAGTGTTAGAACTGATAACCGTGTGGTAGTGTAAACCCTGGTCTCCTGTCGTCACCGTAGTGGATTAGATTAAGACAATAGTCTCGACTCTGGCGCGTTCCACTGGATCGGGGGTCATTCGAAGGCTCCCACTGTTGTTGGTGCTGCGAATGCTGCCCATTCCGTGGCACAGCGCCCCCTGTAGTCATGCCATAGTCGGGGGTGATTGGCTTATTTGCACCCTCATGGACTGGATATTACTGAGGATCTTCTTCTGGTGGCCTGCCAGGGTCACTCCTATCCTCAGCAGGTCCCTAAGGAGAAAGGCAAAGATAAAACGGGAAATGAAAAGCAAATTCTGGAGGAATAGATGACAGGATTTTCATCATATTGACAATGGAATGGACCGTTTGAGAAAGACGCCATTACACTGGCAACAAAATGCATCATGTTTCTATCATTTGCTGTTACATTTACAATCAGAACATCACTACATATAATAGCACAATTTCAGCATGATAAAGTAGTGGCAATGAACAGAAAACACCCATTTACAAAATAAATTCTGTCACTTGAGAGACAACTTAGTGTTGCATATTGCTTTTCACTCCATAGAGATTGCATAAATGCCACCTGGTCTTAAATGAAGTGCAATATTTGTGTCTATTGGCACTACAAGTCCTGCAATAAATGCTATCATGACCCATAAACAGCAGCAAAAGAATAATATGCCTCTCATCAACATGCATTTAGAAGGATTTACAGTATACTGTGATTCATTTTGGAGAAATGTTCATAGAACATCCTTAATTATTAGACAGTAGTCATACTATTTGAAAATCACAACTGGAAATATTCTTACAACCATGATTTTGCCACTTTCTGTAATAGTGAGTTGTATTTTTATGCATTACCCTCACAGGCTTTACTTTGATGCAGCCATTGAGACTTAAGTCGCCGGGCGCACTCATGCTAAAAATACATGCACTTGATGTGTGTCATTTCATACAAGTGCGCCCATCAAGTGCCATGTGGGTTTGCATCTCTTCACTTGCACACGAGTGGGTGAACTCACTCTGAGGTCATTTGAGCCACCAGCTGCAGGGAGGTGAAGCCTGAATTTAGGAAGTTTTCTCTGTACTGGCTCATCTTGATGGCAGCGAGCCAGTCCTCTACTGAGCTGAAGGTGTTGAAGTCAGGTATGGATCTGTCCAACAGTGGCTGAGAAGGCCTGGAGGAGGGAGGGCAGAGAGGCATCAGAGGACATATACAGCAGGGCTTTGCTGCAATATTAAGAAAAAAAAAAGGATTTAAAGAGATGGAGAAAAAAATAGGTTATGGTGTTGACATGGTTGCGTGTGAGAGGATGCAAGATGGAGAGGGAAAAAGTGTGCATTTGTGTGTGTGTGTGTGTGTGTGTGCTGTCTGATTCAGGTTTTTTTTTTACCACGCATTACTTAATTATTTACTCGCCTACATAAAGAGCAAAAAGATTCTCTGGTATCATTAGAGAAAATATCCACTCCTCAATCAGAATGTACCACTTATTACCTGACTGATACCATCCCTGTAATGACACATGCTGTGTGCATTTCAGGGTCAGATTCAAAGAAACTGATAACAATTCAAGAAACTATGTCCTGAGCTAAATACAGCAGGGTCCTCGAAGAAAAACATGCCTGATGGCACAAAATCAAACTCACACATGGCCAAAAGTTCACCTTTCTATATGGCAGCAACCCAAAGCACACAGCCAAAATAAGTAGCTTCAGGACAAGTCTTTGAATGACCCACAGTGGCCCACACAAAGCCTGGAAATTGGAATGGAAAATCTGTGGAGAAACCTGTAGCTTGCATTTCATCGACGGTCCACATCTAATCTGGCAGAGGATGAGAGGATTTTTGAGGAACGGTGGAAGAAATTGTCTAAAACAAGGTGTGCAGAACTGGCAACCCAACAAGATTCTAAATATATCAAGGCCGGTGCTGCATCTACAAAATAATGCAGAAACATTGTGAATGTCTATGCATATATAGGAATAAATAAGCAGGAAAAAAAGATCCGGAGGAGGAAAAGTTCATGTTTGATGCAATTTGCAGTCATGAATGCATGTTTATGAGAGAATAATCAGTAAGCAAAACAAACAAACAAACAGATCAAAAGCATATTCGTATGTCCACTCCAGAGTGAATGTGGATGCTATGCTGTTGCAAGTGTTTTTACTCACACTGCTGGGATGTTGGCTACAGCTTTGAGGCTGGTGGGGTTACGGATCATCTTGTCTAGGGTGCTGACGATGTCAGTGAAGCGGGGTCGAACGTTGCGGTCCTTCTGCCAGCAGTCCAGCATCAGCTGGTGCAGGGCACTAGGGCAGTCCATAGGCGGTGGCAGACGGTAGTCCTGTTCAATGGCGTTAATCACCTGGGAGAGGATGGGTGGGAAGAGGAAGCTGGGGTTGTTATTTTTCTGAAATTTAAATAACTGATAATCCTAATGAATATTACACATTAAAGTCATACAGTAATTAAAACAGATGTGTTTTTCTGTAAAATGGATGCTTGTCTATAGTACACTTCCATTACAAATGAAATACTAAGTTGTCAGACGATTTTTCTGTGACTGATGACATCAATGCATCCACTTTATATTCCTGCCACACCCATCCCTGCCTCGAATACATCCCCACCATCACCCCAAACAGACACACTCCCCCCGGTCACTCAAGAGAGAGCATCCACAGAGCAGGGAAAGAGACGGCAAGGCAAGCAGCAACAATGTCACTGTAGAAAGAAGTCACTGAGGAATGTGTAGAGTGCATTTAATTAACTCTGAGGCTCAGTCACTCGGCTCATGTCTCTTTGAGGCTGCACAGGCTATCCTGGCCTTGTTAGAGAAAAGCTACAACTTAGAATTGAGTGGAGTTAGGTTGAAGTGGAGAACCTATGACCTCCCTTCTTATTCACACACTCTGTGCTACCTATAATGTATGACTGCAAAAAGCCTAAATAAATATATCAAAACAAAACATGCTTAATCTGTAGCTATCTGATCTTTGACGCTAAAAAGATCGCCACCCTGATTGCTACACATTGATGGACCTAACTCTCAGCCACGTCTATACATTCATACTATCTGTAGATGTAATCTTTTCTTAACAATGCATGGTTGTGAGATAAAGGTCCGGTGTGAAATCAAGTGTAAAAGATGCTATCATTAAAAAATTACAGTGTGCTGTAGGCTGCCAACTCCACTCCGGGTTTGAGTGCAATTCAGCAAAATCTTGACAAATGGTGCATAAGGAGAAGTGTGTGTGTGTCTGTGTGTGTGTGTGTGTGGACTGAGCAGCCGGACATGCTGAGCCTTGCCAGTCCTTTTCTCTGCATTAGTCCCACCAGGCAGTGTTTGCCGTTGGCCCACTGAGGAAACATCTGCTTGGTTGGACGATCCTTGTGGAGCGACAGACCTGATGGTTGGATAGTTGTCTCCCAACAGGAGCTTAGAGAGAGAGACCTCATAGCGAGGCACTATATCAAATGGTTGTGTGTGTTGGCGCCCGTGTGTTTGTGGGGGTCTGTGCGCGTGGACCTTATCCAAACGGACATGGGGAACAAAGAAGAGCTCTCAGCAATCATTCATGGCTTTCGAAATCCGGCCAGGAAGGAAAGGGTGAGACGGTTTTGGTAATAAGTCTGCTTTCAAAGTCAGAGTCAAGGACATTTTCAGTGATGATGCTACGAGATGGGAGCTGATCAAAAATGCGTGATTTACAGCTTCCTCTCTTACGAGTTACCCTTGATTGTGTTTCTACGGAGTGAAAAGACAGTATAACCACATCTGTTCGGAGAAGGCAATCATATTAATGAGGCAGTTTACTCAGATTCATACTTTTTCTTTCAAACACAGCGTAAATTTGCCTTTTTATGATCCTCCTTAAAGATCCCATGGATTGGGCGCTTGAAGTTTCTATGGCACTTCGCAGAATAAAGGGCATCTTTAGAAGAGAGCCCCGTCCTTACAAATGCAACAGCCCTTCTCCTCATAACCTGCAGCCCATTCATATCTCATTGTCTTATACCAACATCCTGTTTCACAAGAAATTCACATTAAGAGAAGAATGACTTAGAAATGAACTTACATCCTGGTTGGACATGTCCCAGTAAGGCCTCTCTCCAAACGACATCACTTCCCACATGACAATGCCGTAGCTCCACACATCACTGGCAGAGGTGAACTTCCTGTAAGCGATGGCCTCCGGTGCTGTCCATCTCACTGGGATCTTCCCACCCTGAAGGAAGGAGAAAGGAACAAAAGGGGCAGAAGGTGAAACCATAGAAATGCCTGTGCTTCAAGGAAGCCTATTATATATATATATATATATATATATATATATATATATATATATATATATATATATTTATATATATATATAATGTATATATTTTAACATTCTTTTCAGCTGAAACACATTTATGTCGGCCATTACTCTCAACACCACCACGCCTGCCTCCTCCATCTCTCTTAAGGCCCATTTATGCTCCTTTTACATATGTTAATTGATACATCCTTTTGTAAACAGTCTATCCATCAACGCCTACATAAAGCCACTTCACTGCCGCAGGAGGGCAGTGGAGTGTCAAAGGTTTAGACGACAACAAATATGGCGACAGTCAGAGGAAGTTGCGATAATGTACCTAGTACAGGGGTTCCCAAACTTTGCCATGCCAAGGACCCCCATATGGCATTAGCCTCTGGCGGGGACCCCCATTGCCAAATTTCTTAAATTCCTTGTACATTATGATGGCAAATATCACAAATCAAACATACAGCTTCTTAATATATTTCCAAGCAATTGATAATCTTGTTATTCATTCATTACATTCAATGTCTTTCTTGTAAACAGTCTGAGTCGTCTTCAATTTGTTCGTCTGGTGGTCTTTTTCTTTTGAGAAATGTTTCCATCCTAGCAGGAGGTAGCTAGCTAGTTTTCAGGGGAACAGCAAATTTCTGATATATCTGCTCGATTCTGATTGGCTTGAGTGGTGTGTGTTATTTTTTTTAAATTGAAAGACTGGCATAGAAAAAGAACACAAATCCGATATGCAGTGATTGATGACATCTAAAAAGATAATAATAATAATAATGATAATAATAATAACATATTAAATGTTATTGTCCCAAATAACATTATTTGGGACAATAACATATTAAAGGTTATTGTCCCAAATAATGTTATTAGTTGATTTTTTATTTTTGTAGCTAGCTACACTGCCCCCAACCATTTCTGGTGGTATTGCTCCGGTTCATCCATCTCATCAATATCCATAAGCTCTCTGAAAACGTGCCCAAATACGTATGAAATTAGCGCAGAAGACGAAGGCTCCGTCCATATGCGTATCCATGGGCCTTTACTCTTTACAACTCCTCCACCCGGTGTATCAATCCTCCAGCAGCCAAAACATACACATGATTGTGCTTCTGTCTCAGCAGCGACTCCCAAAAGTGTTTGCCTTTCACACGTCGACCAACATCACATTTAGCGTCTCCTCTCCCACAGCCCTGTTTGGATAAAAGAAGATAGGCCCAGACTGCTGCTTGTACATCGAGCATGTCTACCTGTAATTGGGCAACCTGGACCTCAGGCATGCTTTGCACCCTGCTGACTGAAATTGACAGCTGCTTGTTTAAAATTCCACACACACCATCACACACAGACACAGCTGGGAGCATATGAACAGGCACATCCACACAAATAAACGGACCAAACAATTCATGAATCCATATTTGTGGTCCCCCCTCTTCCATAGTGCCTCCCCTTATATTTGAGTTGAGCTTGCCACCGGTTTAATAATGCCAATTAGCTGAACCTGAGCATTTGCAGATAAGACACAGCTGGAAACGAACCCAAACCCAGAGAGCAACCTAAACAGACCACCCTGTTCCCTGCTCGCTCTCTGAGAGCCAGAGGGAGGAGGGAATGACAAGGAGAGAGGGAGAAATGAGTGATAAGTGAGGAGTGGGCGAGTTTACGGGAAATGATTCCTCTGCGGTGGTTTCGTACTGCAGGCTGACGCTGGACAAGAATATTAGCACGCACGTTTACTCGTCAGTTTTCCTGTGCGTTGCGCGCCTCCACCCTTATGTAGGTGTTACAAGTCAGTTCTGTTTGGCACTGCAGAGGTGGAGAGCCTGAGCTCGTTAATGAGCACCTCTTCAGAGTTTGACCTTTAAATGGTTGCTGACCCTGAAAAGAGCTTTAGCATCTGACCCCGAGTGGAGACTGCTGCTGGAGCACACTGCAAAGACACAGAGGCAACACTCGGCTCTCACTGTGCACACTATCGTGTGAAAGAGACACAAAGCTTTGAAGGAATCAGGCGATGGTGCAGTGTGTGGTTGTGTGCGTATGTGACGGACAAAGAAAAAGAGACAGAAAGGAAAAGATCAATAGACGAATAAAGGCTGTCCAACCCCCAGCATCTTCAATGCTTCCATCATATCTATTCATATATGAATCGTTTAATCTAAACTGAGACCCAAGGACACATTCTCTGGCCTGTCTGAGGGCAAATTATACTAGCCGACGATGCAGTCTTCCCAAAAAAAAATTATGAAAAAGGCCAATATCCTCCTTCTTCATTCCTCACTCTGTCAGAAATATTGCTCCGGTTCGATTATTTTGTTTGGACACACATTCATAAGATGAAAAATGAAAAATATAACAGCACAATAACATGAAAAAAATAGCTGCTTCAAGCAAAACGCTTGTCTATTACAGCGTCTCTTTATCATTCCTCACTTACTCCAGTCCTCGCTCGATACATCTGGTCTCATGCCCCAGGACCCTGTTGGGACATGAGCCGAGTGTCACTGCAAAGGCCCGGGAAAAGACGCAGGCTTCACAAGAAGCTCCCTTTGTGCCTCCGATGAGACAGTCTTTAGTAATAACACATCCAGGGCGGGTGAGTCAGAGGCAGCTATGCAAACCCTTAGTAATTACTGCTGTGGGCCAGCGATAGCTCTGCCAAAATCCTGCTTTAATAACATGAAGGGCTGAGCGGAACATGCCTACAGTAGAGAAAGCAAAAACATAATAAAAAGCACTGGATGTTTTTCAGTAAAAACAGTATTAACACCACAGGGAATGGGTTGGGATGGGGGTGGGGGTGGTAGTAGAAGTAATGATGGGAATTAAAACAGACCCAATGTCAACATTAAAGTCTGAGCGCTCTGTGAAGCCTGGAAGCATGGGGAGAGCTCTTTGGATATGGGATATTGTGCTGGATACCGAAGAAGGAAAAAGCCGTTTCTATTGCCTTGAAATGAAATATGGCCCCAAACACTGAATTTACACACACCACTATTATCTTCGACGGTTGTTCACAATTTGCATAGATGAGCCACGCTGTCGCAGAGCTGCAGCAGCGACAGAACTTCTAGTATTCTGTAATAATATCAAGTGATACTTTGGAAAAACTCTCTTGCTAATAAGTGGGTGACACACAGAGCGGGGTTTCCAGGGATAGTGGGTGGGACTTTTGTGATAAACGTTGCCACTATGTAGAAAAAGTGAGTACTCATGAGGATGTAGAAATCTGAAATGAACGTTCCACAAAGATACCGCTGTCAAAAAACCTCTGAAGGATTTCTGTCCTGCACGTGAACCTCCAGCCATGATAAGCACATAATTCCCATCCTGCACACCTTGAGCAGACACAGTAGTGTGCTGGCGCCCTCGAATCACCAGAGTGAGATTACAGCATGCGACTTGTTCCGTGTGGTTGTGACCGCCTGTGACAGGTTGTGACCGGTTGTGACAGCTAGCGATATGTCTGCAGTGCAATGGCAAAGGAGATGTGCTGGGACTGTCGGGTTAAGAGGTATCATGGCGAAACAAGTGTGTTCCTGTGACAGCCAGGTCTGAAAGATGAGCGATAAACATGTGGCAGCCATGTAATGTGTGTGCTTACTGGTGTCTGCTATGGTCTCTTGACTCCGTCATGTGTGTGTGTGTGTGTGTGTGTGTGTGTGTGTGTGCTCACTAATCCACACAGCAAGGAAGAGAAACACCTGTCATGTCTTCGAAATGGTTTCGTCCAATGTGCCAGATACCTTCATGTAGGCTGCCACTGACATGCAGCTGCAAAATGAAGTCATATCTGGAGCAAATATACCTGTCAGAGTGTAATAACAGTCATCACTGACATGCTGCAGTGTCCCCAATAAACGTAACTAAACAAGAGGAGTCCAGTGTTAAGTCTTGTTTTTACTCATTTTTCACTTCTCAGAAGCCGCTTAGAGATGTCAAATAAACTTTCTCCTTCATCTGGAAGACAAATATGTAGATCTCCCTCTCCCCCCCTCTTCTTTCCTTTACTCCTTCAACTTCAGTAATCCATTTCCAAACAATACACACTCAAATGAACTCGAACACATTTACTTAGGCCGGGAAGAGTGCTCCATCAACATCCTTTTAATGAAATCTGGAGAGCAACGATCTGCCCTGGATGTCTGCCCAAGTAGATTGAGAATGAGAGTAAGATGGATGGATAGAGGTAGAGTGAGAAGGAGAGATGGGGGAAGAAAAAAAAAAAGGAAGGAGGGTGGGAGGGGTTGTTGACAGACATGTTGGTTTCTCGGACACCCATGGGAATGTTGTGCAGAGAGACAGACACGGGTCTTTCAGAACTCGAGGGGAGCGTTTGTCAAAGCGTTATTTTATGTTCCAGAGATCTCAAACAGTCTCAAATAAAGCCGGGAACTCTTTGAGGCCTTTTGTTATAGATTTCATTAACGAATGAATTTGGAAAATGTCTCTATATGGCATGGGAAGAAAACAGTGGGGAATGAAAAAAATAACATATACCCAGAATAGCTACCATGATTGCTCTGTTTCTGAAAAAATGCTACATATTGCCGTGAAGCTTCAGTCTGTAGCATTCTGACTGCACTTTAACTTTATTTTCTTCTGCTAATCTGAGGTCGGGTCGTGGTGATAACAAACAAAGAAGGGTATTCCAAACGTCCCTCTCGCTGGCAACATTTTCCAGCTCCTCCTGGGAGATCCCAAGGCGTTCCCAGGCCAGATGAGATATGTAATCCCTCTGGCGAGTTGTGGGTCTACCCCGGGGTCGCCTCCTACTTGGATGCGCCTGGAAAACCTCCAAAGGGAGGCGCCCTGGAGGCATCCTAATCAGATGCCCGATCCACTTCAACCAATTCCTTCCGATGCGCTATGAGAGTGTACTTAGAAATGAGAAATGCGGTCATCTTAGAGTTATGCCACAGACTAATGCACAACTTCACCTGCATCCTAATAACCTCATTTGATGATCTATAAGGTAATAAAGCCAGAGGAATAAAAACATAGTGGATTTGAAACTAAATACATGTTGCATGTCAGCTGTTTCATTATAAACTATTCAGGATTCCTTTTTTATTTTTTTGTCAATTTGGTTCATTTTCACTTCCTGGATTCTAGAACTTATGGTAGTTTAATTATAGCTAGCAACATGAAGCTGATAAAATCCAGCGACAGCTAGTTAGCTTGTTTCTGCAGAAAAATGAGAAGATTACAAGGACCAGTTGTTCAAATAAACGTTTACAATTCAAAGTGATTGCTCTGCCACTGTTGTAATGTATAATATGTGGTGTGCAAGAATGTACAGATTGACAGGCAGAAACAATAGAGGATGGGCTTAACAAGCGGCCATGTGGTTGTTACAGAATGGCACATTTTATTACTGCTCCTCTTGGGCATCGCAAGTGTAACACATCTCAGCCACAAATACAAAACCAACCTGGTTTGGTGAAGATGATTTCATGCAGAACACAATGAATCCATTGTTGTAAACACCGGGTGAGACGTGTGAATTTACAGACAGACATTTTGTCTCCATCAAATCAATCTGACATGTAGTACACCAATCATATTTTACTGTTTTAACTATGGCTTAACATTTAGCAGCTTGATGGCTAACTGAATGAGTTTATGTCCATCATGATGTCTCAATACACGCACATCACATCATGTCATTGGCTTCTTTTAAATCAATCTGATTCCACTCCTTCAAATTATTTAGGTTATTAAAATGTGTTTTGATCATAGTTTGAAGCTGTGAGACTCTTTATGTAGCCTTCACGACTATACAGTGCCATACAGTTGCATCATACCAACTTAACCATGCAGATTTTTTTGTGAGTGCAATAGTTTGTTATCATTATTTTATGTGGATATAGTATAAGAACCATATGAATCCCCCACGGTGATGTTTATGAATTACTTTATGTTAGCAAAACATCTAAAGTAAATCATTAGAAAAGTAATGTAACCATGTTAATTAGATAATGACGTCATCACTAACATCATCATATAACCTACAATTGTTCTTCATGTTGTTAAAGTTACTGCAAAGGTACTTATGAAGGCGCCTTTAATGCAAAAAAGCGACGGTCATGTCTGCGGTTTTATTTTACAAAGCAGAGTTTCTCATTTGTTAGCTTGCAGTCTGTTGTAAAATGTTTTATAGAGAAGGTATCTCTTCACTGATTTGGCTGTACACAAACCACTTTATTATGGATCCTGCTCAGATGCAAATGCTGTCCAACAGCCACAGATGGTGAATGAATGCCCACCTTAGAGTGACTCTGACAAATTCAACAGAAGATATGAATCAAAGTAGAGTGCTTTGGATGGTTGTCGCCTCTTTGATACAGACACCAGTTATGGATGGATGTTTCTTTCTTTTTTTAGAATCTATACCTCCTCCATATTCACGTTCAATTTCATTCCTGGATACTTTCTGCTGCCGCCTTTACCCCTAAATAACAAATTAGCTCTACAATGTGAATACAATTAGCCTGGAAATATTTTAATTAGTTTCTAATACAAAACCAAGTGATTAAAAAAAAACAGGGTAGGTGGGGTGTTAAGGAGTTTGCTGCAATTAAAGATAAGTGTGACTGGGGTTCAAATCCCAGCGGCAGTACTTCTATCTTGGCAGGACACTTTTGTGGGAAGCCAGTGGGTCACTGCAAGCAGTGGAGAGGGTCTTTGCAGAAGAGCATGGCCCTCTCTACATGCAGCCTGGTCTTCTCCTCCTCTTCATCAAATGGCACCGTTTTATCATGTTCCTTACTGTCTCATTCAGATGCCGAAGTTACCCTTTAGCATCTGTTGGAGTTGCAAAGGCATTTAAAGTAGCACCAATGTAAACCCATCCACTTCATTTTGGTAAGAATTTAGTTTCAAGACTTCAACTCTGACATCATAGATGCATAAATGACCTAGATTAGTAATTTAAAAAACAGTTATTTTAATGATCAATGGTGAGTACACCCTAATATCATTGCATATTGTGAGCAGGATTATTGCTGGTCTCCATGGGCCCCCAAGGGACTGGTACCTGGTAAATTTACAACCTTATGGGCGGCCCTGCCTGGAATGTGAGCGTGTTGCTACATGCTCTCCCAATGAAACGGAAAAGTAAGAACCTGGCATGTGTATGCACTAGCCTATGACCCAGATCCAATTGTCAGCACATGCATTTAGAGATATAAATCCTTCATTGTTTTCCAACAGGACTGATACTAAATCAAGGCACAGCTGCAAACTATTATCCAATGAGGGTTGGACAATAGAGGAATCTGAAACTGGCCAAAATACAAGAGCAGACGTTTGTTTTGGAACTTAAGCAATGGTTGGTTCTTAACATCAAAAACTGCCTGCAGCAAAGCTAAACTTCTGACTGACTGCTGTGTATCATGAAACAGGAACAACATTTTTCCTTTACCTATACCAAGATATAAAGATACAAGTTCTTATCTTAAAATCTTTTAATAATACAAATGTGAAGCACAAGTCCATTACTTAAAATACTGTAGTATGCAGGGTTAGGGTGGGGTGGGGTGTGGTGGTGTGAGAATATTGAGTGTGACATCTGTATTTACAGCTGTACTTTCTAAGATGTGAACACTGTTACTGTCCTGTACCTGGTGGAACCAAATGTTTCCTTATGCAAATGATTTTCAATCTGAATTCTTTTTCACATGAAATGGCAAAAGCTGACATATTATATCATAATTATAATAATGCTGAGTTTGATCTTAGTGCAGATGACATTTCTGTTCTGTCTGAGATTGGCTGTGGTAATGGAGAGATTTTGGGATGTGTACAGTGGTGTGTGGTATCACCAAAGTAGTTGCAAACTGCTATCTTTTTCTGGTTTGCTGTACTTAACTGTACTTACTTAAGTAACAAAGTAGTGTAAAGTAAGGGATCACAGCAGTTTGACAACAGCTGAAACAGTATAACCCTGCAGAGGTGATTTACAGAAGTTTCTTCACGTTTCGTTTGAATGAAGCGTGTTTTATGTGTTAAAGCAATCGAACCTGCTCGCTAACTCAATTCTGTAAAAGAGAGAAACTTGAATTCAGAAGGTGTGTTGTTGTGTTTTTCTATTTAATTGGGAAAACAGGTGCAAGAATATGAACTTTTTGCGAGATTGTGTTATCTTTTTTTAATTGACGGCTGTGGCTCAGGAGGTAAGAGAGGTCGTCCACTTATCAGAAGGTCGGTGGTTCAAGCCCCCGCCCCTGCAGTCTACATGTTGAAGTATCCTTGAGCAAGATACTGAACCCCAATCTGCTGCCCGGGCGTTGAAGGGCTGCCTACTGCTCCTCAGGGATGGTTCAAATGCAGAGAACAAATTTCGCCACATTGTATAAATGTATGTTACAAATAAAGCTGCTTCTGCTTCTTCTTCTTCCTCTTCCTCTAATTATTAGGCTAAACAACAAGAGAGCTTGTGAAACTTCAACTTTAGAGGCACAGCGAGGTATTACAAAACAGGACCGGCTGAGGCTAGCTGGTTAGCATGCTAACGTCAGCACATAGACTACACATATTTACCTCTCAGACACACAGTCAACACTGTTGTTTCTTCACATTCTGCTGCATTTTTAAAAACGTTTTAAACTTAAATTCTGGCCATATCTTAAAAACTGAAACTTTGATGTCTCTGTAAATGCCAGATCTTTTAAATTAGAAGTATTACTTTGTTATATATTTTTATTATATTTTATCTCTTGCATATGAATGTGATACGCCAAACAAAAATCTACAAAGAAAGTCCCTCTGTTTACTTTCGGCCTGGTCCTTATGGAAAAGTCCCCATAAACTTTACTCATTGACTCTGTCCTTATAACTTTAGGTAGAGCATAAATATTTCACTTCAAGCTGACTATAAAAGCCCCCAAAAAAGTGCAGAAGCGTGAAGCCGGAGAGAGAGGATGCAAATAAAAAACAGAGGAATGACAGAAACGGCAGCGTGGTCCACATAGTGTGAGCACTGGAGCGGAGCTGAGAGAATGTCACCTAGGTCACTGAGATTTGACGGATGAGCTTTGTCACTGGCTCTGTGTGACCTTGCCTTTCAACCCCACTCATCTTCAATGACACAAACAAACACACACACACACACACACACACACACACACACACACACACACACACACACACACACACACACACACACACACACACACACACACACACACACACACACACACACACACACACACACACACCCAGAGAGAGAGAAAGGTACCCAAGGGCTGTGTATGTTTATACCAGAAACAAAGTACAAATACACACATCTAACCACATACAGCATGAAGTACACAAAAAATGACGTGCGAGGAAGTGACAGGCTTTTCACATCATGACTGTTACCTGCTCTCCTCACTAAGGCCCTGTGGCAACAAACCCTCAATAGAAGGGGCAACATCACTTGTTTCAGGTGCTTTAAACTTGACATGCATTGCTCACACACCAGATTTTGGAAACATATCCACACACGCACACACACACACACACACACACACACACACACACACACACACACACACACACACACACACACACACACACACACACACGCACACACGCACGCACGCACACACACACACACACTCTCTTTCAACCGCTTGCTTTTTTAGCTTAGCCACAAATGATGCATTATGGCCCGGTGACCATGGCGAGAGCTCTGGCTGTAACTGAACCATGAACACAAAACACACAATAAAAAATATGACACATCGCCACCTCAAACGGTTTGACGCATCGTTCATCACACCTACTCTGCGTATGCTCTTCTGATGCCACTCTGCGCTGCCTCTGGGATAAAGCCTTGAAATAGAGAAAAAGTGGACAGCTGGAGAAAGAGGAAATATGCATGGATGGGCGAACCCTTTGACAGATGGATTGGTGAATAAAGAGAGTAATGTGAAAGTCCTCTGGGTTTACAGAGTGTTCAGTAATCAATCTTCTTTATTGTGTGGTAAGCAGGGCCGCCGACGTGTCACCTGGCATTGTGATGGTGTAGCTTACTTCATAAACCGAACATGTATGTGGAATCAAGCAAATCAATAGAAATCCATGAAAGCCCGGCAACAATGAAGTAAACAGTCGTAGGAATAATTTGCTCACATCGCCTTAGCAGGACCAGTGGAGTCCCTGCATTGTCCTGTGAGCCTAATTAATCATGACTTTGGTGAGCAGCCAACAGAGAGGGAGGACAGCCCCCTTCTGTCTGAAACCTCCACAACATCGCTCCAGAGTGAACCCACATCCAGGGTTAACGCAATTACCAGCATGTCCTCCCAACCATACATCCAGCATCACACCACAGGCACTGTAATTGGTGTGCCTAGAATTGCGGCGAAAAATTAGGAAAGCAGTAGAGGGAAAGAGGTGATTAATTTGCCAGAGGAGGAGGTCGATGGCGATGTAAATCACGGCATGTCAGTGCAATTTAATTTCCCGGATTCCCTCGGCCTTGTCTGCCACACTGGCCTTGCTCGCTGATTGGTCGGTGTCGGGTCATAGCTGAAGAAGTCGTGGAGTGAAGGACGCCATGCATAGCTTAATTACAGTGTAGGACCCTGTGTGGAACATGTGGACCCTCCACGCGCCCCGTGCTTGTTTGCATGTTTCCCTGAATACAGGGGGATGAGGGATGAAGGGGGGGAAGGTGACATGGTAGTCTGTGGCAACATCAGCTAAGTCTTAATGAAGTGTCCAAATATGTAAGCTGATCACATTCAGTTCTATTGGAAAATCTAAAAGACTGAAGGTTGACGGAGCTTTTGCAGTCAGGGCGACTCGGCTTTGGAACGACCTAACCAAGGAGATACGGAGGCTGAATCAGTGACCGCTTTTAAATCGCCTTGCTTTTGTGTAATATCATCCTCTTCAGTTATTCTTTTATATTTATTTATTTTTATTTTTTATCATCTTATTCCCTTGTTTTTTTAGCTGGCCTGTGGGATTCTGTTTTGTACTGTTTTATCCCTTCTGTTTTATTGGTCTTATTCTGGGTCCACGATGTCATCTCTTATTTTTAATTGTGTTTTTATTCTCTTTTAATTGTCTCTTATTTTTCTTGATTCTCTTCTACCTTCTTTTATTATTTTTAACCCTTTGTTTTAGTCTTATTTTGTGATTTTAAACTTTGCATGTGATGTTATCTTCTTCTCATCTTTTTACTATCTTCTATTTATAATTACTTTGTTATATTGATCTACTTTTAATTCATCATCGCATTCACTCTCTCTTGTATTTATGGACCATTACCTTGACGTTGCCACATTTCCCCGCTGTGTATTTTGTATTTTGATCCTCAGTTTTAATTCTTTCAACTCTGTCTCAAATCTTGTTTTGCTCTATGGTTTTGCGCTTGCAGTCCTCATGTTACCTTGAGTTTCCTGTCTTTGTTTTGTCTGTAAAAGCACTTTGTAAACAGTTGTTTTTAAAGGTGCTGTATAAATAAAGATTATTATTATTATTATTATTATTATTATTATTATTATTATATTAATGACCGCTCAGTTCATGCTAGGTCATGACTTGATTTCGAAGTGGAAAATCCATGACTGGATGCTTCTGATACGAGGGTAGCAGTCAGTATGAAAGTGAAGCACAGCCAAAGCTTTCTTTTAAAATCGCTATCAGTAACAAATACCTCATCAAAAACACCAAAAACTGTTTTGCTCCCATCAACAGCTCTTCAGTTTTAAACTTCAAGCCTCACCTGCTCTGTTGACTCTCCAGATAAGCCCCCAAGGAGTCTTTGTTTGCATTAAACAACATCAACATGCAGACTGCAATCTATAATCCAATCCCCACCTTTTACACCCTGTTTTATTAGCAGGCTCAGCAGCACAGACAACAGAGGTTCTGCTCCTCTTTGTTGCTACATAAAACCTATTCAGCAGGGCTTGGCCACAGGGGTCACTCATACAAAGCGAGTTATTCCTGGGGAGCAGATAGCTCTCAGCCACACCGATTTAAGGTCATAGCTCCTCTGGTCCATATGACACTTCCTGTCCGCACATGGGCTACAATCTCCGACCAATCGATAGTCTCACCCGGGCTTACACTATATGTTCTGGATCTGTGCTTTAGCATATAACCTATAGTAATAATTCTAACAGAGAGCAGTTTCTACCTGAGCTCAGCCGAAAGGAGGAATAAAATAGAAACAGAATACATTGTGTATTTTGTGTTATTCCTTTGTTTCTTTGCCTATATTTAGATGAAAACAAATTATTTTCAGACCTCTCTTTTCATACCTGCGTTGCACTGACTCACGGGCCTATTTGACTATACATGCTTTTGATCTCAGGTTTTGCATGAGTTGAAATACCTCTGAAACTGATGCTAAAATAGGCCCTCTTTACAGCTAATATATTCATATTTATTCATAATATATACAGTGCTGCCACAATGATGTACATTCACAGTGTATACAATGAATAGCTTTAAGAAAGAGCCTCCGAGGCAGTTTTATGAAAATAAGAGAAAGTCACTAACTAAGACAGAATAGGCACGGTCACCGGAGGCAGGTGACCCAAAATAAGGAGGACAGGTGAAATACAGGACACAGCTCAGTGATTTGCAAAATAAAAGGGTGTGGAAAAATGGTTGACTATTGTTTATTGAACTTAGGAATAACTAGAAAATTTTGTCTCCAAGGAGACAGATGCCCCCCCGCTGCTGGAAAAACTTGTGCTAATGTGGACGGACCATATCCCTCGAATGTGAGCAAAATGAGGTGCAACCACCTAATGCCTACCTGACACTAGATGACTTTGCATTTACACCCACTCACATCTAAAGACAACTCGTCATGAGTCATCACACATTATAGGATTTTATTTATTGATTTTATAAAGATTTGAGTCACTATTTTCCAAGACTTTTCCAAGAAAGAAGTAGATTTCTTTTGAGATTATTTCCTTTTATGCTGCTAAAGGAAACAGTACATTAAGGGAATAAAAAGTTTAAAAAAAGAGCAGAAAAGGATGTGTGTGTGTGTGTGTCTGTGTTTGTGTGTGTGTGGTGATTTGTACTGAAACAACAGTCAAAAAGACTGAGTGTGGACATGACATTGGTTGAGAGAACGGAGACAGCAATTTTCTGTTTTATGACCACCTTATACCAAACATCGAGATGCACGTCATAACTCTGATAAAACTATTATGATTTTATTCAGACATTAGAAATTGTTCTGTGACAGTAAAATCTCTAGAGAAGTCATTAGATGTAAGGTCGGAATAAGTTCAAATTTGCCTAAAAATGTAAAAAAAAAAAAAATGAGCAAACTGAGGAAACCAGTTATGAGATGCATGTCTTCAGGGCTCTTTCAAGGCATGTGTGACATTTCATTGAATTCTGTTTGGTGGTCTGTGAGGATATGTGGACTATTCACCATAACATACAGATGTGCGTATGTACGGACCAGGGTAACCTTATAGTATATGCCCCCTTTGGCAGGGGCATAAAAACATATGCCTTACCGTTATGTAATATAGAAATATGCTTGTTATCCTATATTGACCCATTTTGCTTACGGAGGACCTCATTATGCACAAATTGCCAGCAGCAACACAGGTGACATTGGCAGTAAACAATCTAATTTTTACAAAAATCTCATAGCAGAGTCAATAATTTGATTCTAGACCCATGCGGGCCTGCACGCATCCGCCCACACAGATACACAGGCACAAAGAAACACACTCGCATGCATGTGCATTTGCACTTCGTTACAGATATGCACACACGCATAAACACAGACGCTAAAATAAAAACACGCAGAATCGCAGGCTCGCCGGGAGTCCTAATGACCTGTGCATGTGTTTGTGAGGGTTTAAGAGTGTGTTTTGAATTAGGAAGAGGAGAGGCAGAAGATGAACTAACGATGGCTGCTAATAATTACAGATCTGTAGTGTGGAGGAGTTAATGAGGAGCCAAAGCCTCCCATGATGCCCCAGTAATAATGAATGAGGAGTGAGAGAGGGGAGGGAGGGAGATAGAGGGGGTGGGAGCTGTCAGTTTTAGAGGCCGCAATGCCCTTTGGTTTCTCTGCACTGTGGGCATGTCAACGAGAGAGGAGCCTTCCCAGAGGAGGCTTGTCTCCAAACTAATGAAGATGTGACAGACCCCTGGTCCATGACTTGCAGAGTATAGGAAAGAAAAAGAGAAGCGGAGGACGAGAGAGGAAGCTCATAGAAAATGAAAGACGATGAAAGGGTGAAAGGTTTCGAAGACCTTCCAAAAGAATGAGACAGTCTGATCGAAGCAAAGCTGATGAGACTGATGGGTTGTTAGGATGTTTCTGTTGCCGTCTATGTGAATAAAACGTTGACAGTAGGCCTACAATGAAAAGATATATTACATGCGGATAAATACATGTTGAGTAAAACCGATAATATTACTCATGGCACTCAAGCACTATATAAGATGAAGCTAGAGAGTACTCACTAGAGAGCTGGTGTAGCTGGGATCAGAGGTGTCATCCTGTAGGTAGCGTGACAGGCCAAAATCAGACACCTTGCACACCAAGTTGCTGTTGACCAGAATGTTGCGTGCAGCCAGGTCACGGTGGACGTAGTTCATCTCAGAGAGATATTTCATGCCTGCAGAGATTCCACGCATCATCCCCACCAGCTGGATCACCGTGAACTGACCGTCATTTTGCTGGAGAACGGAAGGAAAACATCAGAGCAGAATTAATGACCTGTTATGACATGAGAGAGAACGTTAAGAAGCCTAAATGCCAAATTCTAGTTAACGTTAAAAGAGGAGCGACAGAAAACATCCTGTCTGAAATCATTATAAACTGCCATGAGGAGATTAAAGCCACCCACAACCTCATTGGCACCCATCTACTGAGCAACAGTGATATCAGCCAGGGAAGGTGTCTGCCTACAGCCCAAAGGATACTTACAGACAACAGCGACCCCAACCACATCCTGTTCATCCTTCTACTGCCTGGCCAGTCATACAGTATAGAGTATCTGCTGCTGTACCACCAGACCACAGCTTCTTTCCTCAGGCTGTGAGTCTCCTCCATTCATCCTCTGCATTGTCATCATAATTCTTTTTGTGTGTGTGTGTGGTGTGTGTGTAGCATAAAGGGACTGCAGCTTGCATTTTAGTACACATCCCTGTGTTGTAGAATGACAAATAAATTAACCTTGATATCTCCAGAATTTCAGAAAGCGTCACGCTGCTGCTGTTTGTAGCGTAGTGTAAATACGCAGCGCTCCCATAGCCAACAATTGAAAAAGTACACTGGCCTCATGAAAAAAAAAAAAACGCTTTGGTGGACACAAGCCTTTAGATTTCAGATATTTCATTAACTGAATGTTTTCCCCTGAACCCTACTTTTTACGTGTTAATTGTAGCTTTAAGGACACATTTAGTGTCTGTTCATAACTACATTTCTGTCTATATCTATGATAGGGGAGGGGCTGGTGCAAAACGGGGCAGGTTCCTCAAATAATTTGCTCCAGTTTTCAAAACTGACTTGACATCAGATGCCTCCTAAAAGAAACTGTAGACAAAGCTGATATGTTCATCTGGAGAATGAAACAGACTCTAAAACACACTGGATGTGCATCATGCCATAAAGTCTCCTGTGTCTCATTAGAGCTCATGTCAACAGTGAACAGAGCAGCTGTGAGCGCGGTGCTAAAGCTTTGGGTCCGTCCTGTAGGTCCAGCAGACTGTTGCTGCTCCCGCTCTGAATATCTTTAACCTAGCCCACATATTTCTGGTCCTCAGAGCTTGTAGTTCATGCAGCAGAGCCAGACTGTAAGTGGAGCATCAGATGGAATGGGAATATGGAGCTGGCCATATTTTTGGCTCTCTGTTTGTGCTCGTGTCCTCCATGCTTCTTTGCATGCGCCTTTGTATCAAGCGACTGAACGTGATGATTTCTTCAAGGACAGCTAATGAGCGTCGAATTGGGTAAAGTATTGTTCGAATTATCTGACATGAGCAAGATTACATCGGTGTGAGGTTCTAAATGTTTTCAGTCGTTTTCATCTGTATATCATTACCACAGGTAGAAGGTATGTGAACATAGAGTGACAACTGAAGGACTTGCAGAATCAGTGACTTCTTTTAAAGCACTTCTTAAAACTCACTTCTACAGACTCGCTTTTGTGTGATGTTGTCCTTTTTATTGTCTTTTTATTGTTTTTATGGACCTTTATCATCCGTTAATCTTTTAATTCATCCCTTAATTTCTCTTTGCTTTCTACTGTTGTCTTCTCATCGTCTATACCCAATGTTTTATGTACCTCTGCCTTCGTATTGTATTGCACTGCTTTTGCTTTGTCTGTCAAAGCAAAACTATTTTTTAAAGGTGCAATAGAAATATATATATATATATATATATATATATATATATATATAGTACTGTGCAAAAGTCTTAGGCAGGTGTGAAGAAATGCTGTAAAGTAAGAATGCTTTCAAAAATATGAAATTTAAGTGTTTATTTTTATTGATTTACAAAATGCAAAGTGAGCGAACAGAAGAAAAACCTAAATCAAAGTCTTTTTCCATCCATTTCTTTTCCATTTTAAAATTGATATGCTGAGTTATTTTCTGCCTTTAAAATAGTCTTAATGTCCAGAGGAAAAATATACTTAGATCTTTTTTCTTAGGTCTTAGATAAGTAAAAACCGATTCCAATCTTGCTCATTGTGGGTCTTAAAGCATCAGGCATGAGGGTATCCACCTCTTTAAAATCCATGCATGGTGCCCCTAACCCTGTGTGACTGCTCCGAAGAGCAAGCTTTGAACCCCTGAAACACAGTAACAAATAAGAGGGTAAGAGAGATCGATGGAAACACAAGTCGGATCTGGCGGTTAGCAAAGCCAGCTTCAAAGAGCCCCTTTAAAGCCGTCCCAGATGAAAGTGGAATAGAACACCAATCCATGAGACTGAAGGAGGAAAAAAGCAAGTTGAATATTGATTAAACTGCATGTCTGCTCAATCCTGACTATAAAAGAAAGAGTGAAGAGTCCATTATTAGCCCCGGGCTATTAATAGAAAAATTGAAGGCTGATATGGCCAGCTAATGGCCATTTTAAATTAAGAATAATTGTAATCATGTTCATTGTCATAAAACATATTCTCTGTTGGCACAAGAAAGGTTTAGTGGTGTCATTCTAATTTGTTTCAGGAGAGATTCTTAGCCTGAGATCTTTGTCGGGGATTGTTTAATGATTAATTTCCAATTAGCTACTCAGTTCCATAATGCGAAATTTTCTTTTCAACCCCAGAATCGATTGTGATCCCTCCATACAACTGCATGGCACAGTATATGCATATGTTCCCCAAATTTACTCACCCTTAGGAATGAGTCAAGGGCACCATTTTCCATAAACTCTGTGACGATCATGACCGGACGGCTCTTTGTGACGACACCCTCCAGACGGATGATGTTTGGGTGGTCGAACTGGCCCATGATTGACGCCTCAGACAGGAAGTCCCGCCTCTGCTTGTCCACGTAGCCTGCCTTCAGCGTCTTGATGGCTACATAGATCTCCCTCTTACCAGGAAGCTTCAAACGGCCCTTGTACACCTCCCCAAATTCACCTAGAGCGGAAACAGAGAGAGATGCTCAGCGGTTGTTCTGTCCATAAAAAGGATCGATTTTTGTGTGATCAAATATTAATCAGACAAAAGATTAGAAGAGTTTATGGGATCGAAATCTATTCGTTTATCAAGCTTATTGGCATCTAATGTCTCTAGGCAGATATAGTTCTAAAACTGTTATTATGGCTCTTTATTCAGAATATATCAAGCATGCTGAGTGTTGTCCAATACTCCTCTAGTGTTGCTCCTTCATGGTATTCTGAACAGTGTGACTCCTCTGACTCACAGTAGCTGTCGATCCTAATAGCCTGCCAAGTGTCTGCATATTCCCAATCAAAGAATAGCAGCCAAGTACTATCTGGTACATATCTGGAACCTGTTTGATTAATTATCACCATCTTGGTGTCCTACAGAGACACCACACAGTGAAATCAACATAAAATCTTTAATTAGCTAGTCCCCTTGCCTCCTTGCCCGTATCCTATCTTTGTCACTTCGTCACACCTTGCTTGCCGAGTGGGCCAGTCCGCAGGAGCTATATCAGGCACAGTCTCATTACCTGGGGTATTTTAGCCTCTGTATGAACCAACACATATGCTATCAGCACACCGTCCCTGATGTAAAAAAAAGGTGTGTCCTGCCCCAAGGAAAAGAAATGTTGAAGACGCCTGTGCATACCAAGCCAAAGCTATTTTAGCTTCCTAAGTTTTAAACATGCATGTCATTCGGAAAATAGGATTGAAAACAAAATGTCTCTACCTATTTTAAACACAAAAGAAAAGGGATGATGCAAGGAGTGACAGGGAATAAGCCACGAGGATTGAGTTATTTCTAATGCCATTAGGTCTCAGGATAGCTGGCCTATATGCTGCCTGTTGACATAGGCCTTTGTCGTGTTCCCATCTGATGTAGCTGCCAAAAGGGCTGGGCTTTACGACCTTGAACAGATTCAGGCTAAACGTTTTGCGCACACAGACACAGAGCATACAGATACACAAAAACAAAGGAATCGACATTGACCTCGCATACATGAGCACACTTTCTTGTTCGGCACCGTCCATACCTGCACCGATGACCTCCTCGATCTTCACCGTGGAGACGTCAATCTCCTTGGCGAACTCTCGCACAGCCTCGTTGGGGTCTTCGTAGGTGAAGGGATCTATGTAGATCTTCATCCCCGGGGAGCCTGAGAAGTGGGTCGGGCAGCCCAGTGGGGAGGGGCAGTTAGACATGTCGGCTCGCAAAGAGAGCTCTAAAACAACCAAAGTGCTAAATGAGCTTTCCAGAAGACGATAACGTTTTTTTTTTTCCCTTTGCCTAATGCTAACGATTGATGAATGCAATTGCCCTTCAAGTGGTAACCTAAATCACAGTGTGACACGGCATTACTTACAATCACTAAAGGCTCTTCACTGTGGTTAATGATAATAACTCCATTTGTTCTACAGCCCTCCTCAGAGATGGGCAAGAGCACTACAGTATGTAAATGAATATTTGCACATATTGCACACGTTAAATGGTGCAGGTGGATGATTACAGGAACAGGCAACAAAATGGTGGTTTGATAATTCAGTACTTGGAAGGGTGAAACAGACCAGAGGAGAGAGAAACAGAGAGAAGAGATAGAGAGAGGGACGATGGTATGAGTAAATGTAGACAGATTTTAAAAAAAAATCTTTTATCCCTTACCCTAGCAGTCCCTGCTCTTTGATAGTGGTCGAACCAATTTCCCCACAGCCTTTCCCTACACGAGCTAATAAAGAGATAAAACCACTGCACTACCAAATAGCTCTTTATGCTCCTCTGCAGTAGGTAAGCTCAGTTCACACACAGTCGATGTTTGCAAATAGAGTACAGATTTTCCGCGTTGACAGGCCGGGTTGCGAGGATTGCCGAAAAACACTTGTAAACAAATTCAATAAATGCTGCCACATGACGGACACTACGGCGAGCGAGCAGACGTTAAATCATCATTTCTACAGTGACAGTTAAGGGCTGCCCTCTTCCTCAGAGCTGTTTAGTCAAAACCTTGGCAGCCATGATTGGAATAAACCCATCTCCATCAAGTCAATTTGTCCTTTCTCATTTGCATAAGTCGCACAGAAGAGAGGGAGGGGTCTCCGGAGTGAGGAGGAGGATAAGGTCTGGTCTTGGAGGGATTAAGGTGCCTCACCTTGCTCTTGACTAGAAGCTGATTCTAGTTATCGCACTAATTGCCTTGACCCCGTCTGTGTGAATGTAATTGCTCATTAGAGATTCCATACAGATTGCATTCAAGTTAATCCATCCGAGGGTTTACAGCTTTGCATTCCATAAAGTTGTTCTGTTTACAAGCATTGCCAAGCTGCTAGCTTAGCAGCACAACTGGCTGGGACTCAAAGTCTCAGCAGGGAGCATATACTACAACAAATATATGAGAGTACATAGGCTCAAATCTAAAGATGCATGCATGACCATCCATTACTTTCTAATTCACCATCCAGAAGCCACTTTTATGTGTGATTTAAAATGCAAATAGTTTAACTCTCTCTCTCTCTCTTCCCGTCTGGTGCAGCTTTGGTTAACCGGACTCATCTTTTTATGGCCATCCAATGAAAAATGGATTCTGGCTTTAATATTTCATCGGTCCTTCATCTGAGGGTATGAAGCAAGTGTAACTAAAAGTCAGTTCTATTTTTACGCAACATATAAAACAACAAGCCTGTCAGGACAGAATGCATGGCTGCTGTAACGACTCACAGGCATTCAACAATAAAACCAGTCCATACCCATATCCATAAAATGACCAAATATAAAACACAAATGGGAAAAATGAGCAAACTATAATTTAAAAAAAAATTTGGATTATAAATCTAAACTATGTGTCTAAGCTATGGCACAGTTGCTAAAATTGTTAAGATTATTTATTGGGCTGGTTTAATAAATTACACCTCAATGCACTGCACTTAACCATGTTATTTTCAGCAATGTCCAGCATTTAATCTGCTATTAGTCTTCCCTGCTTGTTTAATGATGGCCTTAATGTATTCACAAGTCAACCGTACGGCAGTAATGCTGCATTAATCTATTACTGGTTGTGCATGCAATCGGTTTAATGTTGATACTATACAGAATTTAGAATGTGTCTGAAGACTAACAAGCATGTCTGTAAATGAATCACTTTAAAAACTTCTTTCACATGTTGGCTCTTTACCCAAGCAGCCTCATTTCTTTCAATTCCTTTTGTAATTTGTAATTTAGCAATTTCAGTATAATTATATTTGCATGTGATTATCCACTCAATTGCAGGACACCGTGCGCCTATAGTGAATTCATTACCAATTCATTTCAGTCCAAGATGTACACTAATTTATTCTGTGGCTCTGTGCATATAATTAGTTGGGTTTACTTCCTAAACACAGACAAATTATCCATTGTTTGATGTGAGGAAATAATTTCTCAAACCCACACTGCAGCTTATTAGCATGGAAACGGCAGAGGAGATCTAAAAACGTTGTGTGAGATTAACTTTAACATTTTTGCAGATGTCAGTTTCAGTTTTTCAAGCATGTGCTGCTTTCTGCAAACCGTGCTAAACAATCCTGTTTGTGCTTTAGCAAACTCACTGAATTCATGTGAACGCAGCATTAAAAAAACAACAACACCCAGACATATCTGACATCTAACAAAAACTAGATCTGGTTAATGGGGTTTTAAATCCATTCTCATTCAGTGTGAGTATTAGACCCTGTTGGTCGTCCTATTGGTCGGTATTGTAAACATATAGGGCTTAGAATTGCCTGTTTATCAATGAACTGATGAACTGACAGGTTGTTGATATGTGGAAAAGAGAAAAAGGGAATAGATGCTCAGGAGAGTTTGTGTAGTATGATGAAATGTACTCTAGTGATACTAATCCTGCACTGATGTGGGTAATTAACACAACACCAAACAAAATTACCCTCAATGCCACACAAGCAGCACTGAATTAATCTGATGAACTGATGTGAGTGTTCCAATCTGCTCGTCAGACTTCCCATCCGGTGTTCAGTGCTACGTCAGAGGTCTGGTTTCCATGACTACTCGGCTATACTGCAGAATATTTACAGAATGAGCAGGATCCCTCTTGACGCCTGTCACAATACGTGAGCTGGAAATATGGAGACATCACCTGACGTGTGTGGCAACAGCTGGAAAAGCTGGCAGCCGGGTGAACGCCGGCGAAACGTTTTTGGAGATTCAGCCACAACAATTGGCTGAGCGGCTCTATTTAATTGTTGCGTTGAACGCTGTAATTACAAAATTGTCAATCAAATCTTGCGAGGACAGAAGAAAAGAAAGAGTCATTTGATGGGGGATTACTTGGTGAGTGTTGGCGGTTTGAAGGTTGCAGGAATAAACCTATGAATAGGAGCCCTTATCAGTGTTTTATTTCCTATCCACTTCAAATTGCGTATTTGGTGATTAGGCCTGTGAGTGTCTCTGATCTTTTGTTTATTTTCACCACTTGTCCTAATTGCATTTCCGAGATAGCCTTCGACAAAACTGACTCTTCTCCCCACAGCAGTTTTAATGAGCCCCCCGGCTGTAGCTGTGACAAAAGTAACCGTGTTGAAATGCTTTGCTGTGTCAGGCTCAACAAAAGTCTATCCCCCTGAGTGAGCCTCTTTTCAGGCTGCTGGGTCAGCAGCACACAGGCTTTTATTTGAGGCACAAGTTTTAAACACAACCTTTTGTGTTTATGTGTGGAGATATATGCGTGTTCCACTTGGCTCATTGCTAAGGGGCTGCACAGAACATGAATCAATCACATATTTCAAACAGCTCTAAGAAACGACTGTCAGTCAACGTCACCGTGAAACGGAAGGGAAATGACATTTACATCCACAAACGCTTGTAGCGGAGGTTGTTTCTCTATTACCTCACCTCCTTTTCATTAATGCATCATGTAAGACTGCATGTTCTTTATCATACATGATATGACAGCAGGAGAGCACTGCACAAAAGAGCAAAATGGGGGTGGAGCAAATATAATTAAACTACGTCAGAACGTCCAGAACAGACATATCTCAACATGAGCAGAACAATCATCTAAATGTTGTATTTTAACTATTGGACGTGTTTAGAAAGGTTTGAACTGCATCTGCTGTTATTTGTTAGAAGAACATCTAACTCCTGTCAGGGAATATGAGGCATTTGTACAAAGACGAAGGGCCCTAAATCTAATGAGTGTGATTTATGTCAATTAAGTCATGGCCAATTAAATGTATATCTGTAGTGTCAGCTATAAATCTCAATATGAACATGTGTCTGTTATTTCTTGTCATTGGACAATGTGTTTTAGAGTTAATAAAGGTCATGTCAGCCACGATTGGCTTGGCAAGACGAAGTTTCTCACATGGTTGAAGTTCTTTCAATGAGGGCCTATGTGAGAAATGTCATCATCACACCGATCCAATCAGAGGCAGAGTAGGGTGGTGTTATGGCGTCTCCATAATAGGAGTCATTGGCAGAGGTATGCGCTCTAGTTATTAGGTTATTCTAAGCATTTTATGGACCAGTTTTGTTCAAGATTGGATGAAATTTGAGTTGAGATAGGTAGAAAACAAAATTTATGTGGGCTTTTGCAATGGCATTATCATTTAGCATTGGCTTCTGCGTTCATCTTGAGCCATGGAAAAGTGTCACAACTCAAAATGTCAAGAGCTTCATAAATAACTACTTGTTAGGGCAAATCTGCTAAGTGGTTTTTAAGATATCATTTTAACAATGACAAATTTGTATGGCACCTAGAACTAAACGCTAGCTTATAGGGTGGACTCACCTCTTCCTGTGCTGTAATGTTGCAGCTTGTCACTGTACACCGCCTCCTTGGTGTATGCCCTTTTCCTGAGGGAGCAATGGATATTGAGAAAAGAAAGAGAGGAGCGAGAAGAGTGGGGGAGGGAGATATGACAGGATGAAAGAAAGTGTAAACGAGGCCTTATTAATGTTCACGTTTCTCCGCACAGCCTGAAAATGACGTGGCGGAAATTGAATCAGTTGCAGAAGGTTAGCGATGGCAAATGAAGTTTGTGAAACGAGCTGATTTTTAATTAGACCTCGATAGGATCTCTCTGCTTTTCATCTGTCTCCTGTGCCTCGGCATCAAAACAGCTCGGCCAGTTTGATGAACACTCTACTCGCTCAAAGTTGCACATGGCGCAGCAGAAAATTCGACTTTCATACATCCAAAGCCAAGCGAGATAGGAATGTGACAATGTGACAAAACTAAAATGCAAAATTAAATTGACTTGACTTGAGCAAGAGAACAGGGCAAAGCAGGAGTTGTTCTCCGCGGAATTGAATTCTCCATTTTAGATGTGTCGACTTAGCTTTCCTTCCCATCAAAGTGTTGTGATTGGATCCGTATGAGGAGCTCACATAGAGAATCAATCAGAGCATAACCTGCGGATGTGGATGTGTGTCTAATACAACAACATACTGGAACAGATGAGTGTCAGTGTCAAAGAACCTCAGTCATTTTCAAACACATTTTAAAGATACGTAACTGTTGAATTATACTTTGACATCATCATTTTATATTAAGCCAATATAATATCTGTAACTAATTTTATGTGTTACTTTTATTCTTATATACGTATACGTCGTTATTCTAACAACTGCATTATAGTTTCATGTTTTATTTTATTCAACCTATCAATTTTATTTGCTGTTTTATGCATAATGGTATATTATTTGCTGACTCTGAATTTGATTGTGTCTTATTTGTTCCTCTTTGTGAAGCACTTGGTAGCTGTTGTTTTTAAAAGGTGCTATATAAATAAAGTTATTCATTATTGTATTCAGAGAAGTCATACATGGTTAAATTCTTATTAAATACAACTAATCCATCAATGTATGATGTTATTAGCAAATGGAGGAGCATGCTGGGATACTGTACTGGACATAATTCTATTGATTTTATCATCGTTTTATTAATTTTATTATTTTTACTGTTTCATTACTTTCATTTTATCACCATAATATTTTATTGGTTGTTGCATTTTTGTATTCATTTTTTTTGTAAAGTGCTTTATAACTTGTTTTGAAAAGCGCTCTATAAATAAAGGCATTATTACTATAATGGTGTTCATGTTATTATGTTCACACCATGTGTTTCTTATAGTTGCTCATAGTGAACTATTTCCTATAGTTCCCTGTATGCAATGCCAAAAACAGGATAGACTTTCTTCTTAAGCTGGGAGCCTGAAGATAAAGGCTGAATAAGTTTATCCGCCAGGGATTAACATAGAGGACAACGGATGAAACAGAAAACGGAACATGGAGTTACCTGCTGCATATGATGGAGATGGCAACGAGGGAAACTATAAAGACCACCCCTGCTGCTGCTGACCCCGCAATCAGAGGAAGCTGTTCCCTCAGCTCAGACTTGAAGTCATCTGCACAAAGACAAAGACAGACAGATTATGAACGGCTTGGGTGGAGTTTAAGTAGCGTGACTGTGTTCATTTGAAGGTGTGGGAGAAGAACAGGAAAAGCAGACTGGGTGAACTGACGTCTAAAGAAAACATATAGATCTCTCTCTCTCTCTCTCTCTCTCTCTGTCTGTTGAGCAGTGCTGACTGAAATCTGGCAGGCCTTAGCAGGACTGACTGACAGGCTGGCTTTGAAAAAGCAGGAGACAGACAGAGAGTGAGAGAGAAGCATAAAAAAACCGATGGTGAAAGAAAGACAGGGGTCCTCGCCGCCTTCTCGGTTGCACCTGTCAGAAACGAGTGAACAAGAAAGTGCACCTTGGAATGTTGTTCCTCAGGTGTTGAAAAGGAAGCCCTCTGCTGCCAATCACGTCTGTATCTCAAACGGGTTTTATGTACCTGGCCGGTGAAGGCCGGCTTGTTCAGAGGACAGCTTGAATGCCTTCTTAAAAATGCTACAGAGCACAATCCCCAGGTATCTCTGTATGCGCCCGTCTTCCACTGACTTTGGCACCAGCAAACACTTTAGTTTAAAAGATGCATGATTTAGCATGCTTCAGGCAAATGAGCATCTTCTAAATCCAATCCCCTGTTTTGAATAGACCTTTTGGATTGAAGTGATAAAGGGAGAGCTAATGCATCTCTGGAGCAGTCGGGGATCTGGGATGCATGAGGGAACTCAGTGTGACAGGAATTGCTCACTCTTTTAACTTGCACATTTTTCAAATATGTTTCAAGCAAACAGTGTGAATGATGTTCCAGCTACTCCAGGCAGTCATCTTGCTCTCTCACGATGCGTAATAGGAGTGAAAGGTCCAGATAAATCTCCCTTTCACCCATATGTGAGAGTGATTTTTCCTGACAGCCAGAAATCACACTGCTACTTGCTCCAGCGGTAAATAGGCTCCGATTACAATCAGATACTTCTCAGATCCTGACCTGGAGGGCTGTGACATCATCAGTTACTTCACTGGCCGACCAATCGCCTCTTTTCTATCACTGCTTGTGAGTACTTAGAAGTGGCAAAAGGACACCTTGTGGATGCATATGAAAATAACAAGAAAAAAGGCATTGCAGTATGTTTTTTCTTTAGAAGAAAATATGGAGTAGTGTCCTCCTGAGATGGCGGAGAGGCTCGGCAGGGGGGAGGAGAGAGGTGCAGGAGGTGGAGCCATAGGTGCAACTGTGAGCGATTCTCCAGCGTCTGCTGCTAATTACCCTGACGAATGCCATCCTGTGGCGTTGAGCCAATGGATGAACAAATAACAGCGTTTGCGTGGGTATGATGTGCGTGTTGGAGGGAAAGATCGTTTGCGACCATGAGGGAGAGCAAAGGGGGCCATGACGGTGCCACTACATCTGTTCTGCGCAGGTAAGTAGCCACAATGATCACCTTCATCATCATCATTTTCCTTCCCTCAAGATCATCACAGTTTAATTCATCATTTGACACAATACAGTGCAGAAATGTCACTCCTGTCTTTGATACATTACGAATGAAGTGACATGCAATACCAGCACCGGCAACTCTGCACATACTAATAAACATAGTTCCACAACCTTGCCAGAGTAGCAGGTGTTAGCTCCTTCCCAGCCAGACCCTTCCCTCTCCAACAATCCAGCCTCCCCATGGCAAAAAAAAAAAAATTAATCTCACCAACTACTAATCACAGCTATGCATTCTGGGATGGCTCTGCGGCAACAGAAGGGCCAGGTGAAAAACCAATTGGCTAAGCATTTTGGATCAAGCAGAGTTAGTTGCACAAACAAAAGACACTCCGTGTTGTGCATATGCAAAGCAACCCCCCCCCCCCCCCCCACACACACACACACACACACTCAAAGGTGACTGAGAAGGAAATTAATTTAGCTGTAGAAAGAAGTGCAAACCAACAAATACAAAGAGCAAGAGGAGTGTCACAATGAGTTTACAGTGTTTGTGTGTCAGAGACAAAGCGAGACAGAGGAAGCTTGAGAGACAAAGAGAGATTTTTCTCCTAGCTCTGCCATCCTTACCATCTGTGAGGGTTTGGAAGCACATCTTGCTGCTGTATTTGCCAAAGCCAGCCACAGTTCGTGCTCGCACCTGCACCACATAGACCGTCCCCGGCCTGAGGCCCTCCACCCGCGCCGTGTTTGTTTGGCTTCTGAGGATGGTGGAGTTTATCTCTGCGTGGTCCTGAAAAGAGAGGCGTACACAGGGAGCAGGTTAGAGACGATGTACAGAGAAGATATCGGCTGAGAAAACTCTGACTAAACAAGATCCAGTGGTGGTTTGGCAGTGAGACAAGGAACAGGCTTCTCAAGCATCACATATTCAGGAAACAGTGCAGGGAAAGTGAACCAAATTCGTAGGAAATCAGTTTAGGCTGTGTACTGCAGATGTCTTAAACCGGAGATACAGGAAATGTAGTGATAAACATTGATAAACAAAACTCCAAGAGGACAGATGGAAACAGTAAATTGGAGAGAAGAGAGGTTAAACCAAAGACACAGAAAAGCAACTTACGAATTATATGATAAGAGCTCATTTAAATGACTCGTGAGGATATTTAAAAGCTTCGGTCGGTTGGAACGTTGAATGCACCACACTGCAGCACTCATAGACCACACCACTCAAACAAACACACAATGCTTCCATTTGCATATTCCAACACATATAAACAATATGGTACTTAAAGGCAATCATTTCTTGCAAAATTCCAGAGAGCCATAGCTACTTCTGAACAGAATTAGAATAGCGTTGGTTATTTTAAGATGAGCTTTATGAGGCAGTTTAATTACTGCTAGAAGTTTGAACATTACATGCTCTTGTTTTGTTGTCTGCAGGAGTTTGCTTTTTTAAATGTCATGGGACACCAGTTCCATCCGCAAAGCATTGTATTTGTTCATTAAGATTTTCAGGAATTCTCTCTGCAGTCACCGCACGCTGTAACACTGCACACACGCTTTCATTTCAGATTGAAACACCTGTTTAGATCCACTCAAAATAATTACATGCACGTGTCTGCGTGGACATACATTATGAAGATATGCATTTGAGCATGCCTGCATGGGTGCATACATATATCCAGAGTTTAAAGTAGGATTTGGCAGGTGGGGGAACCAATAATTCCAGTGTAGAGGCAGGAGCCAGACTGGGCACAGGGAAAATATGTCATTTAAAAAAATTATATTATATAGTATACTTAAAATACGTAGAATGTCATTCCATCATTTCCAGTCGTATGACATTGTAATGACAGAGTGATATATGAGTTGATGAATTCACTGACAAAAGAGTGACATGGCAACCCATATGTGACCACCTCCTGATGGTTTTATTACAGCACCTAGTTATGAATAATGTGCTATTGAGTCATTTAACCACTACATGTAATAATAAAACCACGTCTGAATTTGGTGACCCTACTTTAAGAGGGAACTCACTGAATATTTCTACCAAGAGAAGGGCTCCAAAATTGTGCTGAAGCAAATCTGTCCCGACTAGCTGCTGTAGAGGAACCAGCAGGGGACCACTGATGTGTGAAGTTAATCTACTGTATTAACACTTCACTGCATAAGAGTGAAGTTATTGAATATTTTTCCCAATAAAAATTCCCCATGAATTGTAAAAAGCATATTTTCCCTTAAATTGCTGTAGTATCCACCAACAGTAGTCCACTGACGTATGGAATGATTTTATTGAGTTAGTTTTTTAATAGTTTTGTACAATATATTTTCAGTTTTGCACTTTGTAGACGGTCCCTGTGCACTCATCTGCTGCACATAGAGACCAATGTTATTATCATAGCTCCTTCTCTACTTTACTACGGCACAAAAGAGGCGTCGCCTGTGTTTCCACAACGTTTCGTTTATGGCTTATTGATCCGGGACGTTTGAATCTGTGAATATCTGTCCAACTTAAGGGAATGACAGTTAGTTACTGCCATGAAAGGAAGCTCAGAGGGTTAAACATGCCATTTACGATCAGAAAGAGACGACAGAAAGACTGAAACAGAGTGAAATTAAAAGCAGTAAGGTGACAATAGGAAGCACAAAAAATTACCTCCGTGACAACAAAACCACACAGACGCTTTCTGTTTTGGAGCAGAGATACTAAACACAAGGAGAGTTAAGAAAGATGTCTCACTCTGTTTTAAATCCAGACACTACAAACGGACAAAAACATACAAATGTAGCAGCAGTTTGTTTTACTTTTTGCCCCAATCCTCATGTGCCCTTTCAAATCATTAGACCCCTGCATGAAAACAGAGTGGATGCTGATCCCTTCCAGGAAGGCCGTCCATAGCACCGGGTCTGAATTAAATAATTCATTTACTGAAGGTGCCGGAAAGCTTCTCCGCATCGTTACGACCCGCTTTAACCTCTGCTTATAGCCATCCATTATGAAAAAGCATTGTTTGGACCATGGGACCTGCCCTCCAAATCCTGTGTTTCTGTCTTTTTCTCTCCAAGCTCAAGAGAGCCGGTCAGGCAGTCTGCTGCAGTGCAGTTTGGGGCTTGCTGGAGGTATCTGCTATGGGGGATCAGTAATTATTCACGCTTGTCACCTTGCCATAACCCAGACTGAAAATGACAGCCAGAAAATAAGACTGCACCTACACTACACCCACCTCTGCAACCTGCTGATAGCTAGATGCAGTCTTACTATATAAATGGATGGGGGGCAGGGAAAATTGATGGGAAAATTTTCCTTGTGTCAGTAAAACATTGTAAATACGGATTCATATTTTTTTTTTTACATCGGTAAACACGTTATTGCTTAATGCTGGAATATATCTTACTATATACATGTAAACATGTACTGTATGCGTGCTCAGAGAAAAATATGCATACAAAATCTTGACAAGAGTGGAAGTGGAAAAAGCAGACAGGCAAGGAGGATTCGGGAGGAAGTCAGGAAGGTAGGAGGAGGAGAAAGATGGCAGGAAGCGATAAAAACTCGAGGCAGAAGCAGCCCACATTGAAATCATTATCCAATCTGATTGGTGTAATTGAATCATTCCGGTTGCTCCGTCATTGAGCAGACGAGGTAAGCACAGCTATGAAATCTACCCCCAGCCCCCCAAACCCCCACATAATGATGTGTGCAATCACATTAGCGTTTATTGGACACTTTGGGCTCGATGAAGACAAACGTTTGGGCTCGGGATGGGAGAGCATCAGACCAACAGGCTTTGATTTTTTATCTCCGACAGGAAAGAGATGTTTGTAAATTGAATTCTGGATTTCAACTGGTTAAGAGAGCACCATCTCTGAAATCTCCACTGTGCTGCATACAAACGGTAAAAACGATCTGAAACCTAACTTTAAAGCAGCAGGTTCTGCATTTGAAAGAGCTGAAGACGATATGAAGCGCCACGAGGGACTGGAACCAACAGGCACCCATTCGTCAGGGATAAGACATGGTTGAGTGCACACGGGCAACTTGGGGTCAGTAATGGCTGACTGCTGCTTTCAGTCATGCGGCACTTCTCCGGGCCACGCCCCTGTCTATTGACTTTCTAATAGAGGACAGGTGAGCAGACAGATGGTAAACCACCAATGGGGGAACATCCCTTGAGGGAGCACCAGCTAGAAGTGTCCCTATCACGCCGCCAGTCAAATGGGGATTATGAGACATACACACATACACATACACACCCACATCTGCCACGTAAAAATGAGCTGGCATTTGGTACACCAGCAGGTTCGGGAACAGCCAATAAAAGGCCTTGCCAGGAAGGACTTCCAGCCACGAGAGGTCCTCTCCTGCTGCCAGTCAAATGGAGATTAGGAGGACCACACCCCTGCTTAATAAAGACAGAGATGCAGGTGGGAAGGCAGATGGCAGAGGAGCCAATCAAATGTATTACCAGGGGTAACATGCAGGAAGTTTGGTCTCCACAGCATTTGGTAAATTCACTTAACATAATCGTATTGATCTGATTGGTAGCTGTCTCAAGATACTTCCCACACGGTTAATTATGGTAAAACACACACCTTCTACATTTACAAAAGGGGTAAGCTTTAACAAATCTTCCCTCTCCCTTGTCTAAAAACAAAGAACCTACTTACATGGATTTAAGAACTTATACTGGACTTATTTGGACATATTCAGTAGATGTACTGCACTACATCTACTCTGGATCTATTATAATCATATTGCTTGGATTGCTGGAAGGTCAATACATTTGTTTTATAACTCTCAATTTATTTTTTTAGTAATTGCCAATTTCCTACTGATTACTGTTGCGCTGCCAGCAGACTGCAGAGAGGAGATCTCTCTTTGAATTTCCTCTCTGACATATTTCTGCCCTTTCCCCCTCATTTCCTTTTTTGGACGGTGAGTTATCCAGTCCAAAAAAAAAAAAAAATCACTGCTGTGGGCCCGTAAAGGCCATCAAGATATTAGATTTGATATTCAACTATGCAGATAAACCTGACTTGGTGTGTGCACATATGTGTGTGTGTGTGGTGGGGGACTGCATGGCCACCTGGCACAATCACAGACTTGGTGGATTACCATTTGTCCTCTTCACAGGCTCTCTCTCTCTCTCTCTCTCTCTCTTGCACACACATACATGCACGCAAGCGCACACACACACACACACACACACACACACACACACACACACACACACACACACACACACACACACACAGTGAGAGACTAATATTATGTTTGTAAAGTGGAAATAAAGGAAATTTCTCATTAATGTAAAATTAAAATTTATTGCCCTCAGTAAAAAGAAAGGAACAGAAACGGGGGAATATGTGCTAACAATATAAATCTCTGAGACTAGATGGGTTTTATTAGCATTGGCAAATAACTACCATTACCTCATGAATTCCAGTCTTAAATGAAAATGGTAATTATTTAGTGTCGTGACGATGTCGCCTCTATTGGCTGCTGGGCTGATTGCCTGTATCCGTCTTCGTGTCAGATGACAGTAGGTGTGGTTGGGTCATCACTTAATGGGAACACCTGGCCCCAGTGTTTCCAGTAGTAAGTCCACTCAATGTTTCCCGAGGCTATGTGATGGAGGAAACATGCCATGCTTCCTCATTCAGGTTTGGATTTTCATTTTACCATGCAACACACCACCCACTTCCACTTGCTGACCGCGACACCTCAGAGCATTTTGCCTTGATTACTGATGTTTGTTTGAAATGAATCGTTTGTTTGTTTGCCTCCTGTTGCTTGTCATGGCTTTGAGCTGGTCATGGCAGGAGGGAAGTGGTGATAAAATCTGACATTAAATACTAATTAAGTCCTTTTGGGAATTAAAGAAACTTAAGTTTCCACTATGTGATACTAGCTCTGCTCGACTCGACTCATCTTTGGTATCGGGTACTTTTCTGGAGGTCTTATTCCTTGCATGCCGGGCGTTGATGACGCAATAATGCAGAAATGATTATCTGTGACCAATCAGTGGTCTGCAGTGTTTTCCCGTGACCTTTTAGCACCTGCTCATCTTTTTTTGGAAGAGTCGAGTAGAGTAGAGCTGGTACTACGTAGTAGTAATGTGGCTTACAATGATGCAAAAGTTAACTATATCACCATATGGCAACAACCACAATAACACTCTAATCCCATTCTGATTCTGCAAAGCAACCCGCTGAATGCGAGAGAGCATCATAAGAGAGAGGTGAGAGGAATCGTCTTATCTACGCTGACTTGGAGGGGGAATTTATTTGCCTCTGCATTTCTTGTTGTCCTTGTTCTATACAGCCACCTCCTTTTGAGATGGCTTTTTGTATGCATTCCATTCACCTGGAGACTAACATGGAGGCTGGAGCGAGCAGTCTGGGGGATAAACAAAGGGAGAGAAGAAGAGAGGCTGAGGGAAGAGATGTGAAGACCCGAGAGAGTCCTGCTTTTCACAGGTTCCATTAAAAATCCAAACTTGTCTATAGAACATCTGTGTGTGTCGAGAAAAGTGCTGTGGCTGACTTTGAATGCTGGCAGGGAGAGAGGAATAGAATAATAAATACTTCCTCCTGGCTTCTCTTTTGAGGAATTGCTAATTGTATGTAAATTACAAGAGGGATTTTGGACCATCAAAAATGCAGATGGTGTTATGGTCAGTATGCTGCAGATCCTGGTGACATGCTGTAAACTTGTATTTATATTTGAATTTTTCACATTGCGGTATGACGGTACAGAATCCAGAATGGATCCAGCCGAACAACCGCTGATACACGAACAAGCTCACACACATGCACCCGCCTTCTCTCTGACACCAACACACACCGTGCCATCGGTAACCAGAGCCAGTGACTGCTCGGCTGCAGCCGTAATGGAAGGCCTGACCTCCGCTATGCTGAGTTATTTCCACCCTCCCCAAATTTCCAGGCAACCAGAGGAAAAAGAGCAGGAGAAAAATTGAGAGACCGTGAGCATGAGATTCAACTTTTCTCTGAAAACCTTTAATTCATTTCATCTCGCTCCCCAATTCCCGAGCCCACTTACTCGGTAATGAGAAACTAGGTTGAGGAAGGGAGCGAAGCCTGTTGAGAGAACAGCCGTCAGCACTCACTACAGCTTTCAGGTGAAACTGTCGAAATGCAGCCTTTTTGAGTTATCACCATCCTTTTCCCTCATGTGATTACAAACGTAATGGGTGGGTTGAAGACTGGGTCTTATTTCTGCTGTTTGGGGAAGTATTACTACTGGTGACATGTCACGCTTGAGCATAATTACAGATATCATTAAAAAAATAATGACCATTTTTTTTCTGCGTTGTAAACTGAAATATCGAGTTTTCAGTCTCCTGAAAATGACTGTCCTTGTTTTTACCTCAGAATGAACCATTCATATCTGCAGAGGCAGCAGGTGCTCCTCAATAGAGTCATGTAGCTACAGCCATGTAGCAACAGACCAGAACAGACCAACCAAAATCTGGCTCTAAAGAGGGCCTTACGTGAATTTAGAGGCCACTGTTGTTTCACATGTGGCACCGCTGCATCAAATGAAGCTCTTGCGACAGTTCAGTCAGGAAGATTGAACAATCTGCGCCATCAAATGAGTTATCAGCTGTTCTCATCAGCTGGTCTCATCTATCCGATAGCACAGCGACACAACCTCATTGTCAGCCTATCATCTTGCCGCAGTCTTTTTAAATATGACTCTCTCCATTCCGCTAGTTCAATCATGCTGCTGTTTTGTGCACAATCTCCCTGAGGAGTCTAAGCGCCAAAGACCTTCTGGCAGACTAATTATCATGTAATAAACAATCATATTTACTTCAACCACTAGTCTCCTGATTGAACTGTCCATTGTTTTAGGCTTCCTCTGCATTTTATGATCCGTGTCAGATGACCATAACAGTGTTCATGACAAGTTGAATACTTACTTTTAATTCAAGTCAAAACGTGTGTTTGATGCTTGATGTTTATCAAGAAATCAAGAGGAAGTAAGAACAGCTCCTCATAAGGTGCTCCAGAAAACGGTGAGGGGCCGCATTTGATGATCTTAAATAATCAATACAGTCACTAAATACAAAAGGAATACGCTGTAGAGTCCTTCCTTGTATATTGTAGCTGTGTGACATTCTTCTTTTATACATCACAGGACACATTTTAAGAATTGAGCGAGAAATATGGCTAAAACCACAACATTAAGCGAATGTTTTAAAAAACAAGTATAATTTTCTTTTGTTATTACCCTGTGGTTACACTTAAAACACAAAATGTGACAACGCCATGCTGCTGAAGAAGTCGCTATTCTAAATGGGTATAGTGGGCTTCCTGTGAGATGGAGTGTACAGAGAGACAGCTCTCTACTGTGCTAAGGACTAGCTGACTGTGCCAGTCATGCTGAGACATTCAACTCCAGAACCATAACAGTGTGACTACTTTCAGATTAATGTCGGCATTGGTGAGATGCATAAAAAAGGAGGCAAGTATAGCGAGGCATAAAAAAGCCAATTTTTTACGATTTCATTATCCCGTCTGCAGCGGGGTAAAGCTGGGAATGTGCAGAGGAGTGTGTGATAGACGTGGTGAGAGACATCCATCCATAATTGCCTTTTATGACTAAAAAGCCACATCCTTACTTTACGGCTGCAAGGAACTTCCATATTTTCTGGAACTCTGCAGCATTCATAGAATCGGAGGAGAGAGAGCAGGATGGACCTTGATGCAATGCAATTTAATTCCCCACTTCTCCATTTGAACAGAGTGCACTAAGCATCCATGCAAGTAACATGCATGACAGATTATATGTGGACATTTTTTTATCATGCACATAATACATTTTTATGGGTATAAAACTACACAGCTGTCTTTTACTTCTACTTGATACTTTCACCTAAATTTGACACCAAATGCTTTTTCTTCTTCTGAGCGTTGGCGCTTAATCAGGCACAAAAATACATCTGCAGCCCCTACTATCCACACTTTGGATGGCGAGAAAAAAAAAAAAGAAAGTCTGATGGAGCCTGTGAAAAGCCTTGTCAGGTCCGAAATACAGAATGTCAAAGGAGGACCACCAGGTGGAAATCTCATCTTCACAGCTCAGTGCGTCACAAAGCAATCACTCAGGCTCACCCTCTGTGTCTTACTCAGACTCACATTGTGGTACATTTTATAGATGGAGACAGATACTGTACAGCGGGATTTGAAAGGACCTTAAAATAGAAGTATAGACAGCCTACAGCACCAGCTCTCTGTCACCTGAATCATCCCGATGCAATTAAGAATCTTGTCCTCCTTAATTCACTAAGTTGTGATTACGCCATGCTCATCTATTTGTGTGAGGACACGCTACATAAACATCAATAGGATTAGGTTTCATTGATATTCATGAGCTATTATTAGTGTTATTTACACGACACTAAGCTGTCTGGTAGATAAGGTTTCTCAGGGCCATGGCAATCCGCTTCAATTTTATGACCCACGCAATGCTTGGAGGGTGGAGGGGCTGACTTTTCTGACTGCAAACAGTTGTTCTCTGTGATAAAAAAAAAGAAAAGTTAAATGTGGCAAACACTATTCTGAGGTGGGGTTGTGAATATCGATCCACAAACCGTAGCTAAAATGAGTTTTATGTGAAATAAATAACTCAACAGAAAAAGAAAAACATTTATAAAACCTCTATTGATTTCTCCTGTATTTGGAAAGCACAACATGGGTGAAAGTGCACATAACCAAGTCTCGGCTTACAATGACAAAGGCTGGGGAAAGCACATGCATGAACAACCTTGCTATATTTATCGATCAGCTTTGGGAGGACAAACAAGGGCCCAAACAAAAAGCTAGAGTTTCCGATCTCTAGGTATCATTAGGTCCCAGGCCTTGGGAAAAGCCTATAGGTCAATACTAGAGCAGCACAGGTGCTGTGGGGTCGAGCTTGCGACTTAATAAAGCAGACATATTGTGTGTGAGCAGACAAGTCGATGAGACTCCCCCCAGACACAATGCATTTTCACAGCAGGACAGGTTGGTGCACTGCGCAGAGTGGGCCTGGAGCAGAGGTCAAGCTATTCACTTCATCAGCAGGAAGAACCAAAGAACAGTGGGAGAGATGGAGTGGACTCAGTCAGAGAACATATTATCAACCCAGGGGACTCTACTCACACATATCCAGGAGAGTTTAGATTTTTAGGGCTGCATACAGTTTGTTATGCATGAGCAGAGGAGGAGACAGCACTGCTGTACCTCAAAGAGCTGGAACTGTTGCAGATAGACGTGAAAAATCTGACATAATAAATTCATGCATTTCCACACAGACATACACTTATCACATGTACACTTACTCACCTTCTCATAGTAGCGCAGCTCATAGTCCAGGATGATGCCATTGGGCTGTTCAGGTTGTGGCCATGACAGTGTGAAGCTATTCATGGTGGAGCTGATTTGGTGCATTATGGGAACTATGGAGGGAGCTGTGGGGCACAGACAGAAGAACACAGAATCAGTCAATTTATAAAACAATATTTGTTATTCAATATATGTCTGAAGCACAACTTATTGAATGATGATAAAAAGGCATTGACTAGTGAGGACACTAGTCCTTGGACTGTCCAGTAGTCCCTTCGTCATGAGGTTAAAGTTTGGATTATGCTCACCAAACATGAATATGTGTAACTGTGGGCTTTGGTAGACATACATCCTTTACTTTGGATTGAAAATGCAATGCCAGCAGTGGGACAACCGCTTCTTCTGCCATCATTGAAGTTGATGCATAATCCACACTAATGATTTCAGGAATGATGGTGCACATTTAGGTAAAAATACAATACATCTGATGCAATACATAGAATAAATCAGCATTAACCCTCCTGTTGCTTTTGTTTCTTGACAACTAGTTTGGTGTTCCTGGTCAAAAATGACATTGTCATTGTCAAATTTCATTGTAGCTGATTATAAATCCAAAATAATATAAATATATATATCATCACCTAATGCTGTGTTTCATCTCAGCATGTTCATGTGAACATTACAAGGTTTGAACTTCCATTATCTAATTATAGTCTGTAGGCCTCACTGACCTGAGCTCATACAACTCATTTTATGCTTTTTTAAAATATTATTATTTTATTATTTTGACTATAACAAATACCAGATGAAACATATTGTGCTATTTATCACAGACTACTTAGTTTCAATGTTTAATATAGACATTTGTTTTGAAAACTTTGAAAACTTTTAAATAGTGGCACAAAATAACATCTTTTGTGTTCCCGGTTAAAACTGACCAGCATGATTTATTCATGGAGTAAAAATTCTATTGGCGATAGGTTCAAGTGGGTGTTGCCATGGAAGCCAAAAAGGGGTGTGAGGTGTGTGTGTGTGTGTGTGTGTGTGTGTGTCTGTTCAAAAAGACCTGCATGTGGAGGTGTGGAAAAGGGAGTGTGGGCATGTGCTTGAACTCTATTATTATATACTAATTATTATTATCATGTATACTCTGTTATATACTATTATACACTAATTGTAGTTTTACCCATTCATTTCTAATGACCGGTCATTTTTGAACAGGAACACCAAGGGTGAACACAAGTTCAATAAAAATTCTCATCATTGATTTTGTGTGTTCAAAAGCCATGTGTGAACAAAGTCACGAAACCTTATGACAAACATGAAATTAACTACATCTTTTAGAGAGAAAACTTCGGTCACATTTGACCGGAACACAACAGAAGGGTTAACTACCACAGACCCAAGATTAGTGCTAGTCAGTCAGTAACCAGGAAGCCAGCTGATTCAACCAGAGCATCACTCAGCTATATATTGCCACTGTAGGATATGTGCAGGTTAAAACATGTCGCGATTTGTCAGAAATTTGACGGCGAGGACTTTAGTTGAGTCATTTCCAGGTAGCAGGACTTGCAGGATATCTTTGTGCTCATTCACCACATGTCTGGCTTTAGTCCAACAACCATTTGTGTTGGATTTGTGCCTTCCATTGGATGAAATGGATGCAGTAATTACCAGACCCAAAGCTTTTAAAATTCTCAACAGTGCTGGTGGCACAGGAGTAGGTCATTTTAAACTGCTCGTGTTCGAACATGACATGAACAGAAGACGTTCATCTGATTTCCTCTCGAGAAGAAACTTGGCAAGTATAACACAGCATTTACTGTGTTATACAGTCTTAGAATAAGCAGCAAGGCAGGCAAAGGTTTATCAAAATTTGTGTCAGCTGATTTATTGCGACGCCCCCCCCTATGGTACACTCCCCTGTTGATTTCAGTGCAAGTGATGTCATGGTGAGTCATGAAATTGCTAAACAGTGCGCCCTAGAAAAAATATATGATTGCATCCAATAAAACTGCCACGCTGCAAGCACAAGCAGACTGCACTGGATCATCTCTATAAGCTGTATACAGTATAGAAACTATGTTCAAAAAGACAACATTCTATAGCAAATAGAAGTCATGGAAAGGGCTCATTTGCACACACACACACACATTTTTCATTAAATTAAACCCCTTGGAAACAAGTAGTATTATGATCGTTGTGACCAGGTGCACAATCTAGTCCATCCTGTAGTCTCAGTCCACCTGAATAGACACACATGTACTTAATATACCAAGAATCACATGCTGTTCAGAAGGATACATGCAGACATGAGTGTGTCTAAATCCAACAGCCTCTCTTTTGTGAGAAAAAAAACTATTAAGGCCAAAGTCAGAATATATGTGTACCCTGTTGAACACATATATTTCTTACTCAGATAAGAGCTAAGGCAGTATCTGATCCTCTGAAAAAAAATGTTTCTTTACTTTAAGCTAAATGGACCACAGGTCTGACATCAAATTGAATTAAACTGAACTTCATCTGTTCCTAATTATGACCATTGGAGCAGGTGTCATGTCTTCTTGCCATTTGGCAGGTTTCCTCGCTGCTGAAATTGATCAAATCCATGGATATCATCAAGGATCGTAAAGAGAATTCAATAACCGTGACTCTCTTCTCGAAAGGCCCATTCATGCTCTACATTAAAGATGCACACGGAGACGGACGGAGCCTTCTGGACGTCTTCTGCGTTCGTTTTGTTCGTAATCGGACACCTTTCGGCGAGCTTACGGATACAGAGGCGATAGACGAAACGCAGCACTACCACCAGAAATGGTTGGGTTGCGGTGTAGCTGCAATTCAAGCAAGTCACGACAAATGTGTACGGAAACAACAAAGAAGAAAAAAGTGAAGTGAAAAAGTGAGAAATCTCTCCATCCAGAAGTCTCGATGTACCTAATGACCTCACAGACCACAGCAGAGTACATCGTTACCTCCGCCTTTGTAATTACTAGGTACATCATCACAACCTCCTGCTACCATCGCCATATTTGTTGTTGTCGAAACTTCTGACACTTCGATGTCGACGTAAAGGATGTACGAAAGTATGGAGGCGTTGAGGGATAGACCTTATGTTTGTTGTTTGTTAATGTTTAATCTAGGGCAGGCATAAAAATTCCTAAATCTTACAGGCAATACTGGCTTGGCTAGTAGCGGATGAGTGGGTCTCTGAAATAAGCACAGCTCAAATCATTATACACAACCCAGGGATGCTTTAGACCCCTGTTAATTAAGTTAAGGTTTCTGGAGGTATTCTGTTACTGGTCATGCTAACTGGCTTTTTGTTTGCTCTGTCGTAAACAACCACTCTTGCTGCTGGAGATAAAAAGTTCCTTCTGTAGCAGAGGAATTATCATGGGAGGGTCGATACAGTATAGCTGATAAAGACTTGTTAGAGCAGAAATTGGAGTGGGTTTCAAGTCCCTGGAATGCATTTTCTCATCAGTTTATTGGTATAAAAACAACATTTGAAGTTGAAGTTTTAAGGCTTTTTGCTTGTGGTGGCAGCACTGTCAATAAAATATGATCAAACCACTCACAAAGCAGATGAGTTTATAATGATAAAGTCTTAATAAATGCCACATAATGTTTTTTTTCTAATTTAAATGCGCTTGTTGGTTATTTAGTCATGGCTTTCTAATGTAATAGATGGGGGTTTAAATTGAACCCCTAGTACACATTCACCCATGTATGATGGAGACAGACATTTGTTTAAAATAATCTCTGAAAACATTACATAAAAAATGCTAATGTTTCTCAGCTTTTATGTAAAAGTGAAAGACTTTAATGGAATTTGAATAAGCCCTGAAATCTACTGTATGATCACAAACTCCTCCAAGGTTCTCAGTTCAATTCCAATTTCAATTTCAAAGATGAATCCAACCAAACTTATTCATCAAACCAATTTGTGGAAATACAAGTCAGTATGAATAGCGGCTGCTCATATTAATTTCAAAGCCTTGGTGTTTTTATTCAGTGCTGGAAGAGAACCACCACCCCCATGTCTACAGGCATAAATACAGCCCCGCACAAGCCCATTCTCTAAATTTCGGTCCTATCAGCCTCTTGGCCTTCCGCCCGCTTGCTGCTGAGGCCTAGTCATCGCTCCACCTGGTCTCCACTCACTCCACTCTGCTTCTGAATAACTCCTCTATTCAAATGGCAGAAAATGGCACCCTATCACCACTAAATGATCCTTTTTATTAGACTCCTTAATGGTTACCTCCTCTTTGTATTTCACCCTTGCGTAACTGTTCCACAGAGTTCTAGAGGAAGAAAAGCTCCTGACCTTTTTACTCCGTCTGGTTGCTTGTAAATCTTTTTTCTTTTTTGTACTCTACATTTTTCGGGTTAACACTTCTTTGTTTGATCGTCAGATAACCCAAAATGTAAATGCAAACAAATGAATGAGCTCTGTTTATCCTGCCGGTGTGAAATGGATTCTTTTCCATCTGTCTCCCTTGGCTCTCACCTCCTGCACTCCCTCCCTCTTTCCCATACTCTAGACAGAGAGTGTGAGGGCTAAGCTTCACCTCGGTGCTCTTCAGCCTCTCTGCCTCTCAGCCTGGTTCACGCTCCACTGACCAGGGCTAGGGGTGCCTGCGCCGCATTATCAATTACCGGCCACAGGCACACACTGTTCCTGACAGACCCAAGGGAGAGGCACTCCACACAGAAATTCCTGCAGTGAGAAAAAAGGGGTTGAGGAGGAGAAGGGTTTCCAGAGCCCCGGCCCTCAGTCCTGGTCCTCATTCAGTCTATGCATTTAGGTAATAAACGCAAAAAAATCATAGATGTTTTAATGCATGTTTCAAGTGTCCAATGTCACAGATCTTTGAAGGTGCAAGTAAGGCTCGAGACATCATCTTCCTATGCCAGAAAAACTTCAGAAAACTGTTGTGTTCCGATTGTCGTTCTAACCGATTTAAAAGTTTCCCTATAAAAAAATGTATTTAATTTCATCTGAACACACAAAATAAATTTGGGATGTTTTATTGAACTTGTGTACACCCTTGGTGTTCCCGGTCAATAATGACCAGTCATTAGAAACGTCCCTTTTTGGCTTCCATGGCAACTCCCACTGGGAACCAATTGCCAATAGATTTTTTTTATCCCATGGGAACCACATCTGTTGTTAATTGTCAAAAACAACCACAACATTGTTTCAATGATATCTACGTTTTTCTCACGGCTCTGGTATATAAAGCTTATTTGAGGCCTTGCTCACGGTTCATTCTGTAGCAGCATCATGGCATGTGATATGAGCTCAGGCAATAAAGAGCAAATGGAAGTTCAAAACTTGTAATGTTCACAAGAACTTGAGTTGACAGAAAGATGAAACACAACATTAGGGGATAATATATGTATTAATATGGATTTATAATCGGCTTAAGTGGAGCGGTCATTTTTGCCCGGGAACATTAAACTAATGAAGAGGAAACAAACACAACAGGAGGGTTAAGACTTTATTAAGCTATTATTATTAGGGCAGCACATTTTACTTCTAAATATAGGATATAAATGACTATTTTTACAAAACAAATTCTCATTACATTTCCTAAAAGGAAAAAAAAAGTCTCTGATGTTTCCCACTGGAGATACAGTGAAAGTGTATGTGCATATTTATGTGCGTCTGTGTCCCAGAAGCCAGTGTGTGAAGATCCTGTCAGAGACAACGTGTTGTGTCTGTAAGAGGGTGAGGTTCAGCCCAATGAAGCACTGCTGTCCCCTCCAACTGCACCCAGCCACCGTCACCCTGGGACGATGATGGTGACAGTGATTGGTGACTGTGTCCTGCACTCCTCTCTCCTCCCTCCATCTCTCCCATCCCTTGCTCCTGTGCTCCACTTTTATCTGGCCCTACTTGCTGCCCCTGGCTTTTAATGCAGAGCTCGGGTCACCATTAATCAAAGTCAAAGCCTGCCAGTGTCTGGCTGAGAAAGAGAGAAAGTAGGCGACAAGGAGAGACTGAGAGGGGTGAGAGAGACAGGGGGAGAAAAGGTGGAAAGGGGTTTGAAAGAAATGAAAAAACTGAAAAGCTTCTTCACTTGTGTGTGATTAATCTACTGTGGAATACAAATGAGACAGAGCATTATATTACATGTCTGACCCAGACCTGAGCCTCTGTTTTCAGTGTAAGGTCACCTTAATTCATATGATGACGTGTCAGCATCATCAAATGTGCTTAAGATAAGATATCCCTTTATTAGTCCCACAGTGGGGAAAAAAAGAGTACTCCAGTCATTTTGTATTGAACTTCCATGAGGTTGGGACAAATTATGGCCCCGTTTACACAACAATGTTTTTGATGGAAAATGAAAAGTTTTTTCTTTGCATTTTCAAAACCTTCTGCGTTGTTTCCGATGCGATCCCTGTGCACACGGATCCACAAAAACGATTGAAAACGCTGTAGTATGTATGCAAGGCAGTAGTTGGTGGTGCAACTTTTCAAAATCAACACCACAGAATAAGGTCACAGTGGTGGTTCAGCAAGTCTACATTGGAGGAGCGTTAATAAACTCAACAGAGTCTGCAGCACAAACAAAACTGGACAGTCCGCCGTTGTATTTATGTTGATGTTCTGGCAATAGAAGGCTGTTTGCTGTCTATGTACGCGAACAAGGCTGGCAGGAACCGTAATAGACATGCACGAAGTAGGGCTGTGTCATCATCGTTTTCACCCAGAGTTCCATTTTGCCTGTTTAGACGACAACGGTGTGGCAGCGTTTTTAAAAGTTTCCACTCTGGAGCCCGTTTTCAAAAGTTTGCGGTTTCAGTCCTCGAAAATGTCCTTCTCATTTAAGCCGACGGCCAAAACACAACAAAGGGTTTCAGTTTTTCTGCCCATAATGCAGAGACATCCTTGATTTGAGTCCCTTGTAGGAGTAAAAGCTCAATGCAACTAAATAAAAACTCTAAAACTAACGCTGGTAAAAGCCCACATCATTTACACTCCATGTTCCAATTTGTGATGGAGGGTTTCTAGTCAAATTTAGTCACCTTCAAGCAAAACGAACCATCATGACATCACCGGGGCTATTTTACAATACATTACACAACTGTTTTCACTGGCTGAGAAGTGCTCCCCCATGATCAATCAGGAAAGTTCCCTTTTATAAGTGTCAAAAAAATTAATGTCTTCCTTACCCCCTAAACACTCGTCAATATTAGTTCTAGCCGTTTCCTTCCAATAAGCATACATGTTTGTAGTTCCCCTCTCTCTCTGTTTTCACTGTGTCCTCCCTCTCCTCTGAGACTCCTGGACAGACTGCAGACGGCCGTCTTTGTTCATCAAGCACAGCTTTCACATCGTAATTCCCAGCTGTAAGTTCCTGCTCTGCCTCAGCTAACCTCAGTGAAATGATTGGACAGAAACTTCGAATATAATTGGTGAGCTGATCTTGTACCATTCAACTCTGTGTACAGAAAAAAAAAAAAACAACAACACACAAGTACATATGGCCCCATTCCTGACCACATATACAAGCCAAGTTCTCGCTTTTCTATAGTGCACTTGTGGTTTGTGCCTTAAGTTGCTGGCACACCATTGAACCATGCAGCCTCCTAATGGGGGGCTCAGTGTCTCGTATGTGGAGAGCAGCCTACAGTCATGTGCTGTGCCTCTGTTGAAAGCATGGGTTTAACTAGCACCCTCCCTATCAGCAGGGACTCAGAGGCTCTAGCCAGCCATGACTATATGGTAATGGTCTTCTCTCAAACATCATAAAGAGGGTTCAGTTCAGCACCATGGATTTCTGTCAAGGAACCACGGTTGGAATTATTTTCAAAATCACATTATACTTAAAAGATTCTGAACGTAGCTTTTATGAATTAAAACAGAACACTGTATGAGAATAATATCACATAGACAGAAACAAACACCGGCTCCTTGTACTGACTTAAAACACTTTATGAAGTCATCAGATTTGACAAGGGGACTCACCAGCGTCCAAGCTCAAACTTTTATATTTGCCTGTAGCTGATACCTCACTTTCTGGGTGCAGGGACGGCATCCAAAATGCATGAGAACATGCATCAAATGAAATAAAAATGGCACTTGGCGAGAAAGCCCGAAGAACTGTCTTAAGATGATGAAACTACACGACACCCTAGTTCTGGGACATAGAGGGAAGAAACAGGAAGAAGGTAACCCTATAAAAACAAATGGAAAGACAACTGAAAAGACATAATGAGTGCTGTCTTGAATACCCTTCACAGGCATGTTCGTCATGTTCTTTTAGAACCCCACAGAGAGCAGATCTCTTTAATTCATCTGGCTGTTTGGAAGTCAGTCTGACACATTCTGATTCTCGATTTCAAACCCACCCCGCTGAACTTGCCCATAGAAGGCTGAGGACGGCAATGTTTGCATTTCTGCGGGAATAGCTCTCCAAACAGACCGACTAACTGGATTGTTTGTAGATATACTTGGCATTCTGCGGTCCCAGGGATTGTTGGCACACAATCTAGGTCAAGAAGGCTGTGCCAGTAAGATCACAGAACTGTTGAGCGTCAGACATGAGATTTATGGACTTTTTATCCGCATACATTGTACGGCAAACCGCCTCCGCATTGCCACACAGAGTAGAAAGGAGTTGTAAAAATGTGTAAGAGATTAAAAAATCCCTCGTCGTCTGAAGCAGTGGTGTATGTTTAAGTGTCCGAGATGGATTACATAAGAAAACATGGCTGCGATCTCTAGTGCTCACCACATTTTATTAGCCACAGCGTGACTACCATATATAATTATCCTTGTGGCCATTCAGCAAATTAATAAAGTCACTCAAGGCAGAGAGAGTCTTTCCCTTAAACCACATTTTTTCCACACACAGACATAAAATGGTTATTTTGCAATAGCTAACTTAGATAAATATGACTAAATCCAGGCCAGGCATGAATGATAGCCTCAGACGGGGCAGTATATAACCTTTGAGTGTCTCTATTTGTGTATTTGTGTGTGCTCACGTATCTCCTGGAGAGCACAAGCCGCGAATGAACTCCTAAATCACACTATTGATCAGTCCTTCCTCCCAGACACACGCTGGGATCGAGGGCAGTTAAATGGCCTCCTCGGTGATTCACACTAAATCCCTCCAGCTCCCTCCTCACCTCCATTATTCCCTCCTCTCCATCAACGCTCTCCTTTCCTCCCTTCTCACCTTTGTCTTCTCGTGGCCAATTTACACCATTACCTCTCCAACGACTGCCGCCTTACTGTTTTCCAGGTGGTCTCTTGGTTTTCCTTTAATCTCACAAGGGTCCACACTAAAACCATGTCAAGTTGAAAAAAGATCCCAGTGAGACGAGCACAAACCTGTTCTTTCCTGACTAATCTGACTTAAAGGACAACTTCAACCATCTGTGCTCTCATTGGTTGATATTCTTGCAGTAATCGAAGGGTATTAATATAACATTACCCTTGGCAAAACTTGATGTCTCAGGGTAAGGCTTTATTTATCCCTTGAGCTCCATACATAATGATGTTTTGAGCTGAGAAGAGGAAGACTTGTTTTGGTCCAAAGGCCTCGTATCATTAGTTTAATCAGTGAAACTTCAACACTACAAAAACTGATAATGCTGAAAAACCTTTAAACAGAGATGTACTGGATGTGATTGACAGTACGGACACAAACTGACATGACAGTCCCAGTGACATCTATAAATGCATATATAATGAGCAACTTTAAAAATGCATATTTTTAAGAACCTAATATTTTCCTTTCACTTGCCCTAATCTATTGAAACAAACAGAAATGACTTTTTTTTAAGTACTCAAAACCAAAACATGTCAAATCATGCAGAACCATCAATTAGTCATAACATAGCCATAACAGCCATTGGTGCATTTCAGAGTAAATGATGGTGATGGTGTGTTTTTTATGTGCATGATTGAAAACACCTGGTGAAGGCAACAAAACCCTGGGCACAATTAACATCCTACTGAAACAACTGATGATGCCATGACTTCCACAAAACTTATGTGACCAGGCAGTTTGGATGCTGATGATGCTGATGGTCTGAACTCTGCAGACACGTGTAGCACAGATGTTACAGATGTTATGGCGCATTGCACAGTGGAGGCAGATTACATTTCGTAAAGTCCAGATTTAACTTGCACAGAGCTGATGGTTGTAGGCATGTGTATCGTTGTCGTGGGGAACGCTATCCTGCAGCATACATCCAGGAAGTGGACCGTTTTGGTGGTGATGTCGTGATGTGAAGAGCCATTGCGAATGGATGACGGTCAGACCTTGTCCAGATCCACGGTACACACACGGTATACACTTGTAAACACTAAGGCAACAACCAACAATTTGCACAAAAAATAGCTGTGTGAACCATAATTTGCCTTTAATATTTAATATGAACAGGACTGCATGAAAACCTACAAAGTGATGTGTTTTTACTGTTGCTCAGTATATAAATGTACTTGCAATTTATTTTCAGAAAATTAAACAGATGCACATCCATGTATGATATTTAACAAAAGAATATGAAGAATATGTAAAATGGAAAATAAATGAGAGGGTATGTCGATTAATTATTATTTGCTGAGCAACCATATTGCTCATCTTCTCCATTATCCTTTTTAATAGCTGCTGAGCACAAAGCACATGACTGCCTTCAAAGGCAGAGCCAAGAGGGATTTAGAGGAGACTGCGAGCAGTGCACCATTTAACTGAGCCACATTCCTCTGGAAATAATGAACTCCACTCTTAAAACTAGGTAAAAGAAAAAAGAAAAAAACATTAAAATATCTTTTAATAATGTATAAATGTGTAAGCTTTAATGCACACTTCCATGACAGAAATTATTTCATTCACAGTCTAAATCAGCAGTTTACGAGGAGCATGTTTTTTTCAGATAATTGAAATGAAGTTGTTAAATGAAAAACAAAATTTAATATTTACATCCTGATATCTTTGCACCTGTGTAATCCCTGATGCTTGAGTCACATAAACAAAGAAATCAGTCTATACTCCACTGGCAGTCTTGGCTCTTGCATTGATAGGGCATGTGGTGAAATTAGGGTTGTGCATTGTTCGTCTGTTTAGTCCAAACAGTGCCATCCTTTGTTTTAGTCTCACAGTGCTCAAATTGTCTCTTACTGTGCTGTTGCCATTTCACTGCTTTAAAGGTTAAATGAAGGATATTTATGGCTTTATATACTTTATGTACAGTATGGGCACCACATCATGGAGAACATATGAATAAAAGAGTGCTCATATATCATTTGGAGGTCCAATTTCAGGTCCCCCAAGCTCAGGTTTAATAAGATACAAACATGGTTCCTATTGCAAATTAAATAAAAATAATTTACGTGGACTTGGAATCTTTTATGCCACCTCTCCTAACCTTTTGGTCAAAAAGACCAAGTAAAGGAACAAGAGGTTCCCAAAAATGGCATTGTGTTTTATCTTCTACTTCTTTATGAACTCTAAATAGAGTCCTACATTTTCCGTTTTTGAAGCACATTATCAAGATTGGTCTTTTCTGGATTCTCCTGCCTCTTCAGTGGCCTGCAAATGAAGCCCCCTGTCGAAACCAGGAACAGTGCAATTACCTGGCTACAAAAGGCCGCACTGGGCTGGACATTGGCCTGGCAGATTACTGGTAGACACCTCATTACTGCAGGAGAATTCAACAATAGGCCTGGACATTGCTTCTTCTACATCTATTTGTCAAGTGTGCTATTAGCCTGTCAAATGGGGACAGTCAGCACCATTAGGCCACCCCTATAATCAGACCTATTTACTCCCTCATTTTCTTCTCCTTCACTGTCACGTTCTCGCATTCTGGTCAAAAAAAGAGGTCCCCCTACCTCCATACTGCTCTCTTCCCTCCCACTCCTCCCCCGACCCATTCTCAGACGAAGACAAGTTCACTTAGTCATTAAATTCCTCTGAGAACCGTTGTAATCAAATACGGTATGCCCTCCACCAATTGGGCCAAATTTAATTTATACTCAAAAAGATTCTAGATAAAGCATTTTCTATTTCTATGGTCTGAGAGATTAAAGTGAAATTATTCTACAATTATTCTGAATTCATAGTGAGACATAATAGAGGATCAGGGATTTATGAAGAACTTGGGGCATGTATGCTCAAAAGAGACAAGTTGAAAAAACCTGCAATAAGAAAGTGAAAAGTGGTTAAAAAAAGGGGAAGAGAGTGAGTCACCACAAATTATAACAAGATCTATCTTGAAAGATAAACTGTGTTTTTGAGTTTCAACCAAGATTCAAAAGGTGGGAAAACTGCTTGCTGTCTATGTCCCTGTCCCTCAATCCATCTCCCTCTCCACCTATCCTCATCTCTCTCTCCCCATCTGTCTCCCAACCTTTCTTTCTCTTTAACTCTCTCATCCCAACCGGTCAGAGCAGAGGGCCGCCCACCTTGAGTCTTGGATCTGCTCTAGGTTTCTGCCTGTTAAAAGGCAGTTTTTCCTCACCACTGTCTCCATGTTCTTGCTCATGGGGGGGATTGTTGGGTCTCTTTAGAATAAAGAGTCGGTCTGGACCTGCTCTTTTTGGAAAAAAGATATAACTTTGGCACTATACAAATAAATTGAATTGAATTCACCAGCCTCATCATTTCATTAGCCTCATCAATCTCAGCAGCCACCGCCACCAGTGTCTGGACTCCACGGGGGATTTATCTTGCTGCTACTCAGGACAGATGCCCTTTGATCACAATCCCCCTGAAGACTGTCAGCACCAACGACTTTCTGAGACTAATTATCGATTATCATGTGTTATAGTAAACAATTATCTTCACTTCATTCACTTGTCTCTCCTGAAATACAGTTAATCTAGTAACATGGCTACGTGTCACACCACTACTGCCCAACACTGCTCGGAACCTTCATACTAGTATGAACTCAACCAACAATCTCTTGACGTTCACCACACCGTAATTCCACTTCATATCTGTTAGGTTCAACAAGCTCCGGCTCTGAATTTCATGGTTCGCCTCCTCCATGGCAACACAGAAAAAAAAAAATGAAGAGAGAGCTTGATTTAAATTTTTCATTTAGTCCAAGCTTTTTCGTTGACAGGTGCTTCTGTGTACAAGTCAAAGATCGAGAGGAAGACTACAGCAAAAGAAAAAGAAAAAGAAAAGTATCCTCGACCTGTCATTTCCGTCAGGGCTCAGATCCCATCACAGGCACAGGTAGATGATGAGAACACACAAGCATGCGGAGAGACGGGGAGAGAGAGAGAGAAAGGGAAAGATGACACGATGAAGGTCATTTTCATTTGCTGGAATGACATCACAGAAAAAGTCAGAGAAAGCACACACATGCACACAAACACAAAGAGAGAGGACAGACAGAAAGAGAGGGAGAGAGAGAGTGAGTATGAGTAAACGATATTTCACCATGACCTGAAAACAGCAGCTGTCCCTCTATCTATCTTGGATCCGACACCTCCAATCTGACCTTAAAATATTGAACAGCAAACATGGTGTATCCTGGATAAGGTGTTATACAACAGCAAAGGTGAAAGTTGTAGCACCGCCTTTCTCCACCAGGGTGTGGCGCCCTGGGGTGCCTTCTGGCTTTGTAAGGGGTGCCATTATTTTGATGTTACTGACGTCATACAGCTATATAAAAAAAACATCAACTAATGAAATATTAACAAAATGCTGACTGTTACCCGACTTGTGTCACATGCCTCTTTCTGCATGTCACAACATCAACGTATGACTCAGCATATGACTGCTCAGTCTAAGAATATGTAATACTACAACTTCAATGTAGACACGCCGCATCACGTTTCTTTGTGGAACAGGACAGCCTTGACATGTTCCCCTTGTGCAGTGGGCATTCAAACAGCTGCACACTTTCTAACCTTATCTCTCAGCAACTGAAAAGTTCTTTTTCATTGGAGACTTTTGCGCAGCTTGACTGGGCCTGTGACCCTTGGAGTTCACGAGCTAGAAATCTCAAACGACTTGCCACTGCTGACACAGGTGCAACTGACAGAGATCAGGGCAGATCACAGATTAAAAATAAAATTTCAAGACACGGCTTCGGACCGGTTTTGGACATCATTGGAGAAAGAGGAAGTTTCGAGTAGCAGCATTGTAATTCTGCTACCATTGGTGATGACTTATTTGTGCAAACGGACTTTTCAAGCCTATGAACTGCAGGGAGGGCTGAGGGCTGAGGACCAGGAGCTACGTGTCTGCTTCTCTGTGTGCATCCCCCCAGGCTCAGGTTTCCCACTGATAGTGACTCACATTTATCGGCTCTCTCTCGATAACCACATATTGTGTGTGTGTGTGTGTGTGTGTGTGTGCGTTCGTTGGATCGGAGGGATGCGGTGTGAACGTTTTTGAATACATTTTAAACAGGGGTGACTTGAGATATTGCATACTTTGAAAAGGTTGAGAAGCGCCGTATAGTTCAACATGTCTGTTGTCAGCAAAGGTACGACAAATGCAACAAAGAGATGATGGCTTTGTGACTCACACCTGATATTAAATGTCATTCTGAAAAGGACAGAAATAGTGAGTAATAAAGTCACATTTATTCTGTGTCCTGTTTGTTACGAGAGCAGGACAGAGTCAGTGTATTGATATGAATATTTGAAGGCATGTTTCGACTGATGAGCTGTACTCCATGAGGAGAGAAGTAGAGAAGAAGAAGAAGAGACTTCCTGAGCGGCGGTTTTTGTTATCAAACAAAGCCTAATTAAACAAAGACCAAAGAAAAACAGCAAAGAAATGTGACAGTCTGTGAAGCAACCAGCCTTCAACAGATGTGAAGCACAAAGGAAGCTTTGAAGGGGGTGGTTACCTTTACCAGTGTTAAAGAGCAAGAATTCCTGGAATGCACTTAGAGAAATGCAAACATGGGTCAGCTTCATTGATTTTATTTTATTTGTGAATAAAATACAGAGGAAAGAGGGATGGTGTAGTGAACTGCAATAAAAGAAAAGAACTTGTCCTTTCACAAAATGCAGTGTTTCCCCTATCATTCATTTTGAGGGGCGACTCGCACCCCCAGCGCAACCTCCCGCCCCCCCCAAAAAAAGAAAGGCACAAAATATTTACGTAACTGTGTGCACTTGTTTCATTTCAGCAGAGCATGAGCGTCTTTTATGTGTTTCGCTGTCCTGATCAATGATTCGACTCTCCTCTGCTCTGGTCTGGTGTTCCTAACGAGGGTGTGGTTTATCCATGCTTCTCACACAGACATGCAGAACGAAGTAGAACCCTGTCACTCAACCTGTCACATATACAGTACATATATATATATGTATGTCTGTCTGTCCCTCCCTCCAACCAATAAACCTAGGGGACACACTGAAATGTAACATGCTGTGTCTTGGGTCTGGGCTCAACTCATTCTTCATAGTTTTCAAAATGGAAAACTATTACTTTGATTCAGGAGAAGGAGGCTTAGGAAAAAGAGCATGTACGTAAAACTTTCACTCAACCAGCCGGCCACACACTTCAAACCTTAAAGCCATTACTCACAGCGGAGTGACGAGAAATCTTAGTAGCCCTCAAGTCAGCTATGCCACAAAGGGAGACTCTAAAATGCACATTTTGCAAGATGATGCTCTTGAATCATGATTGAATCACATTTCTGCGACCTTAACAGTATTAACAAATGTGACCTGAAATAAAACAACGGAGGGAGGGAGGAAACCACATTGGTTACTAAAAGGATACATTTAAAATATTGCATGGAAGCATAAATGGTGAAGATGGTGTTGCAGATGGACAAATATAGCCATCACCATTAATGCCACCACTACATTGTCATAATCCTCATTAGGAAAAGCCACAGCAGCCACTTACCAGCCTGGTTGGTGGTGATGTCTATGGAGACGTGCTGGGCAGGGTACGGGCTCTTATTGCTGACGCCATTGACCGCCTGTATCTCAAAGGTGTAGAGGGTGTGAGCCCACAGGTTGCTGATGAAAACCCTGGTCTCCGTCAGACCCAGCTGTCGAGGGACAAAGTCCACATTGTCGTCGCAGTGGGAGCAGGAGCGCCGGTCGGCCCGGCACTTTTTGCAAACTATGTTGTAAACAACATCGTCACGGCCGCCCGTCTCCCTGGGAGAATGCCACTCCAGGATGACAGAGGTTTCGTTTACGATGGAGATCACGTTCCTTGGGCTGGATGGAACACCTGTAGACACACAGAGAAAAGATGCCAGCCAAGTCATTGTCATTCGCATATACCGATAGAACCATCTTATATGAGAATATGTTCTATTTTAAGGCAAGCTGTCATGGCTCTTATAGCACAATAATGCATTTATTTGTTAGTGAGGAAAAAGAGGCAACTGTTTTACAAATCGGGGCTACTGTTGGGTCAATTTAGTCAATTCACAACCCTGTAATAAATATAAACATTGTTGTTTAAGAGCAAATTGTCATTCTTTTTTTTTCCGCCATCTTCAGCACAATTGGAACGCTAATTTATTCCATTCACACCAAGCGAGATCACTCGACAAAACTTTCATTGTCTATCAAACACTAGTTATTTGGAAAAAAGCAGTGTTGCATGTTCTTATTCAAGTGGCTCCAGAGATCCACGCTCCCATTCACTTCCTGATAGCCCACAGCTGGAGCAGAACTTCAAAGATGTTATTCAGAGACAAATCAAGAAATAAGCAAACTATTGTTTTGCTCGAGCCGTGGTTTCATATTCGGGAGCAGGAAAGTAGCTTGTTCAGCCTTCCGTGATTAGAGCGTAATTATTTAGGAGTTAAAATCTGGTCAAAGCAGTGGAGAATTTCGCTTTAGCTGAGGCTGTGTGTCCCTCCGGCTGCTCCTCCTTCTCAGACACCAGACGCTGTCGATAAAGAATCAGCTTTCCAAAGCCCTTAGTCGGTGCTGCTTAGGTTAAGTGAGGTTGCCCTGCAGAGCTCATCTACTACCAATTCATAAAGCCTGACCTTTATCATTAAAAGACAAGTTTAACTGACCCACTATTAGATCCATGGCTACAGTGAAACTAAAAAATGTATAAAATTCTAGAGAGCCTTTGAGGAATTACTCAGCTCTCTAACACACTGCTCTTCCTCTCCTCTACTCTTATTTTTACTCTTGAGAAAAATATGAGAAGAAGAGAAATATGATCTTTTAAGAATATTATGATAAACACCTTCAGCTTCCCATTTCTGTGGGCAAAAGATGAATAGGTGCTTCAGTCAACATAGACACAATTAGTAACTGTGTGCTGCAAAGCCATCTGGGATAGCCCTGGGGAGCTTGGACAAAGTGACAGAACATAAAAGGGTGAGGCAACGGCGCTGTTTCTACTGTGAGCTCAGAGCTCGGCTCAGGGCCTCAGCCACAGAGAGGTCACTGACAGGGAGGGCATGACCTTCATTCTGTGAGTATTATTGTCTGGCTGAGAGGAAAGCTACATGCTCCAGATACGTGGTCAAATGGCACATGATTTGGTCCTCGCATGCTACCGGATTGTATGGTGTGTGGTGGGTAAAAGATGCTCTCCAGGGGGATTGGCAACACATTTACTTTTCCCCTGAGGGACTCCAGAGTAGGATGTTCCTAAAAAAAAAAAAAAGACTTGCATCGTCTGCATCATCCATCACATACAAGCACTTGGCCCCAAACATACATTGCATGTGCATGTGACACAAACACACATGCCTAAACTTTGTGTCTGTGTATCTATTTCTGCACTGCCTGCATCGATGCATTCTTACAACAGTGGGAGAAATATAATAAATATTTCCTGGTGGAGGTGTGAACCAAGAGCCATCCTCCTTCATCCCAATTACAACCGAGCTCCACATGTGCAGGGATGGCACAGGAAATCAGATGTGACTGCCACTTAACCAGTGATTTGCAGACTATTACTGCAGCCAGTGGCTGTTTTAATTTGCCATAGGATTTAATTTGTTGGGAACGTTAGTTACAGGCACTCAGCTGGCGTTCGTTTAGCTATGCCAGTCAGATTTGTTTGTGCTCACACACGATTTCACTTAAGTTATAGGGGGAAAAGCAACATCTCCAAACAGCTCATGTGCTCTTTGTGAGAAGACGTATCACAGCAGAGTAACGCCTCCGTTTTAATGGCACAATCACAAAAAACAGTGTTTGGGCATTTGCACATTTGCATAAGGACAATGAAGTCAAATCAATATACTTGTTATTTTTGTTTCGATAGGGCAATTGCATTATGCAGAAAAAAGGTTTGTTGAGGGGAAATGTAAAAAGGACGAATGCAGTGATGAATCACATCAGCTGTTTCATACCCTTTAAAAAGCTGTGGCAATCACACGGGGCATGTGATCACTCTGACCAAACCAAATCCACAGGGGAGTGCGGACCAGCTACTCCGAACAGGAACAGTACAGTAAGGCAGAGATACATAAGAAAACCAACACGATGTTGTGTATTTTTAGTTGAATATGTGGAGGTGGTAAAAGTCTAGACAATTAACTGCATAATAACCATTTTGTACAGTTACTAAATAAACATTTTAGACTATAAATAAAATGTTATGCTGTGTTTTGTTGGCTGCTTTTGGTTTGCTTTGTTTACGTGAAATAATATAATAACGGCATCGCTGCCAAAACAGGAAGTCAAGGAATAGCCTGTGTAAGCTGGTTACATGGTTACAGACAACAGACAACAACCCATAATAATCCTGTTTACATGACAATCAAGAGAAAATTAGGATTTTGGAGTTTTTTGAGTATATACAGTATGTGTCTCACATCATATTGTAGTTAAAATGCGTTGATGATTTGCAACAATAATAGCATGTATGATTTACGAATGACATGGGACCAAATTATTGTCACTGATTACTTGATGTTTGTTTTGAAACAAGTCGCCTTCTACTCTTTAGATTCATGCAGCTTTGGGACGCTGTGTAAAACGTAGATAAAAAACAGAATGTGATGATTTGCAAAAATTGAAGCCCCATATTTAATTGCAAATAGCACAAAGACAACATATCAAATGTTGAAAATAAAAAAAGTCATTGTTTTTATAAAATTATTATTATTATTTTTTGGATGTTGTTGTTGTAAATACTTAATTAATCCCACAGGGGGAAATTCTTTCTCTGCGTTTGACCCATCCCTGAGGAGCAGTGGGCTGCCTTTACATTACGGCGCCCGTGGAGCAAATTGGGGTTTAGTATCTTGCTCAAGGATACTTCGACTTGTAGACTTGCAGGGGCTGGGGGTTGAACCACCGACCTTTCGTTCCGTGAGCGGCCGCTATGTCAGCAAAACATTTAAAAAAAAGTTTGGACAGTGGCAGCGGAAGACTGAAAAAGTTGTGAAATGCTAAAAGAAAACACCTGGTGGAACATCTCCACATTAATGAGGTTGACTGGCAACAGGTTAGTAACATGATTGGGTATAAAAAGAGCATCCAGAGAGACTGAGTCTTTGTGAAGTAAAGATGGGGAGGGGTTCAACACTCTGTGGAAGACTGCACTGACAAATAGTGCAACAATTTCAGAATAAAGTTTCTCAATGTAAAATTGCAAGAATTTAGGGATTTCATCGTCTACAGTAACAATATCATTAAAAGATTCAGAGAATCTGAAAAATCTCTGTATGCAAGGGACAAGGCTGAAAACCACTATTGTATATTTGTAGAACACCCATCTTGTTGCATCTTGTCTTGCATTTGCATCTTGCAATTAAAAACACACAGCAAACAGACAAAAGGTAATTTCAAGGTCAAGAAACTTCCTATCTGTAGTAGCTGTGCTTCCACCAGTCTTGGCAACCAACAAAATGAACAAAATGTTCTCTGCTTGTTCTCGGCTTGAAGAATGTGCGTGTGAGCCTGGTGAGGTTGGGAAATATAAAGAGGTGGATCACTCATTCCATGTATCCTTAACTCATCTGGACAAGTAAACATGGAAGTCAGCAGAATCCACGAGGAGCATCATGATATGCATTAGCTCATAACAAGATATTAGAAGTGATAAATTGTATTATGCCGCGCCCAATGTCTTCCAAGCACATACATAAATGATGAAGTACTCAAAGTGACCACATGACTTGTGGCTACTCTCAGGCTTAGCTTTTCATAGCTGCCCTGTTTGTGCCACCTGGATTGTTAAAGACCACAGTCCAGTTTACTCCCTCAGCTGCTAATATCCAGACTGACCCAGTGCCCAAAATAAACACTTCTGCCCATCGTTTACTCATCCGCCCTTTGGTTGGTCTGAGGCCGACATGTCTCCTCTTTCAAACTGTTTGTTTTTACAATGTGAAACGGGCCTCGAGGGACCAGCAGAAGGTCCCTGTGTGGAGATCCTGATCGCAGCCAGAGGAGCTGTGAGAGAGAAAGATGGGCTGTGTGGGTTGGTGAGACATGAAATAAAACATGTTATAAGGACTAATGCTGTCTGGCTGAGAGACCGAGGGAGTTGTAGATAGACTGTGTGTGTGTGTGTGTGCGAGGATGGCGTGCAGCTTGGGAGATGTGCATGCATCGGCAATGACTTGAACACACACAAGTGTTTATTCAAATGACTAAAAGATAATCTACACACATACGTTATGCCCTCTAAAGCAAATCCAAATGTTGATTTACATTGAGTCTGCAGCCATACAGACAGAGAGATTGGAATGGCGTCATTGTCAAACATGTGTGCGTGCATATGCACATGAGCATTTTGTCCTCCTGGCCAGGACAGGGATTAGTGTAGTTACCGAGAGAGGAAACTGGCCAGCAGACTGCTGTGGGAAGCACACAGCGCCTGCACTGACAATAAAGTTGATAAGAAAAAAAAAACAACTTTGAGAAATAGAGAGAAAATGTGTGCGCTTTTCTCTTTGAAAATAGTACAAGGAGAGAGGAGAGGAGGTGAAAAGCCGAGCGACGAAGGAAGGAGTGTAAATAGAATGATTGGGAGAAAGGAAAAACAGATAAGCTCGTCCTTTCAGTCGGGTATTTTGATGTTGGTTTTTTTTTTTATGTTACGAGGTAGAGACAGCGTTTCTCGAGGAGATTTCCAAGGGGGCAGGGACAGGCCACAGATTATAGAGTACTGAGTGAGAGCCACAAGATTCTGGGCCGATGTGGTATGGATCAGAAATGTAGAAACCCATCAGAACCATTTTATTTTCCTTCTCTTACCCTATATTTATGCTCATTTTATTGCATTCTTAAGGTGAATTGGTCGGTGGCTGGCAGTGGTGGTTTCATACATGTATCCATGCATATACAGCATATTTTTTTTTATTTTTATGAACTTATTGTATCTCACTGAGATTCTCTTATATCCTGTAATACTGTGGGCTATGTGTAGAACTTCCCAAGACAGCTATTCTAATCCATCATTCCTCCTAAATTCAGACTAAATCTTCGAATCGACAGATTCAAATCCTAGTTTGACACATCCCTCCTACTGCGTTAATGGATCCGTCTATGTCGTTACTCCTTCGCTCCCATCACTACCTTCCTTTTTCCTCACTATTCCTCACACCAGGATGCTCCATCACTGCATCCTCTCTCAGCTAAGGACCAATCAGCGCTGGTTTCACCGTGTGACTCCCCTCAGTTACCACTTTACTTGTCATTCTCCTCCTCTGACTCACACACTGAGAAGCCCACTAGCCTAGCATGCAACCAATCATTCTCATATGTACAAATGATTTGTTTTTCGAACATGGCTGCCCATGGTGAGGGAGAGGTACGTCAGACTGGGGCCTGGAGCCCCGAAGAAGGGAGCAGGAGGGGGGGATGCAGTGGAATGCAAACCACTGTCCCCAAGCGCCCTGTGCTGGATAGTGGGGAGGAGAGGAGTGGGCTTCACACTGCGAGGAAGAACACTTGGTGATACTCCCCTCTGGCAAGGCTGGAGTCAGCTGCAGCGAGAGAGGAGATTGGGATAAAGGAGGGGCAGGAGGTAGAGGAGTAGTTTGAAACACATCCCAGGCTTGGAACATCCCTGAGGGAAAAAAAAAAGGGGGTGTATCGCACGAAGCCCCCCGCTGACAGAGCCAGGCGCTGGACAATCCATCAGCGAGCTAATCAGACTGATCTGGAGCACACAGGGACCCGCGCCTCTGACGTCAGCGAAGAGAGCCATAGCTACAGCTTCTGCTGCAACAGATTGGCCTGATTTAAACTACTCTAGTAGCGCTCTTATCAGGACCAGAAGTATTAAAGAGATTCTTGCTGGGATGATCTCACTGTCCCCCCACCACCACCACCACGGACATCTAGGGCAGCCTGCAGCTACTGTATGGTTCAACCTTCAGAGAAGGCTTTGAATTCACTGTTGCAAAAGAATTCTTAAAATGAGGAGGAATTGAAGTTGCTTTAAGATGTGAATTTTAAAAGAGGTGGTTGATAACTAAATTCTCAGTTGGACATTTTAAATGTGTGAAGTACAAAGGCACGCAGAATTGGGACGCAGTCTCTTGTGATGACTCGTACTTTGTGTATCTTATTAATCTTAACATATTGAGAGGACTGAAGTATTACAGAAAACTAGTGCGTGAAACAGAGAACGAAAAGAACAAAACAGAGGAGGGAGGAAAAGAAAGTAGCACAGGATGAATTTGTAAACTGAACACCAACCATCAGGATCTGTTCAAGAAGTTCCACTGGGGAGCCGTTGTGGAAATTGCTTGGGGAAAATTCAAGGCCTCGAGGTAGAGGTAGAGGCAGATGCGATACTTGACGGAGCATTCACTAATTCACCAGAGAGCTAAGCAGCATGCCATTGGGAAGGCGGAGAAAAAACTCAAGGTGAGACTGGGGTGTGTTCCTCTGAGAAAATCAAAAAGCCTGAAGGGGTGGACGGCTACATTTGGGAACATTGGGACAGACAGCTTCACAGCTGTCTGTCAGACAGACAGCTGTGAAGCGCTGGGGATCCTCTGCAGCTTTAAGGCACTCAGTAAGTTATAAAAAGGAAACATCACTACAGATGTGCATTCAATACGCGTCCTAGTCGCGAAGGCTAGCGCATGCAGCTGCTAACTGATTAGAAAAGGAGTGTGGTCATGAGCCCCGTTGCTGAGGCCAATTAGCCGAGGCTATGTGAATAAATCAGGACTAAATTAATACGTAACTGCACCGATACTGCTTCAACGTCTGCTGCAGTGAGAAGAACAAACCATTAAGATGTTCCCCAGTGGCGGCGAAGGAAGAGAGGTAAACAAACTTTTTTGGGGTCTGATAGTTCTCTCCTTCTGTGTAACTGTGTGTCAGCAGGGTTGACAGGAAGCCTTAGCATATTGCTTTTACACCATATTAAGATAGTTTTGATGCCGTGGGAGGCCTTATTGGATCTCGAGCGAATACCGGCAGGATAGTGTCAAAGCTTCGCAGCATCTGCCTGAGTAATTAGGACTTCGGGGGGGGATGGCAGCAGACGGAAGGAAAGAACAACGGCAAGAAAGAGAGAGACGGAGAAGGGGAGGGGCACAGAGAGGAAGCTCATTGGTGCAGTGATGGAGACGCAAATGATGGAAAAGCCTGCAATGTGATTGTAATGACCAGATTGAGAAAAGGTCTCTGACCTTTGTGTTCAATGTAACCAGTGCATAACAATGGAAGTGTGTAACTGTTAGTGTATGTCATGTCATGTACAGTAGACTCACTTGTGCAGGGTTCATCCGGCTGATCGGCGTCACCGCGGTAGTAGCCGTTGCGGCACACACAGAGGGTGGCAGCCTCAGCTGTGGAGCGGCTGTTTGGAGGGCACTGTAGACACAAGCCTGGACCCTGGGTCGACTTGAAGGTACCAGGCGGGCATGCTGGGAAAACAGAAAACATGATGTCACACGATGACTGAAGAAAAAAACCTCCACAAGCCAGACAGCGTGCATGAATCAGGCATCTGGATCTAATATATCAGCTAGAAGGGCGGGCAGAGATCCAAACAGAGCGAGACAACAAAATAGTCCCACATATCACAACAATAACACATTTTCATTTTTACGCTATTGTCCTGTAAGGATTCATTTTTCATTAGTGAGCTTTAGAGTTGCTGGTAGGTTCATTATGTTACCTTCTAGCACAACTAAGACCTTCACATACTCTTGAACACATAGTGCTGCGTGTAGTTTCTGTCCCTCGAGGTCTGCCCATTAAAACAAGCCAAAAGAGCATGGGATCATGGGAGTTGAACTCTTCAGTGATAAACAACCACCGTGTCTGATGAAAATTTGATGCGACGCAGGCAGAAATATTCTCGGCTGAGGTCATTGTTTCAAGTTTTATTTACTTTTCGTTTAGTCGTGTTTGCAGAGTTCCTTCCTCACTCTCCGACTTTCTCCCAGAAGTAAAAAGCAGCAGGCCACGGGCCAGGTTTGAAACTGGTTGGAAACATGTGGGATAATGTAACAAAATACGTAACAAAGGTCTGGCTGTTGTAGACAATTACTGCAGAAATGTTACACAATCTAACTTAAAAAATGACTGGATAGGTGAGGGAGAACTGTACTGTCTCATTTTTACACTCTCCGACTTGAGCTGTTTGAGTTGAGCAGTCAGAAGAGGGTGAACAAGACAATCTTTCTACATTTCCATCTTAGATTGCTTTTACTTTACTCTCTTACATTGTACATACATTATTTCTATAGTTATTCTATTAGGCACTGGTTCTTGCATTTACTCCTAATACACTTTATATTTTTTATGTTTCACTTATATTCAAAACTGTATTGATTTCTTTTTAATTCTGTTATTGTTTTGTATTGTTACAGTAATTTTGGAGGAATCTCTGGCACAAGAATTTCCTTTGTGATTAATAAAATTCTATCTTATCTTATCTTATCTTATCAAATACATTTTAATGTGTATTCTAATCATTTATAGAAGTATCTAATCAAATTGGCAGTGTTATGAAAATGAGCTAGTTGTTTTCTGATGTTTTTTTGGATTGGGAGTAGCCTGCCAACTACTTTCCTTCTCCCAGAGACACAGAATAGAGACTGACACATAAGTTAGCTGCTAGTCACCAGTAGTATTTATGTACAATTTTTAAAAAAAAACATGTAGCCAAGGGAGACAATTTCGTTGGCAGTTCGTGGAGGTTGTGTCGACGTATCTGAGCCCTTAATTTAAAGGCTGTGGTGGAAGACAAAGATTATTGTAGCTGATATCATTGCACGTAAGTCCAGGCAATAACCTAATCCATTTACCCTCATATCCCAAAAGAATACAAAGCTGAGGAGTGCCGGCACTGTGCGGAAGGATTTACTGACTGTAATAACCATGATAAATGTCTAATATTTTAGCAGGCTCACTGATGGGGGAGGAAGCTGGCGCTGCTACACTCCAGAGGTGGAGGGATTATATATTTAGTGGGACAGGCATCTTGCATTTTCTCCAGCTGTATCTATTTGCCTGAGTACAAGACTGTAAAAGCTCGACTGTGGCGGAGAAATGTGATCTTTATTATATTCTGTTTGTCATACGAACCGTGAGAGGAGGATTCGGGCAGTATGTCAAAAGGGAAAACAAAGTGTGTGCAGCCAAGATACAAATCAAGAACAAAAGGTTTCATACAAGGTCTGAAGAAAAAGACAAATTTAATCAGGTAAAAAAAAACCTGAGGAGCCAGTGTTTAAGTTTTTCATATATTAAAACCGGTATTGGATTTGCTTACCGCATAATGGTCCTGCTCTATCTGACTAAGAGCCCTCTATTCCAATATTTATGAAGCACTTACTTAAAGCAATCATGACCAAAGGGTTGGTCTCTTTCCATCTCACTGCTGAGTCAAACAGTGACGAATGAAGAGCTTTGAGTGAACATTTCTAAACATTTAAATAAAAAAAATAAATAAATGTTGAGTTAAAAAATGCACTGGGAGGCTGGGGTCCAGCTTATTTATCAGAAAAAAAAAAAGGGCAGACTCCTGTTTTATTCAGCCCGACTCTCTGATGGGCTGTTAATGATGGAAAAAAAAAAAACAGGTGAAGGAGAAAGAAGACTCGAGCTGCTGTCCCTGACAGCGGCTGGTCAGCCATCTCCTCCGGTCGGGTTAACAAGACACGCAGGAGACTAACTGACTGACCTCATGTCAAGTCACACAACACTGTCCACACGCAGTTAGGCCATCGCACAAACACACACACACGACCAGACCACAAAAACCACAAACAAACAGCTTATAATACAACCCTATGGCCACTGAAAGGCAGATCACAGCAGCAGTGCACAAGGATATCCCCATGAGCAAAACACATTGCTATGCTGTGGACGCTTCAGAGCTGGCTCAAAACTTCAGATGCACGCATGCGGGAATATAAAGATTTGTACTGGGTTTGTTGGAGAGGGCAGTAAAGGTAGCACTGAGTGTGTGGGAGTGGACGTTTGTGGCCTCTCTCAACTTGCCTCTTGTGCGAGAAGATCAACCTCCTTCTAATACGAGAATTTTGAGGCTTTTTAAAAACACTCGCTGGCCATATGGATGAGCTGGAAACCAGCTGCAGAGCCATTTTATAAAGCAATAACTTCCGGAGATATTGCAGATTACAAGGCGATAAAGCACAGATCAGAATTTCATTTTCAGCAGGAGAGGGGGAGAGAACTTATGTGTCATCATCTTTGCTGCATAAAATTCATACATCAGAGTGAGGGAAGAAGGACCACATGCACGCACAGAACACACACATCTATCGGCCCTGACTCTTATGAAAAAAGGGATCACGATAAGTTGTTCCGTGTATGTTTAATGGGGTGTGAGCAGAATGCGTGCGCTGGGCTCCGCCCTCGGGTTGTGTGTTTACAGACAGACAGAAGGTAGCACTGGCTCTCGTAAAGGAGGTGAAAGTGAGGAGAAAAGCAGCGGAGGCATTGCTGAATCAGTTGTCTGAGAGAGCAGTGCTGCAGAAGTGCCTCAGGGCAAACTTGTGAGCAGAAGACTGAATATACACACACCCTTACACTCGTGTACTCACTCAATCAAATAAACACACTCCCATACCGGCATCGATGCTTTAACCTCACCTCCGGAATGGATTTCCTTGGACTTGACTTTACACAACAACACATGTAACCACTGCTGACCCCATTGAATGAAATGGCGCACTCATTTTTTGTGTCACCTGACTGGCATATGCTCAACAGAACATGACGTAAATCCCTGTCTCTCCTCGGACGACTGGAGATGCTGCGATCAGCATTGCGGGAGGGGCGGTAAGTGACGGGTAGGCAAAAACAAACACACACAAACACACACTCACACATGCAAATACTCGACACCCAACACAGGATGTAAGTCCATGTAGATTTTAACTCCTACCTTCGAGCTGAGGTTCTTTTTTTCCCCAGACTGACACATAATATATGCATATATCCTTGCGATAAACTTAAAATTAATTAGCTGCTCTCTGATCTGCCATATGGAGCGAGAAGGAGGAAGAAAAAGATATGGGCCAAGACAGAGAGAGAGAGAGAGAGAGAGAGAGAGAGAGAGAGAGAGAGAGAGAGAGAGAAAGTGAACAATGTGAGCTAACCCTCGGAGGTCTCGTTCTACCGACTGGCAGCGGTGGGATGCATAGTTTTATACTTCATGAATTTGGAGCGGAGCCCAACGTCTCTTCCCCTGATTTGTGAATATTAAGATTGAAATAGACCGGGAGTTCCTGTCCTGCAGGAAAAAAAAAAAAAATTGATAGACCCATCACTCAACAAATGAGTGTTTTTTTTTGGGGGGGACAGGAGGGGATAGAACATTAGATCAACAAGCAATTAGACTCCCGAGTGGGAGAAAAACCCACAACTGAATGCAACTGCATGCAAAAAAAAACCCAACAAAAAACAAAACAAAAAAAACCCATCCCTCTCTTTCAAGTGGTCTCCACAGACTCCTGTCTGCATTGTTCTCTCCTCATCTCCTTCTCACTTCTTCTCTGCCCTCACATCTTTCTGTCTGTCCCATTGTTAATGAACTGCCCTCTCCTCCTACCTTTTCTCCCCTCGTTGCATTCTCGCCCTGATTGACAGGTTTGAGTCTTTGTTAAGGTTTGCTGTTTTTCTCCCCCCTCTGTCTCTGGCTCGCCGGGTTAGTTGACAGAGGTATGACAACCGTTGATCGCTGCTCGTTACTCATCACAGTCTAACTGACATGACCTCATGTCACGGCAAAACCTGACCAGGAGAGATGGAATGATGATCTCTTCACTCATCAATCATTGTCCCAGCATGCAACTCTTCTTCTTTTTTCTTTAGATTAGTGATAAGGAAAAAATCTCGCTCTGAATGAAGTTTTTTTTCCCCTGCATGTAGACCAAACATTTATACCAGATTCCAGTCTTTCAACAAGTCTCTTCTTTTAACACAACAGTGAGGTATTGATTGGTGAGGACAGGTGCTAAATGAGAAGATCATTGCTATGATCTTGTCTCTGTGAGCAGTTCTTCACAACGGCTGATGGGCAGATTCCAGAGTTAGCCCTCAGTGATTACTGCGACTAAGCAATGCACATGCTGAGTGCACAATGCAGGCAATATGTCATACGTGTGGGAACACACACACTGTGTCAAATAAGGTGCATGTGTTCAGAATGTACAGTTGCAGGACGCATAGAGCCCATCAGATTCCAAGGTAATTGTAGACATAGGATTTATGGAGGCAGTGGAATAAGAATTACGTTGGCTTGCCCTGCATGCACCACAAGGTGTGTGTGAGATAAAATGGAAATGTATATTTGGGAGTTAAAGGAAGCCAATGCAAAGGATTATGGCAAAGATGGGTTTTGGAAATGGCTTTCCAACTCAAACCCAATCAAAGTTACAGTACACTAAGCCGCCCCTAGCTCTCCCTTTGGCATCGCTCTGTGGGATGTTTGAGGTTTTAAACCACCACCTTGGCACAAATTATGGGAAAAGCAGTCAATCGTATGCAGGATCCGATATGAAAAGGCACTCAAGCTTATGTGATAAATCTGAGATTTATGGAAAGAGTTCTGTAAAATGACACATTCATCACTTCAAATTTCTCCGGCACTCCAATATTGACTTTTAGCACGAAGTATGTGACAGGTTATGACTCATCAATATAAAATATCCATTCGCCTAATGAATTCTTACACAGTGTTTTGGGAATTTGGACCTTTTTTTTTTTTTTACCAACTTTGAAACACCACCTCTGCTTGTCTAAGGTTTTAAAACGTTGTGCAGAGAGGGGTGCGTGACCCCACAAAAGGGCACATGTTGTGAGTTTGCGTCAGTGACCCTTAGGTACAACTCTTGGCCTCCGAATACACCCTTAACCCTGGCCCTCATCCATCACATGGGACGGATCACAGCCTTAACAGGCTTTGTCATGCAGCAGAACGCACACACACTCAAAGGCAGGAGTCAAGACCCCAGTTGACCCCTATTTCACTATTTTGCTGCTCAGCCAATCAGAAAGACGACTCTACTCAAACCACTCAGAGGGCTGTGCACATGGCCAATGTATGCCTGCATAGATTTCCCTATGTGGAAAATCGGAGGGCATCAGTTGAGTGGCGACTTAAACGTGTTTGACAGAGGGGACACAAAACCTGGCAGGGCAGCCAACAAGTTAAAACAAAAAGCCAATCTGTGCTGCAGCCTATTGGTATGCAGTTTCACTCTTCTGTCATTGTTCATTTTCCAGCCACAGTCCACCTAATGAGCTGCTTTTCCAACCCAGGTGTTCCATTTCTCCACAAGGTCATTGCAAAACACAGTACAACTATTTGTGACAGAGGCATGGCTCAAAACAAAGGAAGCACCACACAGGATATTAATACTGGGGCTGAACTGCCTTTTAGGGTTATGATTTATTCACTCATACAAACTGATTCAAGAACAATTTAGCATTTTTCTCATAACGTATCAACATGTGTCAGCAGGGACTCATGAAAACTCATTTCAGTGCAAGATCATGAGCTGAAATGTGCGGAACGTCGTACAAGTGCGGCCATTTATTCTTCACTTAGCAAGTCTGGTCAGTGTAAGTCTTCACTACTCCCTGTCATCACCGGCTAATCTAACAGAAAAAGAGAGTGTGAGGAGGAATAAAAGAAGGCTGGAGAGGTTTTCCCAGGAATAAATTGATGGTTGAAAGAGTGCAGGGCTCGGAGCGTACCTCGTCTGCTTTTGTTAAGAGCCGCTGTGCTGAAGAGTTCCTCCCAAGGAACACTCCCCCCGATCATTAATCATCTGTCCATTCTGGCCCCGTCGGAGCCTCTCTTCCAAGCTAAAACACACACCTACTCCCATAGTCACATCCACCCAACTTAGCACACACTCCCACCATGCACGCAGATTCGGACACACATACAACTCTTCTAAAGTTTCTGCCTCCTTACTAAAAGCTACCTCTTCGCCAAGCATCACTCATCTTGACTTACTGTACCTGTCCTCTCAAAAAGCTAATACAGCAATGTCTGAAGCTGCAGTGAACAATACGTAAACCCCCTGAGAACGCTTACATATCCTCCAATTAGACTACCATAGAAACTGCAGAGTGCTATATCGCTGTGTGTTGGAAAAGAGACAAATCTGCATTATAGAGAAAAACCCTCTTTCCGATTCATTTTTGACACCTACTAATATGTCCTAATATCAAACAAATAATGTGTGAGCATGTTTTTAAAATGAAAATCGTGTCTGGATTCAATAGAGGGCAGTGCACCAGTGAGACAGTTGGAAAACAAGAGAGTGCCCAGCTGAAGAAATGAAATCTCCAAAATAATCCGTTTGATCCACACAGGGAGGTGAGATCCGACCGTCTGACTGCTAATGCTAAGGAACAGAGCAGGTGTCTGCTCGACAATAGACGAAGGATGAAACATCCTGTTAAAATTAAGGTATGTGTGTGCGTCCATGTGAGTGTGTGAGCCTTAACAAACCAGTGCACAATTTACCAGACAGCCGACGCCCCTGGGCAGGCTGTTACCATGGTAACCTCACAGCCAGGATTTTTTTGGCCCACACTTTCCCTTTGAACAGCCGGCCAATGAGAGACCAGGCGACTGAGAAATCTGGCTCACTGAAAGCGCATGCACGGGTTGTGTGTCCTCGTGTCCATGCATGCATTACATGAGCATATAATATATGCTCATGTAATGCAAACAGAAAGTCGTCATCACTGAGTTCTGCAACGGCGGAGGTGAATTGGCTCAGGTCAATTCTATTTCTAATAAGATGTAACTATGCAAAAATGCACTGAGCGTGTCGTTCCGATAGAAGAGTGGTCGGAGAGTAAACGGGATAAAGAGATAGAGAGGACAAGGAGACATTGGTATTCCTGGAAACTCTGCTGTGCCAATCCATCTCTGGCAGGCAAAGGTAGAACAGAAAACCTCCCTCACCACTCAGCAGGCAGTAACATGTGCTTGCACTACAATCTACATCGTAATCAGAACCTAACAGGGGACTGACCATCATTGCCCACTGCCAACTAACAAAGACAAAAAGAGGGAGAGGCAAGACAGAGATGGATGGAGAGTCGCCTGAGGAGGGGCGAAATCAGTCAAGCAAAGTTTTTTTTTCTTTCTTCTCTTTTAAATCTGTCTGCATGTATATTTATGGTTTGTGCAAAGATTGGTAGAAACCATTTCTTAAAAGAAAATATATGCAGTTTGATCTTGCAGCAGATAAGGGTTTTTTTTGTGGGTTTTTTCTGTGCGTGTGTGCTTGTGACCTACACCAGCCCCCTTTGAGAGACTAGCCTATTATGGTTTATTTGGAGCTAATATATATCTCTCATCAAAGAGGACGTGATACACCTTATGTGTGAAACAAAGAGATGAGACAAGACAAACAAGGATGAAAAGACATGCCGTTAACATCGACGAGCAGTGTAGTGGTTTGTGTTCCATATACTCTCTGTCTGCCCAGAGCCTGAAGAGTCCTGAGAACCGAACACAGAGCGGTGATGTTGACCTCAACACTGGCTCAGCAGCCACTGGTGGCCCCAATCAACACTGAAGTTTGGGTCATAGTAGATGCTGCTGTGTTGGGCGAGGATCATGCAGCAAGATCCCCACCGGGGTACAGAGCCCCTTCTGAAGTCAAACAGAAGCTGGACAGCTCCGCCCGCCCCACCAAGCCGCGAGAACATCCAGGACGCAGGGCCCACAGCACCACAGTGGGCCTGGAACAACGAACAGGCCCAGGGCCCAGGAAGCACCCCGACCAGTGCCGCCAGAGCGCACTGGCACACCACCGGGGGCATGGGGCCATCGCCACCCACCAACCAACTGCCACCCCCCCACTACCACCCCCACCAAGAGCCAGAGGCGCCCACCGGAAGGAGGTGTAAGGTCCCCGGACACCACTGCATGGGCCGTAACAGAGAAGGGGGCCACCCGCCAGGACAGGAAGGGGGGGCCCATGATAGATCCACACCACATGCCAGAGTGAGGCAAGCCACAACGCGGAAGGTGGAGCACTGTGCACAGGTGGGGAGCAGGCCCACAATAGATCCCATAGTTGATAAGCTGCACTTGCTCCGGCCCGAACACCCCCACCACATCGCCACCAATCCAGCCCCACACCTACCCCATCCAGGGACAAGAGACCAGGCAGAGGGCACATAGGCGGCACCACCAGCCCCTGCCCTGCCATACCAGAAAAAAGACTGAGACCTCATCAGAGCTGAAGTGGACCCAGAAGAGAACTGAGTCCTCTTTCAGAGGAACTGACAATATGAACATAAAAAGAACTGAGTCCCTTTTCTGTTGGTCCACTTTTTGATCCACTTTAGAGGACTGAGTTCGGTTCTCTTTAAAGAGGACTATATGTGAAAACACCCTCAAATCACAAAAGCCTCATGCATTACTTATGTAGTGAAGGTGTCAGGATATTCACAAACTTAATTAGCAGAAAATGGCTCTCCATTTTGGAATCAGAAACCTGTCCTTGTATCTTGTGTTGAGATGTCCACAAATCACGACTCGCAAAGATGGATGATCAGAATGAGGTAATAAAATCAGCTGTCAGAGGCCCCGTCAATTACCTTGCGATTGTGTCGCACGGTGAATAAAGTATATGTTCCAAGATGAATAACTCTCTCTCTTACCACTCCAAGTTGTGAGAGACCATTAGCTCCCTCTGTCTCAGCACTTGTCTCTTTTAAAAAGGATCTAGCTCATTAACTTCATGGATAGATCAATTAATCTATAGCAGTTAGCCAAAGATGCCCACTCTTGCTCTTTTTGCTCCTTTGCTCCTGCTGCGCTCAACATTGTCTTTCAGATATACGGCCTTCAAACCTTTTTGTCCACCACTCATAGTCAGTCATGAGCGGAGCTTAAACTGTAGATTGCAGACAATAAATCGTTATGGTGGGGATTAATTTGAGACAGAAAGAAAAAGCTTGTTCAACCAAACGTTAGCCTTTGTCTTCTGCATAGAATTAGAAAAGAAAATACAGGAACACAAAGAATTCAGCCAAATTAAGTTCAGCAACAGTTGAGACATTTATTAGCCAAGCCAATCATGTGGAAACGCACAGACCCTTTACTTCTGAAGCTTTGCCTAATGCACAAGGTACAAGATCTGCTGCCAAATTTGATTTTTTTTTCTGCTCACAGTTTGTAACTGAAAATGGAAGTGGATATAAAAAAAAAAGATTAACTAATATAGGAGCGTGTAGTTTGTGTTCTGAATGATGATTTTTTTTGTACTTAATTGTGCCAAGTGAATGAAGTCACATTTCAGTCAGACAACTCACAAGTTTGAAATTACAGCAGCAGAACATATATGAGCTTGAGGTCTAGGCTCAGAACTCATCACTCCCCGCAGATATGTTTATATGCAAATATTGGGGAGCGGTGAGAAAACTTCTTGTAACCCCCTAATCAGAGCCTATACAGGTGGATGCAGGGGTGGCGGTGGGGCTGAAAGTGCAGCAGAAATATTCACGTGGAGCAGCAGCAGTATTGACAGGCAGAGCATCACCTTAAATAGACCGCCAACCTTGGAGGGTGCGCCGGTGACGTTTGAAGAGATCGAGGCATGTCATGTGCATATGTGTGTTTGCAGCAGTGCAGCTCCATATGACTGCCTGAACTAGCTCGCAGGCTTCGCTCCATTTGAAACATCCGTCAAGGAAAAGATGCGGTGCAATCAACCTTAGACCATTTGTTCTTTATCGTAACTCTTGCATGACACACTGTTAGAGATGATTGGATCTTCAAATGCTTAGAAAATGAAGCCCTACATGAATTTGAACTACAATACATAATACAAATTATGAATATTATATTATGATTCCTCACTTGGACAAAGAAAAGTGGTATAGCATTGTTCCGGTGCACTCTGGCAGCTCTACACCTACGAGTTCAGAGCGGCCACAGTAATCTAAGTCAGTCATTAGAGAGAACAACAAAGGGAAAGGATAGACTGTGGAGGTAAGTGTTGTGAAAAGAAACCTCTTCATGTAAATGAGAATTCCGCCTTGCCATTTATGATCAAACAGAACCATCAGCTCCTTGATGTTGTGTCAACATAATTGATTTTCTTTATTGTTAGGTCTGATTTTAAATCCTTGTTCGGATTATAATGAAAACTAGGAGCTGCTGAATATAATTAAGTAGCTAACTAGAACAAATGTTAGGCTATATAGTGCTGTAAATAAAATTAAAGTGATTTATTAATATCAGTTAATTTAGATGCATTTGCATTTGTTTGTAGATGCTGAGCAAGTCAGTTGCTTGGCATCAAAACGATGTGCCAGTAGTATTGATTGAATATAAAATGCACTTTCCATAATGGGAGTCACTCTCAGGTGTATTAGAGTAACGAGGATTTTGACACATCCTTTCCCCGAGCCAACAAGATACGCCCCGTGGATCATATATCCATTTGTACTGGCTGCTTTGTTTCATTCCTAAAAACTATAATCATGACAACAAAACATTTAATTCACCCATATTGTATATATATGAGATAAAAAAATATCCATCCATCCATCCATTTTCTTACGCATATCCGGGTCCGGGTCACGGGGCAGCAGTCTCAGCAGAGAAGCCCAAACCTCCCTCTTCCGAGCCACCTCTTCCAGCTCTTCTGGGGGTACACCAAGGTGTTCCTCTCCCTGAATCACCACCTTATCATGGTGGAGGGGTTTGAGTGCCTGAATGATCCTTGGAGCTATGTTGTCGGGGGCAGTTTGCCCCTGGTCGGGTCTCCCAAGGCAAATTGGTCCTAGGTGACAGGCCAGACTATTGGTGGTTTATAATACCCTTAAGAGGAACAAAAACAAATTCCAGTTTACCTCGGCGAGATCGAGGATACCGGGGCCCCACACTGGGGAAGGCCTTGACGGCGATCGCCTGGTGGTCGGGCTTTCACCCGTGGGGCCCAGCCGGGCACAGTCCTAAAGAGCCACACGGGTCTGTCCTCCAGTGGGCTCATCACCCGCAGGAGGATGCATAGGGGTCTGGTGCGATGTGGTTCGGGCGGCAGACAAAGGCCGGCTCCCCAAGGTGTTAAAAATTATATGTCATAATTGCTCTAATTTTTAAAAAGGTTTTATGATTGCACAGTACCTGCTGTTACTGGTAAAAATCGGTTGCCATTATATGCATAGACTCTTAAACAGCGAGTTGGTATGAAGCCTAAGTGCATATACACAATACACAAATGATGAAGTCATCTTTACAATACCATTAACTGTTATCGGGCCTTATAATAGAGCTGTAAGATATTAGAGAGGATCTTATTATTTATTCACCAGTGCAGCTTGAATACAACATTTTTTATTCCATTTATCTGAAGTTGTAGACTCTTTTAGACACTTTGGTATAACACTGTAATGATTTTAATTAGATGAGAATAATAATGTCAAAGACAAAGCACTTGGAAAACAGCTTAAATACTAGCATCAATGTTAAACAGCATTTAAATGTGGCCATTTACATTTTGACTAACGAGAGAGATGCATTAACACAAATCTGAGGCTAATACACTGGTAACTGTGCCAATTGTTATCTAGTTGAAAAGCCCTGATCTCAAGAACACATAAGATCATTGCTAGCCAATTTAATGCTTTGAGAATTGTTCTAGCAAGGCCTAACAATGGCTTTAAATACCCGTGCATCCTAAAATACCCAGCCCCTTTGGCTCAGGGTTGCAGCCCTACTAATGAGTGTAGCGGCCTGTGTAGGGGATGAGTAATGCACATTTGAAGGCAGCAGAGGAGTAAAATAATAAAACAAGTGGAAAATGAAGGTCCCTTCACTGTTTACCATTCCCTAATTTGATTCCTAATTGAGCGTACATAACACGATGTTTACACCAAAATATTCTGGCAAAAACAAGCAGCCACGGCTGAATAGCACGGCTGAACACGGCCTGCTCTTCCCTCCTGATGATCTCGGAGACGGAAAGCACTGGAGCCCCCACCAATCCCCTACACCATCACCACATCCTGTAGAAGTGCAACATGTCTCTGACCTATAACTCACTGGTAAGCGTCCTCGCCCTGTCATGCTGATGCTGACATTTTCACACACGGCAAAGAGGCTGTCAGACGCAGTAGGAGGCCAGAGGTTAGCAGCAGAGTGGATTTGGAGGAGGGTGACAAGAAGGGAAAGCGGAGGAAAGACACCAGTCTGGCTTTTTGAAATTCAACGGTGAGCTTAGAGCCAGTCGCTGATTGCGGAACAAGACGTGGAGGTTGGAGAAAAAGTGTGAGCTACGCATGTATGGAGAGGTCATCAACACTCCAGCCTGCGATGGTGATGACATCAACTGTGACAAAAAAAAGGCTACTTAATACAATTGTGCATTCACCAGAGAGACGTTCCTCCAGCTGTACGAGCATATCCGCTGCTCATTGCCCCCTGTGAGATCATGCCTAATGGGAAATAATGATAAAATGCTCTGCTTAAAAAAAAAGAAAAAAGAAAAAAAGAAGACACAAATTATGTGTGAAGCGTGGGAGAGGAAAAGTGACCAGGATCAGGGAAATAGAGTGTGACAAAGAGAGATATAGAGAAGTGGGAAAGTGGGAGCAAAACAAAGTGAGAAAGCACTCATGAGTCCATGTTGTCACTCAAATTGTTGCTGCCAGAGCTCCACAATACATGTGTTGTGCAAAACAGCCATTTCACTTTGCATACGAAGTGACGGTGAAGCTTTTATTTCTAAAGTTGACAATAGGCAACGGGGATTAAAAATAAGGCTGCATATAATAGATCCTTTTTGGAGGGCGTATGTTTCTGCCCTGCCCAAATAAGGATGGCTCCATTTGTGGTTCAGGACGGGTGAGCTTCAATTCATACAAACACAACGATTCTGTTTATTTCAGGGCCAGGCATGACAGGAAAACCCAATGGAAGGAGCGACATGCTTGGGGATATATTCTTCTACCGTACAAAGACGAACGGACGTGTTCATCAAACATTCTCTTGCATGGCATGGATGAGCAGGGGTTGAACCAATTCTCTGGCACGCAATGCACCTGCAGCCATGAAATCCTCCGAAGGTAGCCAGGCCCATCAATATTCATGTGATCTGCATGACCTCTGCACAACCTTATCAGAAAGCTGTATTCCTCTCCAGATAAACAGACACACAATATCACACAAACACGGTGTGGGTGAACTGTAGCCCTCCAACCTAAATCCGGACAGCACTGACCTTTATCAGGCCGTCTTGGTCAATATGCCGTATGGTATGAAATATGTGTGAGGTGTGGCCTTGGAGAGTGAATGAATGAATATCTTCATTCATAAAGGGAACATTAGAACAACTAAAGGGAACATGACCAATGTATTAAAGCTACAGTCATCTATAAAGTCTCTTATATTTATTTCAGTTTCAGATTTTCGGTTTAGTGGTAGAGCTAGCTGGTAGAGCATTCATTCGGTTAAAAATGAAAATATTCACTGATTAATTCTGTCAATGTGAAGGTCAGTTAAAACATCCAGGAAATTGGCAGGTATGTCAGAGAGGAGGTTCCATTGTTCTGCTCTGGGAACATGGAAAGAACTGACAAGAGCAACCTGAAAAAACACGAAAAAAAAAAAAAGAATAGAGAAGAGACTGTGTGTGTGTGTGTGTGTGTGTGTGTGTGTGTGTGTGTGTGTGTGTGTGTGCTACATTCTCATTAGGGCTTTTTGACATTGTGGACTTTGGGAAAGACATCAACACCTTGTCCAGCAGAGAATTAAGGGGGAAAAAAAACACAACTTGACCAGCTGGGAAAGTGGATTAACTGTATTAATGGCAGAAAGCCATTAAAATGAGGGTAAGGTCTCTCAAGTATAAGCACTAGTGTGTGTTTGTGTGTATGTAAAAGACAGAAAGTGCACGAGGGGAGACATATGACAGAGTGGTTTGATTTCAGATGTTCCCAGATAATCATTTAATCATTTAATCTCAGCAGCACTATACAGATGGATGCACTTCAGATATGAGTTTTTCAAGTTCATAGCTTTATTGGCTAAAGTCACATTTTTATTTCCTCAGAATTCTTCTACATTTGTCATATTAACACATTAAAGCGTACAAAATAAGTGTAAGCTGGGACATTCATGGTGAGATCGGTGCTTTTAGAGCTATTCTAACCACACAACTGCACACCTACTACACACATATGCTGTATATTTGCTTCAAAGACAACAGTTTCAAGGCAAATGTTGAATGTTTTCGAAGGTGTTGGTTTGTTTGTTAGTTTGTGTGTTTTTTTGTTTGTGTGTTTGTTTGTCAGTCTGTGAGCAAGATTATTCACAAAGTTATGAGCAGATTTTCATTATGTTTTTTGAGAGGCAGGGTGTTGGCCCCGGGAACAATCCATTAGATTTTGGTGGTGATCCAGATCATCGTCTGGATCCAGATTTGATCCCATTGTGGGATTTTTGCTTCTCACTTCATGGATAATGCCGAACGCCAAACTATGATGGGACTGTTGCTTTAAGTTGTAATGACATAATGAGGGAAACTGAGCTGAGCCTTGGCCAAGGTATACCCTCTCAGACTGCTGTCTACCAATGCAGTGCTCCTGTCTATGAGGACCCACAAACATTTCTGGTGTTGCATGTTCGCATTCTGCTCGACTAGAACTTCAACAATCACAAATGGTGCGCACAGCGACAAAACAGCTTCCACTAAAACCCCGCGCATTCATAGCAACAAATTGCACAATGAATAGACTCACAAATATATGCACATGGCAATGCATAGCTTCATAAACAGGGACAACTAAATGTGATATGCGATGACATCCGATATGTATGAATATAAATACACACATGCAAAATATAACAAAGAAAGATCAGGCCGATCGCTGTAGATGTCATGTGTGTTGTCACATTTCAACAGCCATGCACGCAGTCTTGTTGTCATGGGGTGTTCATACATATTCATACAATTCCGCATGCATGAGCGTCAAGATATACATGGAGTGTGCACACCTACCGCGGTGAGTAGGAAACCCTCGGGTGCACAGGATTGCACAGGCCGATTTAACAAACACACACACACACAGGGACACCTTTGAAAACACACCCTCCCTGGGCAGGACATATTGGATTAGGAGTGATTTTTTTTCTCTCTTGGCTCTGTCTCTGAGGTGCTAGATTAAATGCCATACCCACTTTACTACAGATGGCTCGAAAATAAATCACACTATCCATATACACATCCATGAAGAAATTTGCACACACACCTACCCACACAAATACAGCACCGACACAGGCACGCACACAAAAAATAAAAAATACAGAGAAACACTCACACCGGGAGATATATAACATGTTGGCACAATCAAACACTAAAGTACCCGTATGGTCCAACGCGTCAGCTCTTTGTATTTCAATCACTGAATCAATGGTTCTAAATTGATTATAGCTGAGCAGGGTCCAGAGATGTTCCCCCTGGCTTGCCGCCCTGGCCCTCTATTGATTAGATCTGAGAGAGCCAATTGCTTTCACACTGGATTAAGGTGTTCCAGAGCAGTGAGCAGGGATAGACAAACAGAAATAGAGAGAGATGGAGTCTGAGGAAAAGAGAGGGAGAGAGATATAGTAGGCTTTTTCAGCCAGAGAGACGCACACACAAAGAACTAAGATCAGGAAAACAACACCATTAATTAAGCGCCCTGTACACGACGACAGTTTTGCTCGACAAGGAGACGTTTTTTCCTTTGCGTTCATACGGCAACATTGTGAGAATGATCCTTGCGCACACGGGTCGGCATAAACCATTGAGAACTTGACTGCAGTGTGCATGCCAGGCCAGTGGTTGGCGGTGTAACTCACTGGTGAGTAAATAAAGAAAGTAACTGCGCAGCAGAGTCTGCAGCACAAACAAAAGGTCTTTAGGTACATCGAGACTTGAGGACGGAGAGTTTTTATCTCTTCGCTTCACTTTTTTCTTCTTGGTTATTTCCATACACATTTGTCGTGCCTCGCTTGAATTGTAGCTACACTGCCCTGTAGTGCCACTGCCATTTCCAGCGGTATTGCTCCATTTCGTCCGTCTCGTCCGTATCCGTAAGCTCTCCAAAAAAGTGTCCAATTATGTACTGAATGAACGCAGAAGACGGACGCAGAAGGCTCCGTCCATCTCCGGATCCGTCTTTAACGTACAGCATAAACGGGCCTTTAGACTACTTATGAGTTAAAAACACATCCCGTAGATACTAAACCAATCTACATATGCAAAACAATGACTTACAGACACACGCTGATATGCCTGCAAACACACACACACACACGCACACGCACACACACACCTCCACGTTGCGATCCTTCAGATCAGACAGCACTAACACAGATCAAGGGTGTAATCTCATTTGACCCTAGAGCTAAGTAGCCCAGGGCAACAGCATTACACTTCAAAGCTTCACTCCGAGTTTGTTACACATTCCAGCTCCAAAGTCTTACACACTGTAACCTAGAGGAATCAAACCAAACTTTACCATCAGCCGACATCACAGGTTCTGTTCCGAACTGGATCAAATAATAAATAACTGTGAGAAGTAGATAAATCTTTTTTCACAAGGTAGCTTCTGTCCTCCTCTCTTCTATATCTGTCTCTCAAGGGTGCATTCATCATCCGCTTTGGCACATCCGTACTCCACTGGAGGCAGTGTTAAGCAGGACGTCCACTCATCCCCATCACTCTTCCTCTCCATGCAACAATTAGCCGCTCATGCTTGGGGTTCTCTGTATGGAAGAATGGGAAGGGAGGGACAGGGCAAAGGAGGCCCCCGCCTCAGCCAAAGCCCCTTTTGTCTGGCCCGAGGTCCCTTTCTCAAATAACTTCCACAATGGAGAGGCTTCCAATCCAGATTAAGCGCTTATGAAAATAAAGAACTGTGTGCTCTGAGATGGGGCCAGCGCAGGCGATGTGGACCACGGCTGGTAGAGCCAGTAAAAGGTCCCCTCACTCAGGGCTCAAAGAGGCATTTCTCAGGCAGCAGAAGTCCTATTCACAAGGCATCGGGGGTGTAAAAGCATCACATTAACTGTGTGAATCAGGCAGGCTCAATATACATTTAGTTAATACCTCTATTGTCGCACTCCCTCTATGACTGCTCTCGCAGCGGAGCACCAGCGAAGGAGGATAGAGGAAGAGAAAGGAGATTAAAGAGGCAGACAAGATGAGGTAGAGGAGAGAGAAACAAGGGAGGGAGAGAACAGTGTTTGCTGGCCCGTTCATGCCAGTGTGAAGCACACACAGACGTGCCTTTGAGCACGCATTGCATATGCACACGTAGACATACACACCCAATAATACATATCTCTAAGGTGGCTGATGTGAGTCCGGTTTCAGGTCGTTCAGGCGGTAGGTAGGATGGGAAGTGCAAAGTGCAAGTGAAGGAACTCAATAGATCTGCAAACAACCTATGATTGGCCAGCCATGTTAGCCAGTAATATAAAGGTCAGTTTGTATGGGAGCAAGAGAGAGAGAAAGAGAGAAAGAAAGGTTGGTAAGGAAGGAGGGGGAGAGAGGCAGAGATATTGTGAAATTGACTGAGTGTATCAGCATGTGTGCCTTTGTGTCCCTATCATTCTGTGTTTGGTTCATTCCCCAAAGGATCTTATTATGCTTTGCGCTAGCTCCGACACAAAGGCAGCATCTCTATATCTCAGCCCATGCAGCTCCCCCAGAGAACATTCTAGACACAGCAAATCCATTTGTTTGTCAGCTTCTGCCTGTATTCGGACTCGGACGAATCAGATATCATTCACTTTGAGACGCATGCAACTGTGCAGTCTGGTCGAGCACTACAGTAACACCCCCCCGGCACTAAGATTACATCTCTGCTCTTTCAGAGCAGCACGTAGACATCGAACAATAGTTTTAGAGGGTAAGACACAAAGGCATCTGATTCCATTATTCCATTATCTAATAATGAGGTCTTTACTTCTAAAAATACCTCTTAATACTTTGTCAAATATTGCAGATGAGCTGCGTGGTCGGTAGCTGCTAACTTCATTGTTGTCTAAAGTGTTGGCCCTTGAATGATTGAAGATTATTAGGATGTTATTGTTCATTGCAAAATGTGGCTTGGGGTTAATTGTAAAAGGTCTACAAGGATCATAATATCCAGTTATTAGAACCTGCCACCTAATCAAAGGACCAGTCCTGAGAGAGGATCCATTGGTATGAATGCACCCAAGACGCATTGAGGACACATTTGAAGATCCCATCACTCAGACATTTGGAGATGGTCTGGGCAACAATTATCCAAAAGATCCTGACTCACGGGGCCTATTTGTACTTCAGGCCTGTCCTGCAAGTCAGTCCAAAAGACTTTGTTGAAACATCACCATATCTGATCAGTACCAGATCATCTGGGTTGTGGATGGTGATGCATTTACCATTCTTCTTGCTAGAGTTTACCATAACTACAATGTCTCTTCTGCATTTTAAATCAGTTTAAACCTCGCACCAGTGGCTGCAGGAGATCTACAAAACGTCCTCCATCCTCCGGTGCTGACTCTCTTCACTAGCCCACTCCTCCTCCTCCTTTATACTGTTTTTTTTTTGTTTTTGTTTTTTTCCCCAACTGTGCTGCTCAAGCTCATCTTCTTTGCATTTGCATTCCACAATGTTGTTATTGATCTTTCTCTTGTCAGCAGATAAGTCCTGTTGTTTCTGCACAGTCTGAACAATAGCAGCTATTGCTGCTATTATAGCACTTCAGCACTATTTTAATTAGGTCCTTAGTACCAAGGTCAGTCAGAATTGAACCTGTTCCAACCTAAGCTGCTGCCATTATGTCCACGTGCATGGTGTCCTTTTTAATCTCACTTCTCCTGCTCTTATAATTATTTAATCGTCTTTGGTTGCCTTGTAATGATGAGAGAGGAGAACTCTCAGAGGCCCTACACGTCGCAGTGTTTCCCCTACGCATCCCCTAAACACGTCGCTACGTCACCTGCTGCAAGCTAGCCCTGCCCCGATCACTGACACAGCTGCACCCACCAACAAGCACAGAAAGAATACATGTGATGTTCAGGGTAAAGGGAAAAAACAAAGTCGTTTTCATATTGTAGGGTTAAATGTTTTGTTTTTTTCCTAAAAAAAAAAAATACAAAAGATAAACTTCAAAAGCTGTCTTTGTTTTGTTTTGTTGAAGGTAAGACTTGTAAAATGTGACTTCTTAACTGTTTAATTCCGGTCTAAAATTTGTGTCATATTGAAATTAATCATCAAAACACGTAGTAATAATAATAATAATAATAATAATAATAATAATAATATATTCTATTTATAAAGCGCTTTTCAAAATACTCAGACACTTAACATGTCCAGAAACAACAGGAGAACAACACATTTAAAATTAATTAATATCAGATATTATAAAACAAACAAATATAAATAACTCAAATGACAGCAACAAATAACAGATTACATCACACTTAAACATTAAAAGCACATTTAAACAGTTGAGTCTTGAGGAGTGATTTGAATGTTGGGGGGGGTCAGTGCAGTCTCTGTGTTCTTTGGGTAGGGCGTTCCAGAGGGACGGGGCAGCTACAGAGAAGGCTCTGTCCCCCCCCCCCCCAGGTCCGGTGCTTGGTCCCAAGTGGTACAGAGAGGAGGCTGGCATCAGAGGAGCGGAGGCAGCGGGAGGGTGAAAGAGGTTCGTGAGGTAGGAGGGGGCCTGGTTATGGAGGGCTTTGTGGGTGAGGAGAAGGAGTTCAAAGTGGATGCGTTGTGGGACGGGGAGCCAGTGGAGGTTCTGGAGGACAGGGGTGATGTGGTCACGGAAGCGAGTGTGGGTGAGGAGGCGAGCAGCAGAGTTCTGAATGTGTTGGAGTTTATTAAGGTTTGTCATCTTTGAGATAGTCCTTCATTTTGAAAATTGCCCCCCACTCCCTGCCGACTAGTCCGCCTCCCCAAACCAACAAACCAACAGCAGGGGGGGGAAAGCTCCACTGTGAGGACTAAAATGTCAGGATTACTCAAAATGCTGATTTGAAATAGATTTGAAAATATATGTGTTATGTTTTGATGTCACCTTCATTTTTGGGATTTTACATTGTCCTATAATGTCTCACTTAATCTACGTAAACTACGCTGCACAATAAATACAAACCTCCCATCAGAACACGTAGGCAGCATTGAAACTGTTGATACAGACGCACAGTATGACGGGTGGGTGATAGCTTTCATTACAAAATGCAGCCACAAAGAGACTGAGAGGTTTGCAGGCTTGATTGGACTATATTAAACCACACACACTTTGAAGATTTCATTAAAGTCAAGTTGCCCCATCTGATGAGGATACGCTAAGCTCTCGCCTCATCTAAACTACACACACCCACACACACACGCACAGATCTGACTACAAATCTGACTATGCTAATTCTGGTCTGGGAGAAAAGCTGCAGCCCTACAGTCCGTGTGGGAACTCAATAAACAAATGGAGCACAAAGCAGTGCTCAAAGAGAGGATTACCCCAAGTCGCTCTCTTTCTTTTTTTTCTCTCTTTCTCCTTTTGTCACAATGCCTCGCCAATACACGCACACACATACACATACAGATAGACACACACACCCGTCCTCTACCCTGTCTTGCTTTCAAAATCCAATATTCACACAATGTCTTCTCCATTTGGCGTTTTCTGAAGACTGCCATAGCAGGGGGTCTTTGGCATGAGGAGTGACAGCTAAGGCAAAATCAATAACTCGTCAAAGAAATGTTTCTGCCAGATTGAGCGTCATGAGCTCTTCCTGTCTGTCAATCTGACAGGAGACGTTTCCGCTGGGTTCGGCTGAATCACATGACGTGACCTCAAAAAGCAGATACTCTGTTTACCGTCAGCGAAAACATGCAATTCAAAGCGCACAACGACATCGTGATGCAGAGTATCGGAGTTGTCTAATTGCTGGATAATTGCATATTGGGAAGGTTCTGATGTCGTGTTTGATATGACCTACACAGCTATATGGGGCTGAGCTGGTCGAGGATAATGCATGGTTTCATAACACAATTACACAAGCATAATTCTTCACGTATGTTTAATCAGGGATACTTAGGGAGCACTTAAAGTGGGACTGTAATGCTGTTTGCCTCAAGTGTGCAGGAATTATGGCAAACATGATTAGGTTAAGAAATTGGACATGCAAAGTTCAGCTTGAAGTGATGGGAATGTGTGGGAGGATTGGTACATTTGTGTGCAAGCCTCCCACAAAAGAAAACAAGTATCCCACAAGCTGTGGCACAAAGTCCAGAGATTTTGAGCGTGCAACATTACAGACCACTAATTGGTCAATGCCCGGCACGCACGAAGTATCCTGCCTAGCTCATATCAATGGCCTCAAACAGCGAAGCTACTTTAGCAACGATTACTTTTATTTTTAAACTCCAGCCGCTATATTGAGGAGATGCAGACGTTGTTGTCTTAAAACAGCTGATGGGACGAGGTGGACGAGAGGTGTGTGTCACGTCGAAGACTACGCCACGGCGGTTTTGCACGGCGCCCACCTACCCTGAGGAGGTACTATCCCGTAAGAAAAGTGTCCTCTACTCAAAAAATATTGAGACACAGAAAAGAGTGAAAAAAGACTCCAGATATCTCAAAACTGGTAATATTAAACCACAATGATTTCCAATTCTGCATGACCAGACACCACTAGGTAACTGTGAGGAAACAAATTGGGTGAAAAAGACTCCTGTAAAATTTTGACCTATCCCACCCCGTTATGCTGCCACGTTCTTCTTTGCAATGCAATTCTAATTAGATCGTCAGTCCACAGGTTCTACAACATAACCTTGACTAATCCACATCTATCATCCTGCCGCTGATAACCTCTAGGAAGGGATGAGACAATTTCCTTGAATTAAAATGTGTCGCTCTGCCGTCAAACCAAACAGGCCTGGCGGTGTTATTAGCGGAACAGCGAATATTGATGGACAGGGATGAGGCAAGAAGAAGAATCAACAAATGAGGGGAGATGGAGAGGGGGAAGTGTTTGCATTTTCTCAACCAGGGGGCACCATCTGTGGAGAGGCTCAGCACGTCTCCTCATTACTGCCAGCTGGAGCATACTCCAGAGTGGGAGAGGGGAGGAAAAAGAAGAGGTGAGTTGTGGGGGCAGGAAAGTAAAAGAGGAGCGTGGACAGTTTTCTATGTGCTGTCCAAGTTGACTTTTAAGTTTTTGGCACTTGTGAAGATGGACACTTTTCCCCAGCACCATTAATTAATGTCATGTTCTTAATGTGCAATCATAAAGTATAAGTGGAAGGTGAGGGCTTTGACTGATGGGGTCACTATTGGGGTGAGGGGGTGAAGTGGAGGCCCTCATAGCGCTCGCCTTTTGTGTTTTGCCAGTGAGGGTGACATAGGCAAATTAAGCGGCGCCCCAGCCATCTGCTGAATGTTAGGCTTCTTTGTCTCCTTGTGTCCCTGTGACTCTTACTGGCCTCAACACCCAGTGTCCGTCACTGACTGGGGAGAGGAGTTGACATAATAGAAGAGGAGTAGACATGTGAGGACTGAAAACATTACTGAAAAGGATTCGGCGAGTAAAAATGGAAGAAATGTCGGGTCATAGCGGAGCCTTCTTGAAAAAGTTCCTGTGCTATAACTAAGGGCAGGACCAAGTGAGAGATGATAATGAAAGGCTCAGAGAAATAAGCCCTGTGACCAAATAAATGGCCTGAAAGGAACTGAAGGTTAGAGAAGCAGAAAAAAAGAGTCTGAAAGGAAAGACAGAGTGAAAAATAATAGGAGTAGAAGTATGTGTGCCTCCGTGGGGGATAAGAACGACTCTGTGGTTGGTGAGTATTTCCATTATGTGTGAACAAAATCTCTGAATTCCCCTCACATTATTAGGGAGTGACTGTCGTCTTTGCGGCGAGAGCAGTGCATCTGTGTTTGGGGTCATTAGAAACACTCTGTTTGGGCCTTAAATTCAAAGAGTCTTTGTTTGGGTCACACTCTTTCACCAGTGCTCTCTGCCATCCCTCTATTCAGCCCATTGAGAGCCATGGAAACAAGAAGTCTTTCACACTCCGCTCTTTCTTACAGCTTTTCTACCCTTCTATTCCTCCAGCAACTCTGTTTTTGTCTTCGTCACATTGGCGCTCACTGCCACAAGACTAATAGGAACAGGAAGAGTCAGATGTTTACTTAATTGGGCTTCAAGGTGACTTAGTCGATCCTGGTGTGTGTGTGTGTGTGTGTGTGTGTGTGTGTGTGTGTGTGTGTGTGTGTGTGTGTGTGTGTGTGCGCTGGTGAGTACACATGGATGCCTCTCTGCAAATGAAGTAAACTCTGTGCAACAGAAAGTCAAATGAGCCGGAATTGGCTCCAATAGCTTACCGGGCCTTTGTGGACCCACATGCCAGAAAGAAAATCACATCCTTTACACTCAAATAAAAAAAAAAAGCACCAGTGAAAGTTGTAAAACAGTAAAAAGTATCCAAACTTTAGAGCTCTAAACAAATGAAAATGTCCGTTGAGGTTGTGGTTGTTGAGGTTGTGGTTGTTGAGGTTGTGTGGGTTTCAGGTAAGCTTTGAGATAATTTTCTTTAATCGTATTTCACGCTGATTCTCCAATATCTGTAATATACAGGAATAAGTCAGCTGCTCGGTCAATGACAATGAATAGGGGGACATAATGGTGGTTTATAAGGTTTTCGCCTGGGGTTAATAATGTGAAAAATGCCCCACGAATACTACATTTCACATGAAAAAAATAAATAATTTTTTTTTTAAAAAGCATAGAAAAACTAATATTTTCCTGAGCGTATGCTCAGATGTGTGTTTATGTGTGCGTCAGTGCGTGTGTGTGCTCATGCCCCATGATGGCAGCCATTAGATAGGAGTAAGGCAGCCATGATGAATCGGCACTTAGCCCTGGGAAACGCACTTGCTCAATGGGCTGTGAATCTCCCGCTGCCACTGTCAGCCTGCAGAATGTTAAATAAAGTTATTTGAATATTTGTAATATTAATGTACCAGCATGTCAAAAGCCCTCTGGAGCCTAACGCTGAGAGAAAATATGAGAAGATTCATATCACCGTGTAGACTTATAGGACGGCTACGGTGAGGAATATCTGTAAATACCCGACTAAATAAATACATAATTATGCATAGATTATATATTAAGGATGGATGGATGAGAGGAATAGGTCAATGAATAAGTTACTAGAAAATATTATGGATAATAATGTAAGTAATTATGATTCTTATCATTCCTATTTCACTATTATCAAATTAACATTTTTGCAAAAACCAACATGCTAATTTTTTGGACCATCCTCAGACACCAACGTCTCGCAGTCCAAGCAGGTGAGGCAACTCTGAGCAGTGATGTGCTTTGCATAGGAATGGATAACTGGGGTTAAAAGTTCAAAGCAATGAGCTTTTAGCATGTTAATCAACTGCAAAATAAAATATAGCATAAAAAAAGACTCCTAGCTTTTATTGTTGTTGCTGTTGTTGTCCAGGCAGGCATTTATCAGCTCAAAGAAAAAGTGTTAAGGGCAAAAAAAAAATGTTTTTCTCATACATACACGTATATTTATTTACATGTTGACCATGTTTACTCTGCAGAAATTGCTGCTACATCACTAGATGTCATTAAATGTCAGAATACTTGGCTTACAAGGACGTTTTAATCACTTCGCATATGAGAATATAAGGAACAATAAAATGAACAATGATTATATCAGTTTATTAAAAACTTCAACAGCAGAATGTGAAGCACACCTAATCAAAGTTACTCTAATAACCAGTCAGCTGGAGACCAGAGAGATGACCATGAAAGAGACCAGTCAGACCATCAAACCAGTATTTCTTAGGCACTTCAACTGAGCAGGAGACACGCAAGACAAGGCAAGACAAGCTTTGCGTTGGTGGAGGTAGTGGGGGTGCCATTTGGAGCGTCTCCGCTCGATTTAACAGGGAGGTGATAAAATATTTAGCAGATTGCTTACATGGCCGGGGGGTGGGGGAGTGTGGGGGGGACAGAGAGAGAGAGAGGGAGAGAGGAGGGGGGGGGTACTAAAATGGCTGATGTGGGAGCTGGGGAACTGGTAATGAGGATGGCATGCTGGCATCATTGTTACAGAGCACAACAACAACTCTACATGGCCTCTCTGCCCAACAGACAACACAAACACAAACACACACACACACACACACACACACACACTCTAATTAAAACATATATTAGAGATAGTGCAATCAGGTACAGGGAGGCTCTCACACACACTGACACAGCACAAACAAACACATGTTTGAATACAGACACACATACACACACAAACATACTTCAAAAGTCAAACAAGTCAAAAATCACTAATTTATCACTCTTGTAATCACCATTTGTAATCTTTCACAGCATTGCAGAAACAAATACGTGAATAAGCAGCGGATGGTCGACTCAAAGTGCGTTCTTGTTTTGCCATTCTATGTCAATATACATTACACATCGTGTCCTTAGCCAGTGTACCGGGAATTACTTACAGTATATCTGCTTCACACACATGCTTACTTACACACATGCTATGCTATGCTAACTTACTGAACTCTGCATGGACTGCTGAAGGAGGAGCCACAGACTCGGTTATAATTTCATTCAGGGAGAGTTTGGTAAGTTAGCATAGCATAGCATAGCATATGTACATGTAAGCATGTGTCTGAGGCAGATATAAGTAATACCCATTACACCAGTTTGGCATCAAGTGAGATGATCACTTTGTAATTAGCTGGTTCAAGTCGTCTTAATTGATTTTTATGCATAATGTTTATGGTCCCACACCAACTATTCACAAATACACCAAAATGGACAGGATTCAAATCCTCAACAGAGTGGTGGCGAGCAGGAAAACACTGATATCTATTTTATTTTCCCCAATTGGACAGAATCATAACATCAATCTGTTTAGCATAGCTCAAAACAAGCTACTCTTCTCTTTTTTTTTTGTCCCCACTGTGCTTTGAAGCACCAGTGACTTCCCTTTCCTTTGTAATACCTTTGCTTCTCATGTTGCTCTCAATGAGGGGCATTATTTCAGCATGCAACTGCATGTGTGCTCTCATATTCTTTTTGTTCCTGTTACTTCATCTCTAATGGGCAATTACTTCAGACCCAATGCTGAGGCCATGTTGTTGCACCAACCCCCAATTGATTGGTTGCCCATAGTACTCAGCTTGCACAAGCACTTTAAGGTTTCCTTTCCTTGTTTAGATAATGGATTGCAATCCCCTGAAAAGAGACTGTGTGGAAAATAAAAGGTTGAGATTGCTCTTATTGGAGGGGCCTTTCAGGGGAGATGAGAGGGGAACAGATTCTGTACTAGCCTCCAGAGAGTAAGCTACTTATGCGAGACACAAATGGCAACATATTCGGTTTCTCTTTAAACTCCGTTAACTCTTTTTCTCAATGCATGCATGCCCAAGATTGCATTTGCAGTCTGAGGCTTGGAGACACCTTATGTAATCTCTGCCACTAGGGGGTCTCTCAATCAAAACAATTGCAAAAAACAAAAAAGGGACTCTCCAGCTTTTTTTTTTACCTTATTTCCAAACTGGTCTTAGTGTTGGAGTTGCTGTTACAAATACAATCAGATCACAGCCATAAGCAAACATAGGTTTCCTATATGTTTGTGTCTGGCTACATATACAGTGTGTATGTTTTGTTTTTTTAAAATATGTTTGCATATGTTTCTTTTGTTTCTGGCTTTCTTGCAGCTCCTGGTTTATTTTCTAGCTGCTGGCATTAGTTAGCGGTAGTGTTAGCAACATGGTAACCGCTAGTAGCTTGGCTATTCTCCGAAGAAAGAAATAGCCAAAATAATCCCAATCCCCAATGCCATGATGAAGGGAGTGTGAAAAACCTCTCTTTTTCACATTTTTTCACCTTTGCATCATCTTCCAAATGTGTTCTTCTTCTTCTTTTGCAGGGTGTAGCTATTGGGAAAAATAAATCCTCTTCCTGTTTTGGTTGAGCACGCTGTAAATCAAGCCTTTATATTTCCCGCATGGGATCCAATATAAGAGGACAGCGTCATTTTTCTGTCAAATAAACTGTGCAATCATTATCAGTAAAAAATAAGTTATACTTATACATACTCATAAAAATAAGTTTAAGCAACAAAGTTGTCTATTTCCACTTTAAAGTTGCATATGAAAAATCAATCTACGTGACTCGGGCAGAAATGTTAACGGATGAGGTAATGTTTAAAAGTTTAATTCCCACTCTGTTTCATCAGGTTCTCAGACGTCCTTTGCTCTGACTCTCTTGTGGAATCTTTAGCGACAGGTGACAAAATGAAAAGCCCAAATTATGGATTTCTCTGAGTTTGAAAATTGTTAGATACATTTGTGACAATGCAAAAAGGCTTTATAAATATACTTAACGTCAACCTCTACAGGTGAACAACTCCCTCCTTCCACTTTCCACATTGCTATATTTGCATCAGAGAGAGACATGTCAAACTTGACGCAGCAGGAAGTCTGCTTGCTGTGGGTACATACAGAGGGAAGTCAGGGGGATTGTGGGAATTAGTTGAAATGTACGTCAACTCCTCTGTTCAAAGACTGTTTGTTGTGTAGTGCCTGTGCGTGTGTCCGTGAGTGTTTGTGGTGTTAACAGAAGTGCCAATGCCCCCCGCTGACACAAGCCGCAACAAGCTTCCTTCCAACACCTGAGTTACTCTGCTGTGAGTGTGGATGAGGTTGAGGTAAATAATGAAAGGAAAAGAAATTCTGAGAGGAAAAGAATGGATCAGCATCAAGTTTGCAGGATAGAAATTACTCACTCATCAATGACTGGAGGTTAACTTGCATAATATGACAGGCGAGGTTATTTGGCTCCGTCCTGTAAGATTTTAGTCCTGAACTTTGCTTTGCATGCTTTCTTACAAAAAAGTATCTCACTAACTCCGATCTGGTGAGATGTAGCCACAAAGTAAAACCATTCGAAATGGAACCACACATTGTAAAGTCATCACAATATATTATTATGGATTTTCAATCATAAAGGAATTGTCATGGAAACATTTAAGGGTGGTCTCATTACATGAAAGAGAATATTGCAGTCATATTTAAAAGTGAAACATAAAGCATTTGACATAGCATTCTGCTAAAGAAATATATATAACTACTGTAATGTATGTTTGGATTAGACACATCCTACACAACCACAAGGGCGGAGAAAACAAGAAAGACCCAAAAACAGCCGGAGCAGCTCAACTGGCACAAAGAAGTACACTATAAACTACGACAGCACTGAGACAGAGCCAGAGGCAGAAACAAGGCAGAGAAAACAGATATATTACATTAAAATAATTAACTTAACAGGCACATTGGTCAGATGGTCGTCTAATTGTATTTTTTTTAAAAGATAAGAACTAACTCTTTCCAATAGTGTATCAAAAGCACAGAGAAGCTGATATTTGTCTCATCTTCAGCTGATTCAGTTCATCAGTTCAAAACTTTCTATTAGACATAATGGTGCTGAGGTTGTTTATAACATCGTACCACATAATTGGAATAAAGATTCACAGTCGGCAAACTGCAGCTTCCTATCTGTAAATGATTGGTTTGCATACGGTATACATAACGGTAGGTATGGATTTGACAACACCGTTTGATCTAAGCTATTTAAATTAAATGTACTTTGCACTGAAACAAATTGTAACAATCATAGAAAGGAATGCATGAAAAATAAAATGGCCTGTGAATAATGTCAAATACAGGTGTGATGAGCTCAGATAAAGAATGATGTGAAATGAAACCTCCTGTTACGAGAGAAACTGAAGGCAACTTCTGCTTCGTCATTTGAAAGTCATTCCAACTTAGCCAAGGTTTAGTGTGTGTGTGTGTGGGTGTGTGAGTTTTGCATTGGATATAAAGCAACGTAAGAATGATATAGCAGACCCAGTCGACACACGGAGCTTTGTAGATATGTGGCACTCTCATATCTATTTATTGATCAGAGTAGATGTGCATCAATCAGTCTTATCTGGGCTCCACACACTCTCCAGCTAACCTCCAGAGGCAGGCCAACCAACGCTGAGCCACACTGAGAGCCCTAAGCCACTCGCATTATCATCAGACACCTTGAGCAAATGTTCTCTTTGTGTGTGTGTTTGAGTGTGAAAATAGGATCCGGAGTGTAAAGGTGCATTAGAGGACAGGTGGGAAGAGAGAGACGGCGACAGCTTGAACCAAAAACCTAGATTAACTGCGTCTTAATGTATGCGTTATTGTCTATTCCTTAGAACTGATTCTTCACTATGTGCTGTGACAGAATCAAACCTCTTGCCATCTGTAAAGTAGGCTGCACAGAAGGCTGGCATTCACTACAGATTAAAAATCAATGCTAATGTGCCTTTCTCGTAGACCGGAGGTGGATGTGATCAAGGAAGAAATGCGACACATCATGCTGAGCAAACCGAATGAAACATAGTCAATTCAGCCATTCCCATGATGCGGTAAACCTGTGATCTGAAGTACGCTGATGCCTCGTTACACGCAAGCTTAAAATAGAACAAATCCATGTCGCCTGTCTTCGCTGAAGTGATTTGTCCTATTCGGAGTAGTCCATAATTTTACAAGTGAGTGATGAAAAGCAAAGAATTTGTAAGCAGGATGCTGAATGTGTCTAATTCGACTTCTTACCTCTGCAAACGTTGCCGTTGTCTGGCTCAAAGCCCGCCTTGCATGTGCAGCTACCAATAGGAACCATCCACTCTCCATCTCCGTTGCAGTAGAGTTTTATAGGGACGTCTACTTCCTCTGAGTTGGGAATGCAGACTCCTCTGGCTATAACCAAGGAGGTGCTCTCAGCCCCTGTCATGGTCTCTGGGAAAATTGCAAAATTCTGGACCACACTTGGGCACTTCTTATAAAAGACCCTGACTGACAGCAGAGACATGCAGGCGCCGTAGTCCTGAAAGGCCAAGTAGAAGCCGTTTTTAGACAACGGGCCGAAGCTCCGCACTTCTGTGTTGACCTTCATCAGGCGTCCGCCAAAGTCCACCTGCGAAAAACTTTCATCTGCAGCAATGGTGTCCACCTTGAGGTAAGGGGCCTCCATCCAGAAGGCAGTGCCTTTCGTGGCAATGACGGCGTCCGTTTCGTAGTAGTAGAGGTTGAACGTCTCCTTGCATGAGCCGGGGACTTTGGGAATGGAGCTGCAGTCGCGCACGGTGAATCGAATCTCCACATAGATGCGCTGCGCTGCACGTCGATCAATGAAGGTGGTGAGGAGCCAGTTGTTTTGACTGGGCTCGAAGACGTTACACACCTGGTAGGTCCTGATGGTGTTGAGGTTTTCGTCATAGCCACTCACCTCTTCCCACTACAGGCAAGACAAAGACAGAAGAGACATGGCAGATTAGTTAATCATCTGGGATACATCTGTGGTACTTTTTTTTTTTAAATAAGAATGCTAATATTGGATGAGCAACAGAGAAGGTACTAAGGTACCTCAGGTGCTACATGTCATGTTACTTCCTGGATTAAGAGAAATCAGCCCATCGAGCAGTGGGGATTATTTATCCTTTCGAGGATACATGATGTCCTTCTTTTCCTGAATGATAAAATATTCCTAAAGTGCACCAGCAGTAAAAAAATACCACTTTGCCAACTCATTCTGTAAATGTATCCACCAGCTATAGCATGTGTACTGCCACTGACAAACCAAGAACCCACTAATTACTTTGGTTGCGCTGCTATTTGCCACCTATGCTGAACGTGTTTAGGCACTGTGTTGACGCATTATGAAATATGGTGTGTAACAAATTCAACATTAATGCACTATTGAATTACAATTAAACAGATGGGGGCTACTACATGGCAGCCAAGAGCCAGTCTGATGGAGAGGCATTCACACTCAGACTGAAGTGAAATACACGACTAGCCATTTCTTGCAGGTGTGACCCAGAAAGCATGTTGGATGAGCATGAGAAGCCCCTTGGGTTATTAAAGCAGTGCACCAAATCATGATGAAAATGGAGCGTTAACATTTTGCTGCAGTTACAGAGAATCAGTCATTTAAATAAATAAAAGCTTGTTTTCAGAAGTAACTGTCCAGCTGCACAGAAGCTGGCCAAGACAGGCTACAGTCTACTAAATGTGATATTTTAATATCTAAATCTATTTGCAGAAGAAATGTGTTGCACCTTGACATACAGGGGTAGAGCAGAGAGAGAGAAAAAAAAACACAAAGGCTGGAAACCATTTGACACTCACATAAAATCCTGGTGATTTAAAATGGCATTTTTTGTGGAGTAGAGATAGTAATTTGAAATATTTCCTCTCAGATCACTTCCACTGTAATAACACTTTTTTTTTTGACTCCTATTTGAAGCAACAGCTTGGCTCACAGATTTATTGCTCTGAATTTCCACCCCACCAATGATCCAAACAGCTGTAGGCGAGGAGGAGTTAATGAGGTCTATAGTGGAGAGAGTGGGCCTCCGGTCAGTTCATGTTTCTTGTGTGGATATATCTCCTGGTCCTTCCCTCCTTCTCCTGACCTTTACATCCCCAGCTGCTCAGTCAGGCCATCAACTCTCCCAACAAGCGATCCGATGATGGAGGCGATTCAGAAGTCTTGTTAGACGAGTCCATAAAATGGCATGAGTCGGAGAAATTTGAAAATATACAGAAGCCACGCGGATGCTAACTATTTGGCCAAAGAAAACATGGCAGTAAGTGGAGAAAAGGTTCGGGTCAGGTGGGGCCAAGGAGAAGGAGGCGGTGAAGCCACGTGGGGAGCAGTGACACCGCTGACATGATAAACGGGTTTACAGAAATCTGAGGTGCAAATTAAACATTTTTTCAGTGCTGCTCCCCCTGAGCCCACTTCGCCGTACTCCTCTCCCCCTCTCCTATCTCTCCCTTTTGCTCTCTTCTCTCGTCTCTGCTCTGTAATGACCATTCATCAGCATTACAGGAACCTGTCCCTTTCAGCACTGGCTGTTCATTAATACAGCCAGCCCCAGGCTCCTCTGCACCCGTCTGCTCTAGTCTAGGAGGGGGTCCTCACTGCCCCTCGTCTAGCCAAATGACCACCATCGTTCATGCCGGAGAGAGGCCTGAGGCGCCTCCGATAATGCCTGTCTGAAATATGTCCAGGAATTCATTGGCTCATATAATAATGAACTATATTTCTTTTTATTTCCCCTTGGTTGAGATTCGGTGTCATCATTGTGTCAGAGACAAACAAAACTATTACAGGTGAACGAGTTACAGAAATCAAAGTTAGCGACACAATTTGTGTCCTTTCAGGCCGTTGTATTCATCTGCCGCTCACGTCTCTGTGTTTGTGTGTGTGTGTGTGTGCTCAGAGAACGTGCTGTTTATAATTTGATGGTTTACCGACCACATATTGATTTGCTGGCTGTTGTTTTGCTGCTGTAGAGCTCAGAGCTACACATCACATTCCTGCTTCTGCAGGTCCAAAACATTTCACTACCCTTAACATAGGTATCCATCCTTTGGCATCTTTAACATTTGCTATGTTACAACAACTTGTAAATGCATGCATTTAAGAGGCACATATACAGTGGCACCAATGTGCTGCTAAATTTCCAATTTCTCCTTCTTTGCTCTTTCACAGCCCTTTTAGAACATTGAAATCCAATCTATCTCCTGCAGTACTCGGCGACATCTCTCTGACCTTGCCAGAGAGAAAAGAGGAGGCATCATCACTTGTCACCTTACTGATAATGGAATTCCCTGGTCTTTCCATCCATTTCCACTTCAAGGATTTGTCTATAAAATAACGGTGGTAGTCCTGTGTTGCGGATATTTAGTCAATGCATCATGGACCTAAGCACAAATTTATGTTCTAGGCCTGTATCGTTCAAATCAGCTGAAGGTGAAGAAGGTGGAGGCTGGAGTGTGATTATTTTAATGTCCCAGAGTGCATCCTCTCTTTTGAACAGCCCCCAACACATCACTGCCCATAAATTCAGGTTCAAAGAGATAATGCTGTCTTTGTGGCAGACAGAAACCACACAGCTTTAGAGGATGTGGATTTGTTAGAAGCAAACAAAAATAGAATCTGTTTAAGACTCACCAACATCACTTTGAAGAGTATTTTATGTCTCTATAAAGTGCTCAGTTAGTCACATTTAGCTGATGCAGTGTTCATCTAATGCCTGTTTGAAACAGTCCAATCGTTTGGCCTCTTATATTCGTGTTTGCGGTTTTTCTCAAGAACCACTTCACAGCTGACATCGACTGCTGAGAGTTATCAAAACAGTTAAAATTCCAATCAGATGATGCCGTTTTAGAGGTAAAACCAAAGCCTCTGAGAGAGAGGCTTAACTCAACCCTATCTCTGCATGGCTCTAAGCATAGTGTAGGGCTGTACCTCGCAATCTCTGTTTTATCAATGAATCGAATGGGTTTTTTTCAATGAGTGAATTAATCTCACTAATTTTTAATTATTATAAACATTATTTATTACTTGATTCATATCAATATGATTAATAATTATTAATGTAAGTAAAATATACAACAAGAGGCATTAATATATCAACATTCCATTTAATGATCTAACCATCATCTAATTTCCATGTCACTGCTGTGAAATTAATAATAATAATATAGCCTATTTATCAGAGGCCTCGGCATTAAAATGTGAGACCTCAAACTGAAAAGGTGCTGCTGTAACACATAGATTAAATCAATCACTGCATGTCATAGCAACCCTTTGCCTGAAGTGAAGAATATTTAACTTAACGTATTTTATTTCATCACTGGAGTAATAGGTCTTTAATACGCTCACGGCCACATGCAAAATTTTTGTATCAGTGTGAGGAACGGAAAATAACAATTCAGTCTCAATTAGTCCTTATTAAGACATTTCCTCACTCATGCAGGGCCATTTAAGCAAACAGGAAATGTAAAGCAGCCGAATGGCGACACTGGATGACGCATGGTGTAACGTCACATCACTATAAAAGCGGTGGTGCAAAAATTACAAGGGGGAGATGGAGAAACTTTGACTTTGGAGAAAGGAATGCATGGTGCACTTTAAATTGCGTTCTTATGGGTGGGTACGTTGTGTTTTGCTGCTGCCCTGGTCCACAGTTATGTCTTAGCTTCCTACACTGGTACTCCTGAGAACCAGGGGCGTGTCGACCGCCGTCCACTGTAACCTGACTCACTAAGCCTCTTTCTTCTTGTTTGTCCCTGGTCATCTCAATACTGTGTGTCAGACCCTGCCGCTGCGCAGAGCACTTGGTTCACTTGGTTATTCAAAGCTCATTAATACTGAAGAAATCCTATCTCAAGCTGTCACCCAATTCACCTCTGAACACCCTTGACTTCATAGCAATACTCGTGCCGAGTGTGAAGCGGACCGGATGAATGATTCTCGAGATATTCAGAGAACATTCAGACAGACAGTTCCATATTTTAAAGTTGCATGTACACATTTGTGCTTCACTATATATCTATATCTTATTATTATTGCTGAGAGCCTCTTTACACAACATTCATTTTTATGAGAACCAATACCCGTCGGCTACACTCTAATAGCTTTGCTTTTGCCAGTAATATAGGAGACTCTCTTCCCCTGCCCCTGATTGTCAAGTGTGCCCATTGTGTGTGTCATTACGGCTGCTCTGTTTTATGAGTAGGAGATGGAGCAGCTATAGATTCACAGAGCAACTAATGTTTGCATTAATGACCAGTCACAGCTAGCTGAGCCGTATAGAGGAGAGGGTGGAGGAGAGAAAGAGACAGAGTGATGGATAAAAGAGAAATACAGGAGTGGAAAGGAATCGAGGCGCGGGGCAGACGGTAATATATTCAGGCTGATGTTCCTTTTTCCACAGCCTCAGCTCGCTGCCATCAAGCCATCGATACTCTGCCCTCATAAAGGCCATTCATCACATTGATCTCCTGCCATTACTTTCAAAGGCTAAAATAACACAGAGCCGCTCAGATGGCCACAGCCTCGCTCTGGAGGAGTGCAGCATCCAGCAGGGAGCCGGGGACGAGGAGAGCCCCAATCACAGAGCTAAGAGTAATCTATCAGGATATGGATGTAACACCTGCAGACAATAACGGGAGAAATGGGCTCGACTAATGAGTCATTTAGAGCAGGCATGCTGCAGACGTGACAGGAGCTGCCGTACGCATGCAGCAAGATTCCAGCCATGCTGGATACCAACATAAGAAAAGCTACGGATATAACAATTATATGAAAGGTCATATAGTCCCTTTTCACCAGAGGAACTTTTTTTAGTGGGAACACAGGGACCTTTTCAAGAATTTTATTAGGAAGTTAACTTGCTTTAACTTAAGGAACCTAGATCTTTATGTATCCCCTGGGCTCTACTTGTAGTTCAGGAAAAGCCCCTCTCCACGGGGTTGGACTGTGTAACGGCCGAGGATATATCTTGGCAAATGTTTTGCCCAGCTGACCGTTGCTGATTCTTCAAATGCAAGCTTGCAACATCTTGTTTACATCAGTCGCTCACACACCACTTTCATTTTGTTTTTCGATCGTATGTGGTATTAGACTTTTTGAATATTGTAATAAAATAATAAATCGTTGGCTTACAGTGATGGTTGGATGATTGAGTGAACTACAGAAGAAGAGCAGTTAGAATGATGTGTTTTCTAATTGTTTCAAAGGCAATGAGAAAAACAAAAACTGAAGGGATCATAACTATTTTGGAGGCTTTGATTTGATTAGGAGAGGTTTTCCTTTTTTTATGTTCTCAAAAGGATTCTGGGACTAGATTGTGTTTAACACCGCAACAGTATTGCCAGTGTGTTTTACATCTGCAACTCCCAAGAGGAACGGCTGGCAAATTTGGGAGCAACTTCTAACAAGAGTTGTCTGCTCATCTATCACTGGAGGACTAAAACATGTAGGCGGAGGCAAGCAGGAGATTGGTTTTCATATTAGAAGCTTAAGATGGACATTTCGATAATGAGCCTATTTGTTATTCATGACAACACAACAATGTACTGAGGCAGGGAGAGTATACCTTCATAGAATCCATTTTTTAAAAATATTTGTCATGAATAAATCATCATCTAAAGACCTGGGTTTTGATAAAAAAAAAAAAAGAGAGAAGAAAAGAAGAGGGAATGGAACACATGCAGGCGAAAGTCACATTGACAGATTTGTAAAGGCAGAGGTCTCAGAAGGACAGTGGATTATAGGTGAACATGAAAAGCTGAGAGAGATAGTGAACTCTTTATGCCCCGGCTTTAAGATGCTCTTCTCACTTTGCCGAGCTCACTGCTGACGGTAATCACGAGCCAGGTTTTTCTTTCCGAAGGCTGTTTCGAATTCCTCTGACTTAATGAGGATATTTGCATTTCAACCTTTGGGTCTGTTCCTTGAAGTCAATAGAATGGACATGTTGCAACAGTTGGTTTGCAGCTCGACAAACTGCAGCTACAACATGCTCATAGTCTCTTGTAAATTCACATATTTTTAAAGCTATATGTCATCCCCACCACACATCCGTATCCTCATTCAAACACACACACATACACACACACACACACACACACACACATAGAGATTGCAGCCTCTAAAATATGCAGTGCCATGATTGCTATTATCATTTCTGATCAGCTGTGTTATTGAATGAGGGCTGCTGTCAGGCCAGTTGCATAGGAATGATTATTTTGCGGGGCATCTGTGGCCTAGTTCTGCCTGGCTGAATGTGATGGATGGGGAGGAAATGGCGATGTCTGAAACACTCCCAAGCCCCGCCACATCCCAGTCGCTCAATAATTACAGTCATTCAGTTTGACTGAGCCCAAATAAAACTCCGTCTGGATGAGACTCATTGAAGATCTGTTCCCTGACCACACCCAGGGCCCTGATCAATACGTTTGCTCAACTAGTGTGTTAGGCAATTAAGTTCACAATGATGTTGTTGGGTTTAAAAAAAACAAATATGCAAAATGTTTTTCTTTGTTTATTGAATTTATCAGTATGTGAGTTTATACAATGTGAGAATTTTGCTGTGTTGACACATTTGGCCGAAGTTAAACTATCTAAAGAACTTGGTCTAATTTTATAAGATCATGACTAACACACTGTCATTCTCTCATTTACAGTTTTTTATTAGTTGCTATAAATTAGCAGCCGATCTGCTGGTCTGAAGTAGGGTTGGACATCTGGAACCGCTTCTAAAACTCAGATTCCATCAGAATTGTTAAGAAATTTTCATTTCTATTCCGCTTTGTTACGGTCCTCAAATCAAACGTGGCTAAGAGGAACCCAGGAACATATGAGATGCCACAGATGCTGCAGTTCAAAGCAGTTTTAATGGAACAAAAGTCACTTACGAAACCAAACAGAAGAGACAAGGGAGCCCCGGTCAACACAAACAAAAGAGGCCTCAAACCATACCACGCAATCACCGTCGGATTTGGGCTCCTCCCCTAACCTAAAACACGTTAACTAACCTAATATGAAACCAAAACCGACAACAGGACTGCTGGTAACTCCCAACTCAACTAATAAATAATACAACTAAGATGCTAAGGAAGATGCTGGTGGATGAGAGAGTGCCGCTCCGCCCCTTTGGGTTTAAATGCCGACTGGTGGCACTCTCAGCCAATCAGGGTGCATGCTGCATTAGCGCACCACACTCATGTTGGAGCCAGTAGTGACGAGTAGGCTCAGCCAGTATCTCACGACATGAGACGAATATATAAATGAGTCATTCATAATGAATGATACATTCTTTACACAGAATGTCATGTATAAAGGAAAGAACCGGGATCGAGAACCGTCAAGAATCGGAACCGGAAAGCTGTATCGGGATTGGAATCAGAATCGTTAAAATCCAAACCTATTGCCAACCCTAGTCTGAAGGTCTTTTTGTTTTGAGCTGCTACTTAATAACTGGAAACGCCCCCATTACTGAAAAATAAAACATCCCTGAATGTGAGCAAACTGACATAAAGTTTCAGTTTCAATATGCCAAAAATTTAAAAAATAAGCAAATTGAAGAACCAATTATGAGATCCACATTTTCAGGAAGTGTGTGAAATTTCATTTAATTCTGTCCTATCCAGCGATTTTTGAGGACATGCAGATAGACCATACCCTCTGTGTGAGCAAAGAAATTCAAATGTGCTGGAAATATAAAAATAGGTAAATTGAAGAAACCAATTATGAGATGCACACATTTAGGGCTCCTACAAAGCAGGTGTGAAATTTAATTGAATTCTGTCCAGAATGAAAAAAATGACAATTTTGCCGTATCATTTGAACATAATATTTCATTTTAAAAGTAATTATTAAAACAAAAATAATTCAAAGATTGGTTAATGGTGCAGCTTTTACAGGCTTGCTTGACATTGAATGTAGGAAAGCAGAGATGCACTGGATAACTTTTGTTTAATACACTTGAATAATATTTTTCATTGACACATGTTGCAATGAAAATGAGTATACTTGAATCAAGGCTAATCATTTTTGTGATGATGATTATTCATCTGTAGCTCTGATGATTTGAGGAATATATTTTTTACCACACATTTCATATCTCGTGGCATCAAAATGGGCGTCCTTGACTACAGTTATAAATGCCCATACTGGGGCGCCTTCAACTCACCTAATAGAACATGCACCTCATAGATGGAGGCTGTATCATCAGCAGCAGCAGCCCTGGCTCACTTCCAGCCTCTGGCCCTCTGCTGCATGTCCTCCCCCGTTTCCTTACTCTCTCCCCTTTCCTGTCACGCTATAAGCTGTCCTGTCCTAATAAAGGCTTTAAAAGCCCCAAATTATGTCTTTATAAATGCCAGTAGTATCCAAGTATTAATTTGGTCGACGACAAAAACTATAATGCTAATTTGTGCATATCTGTGAGGAATAAGTACAAAATCATTTTTTTCTTGATTCGGATCTTTACAAAATAATCAGTTATCAAGGATAAACGTGTAAGCCGGAAAAAAAAAAAAAGTGAAAGGTTTGGAAAACTTCACTAAGTCAAAAAGGTATTAAAAGACAAAAACAAGGTTAGTGTAATTGTGTTGAAAGAGATTCATGAGGACCTTTATCTCACAATGCACCTCTGGCAACACCTATTAAAGTACTTTTAGAGAAGCCGTGCAGCTGACACTGCCTCAGTTACCAGTGGCAACATTAGTCTGAATCAAACAGTGTAAAAAAGCTTCAGCTGTTCTCTGCAAACCTTGAGAATCTATCATGGAGAATGACGAGGAGGAAGATTACATGATTCAACATAATGTAAATATATTAAAATTGGAAATGTGCCCTGCCACACCAGCAGGTATGTTAAGAAAAGAAAAGAAATATCTCAGAAGAAGAAGAAGGGGGAGCTAAATCTGTAGGAGACAGGTTGTAAAGAGTAAGAGGTTAAATAATTCAGAGGAGACGAGAGCTAAGGGATAAAGGGACAAAGAGAAATGCAAAGTCTGAATGAAAGAGTGAAAGCTGTCACCCTGCAGGCTCTGTGGCCCTCAAGGCAAGGCCATTTAGGGACAAGCCACAAAGAGCATGTCAGCAAGGGACAGGAGAATGAAGGGATCAAGCCTGTTGGGTGCAAAGGGGGCCCTTCCTGTCTACATGTATGTGTCTGTGGGTCAATGGGAGGAGTTATTCCTTGCACTGCTAGTGGGTAGACATAGTGACAAACCATCACTTCTACAGACATAAATCAGACTCATCCACTCCTTCACACTCCTCCAAACACACACCAGATTAAGAACAGGCTCCTTTCTTCTTCTTTTTTTTTGCCCTAGTTCTATCACTTTGTTCTTTTATTTATTCTTTGACAAAAAAAAATTGGCCTTAGGTTCCTAATACATCCAAGAGAATTTTTACATGTGGAATTGAAGGGGGAAATCCACAGGATGGGAATCAATAATTGAGGGTAGCCACATGTTATTTCATTTCAAGAGTGAAAGTAGAAAAATGACAACAACAAAAAAAAGTAACTATGAAGAAATAGTAAGGGATGTGGCACAGTTTAAAAACCAGAGAGATTTAGTTTGGCACTATATCCCTTTTGTGTTGTGTATACAGTATACTAGCGCTCTCAGCATTAACACATGAACACTTCCTATTATGGAAACAGTAATGCACTAAATTTTGTTAAATACAAGTTTGACTCCAATTTCTTCCCATAATTCCAGGCATTTTTGGTGCTTTTGGATGTTTCAAACACCCAACAGCTTGCAATTGATCGTGATTAATCACAGTTGATTATTGTGATTAACTCAATTTTTTTTTAATCGATTGACCCTACTACATATATACTGTAATGTTTTGCTCTGTTTGTAACACCATAAATGCTGCAGTCTTGACCACGACTCCCTTGCAAATGAGATGTGAAATTAAATGAAATTGTACCAACAAAAAAAAAAAAAAAATGTTTAGAGTATATAGGAAAGACACAGGAGTGGATAAACAAAAACTACATGGACACAACAGACAAACAAACAGCCAAACACTGAATCACACACATGAAGAAACAGCCTCACATGCACAGTGAAATTAATGATTCGATGCCCTTCTATTCTGGTCTTCATGCTGAGCAGAGACATCTGTGTCTGAGTTCACAGAGAATTCAGCTGTGTGGCTACAAGCCGAAATTGCTCTCCATAACCAGGGAGGCAAAATGAAATAGGTCTCCCGCTTGTGTGAGTCTCAGCTGTGTGTGTGTGTGTGTGTGTGTGTGTGTGTGTGTATTTGCATGAATGTGCACATAAAGTCAATTTCGTATCCGTAACTCATTCCTGCAGGGTTTGTGAGGAAGTCGCATGTGTGAATGTGTGAGTGCTCGCTCGTGTTTGGGGGAAAATTCTCAGACATGTGTACAGGTTCCACTTACGATCGTACGAGCGTGTGTTTGCATGCATGCATGTAATGAAGCCACTCCTCTCAGCTGGCTGCTGAAGCACAGCCAGCATGACTCACCGTAGTTCTTTTCTCCTCTCATTCTATTTCAGCTCGCGCTCTCCAGGTTCAGAGTTCACCTCCATCCCTCCCTCATCCCTCCTTCTCTCCCCGTCTTTCTCACACCTTCAAACTCATTCGCCATCTTTTTTTTCCTTCTTCTTTCCATCGCTCCATGACTCTTTAGATCTACATTCCATCAATCTCCTTCTCCGTCCTCGCTTACCTCTTTTTTTTTTTACTTTCATTTCTCTGTACTCTTTGCTCCCGTGTTCCCTTATGCCCATTGAGCCACTGCCAGTCTGTCTGTTAGAGTATGAATAATTGAAGTGTATTGAATCTGGTCAGCAGATGGTGAGATGGCTGCTATGGATCTATCTGTGCTCTTTAGGAATCGCTGAGTGTATGCTGACACCTGTCCAGTTAAGGCCCGCTGGAGCTCTGTTGAAGCAGAGGGGAGCTAGGCCAGACACGCCCAAACATGGCTCCTGGAAATGCACTTACACTCGTGCATGCTTGCACAATGCAACAGCACAAATTTGCATGAGACCACACAATCCCATATGCGGAATCACAAGGGAGTGTGAATACAAACATGTCGATGGTGAGATTCATTCTGTCGCCATCTCTTCATACAGCAGCTCTACAAACTCTCCTCCTCATTGTTCTGCTCCCGTCCTTCTCCCCATGTGTTCTGCTGTCTCCCAGCATTTATCCTCCACACCCTTCTCTCTCTCCTCATGTGGCCAACTCTTTATCCCTACAGGTTCCCCAAGCCCCCTTGCAGCCACACCAGCCTGCCCTCTTTCTCCACGCTATGGTAGCCACAGCTTTTTCAGCATATAGCCACTATCCTGCCCCGCTGGCACCACCTCTCCAACACCCCACCCCCCCAAGGCTTTCACCCCATGAGTTAACCCACGCTCTCCCCCACACGCACCCCCTCAGAGGAATGTTGCAGTTTTAGAGAGCTGCTGCTTTCTTCTTCTTCTTTCTGCTCCTTTCACACACAATTGATCTCTTACCCTCTAGTCTTTCCCCAAAGTGCCCCCCCCCAACCCCTCACCTCTTCCTGACCCTTGAGCCCCTTCCAGTTCCTTCACCATCACTGCCACATTTCTCTCCCTCACTTCACACTACCCACATCCCATTCACCCCTCCATGCGAAAGTTTTTTTTTTTGTTTTTATCAAAACTGTTCTAGAATGAAAGAGAAACAAAGTAAGATAAAGATACTCCTGTTTTAGACTCTCTTCATTGGCTTCTGGTTCATTTTAGAATTGATTTTAAGATTTTATTGATAACTTTTGAGGCCCGTTTTGGTCTCGTTCCCAAATATATTTCCGATCTCCGGACTCCTTCTGTGCCCGGTCGTAACCTGAGGTCCTCAGCGAAGGCTCTGTTAGCTGTCCCACAGTCTAGACTGAGGACCAGTGGTGAGCAGGCTTCCTCCATCAGGGCCCCCACACTTTGGAACAATCCCCATGAGATCAGACGGGCAGCTCTTTGTCCTCTTTTAAATCTCTTTTAAAAACACACTTTTATAAGTGTGCTTTTACTGGGATTTTGGTATGAATTTTATCTGTCAAGTCACTTCTTAGGCCTTTTTACCCACTCTGTTTTATTGATTGTCTATTTTAGCATTGTTCATTCATTTAACATTGGGCTTTTTACCATTTTGACTTAGCTTTATAAATTTCATCACTGTTTGTTATTTATTATATTTTGTCTTGTGAAGCATTTTGTTACTTTGTCTTGAAAAGAGTGATATAAATAAAGTTTATTATTATTATTATTATTATCATTATTATTTATTATATTATTATATTATTTATATTATTATTATTATATTATTATATTATTATTATTATTTTCTCTAATGGTTTAGAATTATTTGATGTGTGTGTCCACTAAAAACCCTAATTCAACTCATTTTTTTCTTCTTCTTTCTTTTACAGCTGACTCGATCAGATATTTCTTGGTTTCATTTCAGAGAACTCATTGCCTGAGATCCAACTGAATTGTCACTTTGTTCGCATCCCGTCTGAGTCTACAATCAGTCAAAACTTAAGAAACTTCAATTTCAGAAACCTTGTGTCCATCAGAATAAGTCCACTCGTTGGAGTGGATGGTGGATCCAGGCAAGAGAACTTAAAACAGGAGTCTTGAGTTGTCATCACTACCTTACATGGTAAACAGAGAAAAAGCCCTTCAGAAATGATGGCAGAAGACAAAAATAATAATGTAAAGGAGCATCTTTATGGTAAGACTTTTTACGGCTGTATACTCATATATTTCCTTGTGGTAGCATATTGATACAGGCCAGTTAACTTTATGAGCCTCATGGTATCTCTAAGCATTTCCTTCTTTTAGAGCGCCTCCTGCACATCCCTGCTTTTTAAAGACACCTTGAACACACACCACCTTATTCCTCTGCTGCTCTTCATTTCCTATATTTGGCTTGCCTTCTGTTAACTCATGAAATCCCACTCTTAAATGTTTGTAAACCCCGACACGTCACCTTCCTTATCTCATTTTCTGCACAGCATCATGGCTTACATTATGCATACTGAGGAGCAGATTAGTGTAAGATTTCAGGCACACACATTTATTTCCACAACAGAAGTGGAATAGCTTTTAAAACCCCAGCTTACATTGAGTTGAGTAATCCATTTCCTGCCTGTGCCCTCCCATGTTTAGAATCGGCGCTGGTAAATATTGTTATTAATCAGCATTTGGACTGTTGATACAGTGTCAGGCTCTGCAGTGGGATTGTGCTTGCTTTTTTTTTTAAATTATGTACTTGTGTGTAACGTAAAAATCATTTTTAGAAACTAAATTATGCAATGGCTGATTCCACTTTTCTTATTCCCGAATGGCATATCACCCAGTAGGCGGTAAAATACCAGATCTCATCTGGGATCTTTGCTTTTAGGTAAACTATATCTACATAATACTCAGTACCATGTTCATATTTTATCATCCTATCATTGAGTCAGTCACCTGCCTGAAGGACTTTCCTTGTTTTGGGGTCATTTATAAGCGTGGCTTGGTGTATTCAGGACCATGAAATTGATTTTGTCTTCAGTATGAATAGATTAAAGGATTTTTAATTACTAAACCCGATAAAGACAAGTGTAAATACACATTAGAGAGGCCTGTGTGTGTGAGGAGTCTTATTTTTCTTAATTTGTGGGGTCTTCACAGTGTGGGGTCCAACGACTTTGTGCGGCCCAAATACTGGACCTCATAGTGTGAATTATTCATTTTTAGGGTGAGGACTTGGGTTAAGGGTTAGATTAAGGGTTATATTTATTAAATCTCCCTTCTTACAGTGATGATGCAACAGCACTGCAACGAAGTCCCTTCTCTATGATGCCTTTCTTTGCTTGCACAGAACAAAACAACCACCACTCCAGTGTGTGTTTTTAAACAGCATGGTATCAGTGGTGTCTAACACAGCAGCATCTAGTGTGATGTTTCACATATATGCGTCAATCGGCGCTGTGACAACAACAATCATTTCCTGTTAAACGTTGATCTCGTCCTCTGCCAGGAGGGTAAGGAGGTCCTGGACTGTCTCTCCAATCCGAAGACATTATGGGTTGATTTCGTTCTTCTTTGAGTTAGCTGCTAACTGCTAATAGCTGCTTTTTTTTTTAAAAATCGTACGGTTGTGGGCCGCACACATAATCAGTCATAAAAACCGTGACACCCCGTCCTCTTCTACAGCCTCGCCATCTCTCGCAGTTACACAGATGTCTGATTCAGGGCTGGTGCCATTCACAGAGGCAGAACAACACAGACCCCTATTACACCTTCATAGTGTTAATACAGATTGCTTATTATTTATTGAACACTGGGTTTCCAAATCAACACCATGGTTCTTTATTATTACTATTAATTATCTGACTGGGTTTGATCTAATTACATCTTTTGCTTTAACTCAATACAAATCCTTTTAAAACATGCTGAATTGTGTGTGTGTGTGTGTGTGTGTGTGTGTGTGTGTGTGTGTGTGTGTGTATTCGTGCGTGGCTGCCTGAGTGTGAGAAAGTGTGTGTTAGAGAGAGGATTTCTACCCAAGCCACATCTCTAGCAGTGAGGTCAAGGCAGATGCGTACTGCAGTGAGTTCTTCCAGTGAGCATTGTGAGTGTATTCTCCCTACAGCAGGTCTCTCCCAGCCTGAGCTTTTATACTAGCAGTAGCTTAAAAAAACTATTCTCAACACAGACAAGAGGCTCTGAGTGCCTGAAGCTCTTCGACGGAAATAACACTGTAGATGTCTCTAGTCAGTAGGTCTTACTGGATATTTCCTCTTTACAGGAAAAAAAAGAAAGAGATATGACCATGTGAGGCTGATCCATCGAAAAATAATGCCTATTCCATTCCATGTTATGCAAGTGTGATGAAATTATGAGAAACCATGTAGGTACGTGTTGAACTAGTCCTTTCAATTTAAATTTCTATTTTGTCACATACAATTATACATAGTCCAGTGTAGAGATATTGGTGACCCACCCCTGAGGAGCGGTGTGCAGCCCTTATGGCACAAGGATACTTCGACATGTAGACTGGGGGAACTGGGGATTGAACCACCGACCTTCTGATAACGACCGGTCTTCCCACCTGAGCCACAGCCACAAGCAATTTGTTTTAAGCAATTTTTGTTCTGAGTCAACTGAAAATTGACAGGCCACAAAGCAAACACTTGCCTGTGAGGTAACACACAACACAATCGCACCAACGTGTAATAAGGCTTTTGAAATCAATCGATATGAAAGCAACAGAAAAGCAACAGAAAGCTTTTCTACTGTTTTGTTGATGACAGCTGATCTGCAGTGGAACCAGTTGTTCATTTTAAGAAAAATCGTGATGAAATTATGTTTTTTTTCTACTCTATGGTCATGAACTACAAGGACACAAACACACACAGGTATACACATAGAATAACAGTTATTCCAGGTTGTTTTACTTAGTACTCCTCTAACAGGGAGACAAAAACAAAAAAGTTCACTCTCCAATTTTAAAACATCCAAATCACTGTTGAAGAGCAACAAAGGCTTCTTTTATGCATGTGTAAATTGCCTCATAAAGACACAAAGACTCGGAAAATGCATGACACATCTCTTATAGGATACTATCAGAGTTGGTCTATGCAACTTTTCAGTGAATTATTAAATTACAGCAGAGAGAACAAGGCCTTAACATTCTCTTTATGTCCATTAGTGTAATAGGGTAATCATACCTCTGATACAGTGATGCTTGAAAAGGAAACAGAAAAAAAAAAAATTCCCATTCTGTTGACTTGCTTCCATTTCCACTTCTTTCATGTGCGTGAAACTACCTGAAAAGTTGACAATAGTTCCCCTAAAATCTGAAAACGCCATGAGCGTCTCCATCCTCTTAGCTCCTCCTCCCCCGTTTCATCCTAATACCTCTACTTCCGTGCATAAATGTATCATTAGTGTATCATTATGTCTATGGTATCCTCCAGCTTCCATTTGCAGAGACTTAGGTACTCTGTTCTGGGGCTTACGTGGTCCCATTATATCATTAAGTCATTATGAGCTGGGATAGAGAGAAAATAATACCTATAATAGGAGCTACATCGGGCACTACTAAAGTCTATGCTCCCATCATTCCTATTCGTCTCTCCGGCTCATGATCAGTACATGCACAGCACTTTCATGCACCATATCAACCGTAAAGCTATCTTACTCCCAAATGAAGGAGTTTGAACACAAAACCTTGTGAATTTTTTTATTTTTTTTATTTTATAGCATCAACAACTCACCCCAGAATTAGGATACGCTGTCCATCCCAGTTCAGCTGTGGCCACCCGAGTGTCCATCACGGTCTCTGCAGCAAAGAAACAAAGCAGGGAGGGAGAGAAAAGCAGCGGTTAGCGTCACAAAAGCTATTTTGAGTATCATTCCGCAGAGTTGAACTGAATTCAAGGCCCAGTGATCACTTGACACTATCATCAATGAACAGCAAGGAGAGGAATCCTTCGCAGCGTTTCATCCATCTCTCGTAGACTTCTGCTTAGACAAGAGACAGGGAAACAAAGCCTTGGCACTTTGCTGGAAGGAATGTCTGAGAGGCTCTGTCATGCTGTTAAACGCTGAGCTTTGTATTGTGTTCGCGCTGCGCTAACATGAAGCCGCACTATGTGCTTCCTGCCTTTGTTTGTATGTGTGTGTGCGTGTGCACGATATGTAGTCATTTGTGGAAAAATAAGTGGATATTGTTGTAGTGTACAGTTTTGGATGCGGTCGTTTGTGAGTGCAGAATTATGTCACATTGGTAAACCCAAAGATTGCAGCTTCACAAATGCAGAGACAGTCCTCTGAGGCGTGAGGCGAGGCCACACCAGCTTGTTTCTCCTACTGGGGCGGTTCTCTGAAAACCAGTAGGGCAGAGGGATTAAGGAGGAAGAGAAAGATGACTTTTGTTTTCTGAACATTTGCACAAAACCTCAAGATGTACCTTAAATAACTATGTGGTACACTGGTGGCACACAGAAATGACACTAAGACGGTATAACCTCACAAAAGAAAACCTGCCTGTCATGGTTTTGGTCCTACAGTAGTTTGGTTTGTTGCACCTTTTATTTTGAAGGGTTATTGTCATGGTTTTGTGTTTTATTTTGAAGTCTATTCCATGTTGTGTTTTTTTTTTCTTTTATACTTCCTGTTGTCTTTTCTTGTGATCTGTTTTGACCTTTTGTTTCGCCTGTCTTGGTTTAAGTCTCCTGTTTTCAGTTCCAGTCCCGTCCCTCTGTGTCATTGTAGGCCCCGTCTCATGTTAGTTTATCGTCGTATCCTTCTTCTTCTTGTGTCTTCCCCTTTAACTTCCCCCTCTCCAGTGTGTGATTGTCTAATTGTTTTCCACCTGTCTTTGATTGTCTCCTCCTCCCTGTGTAGCCTGTCCGTCATTCCCTAGTTTGTGTGATCCCTGTTGTTACCAGTTTGTTGTGGATGTTTCCTGTTGCTTTCCATCCATTTCCCCTTGTGCCCCTAGTGTTCCCTGTGTATATAGTAAACTATCTTGACCTTCCTCTTGCCTGTCCTTTGGTTTATGTCCTTGCTTTTGTAATTTTGAATTTGTTTGCCTTGAACTTGTCAGATAAACATGTTCTGAACTAACTGGCTGTACCTCAGCCCTTCCCTTTGCCTCATCCTTATTATTGTGTTTGCTTGTTTGGAGTGCTCTGTGGTTTTGATCCTTGATGGTTTTTACGGATTTGGGTATTAAATCTCTTAACCGCACCCTTAGTCTCTCTGCTCTCGGGTCCTCACTCTGAACTGTTGGAAGAGTGACACTGCCCCAGTGAGGAGCAACTTGAAAACATTTCATTTCTTTCTAACTTTGGATTTGTATTACACAAAGTGTCATATCTGCGAAAGTACAGTCTTTGCTCTCTACCCTCGGGCTAATCCTATGACACAACATAAAGAAACGAGTCTGACAGCTCGCCCAAGGAGTCTGAACATCCATGTTTTGATAAATATCTGTCTTGTTGGCACATTGAAATCTGGAAACCTCATAGAGCTCAATGAAAGAAGAGACATATGGCAGTTATCGCAAACTACAGGTCTCTCTCTCCCTCACACAGAGATTTATAGAGTGATGGACTGGTTGACCTGCTGGTCTCGGCAGTGTAAAGATTGATAATTCCCCTGTAACAGACATTTGGCCTGAACCTCCCTTATTATGAGTGAGCGAACCAGGGCATATTTCATGTTTTCTTGACGTCCCCTGCCACAACATGCCCTCAGTTATTCATGTTGTGGCCAAACAGATAAAAAGTGGAGACAGCAGAATGGAAGTCTAGGTAATGATCTGTGGTAGATAAGCTGGGTGTGTGGAAATACTCAGAGGAGTTACAGTTTGTGTGTCTTTGGCATGGACATCATCCACTATCACAGCAAACGATTGGCTATTGACGCCCACACGTGTTGTCGATGAAAGATCTCACTCTGATTGAATTCAAAGGCGTAACCAGGACATTACCGTCATTCAAGAAGGGGTTCTTTACCGAGGAGCGTACACCCACAGCTGTTGCTTATTTGAAAATCCCACAGAACTTGCAGTGATTTAGAAATCATTCCAAATGATGGAGCACTCAAAGCCCGTCATCTGCAGTTCAAGTGGTCTTGGTAAAAAAAAAAACACAAGTACAATGACGAAGAGTGACAAGCCACCGGTAGGAAGCGAAGCAGCCCTTTCATTCTCGATCTCCACTTACGGAGAGAAACTGTCCTCAGACAAGAAAACCAATTAGCCTAGGTAATTCGGCTGCACACACAAGCACTCGCACATATACACGTTAAGACAAAACTACGCACACAGGCTGCACACACTCACATTCACCAGCCAACTCAAGAGAGCAATTTTCTGTGTACACCTACAGTGACAGTCTTGTTCACAACCGGCTTCCATCAGAGTATTTCAATTTCCCTAAGATCAGACTTGCCTTGTCTAGTTCCCACAGCCAGCCAGCCAGCCAGCCAGCTCCAGCCTGCCTGCCTGCCTGCCTGCCTGTATGACTTGCTGTCAGCTGGAAAGATAGGAGCATGAAACAGCCCTCAGCGCCAGCCAGCGTTGTGGGGACTGCCAACCCTTTCTCATGGGAAATCACAGAAGCTTTAGTCAAATCACACAGTCACTTGGTAGGCCACTGTGAGTTTCCTTTTTAAGACAGGGGTGAAGGTAGAAGACAAAAAAATAGGTCAAACACCCAAGGGAGGGGTGGCTGAGCCGTTTCATCCGACCTAATGTCGACCATTAGCAAAATCTCAGAGTAGCATGCGAGTAAATGGAGTATGCTAAATGACTATTAGCAACGGGGTGGGGCTCACACAGCTATCAAGCCATAGCTCGCACACCTGTCCATCGGCTCTAGGGACTTTTAAATGTCCCTTGAGTACGTGTATGTGTGTGTATTTTAAATGAGCTGTTATGTGAACTATTCATCCATATAATCATAAGAGGATTTAAAGAGTTTCAATTAAAAATGAGCTAATTACAAAATATGGGTCAAAATCACATTTTGGTTTATTGCTTAAATCATCCTCTGGCCAAAGCTTACAAATCAATTAGATTATTGGAGGAACTAATCATCTATATTTAAAAAAAAAATATATATACAGTATATAGGAAAAATTGTCTTAATTGCTGGTCCACTTTATCTGATTCATTCTGAGATCAAGTATGTTTGTTCGATAGATATTTCTCCAGATCTGTGCAAACAGTAATTCAACTTGACAAAGAAATAATGCTGTAACAGCTGACACACTGATTCATGTCCTCTCAGTGCCTGTGGGTTGTGAGAGTTTAACGCCGGGTTACTCCTCTATACCATAAAACCCTCGTTAAAGCAATTAGTCCTCCTTTTTCATGCCTCCCTGTTTCTGATCAGAGTCATATCTGACACATCCCATTACTCTCTCTCTCTGTCCAGCCCGTTCCGACTCCCACTCTGCATCAAACACAGCAGCTATAGGTCAGAGGCCCTATGCTTCAAATTATGATGCTCTAGGTATCCTGGTGTCATTTCTGGAGATAACTCTCTAGCATGTATAACAAGAGTCATCTGAAGGTGATGTATCGCCCCGACCCCCGCAAAAAAAATTGTACAAGAAATGCATCAATATATGACATGTCCTCCATTCCTTTGGTGGGTGTTGTTTTAGGATATATGCTACGGAGAAGGTGACCGACTTTCAGAGCCACCTTAAAAACATCTTGGCATGAAAAAGTTTAAAAAAATAAGATTTGTAGAAGAAAAATCTAAATATCAAAACACACAACTACTTATGGTTAGTTTAAAGTCTGGTGAAGCTAGCATATGTATACTATATATGTATAAAGTACGACATACGTATAGTTTGCAAAACGAACAATGATACCAGACACAGTCGTACCGATGACTGTGTCCTCCTTTCATTTGTGTCACTTGTTAAGATGGCCTCCTCTTGAGGGGTTTCTCCCCCCTCTTCCCCTCTCTCTTCCCCTCTAGTCTGTGGACCTTTGGCTGTGACTGCACCTGTTGATATGGGCTGATCTTCACCACACGTGTCTCCAATCCACCATCAAGCCCTGCAGTATATAACCCCGGTTTTGTACCACTCGTCGCCAGATCGTCAACCTTTGTGGTAGACATCTAGTCAGCTCTCCTTGCTTGTTTTTTTGCCCAGCCCAGTCTTCTCTACCATCCAGCCCAACTCGTCCAGCTAACTCGAAGCCCAAGAAATACCTTTGCAAACTTTTTTTTCTGATTAAACCACCTTAAAACGTCAGTCTGAGTCTCTGGGTCCAGTCCATTGTCAGAAAACCTTAACATTGACTGTGTTTGTTGGAAGGTCTTTCACCATGGAGACATGGGTTTGAGTCCCGTGTGGAAAAGTCAAGAGTCAAAGATGACTTCTTTTTACATATATAACATAAGTCATGTAAGTTATGTAACTTAACTGAAATGCCTAACATATTTATTTTAACCCAAACCATGATTTTTTTCTTAAACAAAGGAGTTTTGCTTCCTAATACTAACTAAATTACAATCATTTCACATTGTTAACAATCCAAAACTCTTAAAATAGGTGAAATCAAACAATATGTGAAATGTTCTTCAGGCTTATTTATTTTGAATGTCTGACTGGACATTGTATATTTATTATTGCTAATTTCATCATGGAGCCATGGACATGCAAAAACTGACTCTAAAGGGGGAAAGTACTGTAGAGCTTCAAGTTCTCCTCCTTTCAAATTCTGCTGTCAGCTCCACCCGCAAGAACCAACAAATTAAACACTGCCACGTTCACTAGCTATTCAGTCAGTGGGGAAATCATTTTTTTATTAATTTAATGTTGACTATGGCATTAAGGCTTATGAATCTTTTCAAAAACAAGAGCTTATAGCCGTCAGGGTAGCAGGTCTTAAATGGATGTTAAGTGCCATAAGGCCAGGAAATGTGTTCTGACTACATCGCAAAATATTAACGACTCTTAAATATAAAATTGATGTGGGTTGGCTCCCTGTGAAAGGTTCATTTGTGGTCAACGTTAAAAATGCATGCAAATACAGACAGAGCCTTCTGTCCATAATCAGCATTCATTTTCTGTATTTGTGCACATTTCCTGAAAGCTTAAGGACACAGACGAAACGGAGCAGTGTGGACAAAAAGTCAAGCAAGACACGACAAATGTCTGTGGACATGACAATGAAGAGATGGCTTTAAAGGCCTCACGGACCACCGGCGAGTGCATGGCTGCCTCTGCTTTTTATTTATGACGTACATTATCACAACTTCCTATGATATTGTCATTTTTGTTGTTGTTGAAACCTTCGACTCTTCACTGCCCTCTTGTGGATGCATCAATGACATCGTAAAGGACACACGGAAGCATGTGCGTGTTGAACGATATATCGTTTGAAACAGACTTATGTAATTTTGTACATTGGTGGATTGAGTATAACGGAGCCTTAAGACTCACTCAAGCCAATAGACGACCAGGGCACTAGTCAAAAACCAGATGTCACAAGATAAGCTCGAACCAAGGCTCAACCGAGGGACCTACAGCTTCCAATCCCAGAAAACACAGCTCCTTATCATTAGCAGCAAGTGGTAGATCAATACCAAATGTTAGGCTGTTTCCATGGATGGAGAGAGGGGGTGGGAGAGAAATGAGTGAGAGAGACTGCATTAAACATTGATGGGGCCTTGCGTTACAGATCAATAAGGCAGCCTTCTTCACACAATTACACGTCAGCAAGCAGTCAGATGATACATCACATGGAAACGCATGATTACATATTGCCAGCAGTTAAGCCAATGAACATCTACAGAGAGACAATTCTGAGGAGAGAGAATAGCAGGCATGGACTCTCCAGTCTCCACCCTCTTTAAGCCTTTATGTATGACTTTAATTCTACAGTTTGCAATTCAGAATGGCAACATGTCTGTGTAATTCTCCCCTTTGTGGCCATGTCTGTATGATTGCATGGCTGCTGATCGATAGAACATGTGCTGAGGCGCCTCTCTGAAAATCCCTGGCTCCTTAGTCAATATGGCAGACAATTCTCTGTAGATTTCCCTTAGCATCCTATAGCACATCTTTTCCATTCATCTATTCTTTAACCCCCGCCCACCTCCACTATGTCCTCCTTTTCAAGGATGCTGGTACACTTTGTAATTCAATGAGACAATCATGTCCAGATGCTGGATGCTGGGCCGAGAGGGCCTACTCTTTGTGATTGCAGCAACAAACTGAAATAAGATCGGAGGGTCTCGAATGACATTATTTAAGAGGGTTTTATCTTCTCTCAGAAATGGAATCAAGATGGAGGGACGAAGAGAGAGAGAGAGAGAGAGAGAGAGAGAGAGATCGAAGGGAAAAGACAGACAGAGGGAAAGGCAGAGATGAAAAACTGAGAGGAGAAATCAGCAGGATTGAAATGAGCACTTAACAATGATGAAGCCCCATGGTGGCCTGCTGAGCCTGGCATCTTAAAACGGGGCTGAAAACAAAGTGACAAATAAACACGAGCAAAAAGCTTGTGTATCTCCCAAACTAATCAGCCGCCTACTCAGGGGATTTAGGAATTTGGAAAAAAAGGAACATTTTTGACAGAGTTAGGAATTTTCTGAACAAATCATGTGTAAATTTAACAGAAAGACACGTTTCCCTCTGAAAAGATCCTTCATTCGACTGGAAGGTGCGACGAGGTAAAGACCAACATGGCCGAGAGCATTAAGCTGGTTTTAAAAGCGTGACTGTGTTTATGGCACATCGCTGCTTCAAGGTAAAAAGAATATGAAAGAGATGTCTGCGTTTCAGTCACTGTGTGAACAGACAATCCTTACAAATACAGATGTGAGACATTTCTAATGTGTGTCACACCAAAGCTGTGTCACTCGTACTGAAGTTTTTTTTTTTTTTGCTTTAAATAGAAGGTACAGACGACTCGACAGAAATACATCAAAAATAAAAACGCATGTTACATCTATGTCTCCCTGAAGACAGGCATGACAATGTGGCTGATTTGAAAATTGAACAGAAAATAATCTGCCATCCACTGAGACGTTGGTGCGGAGTGATGGGACACACAAGTCTCTCATCGCCGAGCCAAAGACGGAATTAAATGAAGAGGCTCACAAATCACAGACTGCACACACAAACACACACAGACACAAATGTGTTCTGGTGCTCACAGTCGCTCGCTCTGGCTGAGGGAAAGCACGAAGGAGGAGCAGGTCAGTATCAGGGAAGGGAGAGAAAGCCAGGAGTGATAAGAGGAGACATAGAGGAGGGGAGCTACAGAAGCCAAATGAGATCAGCAGCAGATGTTAAAGGAATGACGCCTCACAAGATAAGAAAATTAATATACATGCAGTATCTGCAGAACCTGATGAAATTATTCTATCATCACAGCAAGGTGACATTCTCTCGGCCTTCCACATCTGGGCTGCTACGTCGCATAAGACAGGAGATTTAACCTTGCGGCACTTGGTACATTTTCCCCCACTATTGCCGGGTTGTAAGGGAGATGCTGTGGAGAGGGAGCAGAGAAGCACCTCAACTGAGGCGGGGCTGACGGATAGAGAGAAAGGTAGAGTCAATCCAGAGATTGGTGGCAACAGACTCATGCATCCAATCATAGGCGACTGGTCAGTCACTGGTTACGCCACATGCATACGGCGGGAACAGCCCATTAATACATAACCCTCTCGTTCATTCTTCCTTCCTTTTCTTTCCCTCTCCCTCTCTCCTCTCCCCCGGTCAGAGGAGAGAGGTTAGGCACATCATTTGCATTCATTAACATTACATTAGCAGACAGAGTGATCTTTAGAAACCAGGCTGCCGGAGAGTGTCATCTTTAATTCATCATAACCCCACCAAACAACCGCCCGCCCACACCTCTCGCTCTCGCTCTACCTCCACCTTCTTCTCCTCCCTCTTTCCTCACCCACTCCCTCTCTCTCCGCCACCCTAAATCTCGATGCTCTGCTCGTTTCGTCGCTCACCATTTACCGCCGTCTTTCATCTCCTTTCACTCTCCCACCCCCTCGTGTCTTTTTAACCTCCTCACTTCCATCCCCGCTCCTTATCCGTCGTTCCCTCTGTTACCCTGTTGAACGACAGGCTACAGTGAGTTTGAGTTCTCTTCCTGCGCGAGTTCAATGCAAGAAAGGAAGGAGATGGGGACACACCCAAAAAAAAAACACACACGCCTGCCGTTTGGCTGCAACATACTGTATACCTTACAAGCATCGGCCTGGGAGGCAAGACTGATCGGAGGATATGCAGGCTTTTTACTGGGCCCTCCACCCTTTGGCTTATTACAAAAGAAATGGAGCTTCTAATCAAACCACTCATCTCCAGCACACATACACACACAAACAAACGATTTCATAAATAAGTAGAATTTGAACTATCACAGAACACTGTGATAGTGTTTATTATGCTGATGCAATCAAAACAAAAGCATCTACTGGATGCAAAGGTTAGGAAACCAGTGGCGTCTACAGTCTATCATTACTAGAGACAAATAATACAACTTAGGTCCATCTTTTAGGTCACTTACCACAAACAACCTAATTCCTCATATCTTATGAATAAATGCTGCCAATTTATCCTCCTCCCTTCCATGAGCAATAAGGAGGTGACAAGGAACAATCATGGGAAATAGCTGAACCACATAATGGAGGGGCTGGGCTGAGGCCAAACACAGATCAATATAAGCAGAGGAAGTCCTGAAAATATTTCATAACAAATATATCAGTTTCAGGCCTAACAGCAGGTATATTAACATTTTCGTGAAAAGGTTAAATTATATCAACATAATCTGCTGAAACAGTTTCTCAGCAGCATTCTGACAAAGGATATGGCATTTAGAGCATATCTTTCTCCCCCTGCTCCTGACGCACACAGCAGAAATACCATGTGTGGACTTCATGTAGATTTTTCGGAGCGAGTCTGGCAGTGATGACATCGCTCAGGGAAATCTGCAGCTACCTTAGTTCACCATCATTTAATGGATCCTCACGGGGGCCAATCAAAAGCCAGCATTTCCAGTGTGGTGAAGATAATGCTTGCTTGCGAGGAAGATACACAACATGGCATGTATGCATGCGTGTACAGCCACAAGCACATGAATTATTATCCATATAAATGCTGACATGCAGCTCCTGTTTGAGATCTTTACCTCTAATTTTAGAATAACAAAATATCTTGTGGATCTTTTTTGGAATAATTTTCTCAAATGGAAAAAAAAACAAAAAAACAAATTAGCATAAGAAAAATAAATAAATATAAAATAAAAATAAATAAATATTATATCACTATGCAACGTTGATGCTAACAAACACACTGATCTGGCTGCCAAACATAAATATCAAACTCTGCATGAAACCGTTTTATACCTCACAGTGCTGAGCCCACGATTTGCTGTAACAGCAGACCAGTAGCAGTGACGAAGCAAGGATCTAGATGGATGCAGCGCTAGCCTCCAACAACAACCACAATACTCATTACTGGTGATATTACCTTAGCCAGCCTGTCTGCTTTTAAGAAACATGGCGATCTGCTGCGGTAAAATGAGGTAATTACAACTCTTATCAGGCTCCTCACCTCACAAAACAGCATTTAGTGAGAGGGAGACTACTCCCCAATGGTTCACTGATTTTGGAACAAGGCTCTGGCTGGTTTCCCAATCGCTCAGCCACGCCCACCCGCTGTCATTTATGCTCTGTGGAAGTCCTGCTCCTCCCACTCTCGTTTCTCTCCAATAAAAAACAGAAAAGCAGGAATTGTATCACTTTAATGACACAGCTAAACGAAAAGAAAAAAAATCTTGATTCCTTGATCGGTGCCTCAAATTTAAAGTGCGGAGTCGCTGACATGAACCATGAGAGCCAGAGGAATATCACTTTACAGCAACTACCAGCCACCTGTTTATGTTGGACAGCTAGAATGGAGAAAATAGCAATGTAATCTAACTGTTTCACATAAGGAGAAAGACTTTACAAAGAAAGTCTATCCACATATGAAAGTTAGAAGTCCTGCCTGACTTGGTCCTAACTTCACACAAGTAGACTGACGGAGAGAAACCCTATCCCATATAGGCTGACATTTAGCAGTATAAGCTACAGCTAATGGGATATCCGGTGTGACTTATCACATCTTTGTTTTTCAGGCAGACCAAGAAATAGTGATGAATGAACAAAAATGATGACACTCAATTTGCTCCCGCTGCAGTCCTTCACTCTAATTAAGACAATAAGGATTGTCTTTAGGACAGTCCTGTGTGTGAGTGGGAGTGTGAGAGAGAGTGCGTGAATGCTGACGGGAGTGTGAAAGGGAAAGATCAAAAATAAGTTCAAAAAAGAATCAATAAAGCTAATGTCAAATATGTGCACGGCGTTTCTGATGATTCGTCAGTTTATAGTAACTGTGGGTGAAGAGGGCGAAGAAATATCCTTTTCTGCCACAGCCTTGAACTGAGATAACCATCCTGTAATATGTGGAACCAGCATGGAGGGCAGAGAGAAACCAAGAGAGATAAAGAAAAAGAGAAAGTGGGGAGAAAGATTGAGGAAGCGGGGACACGAAGGAAGGGTGCCGCTAATATGAAGAGAGAACACCAAACAAGATATGGCGGGGGTAATGTGAGAGATACTGCGATGGGGAGGGAGACATGTGGCAGTGCCACGAGTTATCTTATCTAGAAATGGATCTAACCTTAGCTGAACACAAGAGTCACATCATTTCTTGGAAACCACCCGACCTAAGTTCTGTTCTGCTGCCTGGATACACAAAGACATGTGCTGCTCTTGTGTGGCACTTAAAATATTTATGAACAGCAAAACACAGGAACAGAACGATCTCGCCTCGCCACCGACATGAACATCATGCTAACAGTAGAGAAAAAGGAAATGCATAAAGGGATGATGGAGAAATCACACTTGTGGATGCACAAGGAGACAATATATGCACGCTCACAACGTCCATTAAACACAGCAGGGCCCAGCTGCTTCTCGCATCATTTCCATTTGTAGGCTGTCAGAGTGACTCAGAACTTGGGGGGGGGGGCAATCATCAGAGAAAAAGTGTCAAACTTTCTCTTTAAAATACAACATGAATGAAGAAAATGAATACAGCCCGGGCAGTGACGTGGAGGGCAGTGACGTGGCAAAAGTTTTGACAAGAAAAAATATGGCGACGGTCGGAAGAGATAATGTACCTAATAAATACAAAGCAGCAAAAGCGTAGGTAAAGATGTACTCGCGGTGGTCCAGGAGCCTATTAGGTACATCGAGACATGAAGACGGAGAGTTTTTGCACTTTTTCACTGTTTTCTTCTTTGTTTCCGTACACATTTGTTGTGCCTTGCTTTAATTGTAGCGACGGTGCCCCCAAACATTCCCGGCGTTATTGCTCCATTTCGTCCATCTCGTTCGTATCAGTAAGCTCTCGGAAAACATGGGCCTCAAAAGTTAAAGAAGAATGTGTTCAGGTGGTAGAGGCCAACAGCAGCTCGCTGTATCTCATTAAACACTATCGTTAACCATGTTTGGATGCACCACAAAATTGACCTGTGCCTCCTGAACAATCCCCAAATTGGCAGAGAGGCAAGCAAACAAGAGAGAGTCAGAGCGAGTCAGGGATAGAGCCTTGAGGGTTTTAATGCTGCGCTTTATCTGTGGCGGTAAAAGAACGACCTCCGACCACCTTGAACCCAACGGAGCTGAATTTCAATAAAAGTCAAATTATCAGCCGTGCCCATTGGGCCTGGGAAAAAAGCACTGAGGCTGAATTGACTGTGCATATAAGACAATTTAACAGTCATATGGAGGTGTGAGTGAGTCAATCCTATGACGCACTCCCATGTCTCACCGAGTCTCAGTGGTGAGCAGTAGTTACTGTGCCCTGTTGGGCGAGGACTCCGCTGGGACGGATCGTTGATTGTTTTCCACGGGTGTGAGCCGGCACTAGCATGTGTGCAAAAACACATTATGTCAACATTTGATTTGGAAAGTGTTATTCAATTAAGCCATGTTCTCCCTTGACCAATGTAGTGAGAACCAGGTAATTGATGCCTCAGTTTGGTGTCCCCCCCACTGTGTGCTCCTCACTATGGCGACAATGCTGGCTAAGCCGGTGTGAATGAAAGGAAACGCACAGCGTGATCAGGCGATCTTCAGGGATCTCGTTAACGCGGCTTCACTACACACACATACAAGTTGACCAGAAACACACCGACATAAGAAGAGAAAGCGTCCCAAGAAACCAGCCAGACCACTGGTGACCGCGGACACGGTCAGATTCATTCCTCACTATTCATCTCCATGAAAAGGCCCCTTCAATGCCTGCAAGCAAACACAAAACTTTCCATTAAAAGCAAACACTAAATCTTGCAGCATATGCCCACATGCCTGGGGAAGTCCATATATTTTTAGAGTTAGGCTTTGTTTATCCTCCGAAGGTTTGCTGTAGTCTGCATTCCGCACTTGGGGAATAAGAGATAGGAAATGGTCCTGAGGCTATGAGAAAAACTTTGAGGCGAGAATCTTGACCTTATAGCATGAGGCTGACAGGGGTGGATTCTCCAATGACAAGGTAGAACAGGAGAGGAGGAGGGAAAGAGAGATGGGGAGACAGAGTGAGACAGACCTTTTTGAAGGTATTTCTCTGGAATTCTGAAACAAAACAGGACATGCACCGTCTAAGGTTTTCAGTAGGAAAAGGTTGGTTCTTTTGGTTTCCAGTGGGAATTTTTTGTCTGGATTTCCTCCAATTGATGCTGCAGTTTTTACTTCATCCATCAACCGGATGGCTTTTTTGTTTTCTTTCCTTTTTTAAATCAGCTGTTCATTCTTTTTTATCTCTCTCACTCTGCACTTGTTGTTTTTTTCTCGAGGGCCACTCTGAATGCAAATCCACGGCTCAGTGAAACACTGATCTCTTCTGGGAGAGCAAATGCCATTTTACACACATTACGTTCAGTCTGTTTTGCCACAGGGAGGCTGTGGGTAATTTTGATCTTGTGCCACTCGCCCACACAAATGCGTGTACACACATCTGATTTGTCATCTCCCATGCCCGGGTGCTCGAGCTCTGGCGCAGAACACAGCCCCAAATGTCACAGCTATCCAGTGACAGTAGGGGGGAACGCCGCAACCTGCCCTCCCTCTGAGGCCTGTACTACGAAGCAGGATTTGTAATTAGCGAGGAAATTTCAGGGTTAATCCTGGGCTTTCAACACTGGTTACAGCACCGGTACATTTCTTACTGGGACACATCACCAAGGTAACTTGTACCTCACACGTAAACCTCTCCAAAGCAGGTGATTTTCGAGATAAAAGCTCGAAAAGTATTGAAGCACCGCCTGGTGACCAATCGACTGTGACATAAAAGACTGTGGAGCTTGGTACATGCATCATGAGTAAGAGGCCTCCCTCCATGTCTTCTTCTTTTGTTTTTTCCCTGTTGGATGCAAACAATGCCAAGGCACTCTCATTGTGCTTTTGAATGCTGATATAAAGCTACAACAGACACCGATTTAAGCACAAAAAGGCATGTACTTTCTGATAAGACATCAAAGTACCGCTTTGAATTGCATGTTTGCTACCAAGTCCATTTGATGTCACCGAGGTCGCAGCTGACAAAAGGGCCAAAGTTGTAAAACACACACCATAAGAATGCAATTTAGGAAACAAGTTAATTAAATGGAAACACATGTAATTACAGGCCTAGTCATAGTCACATCTACCTGTGCCCTAATTACGGAGCGGTGGTATTATAAGCTGATTAATTTACACATTTACACAGTCAGCAACTTTTTTGTCCCGCTGTTCTCCCTGTAATTGACAGCTGCAACTGTGATACCTTTTGCCTGGATTATTCTTTGTACTTGTGTGGTATTATAGTATGCCCTTAAGTTGTAAAACACACCACTTTGTACGTCGGTAGTCCTGCAAGATGAGGCTGTTGGTGCTGGTGTGATGTGATGTGTGCACCCGGAGTCAACGTGCGACACCCTGCACGCCACAGCTAAAGGGCTGAGACGCCTCGTTAAATATGCAGTGCCGCAGACCCACTTCAAGCTATTACTTCACTTCACACATAAGAAGCAGTTGGACTCGCTTCCGGATCGTCACGCACATTCACACATCCACACATGCACATGTAAATAGAGGAAACGGGCAGCTTACACAGCTGTAAAAGCTGCTGCGGGGCGTTAAATTGTTTCTGCAGTTGCCTGACACTGGGTTAGAAAAGATGGAGGTGCCTGTCCAGAGTGGGCATGAGTAGCTGCTGGTAGTGCAAATAGCTCTAATGGGAGACACAAGTGGTTTTCAGATGTTTTGCCAAAGATGGAATTTATTGTACTTCTGTGTGCCAAAATGTTCCTACATGTTATTTCAGTTAACATTATCCATCCTATGGTTTTTTTTCCTACCTATATAACATCACTTAGAGTCCTCAGGTACATTTCTAGCAGGAATTTCCCTTATCCAAATTGAACGTCTAAAAGGCCCATTTGTGCTCTATGTTAAAGACGGATACGGAGACGGACGGAGCCTTCTGTACGCCTATAGATAGATTGTTGTATGCCGTGCAGATTGTAAAAACCCTTGAGGCAAGTTTGTGATTTGTGATATTGGGTTATATAAATAAAGCTGACTTAAAACATGGGTTTAGAAAATGAAAACACCAGCAGTAAATTGATCCAGAGGAGCTGCAACGACTGCAGGTGTTCCAGTCTTGTCTGCCATCAACCTCCTGCATTGCGTTGAAAGAAGCAATCCAAAGACAGACATGAAGACAAAAAAAAGCCTCAGGAGGTTTCATTACAGATGTTAAGTAGAGCAGAAAGGCTCCCATCTCATCCCTGAAAAATTTACACTCAACAATTCTGTGGCGCCAGATTTCCACGAAGCATAACAGTAAAATCAAATGTGAGTACAGAGAAGGAGACATGTTCTTTGACTTTGTGTTAATATTGATGTCTTTGACCATTCTCTCTCACACATCCACATTTTACATATGTGTGACCGCTGTTATGCCAACAACGATTATGAGTCACTTACATTCCATGCTGATTTTGAGTACGTTGGAAGCTGTTGACACTAAAGCCTTCCTCTTGAGAGGGCAACGATTTCTTCCAGGCACTCTGACTTCAGCTTCTTAGTCAATGGGAAACAATACTACTTTACAATATTTTCCTGCTAAGTTAATAAATGAAATCGCAGTGTCTAAAATGTACTACGGATCACGTTCAGCCAGAATTGTGTAAGGACCCAGGTGCAGTCATGGGGCAGAGACACAGGGAGCGCAGCACAGAGAACGATTTTTTTCAGATCTTAAAAGAGTCAAGGGTTAAAACCATAAGGCGTTCCAACAACAGGCAACAGTAACAAAAGGATAAGGCAGGCTCGGAGTCCAAACACAGAAAATATCGGTACATAAATATGATGGGCAAAGGCAATATCCAGGAAACAAAACCACGTCAGAAAAAGAAGAATAAACATAAGGAAATCACTAGGGAGAAGTGACACAAGGGAAAATGGCTGGAACGTGTGACCGGACATCGACGAACTGGAAACTACAGAAGGGAAAACACACAGACTAAATACACTGGGAGACGAGACAATGGAAAGCAGGTGGAACAGGAAGGAGGAGACAATCAGCCACAGGTGGAGACAATCAGACAATCACACAGGGAAAATGTTAAAGGGGAAGACAAGGAGGATACAATGATGAACTGACATGGGACAGGACCTACAAAGACACAGAGGGAGAGGGAAAGAACCAGAACTGAAAACAGAAGACTAAAAGACAACAGGAAGTGTAAAGCAAAAAAACAGAACAGAACCTTCAAAATAAGAGGAACCGACAAATTAGGATCAGAACCATGACACTACGTTAAAAATAACGCAAACGCAACACACACAGATAAATTAATGTTGTCTTTATTAGAGCTGCACAACATTAAAGTTGTAATGCTTTTTTCAGAATTTTCAGAATCATAATCATCCATTCGTCATGGCGTGTTAGTTTTCTCAATATTTTGTCACATTTAAGAATTTCCCCGTTTGTTAAACTTCAAGGCTGTGGCCTGTTTGAACACGTCGTCACAGATCAAATAATTTCTCTCCCACGGTAGCTCGAACTAAAACAAACAAAAAGAAACGGCACTAATGCGTCAAGGCGATATCTGTTTTTGGACATTGTTAGGGAGGAAAGTAGTTCCTCATATCTACAGTACATGTTTGCCTTAATAAGCACGATACTCCCGAATGAAGGACAAACCACAATGTACCTTCAGTCATAAGCTCAGTAAATATCGCAGGTGTTTCAATAAGATAAAGCACCAAACGTTGTGTGAGAAGGTGGCCGGGAACAAAGATTCCCTCCACTGTTTTAAAAGGCAATTTTCCACGTTTGGCAGTACACACAGCACATTTCATAAAATGCTTTGACTCAGGCTTAAGTGTATGCTGGGCAAATATGACCCCCCGTTCCACGCGGTGTGTGTTATCAACGGTTGTGCAGCTATTAATGTAGATGGGTGTTGGAATGACTCCCAGAGTTTTTGCACACTACTACTACTCCTCTTTTCTCCTCCCCAGGGGTGTTGTTAGCCTGTGTGTCCCCTGACAGCTCGCTCCACATAATGAGGCTGACAGACTAAAACAAACACAGTTACAGAATATAGGTAGACAAAAAAAAAAAAAAAAAAACTGCGAGTGGAGCCGGAGGAGTTGAAGGAACGAGGCGGGGAACTCGCTGTCTTTGGCGACACCTGTGACTGCTGATGCCATGTGGCTGAGCGAGGCTGAGGCAGAGTATGAGTCATAAAGCGGCTCCCCCTGCATTTTGCATCCCATTGAGTTTCTTTTTTCTTTTTTTTTTGTATGATCTGTAGTTCATTTTATTTTTCTGCTCTTCTCTACAGAGATGCATTTGCACATGGCCTCTGTAAAGGCACAGGGTAATAATTGGTGGTGAGATAGCCCTAATGCACTGTGTGTGCTATCAGATATTTCTTTACTCTTCCTTTCTCTCTTCCTTTACTCTTCCTCTGTCTCCCTTCCTCTCCCTCTCTCTCCCTCTCTCTCTCTCTAGGTGTGCTGGTGGCTGGGGCTAAATGATGAACAGAGCCACAGTGTCTGCTGTCTCTAATGGGGACATTATGCAGGAGGATGGGAGAAGTGCCCACGCCAGGCTCGTAAATCACACTCCTGTAGAGAGACTCCTCGCAAGGCCTCGCTGCTCTACTAACTCCGGCACCAATAAATGAGGGGAAAAAAAGTACTCAAGCACCCGCACACACGTGTGCACATAGGCAAACGCGTACTTATTATTTGCATACATGGACACATGCGCACTTATACAAATGTGCATCTGCACTCATGCAGCTACTGCACAACCCATTTAACTGACCTCCAGTGTGCAGTCAACATTTGCCATGAAAGTACTGGGACACAATTCACTTACATCTGTCCAGTGACAGCACCTGCGCCAACAGGACAGTGTTCTAACACAGAGCTTGTGTCAATGTGATTGAAGTTTGACAGAGCAGTTAAAGCATTATTAGTGCTCCCTGTCACAGCCCAGCAGACACAGAGGCCTGCCAGTGGCACAGGTGATGTAAACACAGGCCCCATTTAGCATATTACCCATCAGTCAGCACGACAGGCAAAGGAGATAAAGAAATGCACACCCACTGCGAGTGGGAAAACAAGCACTCCAGTCCGCCCCATCTCACAAGGTTGGCTATATGAAGGTATTTTGGCAGGTGTGTGCGCAAGCAACCCACACACATACACACATTCAAAGACGTTCATGCCTCCACGCACAAGAACACCACAGAGAGACACATGCCTCTATGAGCACAAACGGGCTGATGACAGAAGAGGTATTATCCGAAGTGAAATGTCTCCAGGAGACGCCTCACATGGCTAATTGTCTGTGATGAGCCGGCGCCAGCATGCCTTGATGCTGTCTTTTTTTTCTTTTCTTTTTTTCTTATTTATCCTTCAAGTTCCACTCAACCTGCACGGAGAGGAGAAATCCACACAATATGGTATTTCCTCCGATTTATCAGACACAAGTCCCTTGGAAAGTTCCCAAACTGCAGATACATGGCTTATTGCCGCCAGTCTCAAAACTTTCATGAAAATATCAACTTCCACTTAATATTTAAGTTAAAGCACAAGTAATAGTTAGCACGCACTAGCAATAATAAAACTATAACAAGCGTGTTGCCAAAAGGCATGGGGCGTTGATGTGGCAACAGCAGCTTAGCTAACAGAACTGTTTGGACTAGAAACAGCCAGCCGGCGCAGCGGCAGGGAGATCCCTTTAACTGCTGTCTGCTCAGGAAGCCATGAACCAAGTTGGCCTTTATTGTCTCAAATGTGAACCATGTATATTCTTTCTTGAGTGAGTCGCAGGTTTCGGGAGCCTTTTTGGTCACACAGTGCTTTTCATAGAGGAAGACAAAAAGATGTAAGGAAAAGAAAAAACGAGAGGGGTAGGATAAAAAAAAAAGAAAAGAAAACGCCTGACAGAGCATCTGATGTAGCCGACAGAAGGGAGACGGCCCGCATACTCTCTCTCTCTCTCTCTCTCTCTCTGCATGTTTACTCATTCTGCTGGTATTTGTCTTATCTCTGCAATGGCATGCTACAACCTTTATCCAGCGCGGTCCCTCCCAGAAGATAATGAATTGGGAATGTAAAAACCTCCTCCTCGAACCTCGTCATCTGCCCCTTACTCACTTCCCATCACGAGCAGACACACAGAAGTGCAGACAGAGACAGGCACGCACACACACACACACACACGCACACACACACACACACACTTCTGTCAACACTCCCCGAGGCGGCGGTGTTAATTCCTCCCGGCCTATTCTCAGTCACACATGGCCGTGGAGGCAGTCGCCGGCGGAGCCTCACTGCTAGATTAACCTTTGCTCTTGCCACAGATCTGTTTTTCAGCGGGGCCTGCAGTCAGACGGGGGGGCCACGGCTGGCAGATAGTAACTCATTGTCAGGACACTGTCAGCACTCGGCCCTGCATTAGTGGCTTTTGAAGAGAGGGACTGTTGACGTGGGCAGGGTGCCAGCCAAGAGGAAAAACAGGCCTGGTGCCCCCACGCAGCTCTTAACCTGACCTCTCCCCTCAGGATGTGGGGAAAGGGTGGAGGAGTGTGTGCACTCACACACACACACACACATGTACATGCGTGGCGGCGAGGGTGTTCTCCGTGCTTTAGCAAGTGCGCACTTTGGCTGCTGATAAATCCTGAAGCCAGAGAGAGAAAAACAATGCTGGCACTTTCTCCTCATTTTTTTTTTTTTTCTCACTGGTGTACAATGTACAATCCTATTTAGCCTGTTCCCCCCCCCCCCCCCCCCCCCCCCCCGTGGTTTGTGTTACATTTACCAGAGGAAAAGGTCACATGTCATCGTAAATGCATTGCTCCAGAGAAATACAGCCACCGGCACTTGGGGGCTGCACAATTAAAACAGGAGCAAATAGTTCAAAAACTGTAAGAAGCTCATGTAGAAACACTGAAATTGTTTTTCATTAATTGTTTTTCTTCTCCATTATTTATAAATGCTTGTGGGGCCTGTGCATGCAACAGAGTTACATGAGAAACCCAAGTTTTCACCCAAGCTTTAGCGAGGATCTGTGGCTGAGCTGATGGATTGACCCATTCATGCAGCAGCGGAACTACACAGCGAGTAAAACCATTAAGAATGAACTTGCGGTGGAGTCTTTGTTACTGTAAAAATCAATACTAAACATCTTTCATCATTACCAATGGAAAACACTGACTGACTGGTCCACATTCTCACTTACAGGACTCACTTAAGTGTTGCATCGGACAAAATCAACGGCTTTGTCTTTCAGGTCTTTTAACCTCATAGGGTAGAGCAGACTTTACAGAATAGCGAGAGAGTGAAAGTGGGATAAAGAGACAACATGACAGAGCTGTTAAGCCGCAGTGTTTTGATAGGACACTGGACTTCATGTGGCACTGAGCTCAGCCACAATGGACAACTGATTTCCTGCAAAGTGAAGAATGGTGAGGGGCCTGTGAACATTCAACTTCCACCTGCCTCTGCCCTGCTCGGCCAAAATCCGGTTGAAATGACTTATAATACTGTACGGTGGAGCAAGGAGGAGGAGGAGGAGGAGGAGGATGAAGGGAGGGAGGGAGGGAGCCAGAGTAGCACCCGGCAGCTTTGTAGCTCTTTGTGCGGTTTGAATAACACGGAAAGGCAAGATAGAGCAAACAAAAGCGGAGCTGGAAAAGGCCATTGGAGATTTCCATTCAACAGCCCTGTGTCTCCCTTGTTCTCACCCGCCCCTCCACCCACCACCATGTCATCCAGGTAAGCCTTGCTTCGCTGCTCTTGCCGCTAACCATGTAAAAAAAAGCCATTCCTGCCAACGAGGTTCCCAGGTGTGTAATGTACTCTTTAGAGCACTTCATTCTCCACTAATGTAGGGGCCGTGAAGTCACAGAGCTGAACTGCTTCTAAATATCAGGACCAGCCCAGAAAGTGGGGAGGCAGGATGTGGGGAGGAGAGAGAGGGCCGCGCATGAAAAAGTGATTTGGGTTTTAATGAATCACTGAAGAATAGGTTTCAGCCCCCGGCAGCAAAAGCTCAAAGACCACATGGAGACGCCTGGCAGGTTTAAGAGCTGCACACTGCTGGTCTGTGGACTTGACAGACACGCAGCAGATTATTTAAAGTCTTGTTTGCAAACCAGCAAAAATGGTTTTCTTTGTGGTATTTTTTTTTTTTTGCTTTTAAGACAGGCCACTGTCTGGGTATAAGTATGTATGTACATATGTATGTACTGTATGTATGTGTGTGTGTAAAACCCAGTCATGCAGGCAAAAAGCACATTAAATGTTCAGTTCGATACATCAAATGCAGCAGACAGGATCATATAAAATCCTGAGGCCAAGTCTAAGGAAGACATCAGGCCTGTTCCACATGACAGAGAATATATGTATAACATATTCTTGTGCTGGAGCATCTTTCACAGCTATTCCGATAAAAACCTCACAATATTGTATCTTAAGGAGCACTAGATTATGTATTTCCCATTGTAATATGAGCTTTGCAGATGCTAACTATGTAACTGTAATGCTTTTATGGGATGACTGAACTGCTCGCGAGAAAGATTTCACATTTTGTAACTGCATTTACAAAAGTAAATGATGCAGATTTGAATGCAGAGATATGGACAATGGGATCAAATTCATCACTGGGTTGGTCGCCTTGTCAAATGCATCATGTAAAACCTCTAAAAGCTTCTGTATTAAAGTAGAACATTAAAGAAAGGAAAGAACAAATGTCTACATTTACTTGCAATGAATTTTTGAGGCATCAAATAATGTATGGTTGCTCCAGGAATTACTCTGCACCTAAATAAAATGTCCCAATGGAACCTGATTGTCAGAGAGTTGATTAAACTGCAGAACTTCGCTGTCTACAATTACAGTTTTGCCAGTGGCACTTTAAAGGCATAGTTATGTTCATCTGCTCTCTGCACCCCCTGGCACCAACTTTGTTCAATGCAGATTAACCAGAGGCCCTCGGTGGCACACATGTATACATAATACATGCAGCCAGGGAGTCCTCTAGACTGAAGTTGCCTGAATTGATGTCGGTGAATCAGCTCAAAAAGCTCAGTGGAGCTGCTGAGGCTCACAGATCTCACAGAATCAAAAAGAGGCCAAAAGTGAGAAGAACAAAATATTAGTTTAGTTTAGTTTGGACGCAGTTTCTCGCAGCGTCCACCTACCCTGAGGAGGTATTATCCCGTAATGGAAGACGACCTGCACAAAAGTACCCGATACCAAGGCGAGTCGAGTCGAGTCGGTACTATGCGGTGGAAATGTGGTTTAATATATTGCTGAAACATGACTGATTCACATTACTGTGATGAAAAATGACGTAAGGGTGGTAGAAAAAACTAAAACCCCGAGTTTCCATCACACATTTATGAAGCCAAAATAAAGTTTTTTTTCTCTATATAACATCGTATGATATTAAACAATGTTCTGAGTGTCCACCTGCTGCCAGGTAAATTACTTTGCTTTAATTTGTCAGTCAAGTTTCCAGACATGTCTGTATTTCTGCAGAGGTGTCGGCTTTTCATGGCTGGATAAATGATGGTATAACCAACACATTCATAATGGTTGTTGGTGCATATGCAATGGGCACACACACACACACACACACAGTTGCACATTCATACTTACACTTGTGTGAAACTTTCCACTTTTAATCATAAGCTACCATATGTCTCGTTTCTGTAGATCCCCTGCAGCCTCACTCCCAGCTAGGCAGCAGAGCTTTTGGGGAGTCCACCTGTGATGGTTCCAAATCCAGCAACACAACTCAGCTGTTGAAAACCTGTGCACTCGTTTTTACAGAGGCCCGAGGCCAGTGCTGAGAGTAATGCTCGGCTCAGAAAAGTACTGGAGGGGACGAGGAGTGCCTCGTGAATAGGACAGGCTCATGAATACTCATGAATGCTGTAGTAATTAAACTCTTTCTGCCGCACTGTTCTTTTTCCTCTTACATTTTCTTTTTTTGCCCCTCACGGCCTAATATATGGAAACGCGCATACCGCCCTCCATCTAAACGACAGACGGTGAGCGGCGGATCGCACCAATCAGATTCCAAGAAAAACCTTGGACACCTTCGCTGTGCAGCACCTGCGCCAGCAGCAGTACACATCTGTCTAGCATCAGCTCATTACAGGTGATTAGTGAGATGATATGTTGTATTCTCCACCATCTAAATGTTACCCTGCAGTAAATGCACTTGGTGTCTCTCTGCATCGTGAACAGCACTTATCTAAAATGTAAACGTATTTCAAGAATAAGGGGAATTTAAAGCCAGGATATGTGTAAAACTCATGTTCCCCCATCTGTCCTGTTAGGCTTTAGAACAAGTAAAAACAAACATGTCTAGTTGTTTGCTTTTCTTTATGCCTGGCCTTGCTATCCAAACTCCTGGGTGGGCTTAAAAATAACCTGCCAGACAATACACCTACATCACAGCAAAGATGACCCAACAGGCAAACAAGCACATCCAAGACTGACTCAATAATCAGCCCACATTCCTACAGACGCCGGCAGACCAGAAAGCAGCTCCTCGCTTCAGCATCTAAGTCAAAATGTGATAAAACCAATTATTTATGCTAGAATATGTATGAAATGACAGCCTGGACAAGACGATGACATTTCAAACCCACAAGTTCCTGTTTTTTTGGGGGGGGTTTTCAAAGCCACACAGGGAAAATACAACACATCCATCTTTTGGACTGTTTGGTTCAGTGACATGGAGGAAAAAGGCAAATATTCAGATGTCAAATCAAGCACAATTCAATGCATTCAGGGCAAAATGTGGACCAAGGAGACAAACACGATATCGGTATTCCTGAGGACAGTGAGAATAAACAAACGATTGAGATATGAAGGTACATGACTCCACATTGAGAGTCACAGACAGCCGGTGGTGGGTATATATATAGCTACTGACAATACACTTACAACTCCGATGAATCATTAACAAACACTGTTAAAAGGCATTCCAGAATCACTGTTGTCTCCCTCTTTTCACCAGATGGTAGTCGTCTCCACCACTCCTTTGTTAACACATTTTTCTTTTGTGTTATTTTTGTGTTTGCTATACCTCAGTCTACGAACCGACAGATGATGCCACAGCAGACACAAAGCAGGCGAAAGCGTCCTCCCCTCTATATTCCATAATGGATGCTTGACTAACTAGCTCCCAGTCTTTCGTGCACTGACGCAAATCTCTGCCCGGCGATCAGGGGACATTTTTCAGCACACCTGCAGAGATGGGACGGCGCCCTCTATCAAAACGACGCCACGCCAGACAGTTTGAATGAGTTCTGACGCGAGGCTGTGAGAAGAAGCGTTCTTCAAAAGCCTTAACGTTATGCATATATTTGTCACGGAGGAGTAGCTAGCTTTCCAAACATAGCTGGCAGCGACGGCGGCGTTTTTATGCCGCTGCTTTTTCAAAAGTGAGGATAGAAAAGAGATAAAAGTGTCAAAAGTATGATACGCTCCACACATCATCTGTATCGTTTGTGCTCAGGCGTTTTATTCCTGGATTTATTATTTAGGCCCTGCTAAAACAATCCTAACCCTAAAGCACTTTTAGGTTGTCAAAAACTACACTACGTGTTCTATTTTTTTGAAGCATTTTAACAAAGGTCCAAGACAGACAAACATCCACAGCTGCTGTAAACTAACAAACCACACAGGACAATATTATTATTACCTTGATGGTATCATCCTCTAATGAAGTCAAACCTTGCTTTTATCCCACAGAGAGGGAGATCTTCTCCCACGGGTGTTAACGTAGAAATTCTCATACATAGCAGGATACACCCTCAGACAGGAGAGCAATTCTGCTTATGAGTCGCATCATGTTTGTTTAAAGCTCAATGAAAGAAAATCACAAACAGGCACCGACTGGAGCTACAGGTAACACACAGCCACACACACACACACACACACAGTTCAGTTAGCTTGTTCAAATAGTGCGTGTCTGTTGCCTGACACTTTGAGTAATGCATTTCATTACATTTCTCTGTTTTATGACAGGATTTTGACCATTTCCTGAGCAGACTGAGGAGAAGCATGGTCTCTCTGTAGATTTGGAAGTTTAAAAAAAAAAAAAGGCAATAGGACAGCATATAATCTGGTGATCAATAAGAGGATTTAACTTCATACAAAAGTCTGCTCATCTGCATTCACCGCAGCGGCTGCGGAAGAATCCTGCAGAGGTTCCCAGAATACACTATCTCCCATTCCTTGTGTTCTTTTTCCGGGGCCCTGCCTTTTCTCCATGTTCACCTTTCGTCTGTTAATCCCCGTCTTTCATGCCAACAGGAATGGGCGGATTAGAGATGGGAAAGCGTTCACACAGCATATAAACCCCTCGCAATCTATCCCCTCTCGAACCCACACTCCCTTCAACAATTGTCTGTGCCTGTGCCCATGTATGCGTATATGTGTGCAGCGTATGCTAAGCATTATGGGACTTCCATGTAGGTGTGGGATGCATGTGGGTGGCACAGTGCTTTTACTGGAAACAGTCCATCACCATTTCCTCTAATCCTGTTTAAATTAGCCAGTGATCTAGAGAGACACTCAATGCATGCACACTCACACATACTGTACACACACTTACATACTTTGTCTTTTTCCCCCACCTCCTCCTCCTCCTCACTTTTTTCTCCCTCTTTGCCTCTCTCTCTCTCTCTCTCTCTCTCTCTCTTTCACACAAATACAAACACACTCCACCACAGCTGTCTTTTTAGCAACTCCGAGGAAGGATAAACACACTTGTCGAGAGCAGACCTGTCTGTCTCATGCTTTAATCCGTTTCACTCTCCCCTGTCATTCTTGGGCTTCCTTCATCTGTTGGCACAGCTAAGCCAGACCAGCCATAAACACACACACATACACAACCACACATGCACATACAAGCTGCAGTCGAACTCAAGCTGAGCCTTTGTGGGACTGAAACAGCAAAGCTAGCAGTCTCTCACAGATGATGGCCGAAGAGTGGCAGCATCTAATAAAATGGTATTAGATGGTCCAATCTGTCCAATCTGTTTAGGGCTGATGCCTCTGCATTCCTTCTCATTGCAGACGGTCTGAGGTATGGATTCATTTTCATACCTCTTGCAGCGGAGAGCACTTCACAAGAGGAGGGTGACCCTCTCTCTCCCTTGGGTCACCTCCACATGCTTGATCAACCAAAGATGTGCACAAACACATATTCACTCCGGTGTCGGAGCGGGTGCTATTTCTATGAGCCATTAGCAACGGTATTAAAACCCCACCTAACATTTCAACATCTCTGAGCTTTTATTTGTCTGGCGAAGGATGGGTGCTCTTAAGGCACTTAAATCGGCAGACGGAGACCTCGACACAAACAAGTGCACATGGTCAAACAAGCAAAAGCCATTTGGTCTTCAGCGTGTCAGCCACACAACAATAAAAGTAGATTAAAAGGAGGTGCAAATGCCCCGAAAAAACCTGCAGAATAAAAATATCTACAGTGAGAGCACAACATGTTAAAGTGTAAAGGGCAATAAGGTCGTCGTCACGAAACAAACATGTCTGCAGGATGAGGCTGTCATGAAGAGAATGATGCATGTCTCCATTCCAACTAAAGGCAACACGTGATTATTTGCAATCTATAATCTGGAGCTCCTCGGTGACTGAGCGGAGGGAAAACTCATACTCAGCCCCGTGTGATGCTTTTGCATCATGTGTCATGGCAATGCAAGAGAGAGCAACATTTAATTAACAATTCTAATTGTGCCTTGAAGGCCGCCTCGATTTAGCGGCGGCTGATTGCAATGAAGAGGTTAATGGTGCTAGATATGTGGCTGCTTGGCAAACAGTAACCGTGATGATTGTGTCGGGTTTGTGTCGCCCCTAGAAACCCAATAATCAGACATAAATGAAAAGAGGCTGTTTGTAAGTGCGTGTATAAACATTGCAACCTGTGCATGTGACCTTGACAAAGCCATGTGCTTTGTGTGCTGAATCCATGCTTGACTTAATCAACTTATCCAATGGGGCGTACTTACTTTCTCCTTTTAAGACACCGGCTCACTTTTAGAGCTGCTGTCCATGACGTCGGCAACACCGATTTAACAGTATTCAGGGCACAAATATGCTCAGGCGTTACGATATCTGAGCTTAAAACACAGCACTTTTATCAGACCCTCCATGGTAGATTGAGTCATGTTGTAAATCCCAGGCCAGTTAGTGGGTCTGTGTGTGTTAGGCTGGACTGACACAGGGTTGTTGAGGCACTCGTTTGAAGCAAAGTCCCCGGAGGCTCCCGCACAGAGAAGCACGGTTTGTGCACCAGTCAAAAGCAAACACACACTTGGAAAGGCATATTTCAGCCCACCACACTCAGGCCATATTATTCTGCCTCACTGAACTCACTTGACTCTCCGCCAGTGTAACTGTACAAGCCCCCCCCCCCATACCTTTTCATCTTCTGTCTGCACTCCTGTTCTGATTTCCACTTGCCTTGCGCTTGCAGCATCCTTCTCTCCTCCCCTCTTCAATCCCAAGTCTTCCTTCAGTTACAAAATAAACACTGTGAATCTGAAACTAATGCGGGACATGCATGGAACCTTGTTTTATCGTACGACAACATAGCAAAGCATTCATTAGGACGCTGCACCGAGCAGCCATTTACCATGGCTGTCCGGCGGAGAAGATGGAATTGGTAGTGCAAAGATAACAGCTGTAAGATAACAAAGACAAAGCAAAGAGTCAGAGAGGCACCAAGAGATCTGAAACCATTAACTCTGGTGCTGGTTAGAAGGAATGGGGTCTGTGATGGCCTATTTCTGCAGCCTCTATGTCTCATCGGGGGGCTCTCACCCCAGACTCCATGCTGTGTGATTTATTTGTCCTCAAAACTCCTCTCTTTCTTTTTAAACCAAGTGTGTGCATGTGTGTACGCCCAGTTGTACGAGCCTAAATGTGTTCCATCACCCAAAGGCCTTGAGCTCAGTTGTCAGAGAGATGGGACATAAGTGCTGGCAACAATGGCTCCCTTCTGTGATGTCATCAAGGAACAGGAACAGGAAATATTTCTGCTCTAAATTCCCTTGACATGCAGGAACACTTCATCTTGGCCATGACATTGTTATGACTCAAAATTTAAGTTCAGTAAATTTCTGGTTCACCAATCCCTGTCATGCTATTGAGTGGGTTTTACAATAGTCCATTCACTGCACACTGCAGGCCAGCTGGTAGGGAATTCATACGGACTAATAACTAACTAATGACTCTATAATGAGACCTAAACCGGTGACCACTTTCCGGCAGGTACTGCAATGCTGACAGACGACATTGCCAACAAATACAAAAGGTCCACTCTGGATTTTTTTTTGCATTTGAGCTAAATGTAAACAGAAGTGATGCAGGAAGAGAGAGCTTGAATAACTTTCAAATGCATTAAAACAGGCTATCAACTAATTAATACGATATAAAATTAGGTTTTTCTGCAGCTCATTCTCATTTATAGAGTATGCACTTGGCAGAACAGGAACCATGGGGTTAATTCCTGCTTGTCCTCAGGTCTTAATTCTGAGGCAGGAAATGAGCTGCTATGTCCACCAATCACTGCAGAAGATGGAGTGGGACTGCTGCTGCTGTGCCAACCCTAATTAATTAATTTTCCTGTGTGTGTGTGTCAGATTAGCGGCATATGAACGAACATTTTTTTTTTGTTGAAAGCAGCAGGTTCCAATTTCAGTTTTACCCAACTTTCATTGTGAGACAATGAAAAACTCGAGGGCTTGGCAAACCAGAGACCTATACTGTAGATCAGATGGCTAGGGTTAGCCAGATGGCTCCGTCCAAGCAGTCCTCCTCTCCCTCAACCTCATCACTTTACAACCATTTTACCATAAAGATTGCAAGAGTTCAACGGTTAATTCCGACTAGCTTGACCGTTTCATTAATGGCAGTCTTTCCTCTGTTCCTGCTTAAACAGTTAACCTTTTAAATGGCTTCTGACTGAACTTTATTTATTGGTCCAATCTTTTATGGTGTTTCCTCGGTTACTGATTCTTTTTTTATTGCTTACTGTGTGGTTAGGGATGGGGGATTATTCTTTTTATCGTGTGAGGCACTTTGTGTTCCACTTTGCTTAAAAAGTGTGAGTCAAATAAAAGGCCAGCGGTGTTTATCTGAATCCTGTATATGTATATGTATACACCTGCAAACACACTCTACCAGCTCCTCATCTATCGCCGCTACTTTTATTATAGGTATTCAATAAGAATGACATTGGCTTATGTCCTCTGCTAAAACACTATTTTTCTATGGGTGACCAGTTCTTTTCTTCTGCCACCACTTGTTACTTACCCGTCTATTTTATATCCAAATGTTCCAGATCGTTCATGGTTTCTCAGTTACTTAAAACCCCTTTACTTTTTCAATCTCTTCCACTGCGCTGCTGTGTGAGCCGTGTTGACAGCTAACAGCGGGGAACATGTTGAGGGTTTACTAAATGTTTAACATGCAGCCAGACGGGCATCCAGCCAACAAGCTAGTTTTATTTGCAATCATGGCTTCCTCTTCACAAAATATCTGCTGGTTGATGTGTGTGTCAAACATGCGTGGCCATAAATTATGATTCTGAATGAGTGCACTTTAACCTGTTCATCATAGATCTTTTTATTATGGGATTGTGTGTGTGTGTGTGTGTGTGTGAGTGATTGTTTTTTGATACTGCCCTACCCCTCACAATACATCCTCTGTTACGGCTGGGTGACTGTGCAGGCCCCTTTCTAGATGATGGGGTGGCGTAAATCAAAGTTGATTTGGCTTCCTGCCACAGATGTGTCAGCTCGCCCTGTCCAATGAGCATAGAACAAATAGCATTCCACATCACTCACATCACACTCCATAGATCTTCTAGACGGCTAGAGTATCTCCCTGTCATATTAGGAATGGACTCCGCCAGACTTCTGGTGCTGCCCCCTGAACGCCACTCCTATAGATTTGCTGCTATACGGTGTCATCTCTCTTCCCTGGACTCCTCAAATATCCCTTTCAGAGTATTTCCACTGGATCAAAAGCCCAGATGGACAGTGGGAATGAGAGGGAAAGCCTCCAGTTTGAAAACTGGAATGGAATCAGATTCCATGGAATATACTAGGTTCAAAATCTCAGACCTGGGGACAGACCTGCATCATTCGTGTGCAGCAGGAAAACACGATTTCAACAGTTTGCTGAAAAAGAACGAATCTTTTTTTCACATTTTCCTGCTGACCTTGTGCTGTGGTTGTTTTTGAGAAGGAAGCTACAAAAAAACGCTCTCATTCCTGTGTTATTTTGTGTCTGAGCATGTGAGCTTGCAGCAACCACTGCTTGCTTTAAATGTAATTTTGTCAGTGACCATGACAGAGGAGCGACTGTAAAAAGGCCTTAATGACAAAGCGGCGTGTGTTCACTCTGCAGCTGGATGTTACAGCAGTGAAGCGCTACTTCACCGGCATGTTAGGTCACCAGCTGTACTCTCTCTTTGTCTATGCCCTTCTCTTTGTCTGATGACGAGATTTTCCTTCTCAGGTTAACAAGTTTTACAAAGTGCCAGGCATCATCTTCACATTCAACTGCCTGCAGACACAACAAGTTTCAGCACGTGTTTGACTTCCGCAACCAACACTGTCTGAGCGGCTGAAGTCAACAGGATACAGTGTAGCTTGGTGAAACATCAGAGACTGCAGGGGCGCTTTGTGCCCAGACTCAAGGTAAACACTAAGTGATGGTGTTACATTTTTGTTAATGATACAGTCATTCGATTCAGACAAATCCAATTTTCAAAAGCAGGGAATCTGTGAACATCAAAAGAATCAAACACTTTGTGTAGCGAGAAATGAACTCACATGCGCACACTCATATGCCAACAGTGGGGAGAGTGCAGAACATCTGTGATCAGCAATAGTCAGATGGATCTGTCTGAATTAACATGAAAAACAAGCAAGCAGACAGCGATGAGGGCAAGACTCTTTTGGCACATGAGCAAAGAGGACAACAGAGACTGGGATGTAACCAAACGGTTTGATATTTCACTCCCGATGCTGCACTGGCTCAGGTTTACATAGCTCTATGGTTTGAGCAACAGCCTAAATGAGAGGGATTAGAGGGATAGGAAGTAGAGGAGATGGAGTTGGAATACATGTAGAGGGAGGGAGGGAAAAAATGAGAGAGGCAGACGGGGGAACTCATTAACTTCTCTTTAATAAAGCCCAAATCACATGGGGGCCTGTTCATTCCTTCATCTATCCAGTCATGCACACACACACACAAAAGTGGCACACAATACACTCCAGTGTTGTACTGATGGCTTCCAGATCAGCACACAGATAGTGATGGTAACCACATTTCTAAAAAGGTTTGACTCGCATTAGAAGCCCTGTAGACCTGGAGAACTTCATAGCTGATGGGATGTCCCTGATGTACCTTTGCAAGCCTAAAGAGTGCTGACAAAAGCCTTTCCACTTCCTTATTCTGTGAATCATTTACTGAAGTGCTGACAGCGAAGACGCTGAATGTAAATATTTCTGGAGACTCAATGCAAGTCAATACGGAAAAGAAACTCAATATCAAAGACTCGGCACACACGCTTTCAGGAACTTTGCAAACATGAAAGAGAGGCAAAACGTTTTTTTTTATCCTTTTCCATTTGCAAGCCATCTTGAGACAGTAAGAATGGAAAGCATTTATTTGATAAACATTGGAAGTGGCGGCGGGCCCACTTCCACATCTCCTTTTGTTGTAATCGTTTATGGGATAAGTTCCTCTGACTGGGAGGCATAGGAGCGAGACTAGGACGTTTGGATGCTACAAGGGGAAAAAAACCCGGGGATTGTAGGTTTAGAGTGTCGTCTATATCTGAGCATCCATGCTTTCCCCAGGGGCCAGACAGCAAGGCTAATTTCAGAAGCGTGGGCCCTGTCAGCTGTCATTAGCCTGGACGCTCACAGAGGCATACAAACACACAAGCGGGCACATTTATCCAAAAACACACATGCACACCCGTTACACAAAGCTAATTCCAGAAATGTGGGCAACTGTCATAAGTCATCATCTGAATGTACAAAGCCAACCAACATGTTACACAGTCTGGCAGTCTAATGGATGGAGGAAGGGAGATAGGGGGAGGCAGCCAGCAGGAGAGAGAGAGAGTGGAAAAATGACTGACTGAGGCTGAATAACTAATAACGACACAACGAATGAAAACAGAAAATAAATTGCAAGTGTCCGCTTGAACATGGACCCCATAAACAGAGGCACTGTGTGAGGCAGATGAGCCTTTTGCCATTGACGGTGTGTTAAGTGTTTTGGTTCCCTTTGACTAAAATACATGAGAAAAAAAGACAACACTATGCACTGCCATAACCGCAATCATGCAGGTTCACTGCAGGTCACACTGTGCATGATGGGTCTAATAAAAAGCCTGGTCCAAAACATGCTTGAGACTGCACATAAGCATATTTTGGGGGCTTATTATTCCGTTAAATTTGAGCATGCAGTAATGAAATGAAATCTTTGCACTCGGGCTCTACTTTATTTCTCATTTCATTCTGTCATTCACACCTCTCACACATGCTCAATCTTATTTTCCTGCAGCATGGTCTTGGCCGTCAATTGTTATCAGCTGTTCTCATCAGCTGTTCTCATCTATCCAATAGCATAGCAACACACCTTCATCGTCAGCCTCTCATCTTGCTGCTGTCTTTTTAATTATGACTCTCTCCGTTCCTCTAGTTCTGTCATGCCGCTGTTTTGTGCACCCTCCACCTCCCAGTCTTCACAAATTCACCAACTTCATCATTCATCAGGTTCACCAGGGTCATCAGCCACCACCACCACCACCAGTGCTGCTCAGGACTGACACCCTTCGATCTCAATCTCCCTGCAGAGTCTAAGCATCAAAGATAACATCAAACATTTCCTGACAGACTAATTATCACATATCATTTGATGTAATAAACGATCTCATTTCCTTCAACCACTAGTCTCTCCTGATTGAACTACATCGGTCATCTGCAAACGGGTCTCACTGAGCTACAACCACTGTTTTTGATTGAAGAGATTTCACCACGTTTCTCTCACAATTATAAAATATTGTTTGTTTGTACAGGACAGCGCCGTGGGTTGATATGGAAATCTTGGTGTGCTAAGTCCATCAAAAAGACAAGTCTCTCTCTCTCTCTTTTGCCATCAGGTTCATAACGCTTCTTAAAATCATGCCACTGCACAAATACTGTACTCAGACGTACAATTTCCAATGAGAGACAAAGACAAGGAACATTTTCCTTTTCTGTTCTCATCTTCAAAAGATCACATCCAGGTGTTCTGTGATCAAGAGGCGTTTCAAAGCACGGATACACATACTGCCTCTAGTCTCCAGGGGCGACTGCGGCCTAGCCTATCAGAGACACAGATTCCCAATTCACCTCAATGGGCTGTTGAACATTTTGTGTCACACCAGTCCTTCGCCACAGAGATCAAAGGGGCTTTTAAACTGTGATCAAATCATTTTAACAAACATGATGCAATGGCTTTACCACCTAAGGATTCCATATGGCAGCAGGAGTGGAAAACTCTTTCTGCAAGCAGAAATCCATTCTCCCATGACACCGTCTGACATTCCTCAGGCAGACTTTCTATCTCACCATCACTGTGTGCACAATCGCTCATTCATTGATTTGATACAACTTAGGGGTTTGTCACTGAAATACATTAGCATTTCGGAATATATTAGCATACCCAAAGCAAATGCGGTAACACTGATTACAAGTAACTGCTTGGATTTCGTTGCTGCTTTGTCTCTGATCGCACACAATATGCCATAGCTACACCCCCCTATCACACACACACACACACACACAGACACACACACAGACACACCTTTTCTCGATAAAGCAGTTTCACCCCCTGCTGCGAAGCAGGTGCCGTGATACAATTCTCCCTCCCCCTATGCACGCTGACACACATGCATGCACACAAACACACACACACACACACACACACACACACACACACACACCCATGTTCGTGCACACACATACACATGCATGCCTTCGAAGCTATGAAACAGAGGTGACAGGTCTCTGGTTCCATGCCATCCTCAGCAAATGTAGTGCTAATTGTCATTCCCCCACTGTTAGTGAGCAGCGTGGCTCCAACAGGGTCCATATGGACGCTAAGATGAAGTCATCTGCTGCCCACTATAGGATCACTGGATGAGAGAACAATGAAGTGGTGTTCACTCTGGTAAGACACCTGAACAAAAATCCACAAGGGACATGTCTACAGCGTTTTAGACTAGTGCATACAATGTCGAGGCAGGTGAAATAAGTATCCAGCTGGGGAATGAAGGGGGGGGTTCTGGAGCCAAAAAGCTTGGAACACAGGCCCTCGAAGGGCCACAAACTCAACCGAGGCATAGGCTTGCCAGTGAATGGCTCACAACCATGTTAGCAACAACTACTAATAACTACAAAAGATATTCTGTGTCTGATTTATCGTTATGGATAATGACACCTGCAGGTCTAAGGCTGGATTAAAGCTTCTGAAATGGGTATGATCGCACTGCAGCACCTCGGAAGCATCTAGCATGCAGCATCCCAGAGATATTTAACGTTAGCAACATTATGACATAACTGCCTAATGCATTACACGTGCCCACACACAGAGTTAACTTGCCCTGGTAGCCTCTGATTAAAACCAATAAAACACTACAAAAATGGATTTTAAAAAAAAATCTGCGTCTCTCCAATGTCGTTAACAGCTTTGGAAAACCCAATATCCGAGTTGTCACGTCCTTTGTGTAATCAGCTTCAGCTCATTTCTTTGGCAGCTGGGCACAAACACATGTAGACGCTGGTGTTGTTGGTATGACAGCTGATTAGAAAGATGAGAGATTTGAGTGTGACGCCTCCAAATGATCTCTTTGTCTGATTGACAGGCTCGGAAAGGCTCAGATTCACACATCTCGCACATTGCAGAATGTGGTGCACATACAGTAGAGGGGGTCAGCGTGTCAGACGCACACACTCTTACACAGACACACAACTGTGCCACACACACTGCTTCCTTGAATGTTAGAAAAAAGACCATTTTCCTCCGTAACTTCTCCAGAGACATCCAGAATATTCCACTTTTATCTCGGCCCTGGCAGGGCTATTTCCTCCCCCAGTTAGCCTGTCATCAGGGCATTGTACTGTATTGTTTGGGAGCGAGCTTAAACGAGGCCCTTTCAGGGATATTTCCAGGTACTTTCATGGGAGAATGGAGAGGATATTGATATCACATTTCAGTTTTTCTATCACGGAGCAAATGCAGTTTGTACAACACACATATACATGGAAAACACACACCGCCACCTCCTCCGCTGACCCATATGAGCGAGTCAAGTGCATTCCAGCTCCCAGCAAATTCCTCCATCTTCTCCCAACAGACAGGATCCCATGACAAGTGCCTGACGTACAGAAGCAACATTAAACATTTTAAACATTGGAATACACACTGCGGAGGGGAACACGTCCTGAACATTTCTATTGATACCTATGGTTCTGGGACAACACATGAGACCAAAACTCGATTGAACTTCTAATTGGTAGCCACTTCCAAAACTGTTCTTGCAAAAACCTATTTTATGACATCGCTCGACTAAATGAGGCCAAACCGATCCGTCTACATTTCCTAAGGGTGCTAAGATGCTGCAGCAAGTTCCTTTAATTTTACCCTCACTGATCCATCTTGTGATTATTGGCAATTATCTGTCAATTAGCAATGTGCTGATGTCACCACGATGTGAAAGGCAAAGCAATCAGGAGCTATTAGTGAAGAAATGGTCGTCCATACTAATGACCCAACCTACTGTCTGGCTCACACAAAGGACCCTGTGTGTGTGTGTGTGTGTGTGTGTGTGTGTGTGTGTGTGTGTGTGTGTGTGCGCGCATGTGTGTGTGCGTGTGTGCATGTGTCCACTAACTAATCTCCAGTGTGACTGTAGCGATCCCAGCGGTGCAGGCCTGTCAACACTGTTTCATGTCTACACTGCTCAGTAGCTTCGGGGGGCTCTCAGGATGCATATGCCACTGAAAACGACCTTGACTGAGAGACACTTAACCCCTCCTTCTGCGGCCCCCTTACCGCCAGTCACCCCAGTGAGGTGCCCCATTTTATTTGCTCATTTGAAAGTTGGAAGGAATGTTCATGTAATCTTACTGAAATTTGATAATTGCTCTATTACAATGAACTGCGCTTGGGGAGGTCATAGATCCTAAGAGAAAGTCCCAATATAGAAGGGGTGGAAAAGTTAGGACAATATTTGAAATACATCCCAGTGTTTGCCCTAGATTTATTGGTTGGGGGGGCGGACTGGTCCGCGGGTGGAGGTGGGGTGATGCTGGGAAACGGGGTTGGGGACGACTTTCAAAATGAAGGACTATCTTAAAGATGACATGTTTTGATGATTAATTACAACATTACAGAAACTTTGGACTGGAATTAACAAAGAGTAACGAGGCTCAGGATGTGTAGCGGCAGGATGTGTAGCGGCAGGTTGGGTTGAGGCAGGTGGCGTAGCGACGCGTTTGAAAAAAACGCAGACATTTTGGCCTGGTTTGCACAACACAAAATTTCCGTTGCATTTAAACGTACCGACCTCGTCCTCAACTCAGGTCACTGTCACTCAACCTGTCTCAAATACTTCGCTCCGTGTGTCTATGTGTAACGCATGGATAAGCCACACCCTCGTTAGAAACACCAGACCAGAGCAGAGGAGAGCAGAGTGGAGTCAGTAGCTGGGTTTACATGGACCTCATTATTAAAAGCTCAGTCAGAATGAAAATGCTCCATATAAACACCACATTCGGAATAAAAACGAAATGAAATTTCATTCCGTTGCAGAGTGGTAGTATAAACCTTTTCTTAACGACCGTACCATGTGAGCGGTGGAACAGACTATCTGCTGGTAGAGTTCTGTCTGTGTAAGACTTCCTTGTGCTCGCCGTCTCTCTTTCATTGCTTCCAGTATGAGTAAGCCTGTGTTATTGCCACGCTGCAGCTTTATCAAAGGCACCACAATAGCAGCAAAAATTGCACCGATCACACGATTGACATCCATCTTCACCAAATCACAACTCATGTAAACTGTTGCAACAAAACCTTCAATCAGAATGAATGTAACGTAAACCCAGCTAGTGATGGACAGCGAAATGCATAAAACACGCTCATGCTGTGCTGATATGACATATATGAATTACATAAATTCCATGAATAAAACATTTTGTGCCTTTTTTTTGGGGGGGGGGGGGAGGTCGCTTTGAGGAGGCGAGCTGCCCCTCTAAAGGAAATTGTGGACTTCTGTTTTCTTCTATTACTCAAAGTATAAATGTCCTTGACGTGATGCACTTTGTTATTCTTGCTGAAGCTGGGACATTGTTGGACACGGGACAAACCGTTTAAGTGCTTAGAAAAACACAAAAAGACACAAGAGATGACAAATCATTCTTATATCCACCAAATGCACCCAATCCATCAGAGACAGACTCGCCTCCTCAAATAAACAGGACGCTTACGACATCTGTCATTCCCCCCTACGCTGTGATCCATGATATGATCGCCTCGCTCATACATCCTGGGTGATTCACAATCAATCTTCAGAGCCAAGACATCAGACAGAGTCACTGAGAGACAGAGAGCGGCTTCTTGTTTGTTTTTGGTCTTTTCCGCTTTTTCAGACGCCCGTCCATCATGCGTTTTCTGTTAGGATGATGTTTATCAAAGGAAGCAGATTTTTACCTGAGCCTCAAATTGATTGAGAACATGTGCGGAAATGCAAGTTACTCTCCGCAGTTTTTCAACATTTTCGACTGTCAATAACAGTTGAAAGAGAGTGTCCTCTTTCAGCCAATCACTGCCAGGTGTCTGAAAGCCCTTTTAGAGCCTAGCGGTTGAGAGATTTTTTTTTTTTTTATACATGCTAGAAACTGCTTGCACATACACACAAACAGACACGCTTACGGACTCACACAGCGACCTTGTCAAGAGTTATTACCATCACATGAAGAGAGCATTACGTGTCTCTCCATTTCACCTTGGCTGAGGCAACTGTGCCTATCAAGTCGTTTTTCTGAATGCAAACATGCCGGGTGTATTTCCAGGCTCAAAAGACTTAACTTTCAAAATATCTAATATAAAGTTTCAAACTGTCCCTGGTTTGCAGAATCAGTCAGTACCAACATTTTTGTTCAATGAAAATAGCATAAAGCTGGCAGATGGTGGACTTTTAATAGATTTTAATAGAGGCCCTTTATTCACTCAAAAACAGAGGAGTCATTCACACACATACTACTTTACAGTGCATATCAGTGTGTCGCCCATATCTGTGTGTGCAAACATGTGCACAATCACTCAGAGATTAAATAGTTATCATCAAACGGTAAAAAAAAGAACTTTTATGAACAATTTGGAGCATGTGACTGTAAAGTACAGCATCCTATGACTAACTCTTAGCTTGTAGAAATAAAAAGAGACACTGTTCTTTCATCAGACTAACCCGTTGAGTGTTATCTGAGAAAGGAGGACTAAAGCCTTGGCACAAAGGGGAAAAAGCCAGGGAGACGATCACAATACAACAAATCCCTGCTGTATGACACTGCTTGTACAGCTGCTTTTTTTCCAGGGTAGTCATTCTGTGATTTGTTATTACGCAGTAAGTACTGACATTACCACAGGTTGGAACATGACATATCCACCTAAGACGGTTGTGAGGAACTGGATAAGGTCCATTTGCAAGTAAATCTATTCGACTGTCTGGCAAAAAAAAGAGACAGAAAGCTTTCCAAGACCCCCTGTTAGGAATCAGTCTTGTTCAGTGTGTGTAAAAATCCAGTGTTAGTGAGGAGGATTGCATCAAATCTATTGTTCACACACACTAGTCTAAGATTTGTATTATAAAAGATGAAAATAAAAGTATTTTAAGCTGATTAAATGTTCATAATATTTAGTGGTTAAGTGAAATTATGGTAATCAGACCCAGGAAACTGCTTACATCTCCCAACACTATTGAAATGATGAAAACTGGGCTTTAACATCTTATCCAGAGCTTTAAGTTCAAATGTGCTCACAATGTGGGATGGGTCAGAGTGATTTTAGTACAATATAGTGTATATAAATACAATTTATATATTTATTTATCATTTACTGAGCATGTAGTAGAGATCCAAGGCTGTAATGGGCTGCATTTATTGAATTTATGATAAAAGAGGCGAGCATTGGATTTTATTAACCCTCCTGTTTTGTTTGTTTGTTTCATCTTTCTATCAACTCAAGCGCAACGTTACAAGTTTTCAGCTTCCATTTGCTATTCATGGTCTGTAGGCCTCACTGACCTGAGCTCATACAACTCATTTTATGCTTTTTTAAAATATTATTATTTTATTATTTTGACTATAACAAATACTGAAACATATTGTGCTATTTATCACAGACTACTTTGTTTCAATGTTTAACATGGGAATTTGTTTTGAAACCTTTTTAAAAATTTTTGAATAGTGGCACAAAATAACATCTTTTGTGTTCCCGGTTAAAACTGACCGGTATGATTTATTTAGTAAAGACAGGACAAAAACCCAAATCTACACTTGAAAACTTCACAATATTACAAACATAATGTCTGAACACATTCTAGAACAACAATAACATTTTACTAAATCCTCTTCACTGTCAGGTTCCTGGCTTCTCTCCTCCTCATCAGTGTCATTGTCGAAGATGTAATCCAAAGCCTCATGTACATTTAGTTTAGCCATCATGCTGCTACAGAATGAACAGAGAGCAAGGCCTCAAAAACATTTTACATAACAGAGCTGTGAGAAAGTTGTAGGTATCACTGAAACAATGCTGTGGGTTGTTTTGACAATTGCCAACAGTCAAGGTGTGGAAAAGGGAGTGTGGGAATGTGCTTGAACTCTATTATATACTAATTATTGTTATCACATAAACTCTATTACATACACTAATTGTAGTCTTACCCATTCATTTCTAATAACCAGTCATTTTTGACCAGGAGCACCGAGGGTGAACAAAAGTTGAATAAAACACACAAAATGTGATAAAAATTCTCCAAATGTATTTTGTGTGTTCAGATGCCATGTGTGAACAGAGTCGTGGAACCTTATGACAAAAAGATGAAATTAACTACATTTTTTAGAGAGAAAACTCAAACTTACACGGTCACATTTGACAGGAACACAACAGAAGGGTTAATGATGTCACATTACTTACATGATAACGACAAATCTTTCGATATTGTCAGAATTTCCTCTCCTCATAAAACACGAGCAGAAAATGTCTGTCCAATTGTGTTCACTTCGGTGTACTTGGGGAACCTTTGTCATGTCGTCACCTGAATGCAACACAGCCATGCATCTGAACAAGCGTTCATTTGCGGCCACATTCCCCTTTGCTTCATGTAAAACTACCTTGACTGCATGTGATATGTGCGTGCAGTATATTCAAGCAGTTCATTTCCCCCTGCTCTCTGAAATGGGCTGCCTCTGCCCAGACATCAGTGTCAATCTGATGAGTGGGTGTCTAACAGCCTGTGAAGCTCACATCAACAGCATTCAGCTTAAATACCCAACCTTGGGAGGAAGCAAGGGAGGTGAAAAGACTACATCGTGATAAGGGATGAGGAGGGGTAACAATCGCAGAGGGTCATGGATTTCATTGTGTTCAATGAGCCCCGTTACAGAACAGGTTTAGGTTAGGAGTGTATGACTATAGGAATGCAATGCCAAGTAGTTCAATCAAGACATCCTTTCTGGGTTTAGCAGCAGCCTCAACCCCCCGAGTGACTGCATCAATCAATCCTCTCCACATTACTCATTATAGCTGAGATTTTTTTTTTTTTTTATAAAAATGGCATCTGACACTTCCCACAGACATCCAAGGGGATGCACTTTCACATGCACGCACACTCAAAAGGGCTGGATGTGCTGAGGGGTTAGCAACCAGAACCACCAGCCTCCTCATTAGCACAAATAAGATCATAGGCAGATACAGGCCTATCTCTCTCCCCCTCTGTCTCTCTGTCCTCTTGCACAGATGAGCCCTAATCATTGTCCTCTAGCTCGCCTCTAACTAAAGGAATGACACACGCTGCTTGTCGAAGGACACGGAGGAATAACACACGATCCTCTAGGTGGGATGTTTCCTCTGAACTCAATTGTGCATCTTCTGAAAATTCAATAATTACTGTCCATGAATCGTGACCCGAGGATGTTTGATGTGAGCTCAGGTTGCATTACACTGATATACGGTGAGTCCCCTTGGCCTTTTGTGTCATAACTATTCATGAAGAGAGGGGGGGTGGTCAACGTGTCGGCATCGACTGGGATCGGCTAGAAAACGGAATACGATATGCAAGCTTAAATTTTCAATCAATAGATATTCCCGTGGCTGATTCCCTGATATGTGCTCTTTGCCTATGCACAGATCCAAAATAACGACCTCCGGCGGTGGTTCTTTTATAAAAATGCCTCTTTCACCTCATCAACCAGGCAACTGCTGGGAGACGGCTGCTGTCCACTCATTTCCCATTACCTCCTGTGCTTCGAATCAATAGTTAATTACCTCCAAAAAAGCTCTCTTCTTATCCAGCTAGAGAAGTGGACAGGGCAGCACGGGCAAATTCAGCGGTACGCAGGGTTAAAACGATCCTCCCACCACGGCTACTTATTGGCCCATCAAGTGTCCGTCCCAGGAGCTGGCATTCCATTTTGCACCGCGCCGGCTCTTCATTTAATCTCCGCCGCACAATTTTCATTTGTCGCGCTAACACAGAGACACAAAGTGAGACGCAAATATTCACGCACAGGTTCCTCTCAATCCATCTCTCCCTTGCTAAGAACCCAAAGCTTAATCAGAGATTCCATTTATAGTGAGAGGAGCGGGCAGGTGGTGAAATATGTCCACATGTCCTCAACCTGGGAGACACACTGGCTCTTACTCATTAATAATGGGACAGGCCCCAGGCCCTTAGTTGTCTATCTCCACTCATTTCCTTTCCTCATATCAAGGCAGTGTGTGTGTGTTGGGACTCTTGTACATTAACATCTTTAAGTGTGTGTGTGTGTGTGTGTGTGTGTGTGTGCGTTTCAGTCCCTATGAGAAACAGTCTGTGGAGGAGCCGGCTTTTATTTAATCAGAAGTGAAGCAGCTTCCACCACCATCCGTAATTTCAGCCCTATTAACTTCTGCTTCTAATTCCTCTGAGCGCCGGAGACGCAGCATCCTCTGGGCTGCTGATTCACTTAAAATGCAAAAAGTACCACGTCTGGGGTTGGTTTTTTTTTCCTTCCACTTGTACAGTGGCAAGTTAATATATTGTACATTTAAACTTAAGAAAGGATTTGCTGTACAAACAAAGCTTCTAATGTGTGCTGTGTGCACAGTGAGCTAAATTGATAGTCTTATCAGTTTGATTGTGGACTACAAAGTTTCCCACACATTGAAAGTCACAGTCACAAAAACACCACTGCCCTTCCTCCTCCCCCTCCTCAGTCAGCCTTTACCCTGCAACTCTCAAGCTTGCAGCCCTTAAGCCTGAGCCTTAGGGCTTAAAAGTCAAATTAAATCATTCTGGGCCCGACTCAAACACAGATCTTACTAAAACAATCATAAATGAAGCTCTTTGTTACTATAAGCCTCTCTTTAGCCCTTTCCTGCCCATGCTGCCTCTATTATGTCTTCAGAAGGACAGGCTCATATTTCACTTTTTTCCTCGTAGAAAATTGTATTAAGTTTCATAAATGCATCTGTTTTTAACTTAAAAAAAAAGAAAAAAAAAGTGTGGGGAAAGAGGCAGGTGAGGGAGGGAGGGAGGAAGGAAGGAGGGGAGAAAAGAGGGAGAGAAACCAAAAGAAACAACCAATTATTCCTGCCAGGAAGTTAGTAGAGAGGAGGTGGGAAAGAAAAAGGGTGCAGCTTGAAACGACTCAGATTTAATTGAAATTTTTTTTTTTTTAATTAAAAGAAAAAGACAGGAAGAAATGGCCAAGAAGTCAAGTCAACAACGGGCCTGTCTGGAGCTGAAGTGGGGGAGGGTGGGGTTGGGGTGGACAGGGGCTAAAGGGGCGACGGGGTGGAGGAGAAACAGGAGCGAGGCTGCATGAAAGAATAAGAGTCAGTAATCAACGCTTTCTCCTCTCTCCTCCCAACTCAACAAATATTGCAGAGGCTCCCATTTCCTGCTGACTGAACAACTGTCACCCAATCTCTAGGACAGGTGATAATGGAGGGGAAAAATCTGGAAGACAGGAAAATAATGAGAAAAAGAACATTTTTCACACTTCCATCCTCGAGTGGTGGGGGAAACTGGGTCACCGCGCCCAATCAATTACAAGCACTACCATTTTCCACTAGGTGTGGCTTGAGAAGTTATCTCGAAGTTTGCGCACAACAAGCCTAATGTTTGTTTTTTTTCCCCTGTGTCCATGTTGTGTGTTTGCCATTGGAAGGAACTGGCTTTACCGCAGTGTGTCACGAGCTTCACCTCTCTCTCTCTCTCTCTCTCTCTCTCTCTCTCTCTCTCTCTCTCCTGGGCTCTGATGTGTTTTTGTGTGTCGCTGATGCGGTGGGTTGGGGGATAAGCAGAGCCACCGCAGATCGGACCGATAAGGCCTGAGCCCTGGCCCCGCAGTCAGCCACCTGCTCTGATAAGGGCCGAGCACGGAGCTAAACGGGTGGAACCTAACACTGCTGATAGCATCTCCGTGGCAAATCTGTGGACATCGGAATGTGTCTGGAAAGACACCGGAAGGCAACATATAAAATAACTGCGCAGTGAAAGAAAACAAGATCCCACGTCGGGAACGGGAAGAAGGGAAAAAAAAGACACGCAAATACGTACAAACGCGCACATATGGTACAGTTCGTGCCGCGCTCTCTCTCTCTCTCTCTCCGCTCTCCCTTGATGCCACTCGTTCTCATACTGAGACATTAAAAAAAAATGCTCACATGCATACCAGCCCCCAACCTGCATCCACCATCTGGCCTTCCCAAGGCTCAGATGTCTCTGGGGTAAGGTGAGCTGGAGGGGGACTCTCTCTGTGTGTGTGTGTGTCTGTGTGTGTGTGTGTGTGTGTGTGTGTGTGTGTGTGCGTTAGATGTGCAAGTGTGTGTGTGACAGAGAGAGAGAGAGAAACAGACCCAGTGATCGTATTATCCAAGAGAGGATACAAACTATATACAGTTTGCTGCAGTGCATGCTGCAGTACGTGAAAAGTCATATTGGGAAGGAAAAAGAGCTGCACAGACCACAGATTCCAGGCTCGCTGCCTGCATGCGAGCACAATGCTTTTTAGAGGAAAGGCAGCACAACAGATTTACAGCACTGCAGGTACATGAGCCGCAGGCGGGGGTTTGCACCGGGGGTCGTCATAGCTGACTGGACCACGTAAGCACACCTTAACACTGAGTAATCTTTTCACTGTGGGCAAAATAAAGCCTCCATTATGGGATGGGGCCACGTCTGCCGCCCCTGCCGGCTATAATGGCTTTAGCGCTCTACTGACGGCACAGGCGCCCAAACAGACAATACACACAACGGTGTACAAAATGAGTGGAAAATTGAATTCTATTTCAGGTGGTCCTGGGTCAGCACTGGTGCCCGTGGCCAAAATGCGCTCGTACACTCGTGTGAGCACTCACACGCACACGATTCACCTCAACCCACGGGGGCCTGTGCAATGCTCCTATTTTCATTCTTCTCTTCCCTTAACTATTTGAAATGAGAGCAGAGGAAAGGAGCAATCTCGCATTCACATCCATTAGAGACTCAACGTGAGTCTTTTCACAGGCCGTCTCCGCCGCACAGCTGGCGAGCTGACACGCACACACAGCTTACATCATCGAGCGGAGAGAGTCGCAGAGCCAGTCTGTTCACTACAGGCCCCGTTTTCACTATTAGATTACGGTCTGTGAAACAACAGAGAGTGATCGGAGCCTGATTGGATGGCTGTTTGGCTCACCTGCATTGCATTATGCAGTGTGACTTGAAATACCCTGATTTTGTTGGATCCTTTAAATGGAATGTGACATTTCCAAAACAGCCAAGAAATCAGATGCGTGAGGGCTTCTTGTTCACGTCCGAGTGAAGCAGAGAGCTGTCAGTCATCTACTGTGCACCCTACTTCAACTTACTTATCGCAACGCCTCTTGGGCCTTGCCAAACCGCAATAAATTGAAGCGAGATGCTGGCCGGGCAAAGAAGCATTTTGAAGAACTACAACTATCTTCAAAGTACAGATGTCATATGTTGGCACTGACGATAACCATGATATTTTTTTTTTAAAAACAGAGGCCGCAAAACCTCCTCCAAGCCTGAGCATTCCCCCTAAAAGGTCCATTCTCCCCACAAGCGGCATTCCTATTTATACGCAACATTGGATTTAGTTTCTTTAACCATGAAAACACACACCTACAACTTGGATCCGTCCATAATTTTTGTCGTAGGGAAACGAGCTTTTCCAGAGGAGTCAGCGTTTCCTGTTCCGCTAACAGTTTAATCACCCGTCCCCTATGCCTATCTCTGATAACAGTTTCAAACACATCTGTCAACAGGTTTTTAAGTTAAATGGCTGCCCTCAGGGTTCCCACAATGGTAAAGTGAAAAAAAGAAGATGTGTGCACCCCTTTATCTGGATCTACTCCAAACGTTAACAGTTACTTCTTTTGGAACAATGCCAGTTTCATGTTTGTCCATCGAGTAGTTTAAGTGTAACTTAAAACTTGAATAATGAGGAAAAAGTCAAAGTATAAAAAAGTGAGAGAAAAAAAAAAGCCTGACTCCGCCCCTTTATCTGGATCCACTCCAAAATTTGGTTGATTTCAGTTCCGTGGCTTCTTCTTTGCTACATGCCCGATGCTTCAACCCCAGTTTTTTTTTTTTTTTATCAAAATCCATCAGGTAATGAACTTGTTACTTGAATTGTGCGCATTTGTTTTGCCTACCGCCATAACTTCTTGGAGAGAATCAGACAGCGAGGAGGGAAAACAGTGAAACTTAAAAACATTACCTCGTCCATGAACATTCCTGCCTGAGTCACGTCAGATAGATTTTCATCGGCAATGGTGGTTGTTTAACAATGAAGACAACTCCCATGATCCAGGGCTTCTTGTTTATTTGGTTTATTTTTGGGAGACCCCTTGTGGCAGAAACTATATAATGTGCATTTAAGCTGATTTAGATCCACTCGGCCGCCAAGGAGGAGGCGTTACCATAGTATTGTACAGGTACTTACTGTAACACAGCATCCTCAGGCACTGGTTACAGCACATTATTACTTTCATCTTATATATTTATACTGAATGCTGTTGTTTTATCCCAGTGTAGCACGGCACAGGTGTCTGACAGCCCTGTATTTGTTTCCTTCCACAGTCTTGTTCAATATCAGGCTACTCATTTGTAAAACACACATACTGTATCGTTTCTCAAACTCATCGACCTCCCTCCTTCTGCATCTCTCATCATTTTATCTCCCACAGTCCCCGTCTATCTTTCACCCGCTATATTTCATCCCCTTTCCCTCTGTTCCCCTTCCCTCCACCACCCAGTTCCAGGACGTTAAATGAGCGGGCTTATCTAAGCCTAATTGGTTTAAGGGCAAACAGAAATAAGCAATGGCTCTGTAAGTAGGGGAGAATTACTGCTGCTGTTGGCAAAAACCATCCACACGCCGCCAAGAGAGCGAGCAGGGGGAGGAAGGAAGGGAGACGGGAGGAGAATTGTGAGATTAGTGAGGGGGAATTATGGAGACAGAAAATATGCGGAGGGGGGTGAGGAGGAAAAGTAGACGGAGAGAAGGTGACGATGATGAGGAGAAATTGAGAGGGAGACAAATGAGGGGGAAACAGAGCCGTGCACATCCTGCTTTTTCTAATGGTATGCAAATCCTCATCTTCAATCTCCTCTCTGTGAGCCCTTTGCTTTAGGTCACTCTGCCCCTTCAATAACTTGTCGGCGAATGCATTTTTAAAGCAGATATCCCGTCTCCACGTGTGTGGGATTGTGCCTGTGCTGGAAAGCTGCGCCCAAAGTTAAGATCCAGCCAATCGGAAGTTTCAAATCCACCTCACTCCCAGTTAAACTGCCCTGGTCCGTCAGCGCACCTCATTCAGACACACAAACACACACCTTTTACCCTGTACTCGGGCTTCAACTCTCCATCTCATGCCCCTGCCTCCCATATATCCATCATACTGCGACTATTGAATCACTGAATGACTTTCATCTCACACTTCCTGAGTTTCCATATTAATGATGTGAATGCTGTTTACTGCGAGTGTATGCATGTCCGGGAAGAGATCAAATCATTTCAAAGTGTGCGTCCATGTGGTCAGAGTTAATCCTTACTCTAAAGTTACAAACTCACGCCCAGACACACACACACACACACACACACACATGCAGGCAGGCATTGCACAGATCTCTGACACTATCAGACTCATGATTTGGACTCATAATCAGATTAACGGCGACAGAAAAGGCTGGGATATTGTGGTCAATCGCTCCAATCTTTCTCACAAGCACACAGCAATCACACAGACACACAAAGACATGAAAAAGCAACAGATTGTAGTTCAGATCAGTGAAGAATTTAAGCTGCCCATGGGACAACCTCCTTTCAATTAGCGACCCAAACAGGGAAATCACTTTCATCCTTGGTACCGAGGTAACTCGGGGTTGGGGCCATCTCCCTGCCCATCTGTTTCTTTCTAATCCCATCTTTTAGAGGAGAAATCCCACACCCCCTTCTCCATGCAAGCAAAGCTCACTCCTCCCTCCGGTCCTCCACTCATCCATCTGAACCGTCATTGCTGCTGTCATGTCACACTGGGTAAACATTTGAACCTCCAATCCGTGGCTGTGTTGAAATCTGATGAGCACTAACAAGAAAAGCCACGGCCAAATTATAGAGCACAGCATGGGACGGGAACTGGACCAGAGTTGTAAATGATGAAAGAGAAAAGCTGCATGTGGAAAAAAGAAATATTTGAGCTTCTAATTTAGTTATCTGCGTTCTTTTTCTGTGGAGGGGGGGGGGGAGTGGACACAGATGGGAACGGGAAGCTGGTGTGTGTGTCTGTGTGTGTTTTATTGGAGAGGATGAGCTACTGTACAATAAAATGAGAGAAGACACTATATATATATATATATGTATCCATGATGCTACCAGGATATCCATCCAGCAGCCAGCGTCTGAGGCTACAGCTCGGTGTTGGGTCCCCAGGGTCCCACAGCGGAAATGAAAAACATGTTTAACTGAGGAGATACTAGCTACTGGTGGCACCGCAGCTTGTCCAGATGAGTGTGGGAGTGAGAAGGAAAAGGAGGAAATAGGAGGAGATGGAGGAAGACAAAGCTAGAGAGAGGGGAGTAGAGATGGACAGTGAAAAAAAACGAAAAAAAACAACACCATGTGAGTAAAGGGCAGAGGCAGCCATTTGTTTCCGTTTTATTACAGGAGGGGTTGATTTCCAAGAATGTAAAAAGATTCATTTAACCCAGAATTACAATCCAGGTTTCAGTGAGATTTAAAATCAGAGCAACCCACACCAAAGAGTTTGTCTCAGCAATTCAAAATGTCACAGAGGCTTAGGGGGCTTGAATTAATAGTGTTTTACATGTACAATTTAATGGAAAAACGTGACATGAATCCTGAGACAGGCTCTTGCAATGTAACATTGTTTTACATCTAGAAGCTAATTTATTAGGAGATACTGAGATTAGAAAAACAGCACAATTTAGAGAGAATCTCCTGAACTCCGTCGACTGTAGAGAACGGAGAGAAAAAGAGTGAGAAAACCAGACCTGAGCTCTTAAAAAGCGACTAATTAACTCCAGTATGCTACCCTACATTTAAAACTGAGGATCGTTCCTCACATGCACGAGTGACAGCAGTGACAACCAGCGGGGCGGGAAGATCGCCGTCTCGAAATAAGGGGATAACGACGGCAATCTGCTGCGATCCACGTGTATGACATCCCTGTATCCCAAAGCCAGAGGCGCAGCGCTGCCCAACAGAACCCGCTCCAAGCATCCCCGGACAACAGCGCGTCACAGGGAGAACAATTTCCACATCTACAACAAGCAAAATCCCAATCTTTAATTTACCTTCCATTGCAGAAGATGTGACGACCAGCACGCATAAAAGCGCAAACAAATCCACTGTCATGGTGGAAGGGTATTCTCCACAGTCTGTCCCCAAATAACCAAGACGCACGGCGCGCGTCAAAAAGAATCCCTCGGTTGTCAGAGCGGTACTCCAGCAGATAGCCTGTGTTGTGAGTCACATTTCAAGCCGTAGTAAACAATGTGTGACAATCAGCACAAGGGAAGGACGGAGCGGAGGGGATGTGGGGGTGCGAGGAGCAGAGGGGGGAGGTAGAGAAGGTGGTGGTGGGGGACCCACGATCGCTTTGTCACAGCCCCATTAGATAGCCGGGTCCAATCGCCGACTAGAAGGTGAAACTCGCCAGCCAATCACCACGCCGCCGCTCCGCCCACCTCACATTGTCAAAACACAAAACTTTTCCTTGACCTATTTGAAGCCGTGTCCGCTTCAGTGAAGGGAAATAGCGCCACCTGTCGGCCGAATAAAACTACCGCAATCCAAACACACACAAAAGCCAATAGACAAACCATTTAAATGGTTCCCAGTGTCCTGTCAGAGGATGGATGAAAGTAACGCGGAGCAGTTTATCGTTCTCTGTGATGTCCCACATGGCTTCTTCTCTTTAGCTGAAAGTGTGTGCCACAATAGATATGATCCTGACTTAGGACATCAAATATTTTCATTAAAAAATCCATAAAGATACTTTTCACAAATACAACTCCTTAAATCCAGCTAAGATATCTCTTTTGTTTTTTTACTCTATTGCTATTACAAAATAAAAGCCTGACAGTTTGTTTGCCAGCTTCTCAACCCTCTTATGTAAGTCGCTAACCATCCATTGTTTTAAATGTCGGAGGTAGTCTAACATGTGGTCTGTCACCCTCACTCTCCCATTACACTCACATGCAAAACCCCATTTGCATTGAGAATGTTCTTTAATAGCTTTAGCAAATTCAACCGCACCTCCTAATGATATTAAACAGGCATCTCACAAAAGCTCCATCTCTGTCACCTCTTTTGTGTGAGCGTGTGCCGCAACAGATGGCACGCACAATGGGCTTTCCCCCCACAGGGACACAGAGGGCCAAGGTCTGTCTTCGCAGAAGAAGGGGCAGTTGCCTCCTTGTAGCCGAGGACCGTACACCTGTCTTGGGTTGGATACGCTCCCCCCCCGTGTCCCTGGAGCTGAAGAATTGGGATGGAGATCTACAGCCTGACTAGGCCTTGTTGTACCTGGGGCCACTGGATGACCTAATACTTCAGTGCTGTCCCTACACATGCAGCATACTGGCCCAGATTTTTATGTGTTCTGCACAACCAGACAGACCACACTTTGCTGCTATGTGCAGTTTTTTTTTCTCCCCAAAATGTATCTTTTTTTGGCCCTGTCAATGAAATTCTTAACCTTTACGATGATCAGAATCAAACGTATTGTAAATAAGAAGTGAGTCACGCTTACTGAATGGTTGTTCCAAGTGTCGCAAAGGCTGACAAATGAACTGGGGCAGATGTAGTGCTTCAGGAGCATCAGGCAGCGGTTGCTAACTTGGGAAAGCAGTTGATGATAGCATTTGTCATTTTTAATGGTGTGGTGAGGAGTGGCGCTACAGCGTGACATGACACAGCGCAGCACGGCCTCTGGTGCTGGATGCTATGTAGGCCTTTGATAGCCGCCCGGCCTTATTTTTCACCAGAGCAGCCATCATCACCTATGACTCCACAGGTCATCTCCAAATACAGGAGCAGCACAGAGCAATCTGTCCCTGTTTGCTGTCCACACCCTGGGGGTGGGGAGGAGGAGGAAGGAAGGAAGAGTATGAGGGGAGGTAGGAACAATAGTGCTGCTGCTGTGGCACATCCTCCCTCACAATGCACACACAGACAAACGCTCACATAACACAAATGTGCATGCAGTTGCTCACCCACACAGCACTCTGATAATGATCCACACAAAGCCACACAATCACTTGGCCACTTCAGCTCAAGAGCTTCAGCCCAATACCAATAGTGAGCCCAAACACATGGTAGAGAGCCTCTCATTCTCTCTGTGTCCTGATTTTTTCTCTGTGGTTAAGCCTCCAAGTGCAGCATCCCAGCTCTATTTTATTATCCTCATTCCTCCACTTCTCTATTTCTCCACTGAAGAGCGGATTGAAGACAATATAAAATCAAAAGGCCGACACTCCTGGAGGGGATATTCTCTGACATGTGTTTGATTAAATGCTTTTCCATTCTCTGCATTCTGTTAGCTGACCCCAAAGGTTATTGAGCTTTTGACCTGTAAACATCCAACCAGCATCTACCTCCACATGACCAATGTGCCATGACCTTCACATTTCTCCTCTCTGTCTCCTGTTTCCTGATTCCCGTTTGGTTGCTGAAAAAACAAAAACAAAACAAAATCACAGTTGCTCTGTTTTTCAAATGAGCCAGGCAGGAAAAATGATGCGCGCTTTGTTCTGTGCATTAACAACAACGCCGAGAACAGAGAGTACCTGCCGTAAACAAGGAAGACCTTTTAGGATGAAAAGGCGAAATGCATTTCGTGGAGAGAGCAATGTTTGCTGAGACACACACTCATTATTTAGATGTGTGATGCAGGAGTGCGTAAGAAAGGTTTAGTGTGTGATGAGAAGACACACACCAAAAAGGAGCTGGCTGATTATAATGGCTGCAAAAGAGAAAGTCAGAAAGAAATAAAGGGAAAGAGAAATAGTTTTCTTTGAGACCACAGTAGCAGGAAATGTTTTTCTTATGATGAATATGAATGCATGAAAATGAAATGGCTAAGAATATATGGAGACAGTGCAGGAACCCAGGTGACAGAAGAATGCAGTGCTACACCCACCCTGGGGGGATAGACTGGTTATTAGGCTGGGCTCTGGCTTCATCCATCTTCAGGAGTCTGGGCGCTAGCCATTGACAATATGAGTTCAGAGCCAGGGCTGAATACATATGAGCTCTGGACCAGTGTTCCCCAAATAGAGGGTCAGGCCTTACCAGTGAGTCACAGCCATGGTCGCACTTTCTAGGTCACAGCTCAAGAGAGGCGACAGAAAATAGGTTCATTATGGAGGATGCATGAGGTTGGTTAAGTTCACCTCAAAATGTATTTTTAAAGGCTGCACAAGCAAAGTACAACTCCTAAGGACCCATCTATGCTCTACGTTAAAGAGGGGTATGGTTACGGATGGAGCCTTCCGGACCAGACGGACGAAACGGAGCAATACCACCGGAAATGGTTGAGGGCAGCGTAGCTACAATTCAAGCAAGGTACAAGAAATGTGTACAGAAACAACAAAGAAGAAAAAGGTGACGCAATAAAGGATAAGAACTCTCCGTCCTCAAGTCTCGATGAATTTATTGACCTCACAGACCACCGGCGAGTTCATCGTTACCTCCGCTTTTGCCGCTTTGTATTTACGAGGTACATCATCACAAACTCCTCAGACCGTCACCATATTTGTTGTTGTCGAAACTTTTAAAATTTCATTGCCCTCCTGTAGCTGTATTGATGATGTCTCTTAAAGGACATACGTATACGGACGGACGGATCCATTTATGTATGTAGAGGGAGCATAAATGGGCCTTAAGGCAATCTTGTTTGGTGGACTATTCTTTAGACATAGCTGTGAAAAGTTCTCGCTGCCTACGAGCCACTTAACCAGACCTCTTTTAGAAGTTTGAAGGCGAGCGTTGGGTAAAACTCACATGAGAAAACAAGAGGTTTTTGTGAGTTTGAAGAGGAGAGCGGCTTGATGAGAGTAGGTCAAACAGGGAGACGAGGCAGGAGCTAAATACGGCACTCTCATTAATCTGCCAATGATGCCAAGACTGATGGCACCTGCCCCTTGCTATCAGCACACAGACACTTCGAAGACGCTCACCGCACTTCTCTGACAGAGACCGACACACAGAAAGACACGTCTGAAGAAAAGCAGAAAACAGGCACACAAACCCATGCAAGCAGACGTGAAAATGCTTGTCTGCACGCAGGGAAAAGGGTTCAATAAATCTTTTAGTTTTTACATTGGAAAGTGAGAGAAGGAGGAGAGGGACTACACTTCATTTCTCCTCGCTGAGATGTAGTGAAAACATGATTTGTTTTAAGTATTTTAGTTTGATTAATACGTCTTTAGTTCACATTCATTCTATTCAAGATACAAGCTCTTTAGTTACCATTAATCACAACAGCACAATGAGGAGACTCTGCTCAGCGCTGAATAAGTAAGAGCATCATTATCGCTCACTCTTCATCAAGAGCGTGTGTGTATGAGAGAGACAGAGATTGACTGTTCCTACTTGTATTTACTCTTTTGTGTGCCTGCATGCATTCAAACCCACACTCAAACGTGCATGAGCACTGCGGCTGACTCAAACATGGAATGATGGATAATAGATTGGTGCATCCCCCTCCTCAGTCATTCCATGCTCTGTCAGCCGCTGGAGGGTTTTCTGTTGCAGACAATGTTCTAGCAGTGAGCACCCAATCCATCTCCAAAGGCAGGGTGCAAAACGCACAAAATCTCAAAAAGTACAACATCGTCCAAAATCAGTCATGTACTCTTTAACAATCCACTGATTAATTATTTGTCTTGATGGCCATTGTGATTGGGATGCATTCATTTTCATGCGATTAGGGATCTCTAATCACAGGTTAATGGGGTTCTCATTCCATCACCTATTTACTTCCAGCATTTGAGAAAGTTTTCTATTAACCCTGTGGCCTCAGCCCCCCTCCCACTGTAATAAACCTCCATTTATTGCACCAACCTTTCCCACCTCCTTCAGGATAGCTGCCTTGACAACAACAACATTTGACACATGGTAAATTGTTTTTTTTTGTATCCCTGCACATGTTATCATGGGCTCGTCTACTGGAGAGGCCCACAAAGTAGTTTTCTGGCTACAAAAGCAACATTCAGGAGGTGGACTTGTTAATGAGGAAAAACAAAACTAGCCTGACAGCTCATCACTTTATGTCAGCTCCCAGTGACAGCCTATCCCACTCGTTCCCCCGTCTAGCTGTTTGTTTCACGGGGACACCATCAAAATGCATCCCTCCGTCGCCTTCAAGCCTTTCTTTTCCTCCCCTCCCTGGCCTGTGACAGACAGTCGAGTACAATCTATCAACCTCAGCTTGCCTCAGTGAGGTCCAGTGCTTTGTAGAGCCATGTATGGACACAACTCCCACATAACAGCTCACATCCCCGAGTCTGTCACACAAATTGGGATAAACATGCGGTACGGGAAAGGGAAAGAAAAACAGAGGTCAAACCAATCTGCACTCTGTCTGACATACACTGATCCTCTGTCAAAGGATGACCACAAATGGAACTGCAGTGCTGCATTTGAATACAGTGAGTGCAACTCTCCAGTAAGGCTTGAACACAGTGTAACAGAGTATCTGCTGACAGGCTAACTCCCTGGTGGACTGAAAACTTTATTCAGGTGATCACTTTTACGAATAAGATGTTGACAATGAGGGATGTTAGTCAGCTAACAGATGTGTAGAAGGGTTTCATAGATGGAATAGGAGAACAAGAAGACTGCCAAATCAAAGACTCCCAATACTGGCTGCTGGGCTGAAGAGATGCACCAGTGAAGCAGAAGCCAAGAGAATAAATGGCCTGTTCTCCAAAGACCCATCGAAAGTGTGCACCAAGCTGCAAGGAAGTAAGAGCTGCGACCCAACCAGAGCTGAGAGGAGCGGGGGAAAGAGGCACCACATCATCACTTCCTCATCATCATCTCTTTTGTGATCAACTAGCATATTCAGGTTTTTGTCATGGGTACAAAACACGTCGGGTGAGCAGTGGTCTCTTGATGGTGCCAAAACCACGAACGAGCTACATGATTAGAGCCGGTTCTTATACAGGTTCTTATGCTTGGAATTAGACAGAATAAACCCGATTTTCTTTTAAAAAGTTGGTAAAACAAAATCTGCCTTGTCCTAAATAGAGATTGCCATTGTTCCAAACTGCAGGTCGGATTGTTTTGTTATGTATATATTGTCCCTGTTCATGTTATAGTGTCCATGCCTTGATTCTGTGGGTTGCATCCAGACTTTATACTGTTTTTACTGTATTTTAGTTTGTTTAAGCTTTTTCCCGAACTTCTATGTACTATAATTTTTATTGTTTGTTTTGTTAAATTGTTTTTATCGGACCCCAGGAGGACTGGCGACCACCTTGTGGAAGCTAATGGGGATTCTAATAAAGAATATAGAATAAAGAATCACACAACACTGACGCCAAGTGGCTGGGTAAACAGACAACAGCAATACTGTAGGTGTGTTATACAGGCCTTTGTACAGTGGAGGTGAATGGTAAATGGGGAAAATGGAGGTCAATGGAGGTGAATGTTATTTTTTTTATGGTTCTCAAAACAATGGCAAATAGCACTTAAATAATTCAACAGCAACAAGCTTTCGCAGAAACAATGCACAAACCTTCAGAAAGAGTTTTCTTTGAAAGCATCGACCAAATAAACGGTAGAAAAAAAGAATGGAAATTGTTTTTGACAGTTATTTTAATGAATCATCACTTTAAATTCTCATAGTATTGATGAATGCTGAATACATTATAATTATTATGAAGGCATTAGAATCTAAATATTCTGAAAACGAACACAGGGAGACGGATCAGTAACAGTACAGGCTGCCGTACTGTTGTAACGTTAGAGCCTTATTACTTTAAGTCTCAGTGTGCCTATCTCCTTAAGTCTAATTAATTTCATTATCTGAGACTGATTCAGTATAATTAAAGGTCTGTTTAGCTTTTTGTTTCCCATTAGCTGCTCTTGCAGCTTGTGGTTGCACTTTGGTATTTGAATGCACCGTTTTAATGCTGCATTTCATATTATTATGTTTTGCAATTTATGGTTTTGTTTTGCACCACAAAGTCACGCATTTCTAATTAAAAAGATGTGTCACGGTACACTAATCTGACACATGTAGTCATGTGCGTAGACTTAGTCTGCATGTAATGTACTCATAAACACACAAACAGACGGACATACGTCCTTAATGGTACAGGGTTATTACGATTATGACAGCGGAAAAGAACAAAGAGGTTCATTAAAAGATCATAACAGCAGAACTCAAAGCTTTGTGCTAAGAGGACTGAAAGTGTTCAACTATTCACTTGGCCATTCATTATTTAGATAATGACCTCATTTCACAAGTACACACATCTACACAACAGTTATCCTGCCATGCACACATGTCAACACAAAATAGCGGAGAGTTAACACATTGATGTCCTGACCTTTGAAAGCAATCTTTTCTCCCAGCATGCATCATCATATCAATAACCATTGGTGCCAGGTGATGCTCGGAGCATCATCGGCCTGTTGCAGGTTCAATGACAGGGAACACGTGCACACAAACACCTTCATACACACACTAAATGCCAACGAAGCCCGTGTCAAATCCTAAATGTCAGCATCTTGTGCTGTGGATAGAATGTACAGTATGTTATAGCGGTGATAATACGCAGTGTCAGAACAGTATCACTCAGTGTTGACTTGTTGACATTACTAATTGTGAATCACTGTTCTGTGTCATGTGGTTTGAAGCAATGAGTACAAGTGAGAAAAGCTGTTAACAGCTCCAATCATATCGCTCTCACTGTTTTGTCCATCTATATTCTGTAACTGTCTTTTTCCTAAATTTTGCCCTGTCATTTTCAGTCTCAAACACCTACTACATAAATGCAGGAGGCTCAGCCCTCTTCCTGTCCTTACCCAATCAGAAGCAGACCCGATTGCCATCCCTCCTAGTCAATGATTTCTCAATTAGACCACACTCTCCTGATCCTCAGCTCATTGAGGGCTTGATGGATGATCTTTCGATTATGCATACGGATGTGTGTGTTTGTGTGTGTGTGTGTGTGTGTGTGTGTGTGTGTGTGTGTGTGTGTGTGTGTGTGTGTGTGTGTGTGTGTGTGTGTGTGTGTGTGTGTGTGTGTGTGTGTGAAGGGTTTACTGGCACCATGTGAGGACACACATGAGAAACCAGATAACCATACCCCAATACAAGTTCAAGTCTTTCACAGTGACAACATGTTTATCAAGGCTGAAAATGATATGCCCATATATATATACATATATATATGTGTGTGTATATATATATAATTTAGATATAAAATAATATATATTTAATTATATTATATTATTATAAATAATAATAATATATAATATATATATATATATATATATATATATATATATATATATATATATATATATAAATGGGCATATCATTTTCAGAAAACAATGAAATTTCACATTTTCAACATTTGATATGTTGTCTTTGTGCTATTTTCAATGTAAGTGCGAAAGTGATATTGTGTGAAGTGAGTTTGTCACATTTCATTTTGGGTGAATGATACTGTTTGTTTGTCTATTTTTCTGAGTCTCCTGTATTAAAAATTGATTTTATTTTATTTTTTCTCTCCTTGTGAAACAAAAAAATTGGGAAAACTCTGTATTCAACTGGTTTTATTGCAACATTATAACAAATTAAACCAGGGTTCTGCACATCTGCAAGGTCATCCCCATATCTCCTCTCACATAGTTGTGACTTCTTATCAGTGCTATAACCAGCTCCCCCTCTCCCACTCTGTGCTCCCTCTCTGCTCCCTCTTCCCTGCTCCTTCTCTGTTCCTTGACAGTGACATCACCAATCAGCAGTTTCACCATTTTAAGGGTTATATAAATAAGTGTGTTGAAGGCTGACGGAACACAAAGCATTCACAGATGTAAATAAATTCTCTAATGTTTTTTTCTTAATTAAATTAGGCATTTTAAGCAGTGAGAATGATACTCAATAAGAGTCTGAAACTAGACCTTTTGAGTGTTTGGCTCTGAAATAATTATTAAAAGGACCCTAAGCCATCGTAGAGTGCTGAACTCTGATTGTAATTGCATTTGAATTGCCATAATCTGCTCAAAGACGAGCAAAATTAAGGATGGTGCAGAAAATGCTGACCCCCCCCTGTCTCTTTTTTCACCTAATGCTCAATATATGATAATTAATCTTGGCACAAGCAGTGCTGGCCATGTTTGAAGTATGAGTGTGGCACAACAGCAGCACAAGAATCCACCTCCTTATGCTCAGCCCCAAAGCCCCAGGATGAGCCCACCCTCAGAGACAAGAAGTGCCTGCCACAAAAATCAATCAGCAGACACCAATGATGATGACGAAGGAACGGGACATTGACCTGTGATAGAGGACGCTGCTGGTAATGGAGAAACAAAATTAGACCTCAGACCATGACGAGAAAAGGATATAACTGTAGTATTTTATTCAGATTCTATATTTTAGTTGCTTTTCTCCTTGTGTGCTGCATGAGGAAGGCATGCCTGTTGGTAGAGCACCACTGATTCCCAGCATTGAGTGAAAACACATTCTGTGGTGCCCAACAACACTTGACTTCCTGCTGCGTTCAGCCGTAGTCGTGATGCCATAGCACCACCTTGTGAATAAAATGTGCCACCGCATTTAGACACGGCCTCCCAGACTATGACGCTGGCCCCCCTGACAGACAGACAGACGGTGGAAATCAAAAGGCTGATGATCGAGGAACCTGCTCAGAACTCATCAGTGGGATACATGAGACATTATCTGCATATAAAACATTATCTGTTTATTATAAACGTAATGTTTAAGTCTATTTGAAACAATTAATGTATAAGAAAACAAAGGAATATAAAGTGTCTGATGTCATTTCACAAACTCTTGACTTGAAGACTTGTTTTTTGAACATATAATGAGTCAGTTTTGATTTTGTTCAAACTTCTTTTGTTAATGCTGATGTAGTTTGCAAATAGGGATGGTCTCATGAAAAACTGTAAAAATGAGGAATCAATTCTAATGCATTTTTAATGTGGAAAGCAAACGTTTGTCTGACGTCTGACCTGTTTTGTTTTGTTTTTTCAGATGATGGGGCTTTTAAGCTTGAGAGTGAGACTGAAAAGTTTACATAAAGATGACACAAGAATGATTGATTTTCTATCATCACTTGTATGGACTTCCCACCTATAGTCATACTCACTTTGACTATCAGTGATTATGTTTAGTGTCACTTATTTCATGCAGCATGTCATATTTTATAATTGTATTATATTATGTCTCTGCCTCTGTGCAGTTCAGTTTATAGTAGCCTTTCCTGCTAGCAATGCATTTAAAAGCCAAAACCCAGTGTTTTATGTTGCCAAAGCAAATCCTTCAACTGTGAATCATTTGGCCTTTGAGTCACTACTTATCTTCTCGTGCAGTACTGTAATTAGGAACAGGAGCTTTGTGTGAAGCCTGTTGTCTAAAGAGTCAGACAAGCCATCCACTGCAAGACAATCTGAACCGTAAAAGGTTTTATATTGTTTTTAAGTTACAATCAATCAATCAATCAATCAATAACAGTAGCCAGCAAAAGATAATCATTCACTCATGACATCATGAGTGAAGCAGTTATTATGGAACTTCAAAATAAAAGTTCAACCTTTGAAATGCTCTCTTAGCCTCCTTTAATCATTAATTTAACGCCAGCATGGCTGTTGAGTGTCACAGCCTGACACCTCTACATCACACATCAGACACACATCACACCCTCAGAACCGCAGACACGAGAGTTTTAGCTGTATAGTGGTACAGAAACGTCTTTATAAAGACTGTTATAAATGCTGTGTTGTTTATACAGGGGTGCTGCAGAGGATTGCCAGAGGCATGTCCTGGGTAGAGATGAGAGGATCTGTAGCTGCACATCCAGGGAGATGATGTCGGCAGCTGCATCACAGGAGACCTACGAGGGAAAAGGAAGCTTTTTAATTCATTTTTAATCAAGCTCTGAAAATGTAATGCCAGCCTTCTCCCACTTGGTGGCAGTATGTGTGCATTTTTACTGCGCCAACCTCCTGAGGTAGAACTGTTTCTGTGTGATTTTTTTTTTTTTATTCTTATTTTTCTTAGATTGAACAATCTCATAATCAGTCCTCTGACAGAGGCAATGATGTGAAGGCCTTGATCTCATATATAAGCGCTGATGTAAAACCATATAACATCTCAGACAGCTCGATTCTGCAGTGTGTGTGTGTGTGTGTGTGTGGGGGGGGGGGGGGGGGGGGGGGGGAGAGTGGGAGGCTTCAGCTCAATTACAAAGCAGATCAAAGAGAATGAAAAAAAAAAAAAAGGTGAGGGAATATTTCTAGTACACCAAAAAGGCAAACGAGCTTAGTGCACCTCTCATGTAGAGAGATTTAGTGTTCTTGGCTGAGCTTCCATACTTGACACTGATGTTAAACATGACAAGGGATCTCTCTTTGGTGGGGTTCCCATCACACCTGCTGCTGAACACAGAATAAGAGGAAAACGGATCCACTTCTCCAGGGATTGGTTTTCTTTCAACTAATCCAGCTACCCAATTAAATTATGTCCGACTGAACTGGGAATGTATTCAAGATTTTATGCCGTGCAGCATTACCCTCCATTCATTTCTGATATATTTTAATGGATTCCATAAGTTATTAACTGTCCAATCCGAGCATCTTACCCTAAGATGAGGCAGCTCAGGGTGTGCTTGAGCGGAGGAGATGTTACGGACAAGTTCTCTGTTGAACTGATATTTCCGATACAGAGATCATCTATGGTTGTAAAGGCAGTCGCTCATATAAGAGCTCTGGAACCAAGGGGCTAGCTGGAAGCTGAAAGGCTGAGAATAACTCGTGTATATAGTTGTGCGTGCTGTGTGTGAGAGGGAAGATGGAATGCTTCAGACACAATCGATAGCTGAGGGTGTGGATGTATCTGGCCACAGGAGCGCACAGAAGCAGAAGCCGAGGGAAGAGGACTGCAGGAAGTATAATTGTCTTGCTGTAGGGAGACAAATGCATCCTCACCGACTAAAGTATAATAAGCAGCTGACGCTGGTTTGATCTAAATCAAACTACAAGGACAGAGAGAGTGGCAATTGAGATTTATTGTGACTTATTTAAATTATTTATACTCTTGGTTAAATAATGCTGCCCTGACCCAAATGCATCTCGCCTTTTCGCCTGCCATTTTTCACTCCTATAATTTGTAACCTCATGGCAGACTTGGAAAAATAGCAGCTCTGCACCAGAACCACAGAGCGCTTCGCCATTCTTCATATATATGCAGAGCCTTTTCTGTGGCAGAGCTTTATGTGACGTGTGGCATCTCAGTCGCCCATGGGATCACGGTCAAATACAACTTGTTAAAACAATCGTGAGGGAGACAATCATCACATTGTCCACACACAGAACAAGACAAAGCTCTTAGTGTGGTATGAACATGAGGCAGTTTTGCTCGGTGGAAACACTGGGCAGCAGCTGTCACCTCTGACATCATCAGGAGTGAGTTGTTTAGGTGGCAAAGTGCCCTGCTGCGCTCTGGAAAACAACTTGGGGAATTTGAAGAAGAGCCGACTCTTCTTTTTCCTTAGAAACATATATAACAGATCTTCTGTTGTAGTTTTGGGTTCAGTTTACTGTTTCCTCTTTTATTATGATCGTTTTTTTTTCCCCCTTTGTTGTGCACTTTTCCTCCTTTGTAAACTGTTGATCTTGTTGTCACCTGTGTCTTGTTATCTCTTCCTGTGTTTCCTCATTTCCTTTGCCCGATCTTTGTATCCCATGTTTAAGCTTTGTTTCCCCCTCTTCACAGCTTGCTCAGTTTTGATTATTTGCCTGTCGTTTCGGCTTTTCCTTCAATTTCAGCTATGGATTGTTGTTTCCGACTTTTTGGATTTACCGTGTACCAGACAACCTTTGCCTGTATGGATTGCCCCACAGTTTAATAATAATAATAATAATCTTTAATTTTATAGCACTTTTTGAAACCTTGTTACAAAGTGCTTCACAAGGGCAGCAAAATAATACAGTGTACAGAAAGTACCTTAAAAAAAGGTATGTTATAAGAAGTTGAAAGGACAACAAAGAGCTCAGGTAAAATCAGTTAAAAGAAATCACTGACTCAACCAGCCTGATATCCTCAGGCAGGTCATCCCAGAGCCTCGGAGCCCTGAATGCAAATGTTATGTCCTCCTTATTCCTCAGCCGGGCCCCTGGTACAGACAAAAGGCCTCTGCCTGAGGACCTTTGGTGTGTAAGGGACTAGAAGGTCGGATATATAGAGTGGAGAGAGGCCATTAAGGGCCGTAAAAGTAGTCAAATCTTAAAATCTTAAAAAAAGCAGGTTAAGACAGCAGTGATGTAATTACGTCTGTTGCTTGCATTTTGAACTTACTATTACCGATTTAATCACTATTTTCAATCCCTGAACTGCTCCCTTACTGTCAGTGCCCATGGATGTAACGCCTTCCTGTTGTTTTGTATTATTAACTGATTTTATTTGTCATTTTTATTTACTTTTTAAATATATATATATATATATTTTCCCCTGTCATAAACATACACACCCAAAATTTAAAAAAATAAATAAACACACCCACCATAAACGACACAGGATGCAGGCATGTTGAAAATCTTACAATGTATATAATTGACACAAGATTTCAGGTACAACAGCAAATGAGACATTTGTATCTTTCAACCTCTTTCTGACATCCATGTTCACCATAAGCACAAACTCGCCATAGATTTCTCATACCAAGAAAACCACCGGAAATAAAAACAACAACAAAAATAATAAAAGTACTTTTTTTCCTCATACATTGGCACGTTTAATAAATTCTTAAACTCAGTGTAGAATAAAGCTGTCTTTGAATGGTGTGCTAATCAGCTTTGCATTATTGCCACCTAATGAATCAGGGCAGGGTTGAGGAACACCAACTGATGCTGAGATCAGCCTTTCTCCTGCCTCCTCTCTCACACACAGGGGCTTCGTGTTTACACTTTCACCATAGTTGAACAGGAGACGTCTTGCTGGGCCGTAACCGTCTGCAAACACACACATCCCCAATCAATAGTCGTTCCTGCGAGGCGTCGACTCGCACGTTGATCGACCATCTTGTGATGTCTTTGTGCAGACAATGTCATTTATTGGCCTCATAAAAGTGCAGATATTATAAAAGGGTTACTTTGAGCAACAAATTGATGAGATCGAAAGGTGAAGGAGGAAAGGAGGGGGGGGGGGGGGGGGGGAGGGAGGGTTGTGCAAATTTCAGCCGATGACATTGTGAGGCAGTCATGAAACTGAAGTTATGAGTTACAAGTTGTCTTTGAATTGGAATGTCACCATCGTATCACATTCTTTACAGGGCTCAAAGTTTACTTTCACACATTCAGATTTTTCACCAAAAGAAGACCCGTGTGGTCTCTTACTAAGTATTCTTGGTTCTAAATGTGTATTTTTTATTTTTTTTCCCTCACTGGAAGATCAAATATCATCATATCTGTCTCTTCTAACCTCAAAATCGACGCCGACACTAGACAAAGTGTCAAAGGCAGTCACAGGCTGATTTCTTAACCAGGGACCTACAGAAATACGAAGGCACACGCACAGACCAACAAACACACATATACACAGCCAACAGAGCATTCATTAATAAAGCATATCAAAAAGAAAGAAATAACCTTTCAGGCAACACATATGACAACAACCTTACCCACTTTGAGGGCAGTAATTAACCGAGTAGCTCACAAATGTGCTTCTCAAACCTTTGACAGAGCCTCCAATAACAAGTTAGCTGGATCTGATTTACTATTGGCTGGCATGCATCCCAGTGTGCAACTGTCCATTTACATCCTCCACATTAAAGTTATCTGTCATGTACCACACTGGCAAGTGAACACACTATCAGTGCAGATTGGGAGTTATTGCAGCACTAGGTTAAAAATTCCAATTTTTGAAATCATTTTAATTTCCCACTGTTATTCCAATCTGCGTCATCCAAATGAGATCTATCAAGGCTCCATCGTCAATCTTTCATTTGCTCTATCAATCAAAGACAGGCACACACATTCAAACACATACTTATACACCCATGCAAGTATTGTCCCGTCGTCCTGCACACAGGGTTCTTCAATGAGGGCTCAGGATTGTGACTTTACTTCAAATTACAATTTGGTAGGTGTTCCCTCTCTAGCAAGCTCCTCATCAAGGAAAGGTCTTACAGCATTCCCAGTAACTTTGACACGTATTGAAGCACTGTGCCAGCATGAAAAAAAACATTTTAAAGGTCATTACAACTGATGAGCAGGGAGAGGGGTGGAGGGAGAAGGGGGTGAGAGGAAAGAGGCACTGATATAGAAAAGTTGCAGAAGAAATGGAAGGCAGATACGGATACACTCTGACGAATGATGAAAGAAACAAGAGTTATAGCCTATACCACGGTGTGGTCGTTATAAAATTTTAATACCTAATCTTTTTTTTCTGTTTTCTAAAAAATTAACAAAGAAGCAATCAAAAATATGTACACTGTTGTGTCTGCCGTAGAAGTAGTAGAACAAATCAAAGACATGCATGGTGAGATATGAATCTGTGAATAGACACGTTGTATGAAATCGCTAGTCGCGATTATGATGCTAATCACGGGAGCACCGGGCCTTTGCAGGGAGCACACTAAAAAAAAAAAAAAAATTATGCAAATCATCTTTTTACTCTGCTGTGTGCACAAAAAGAATTTTGAGAATCATGAACTGTCAGTCCCTCACGGCGAGGGTCCTCTTAAACCGACACTCCTGCTCCACATACAGCGCTCTATAGTGGGAAGCTACTGTCATCTGAGACCTTGCCCAGCCTAGCATGAGCTTTCCTTACACCAGACTCTCGAGTTGATCTTGCACAGCCAGTAGGTTCAAGAGGGAGGGAGATCTGCCTCAGCAGGGATGAGCGGCGGATGGGTCATGTTACTCCCACATTAGACGATCATGTCAGTGTGAATGTAATCACGGTTACTATTACAGCTTACATGACGGAATGGCAAAAAGTGCTGATGTGCAGTGCTCCCATCCCAACATTGTGAGGCTCAATGGCCTGTTAAGATCATCCTCCTTTATCCACATTTTACTTTTACGTTTGTGGTTTGTAGACTATTCCTGTAAATATGGGAGGCTGATTTGACAACTATGGGATCTATTGTTTGACTCATTCATAAATAAATAATTCTATTTAACATAAGCGCTTTTGTAAGAGTGGAATATCAAATGCATCTGAGCACCACTGCAAAGCCCCTGTCTCCCTCTAAATGTGGTGTCAACACCAACAGTATAGTCCCACACATGTCTTAGGTACAGATATAATCTGAGAGAAACCAAACACCAGGAACAAAACATTAGAAGATGACCAACTCTAATGGTGTCATAATATAGCATGAAATAAAAGAAAAGAACAGATCCAAAACATTAATGGATACTCAGAATTCCATTTTGTTCTATTCCAAAACAAAAATGAAGTCCATCCAAGTGATATTTTTGTTGTTTCCATATACTTGTTTAGTTTTGACAAAGTAACTAACCCCCAGCTTTCAGACTCTCCATCTCCCCCCCCTCCCCATGTCCCAAACTCAGTCCCAGTTAGTAGATTCCTCAGTCAATTATCGCCGCAGCAGCAAAATGAGCAGTGGAAGCAGGTAAATGGTGATAGAGGGGAGGTTCTGGTTGGCTGAGGACTGCACCTTCTTGTTTTCTGGAGGGTTGTGATAAAGTATGGGTCGTTCAGTGACGGGGACGACAAGGCGTGGGCCCCGGGAACACGTATCTTCAGTGCACATGCCACTTCCTGAACCGCTGACATCATCACCTGTGGGTAAAGGATCAGGACGTGAGCTGAATGGTACAACATACATGACATTTACAAATAGTCTTGTCAATGTCATCATTAATTAAAGACGTCTTGTCATCAGTGACTTATCTGCAAGGAAGTTTCTTTTGAATTCTGGGCTGTGATAGTAAAAACACTCACTGGTGTCCTGAAAGTCCACATCCTGGCCGTTGTAAGCATTCTTCAGTCGGTGCGTCATGATCTTCAGCTGCATTATCTGTTGGCGTATGGTCATCTCTGGCTTGGTGATGTCGATTTCCACCTCCGGATTGTTGATCTGACTGGCTAGTCCATCACCCATCACCTCTGGAAGGTACCTGACCCACATGAAGACTTATTTAACATGTGAAACATGTTGCCCTGCGAGTGCCACATAAAAAAATAAATTTAAAAAAGCCATTCGTAAATCCGTGTGCACGGATTCTCACCTTAGTTGTCCCTTGTCCACTCATTCAGTCAACGTTATGTAGCCATCACTAGAGACTAGGGTCGTTTCATTCTATGTCATGTTTAGATCTATAAGTCTATTTTAACATTTGACCACGAACATCAGGTCAATTTCAAAAATATGTACCGGCTTTTTCATTTGACTAAAATGAACTGAAATGGTGCTGCCTAGTACATTCACTTATATGTTGCTGAAGTTCTCCACGGTGACCCGTCGCTTCCTCTGCTGTAATTTCCACAAGCTTGACAAGTCTCATAAGCCCCTCCCCTTCCCGCCATGTAGCCAAGATGGCGATCATTGAGGCTGAGAAGTGTCCATCATTCCACACTCAGCTTTTGGTCTGTTTTGGGTACGCCATCCGGGTACTTATAGTATTCAATTGTCATTTGTCAATTCATTTTGACATATTTAGTAATATGGAAGTATGTGATTTGGGACACATCTTAGGATTATTACTGTACATAATGGTGAGTGCTGCTGCTGCCCTTACTTTGCAGCGTAATACAGCATATTGCATTTCTTTGTGTGTGTCCTGAATACATGTAATAGAGAGAATATCATATCCAATGCAAAAAGTGAGTTGCTTTTCCTATGAAGACATGTCTGCCCCTGATTACAGCCTTTTCATTCAAGCACTGTTATGAAAATGTTCGCTAAATTACTTGGATGACGAACAAATGATACAGGAATGTTAAGACGGTGACTGATAACGCTACTGACTGATGCACAAGACAACAATATGCAAAAAGGTGTGCTCAGTTTACTGTGTAGTTAATTAAAATGTGACAAGCTAAAACATTTTGTAGCGGTAGCATAAAGAGGAGCCATAACTGACTGACTCCAAAATGTGCACAGTAATAGATACAGGTCGTACCAGACCAATTAAGAGCAAAAGGATCTGGAGGCATGAATGTGGTAAATTTGTTATGAATTTAGTTTGAAATATTATCAAGTCTTTCACTCTACTTTGAATATGCAGATTCATCATAATACCATACATCTGTTTGGGAAAGCATGTTTAGTGGCAGGGACTGCTTGTTCAGCAGTTTGTAAATGCTATATATTAAAAAGAAAAAAATCTGGTGTGTAAAAAATAAGGTGTTAAAATGTCTGGTTGCCTCAGTAGAAACTTTTAACACCAATAATTTACAAGATATGTTCATTTATGTATTTTAAGATACATTTCTTTACACGTTTTTTATTTGCCCTACCTGGCTCGGTTCATGCCGTTCCAACACTTATCCTCAGCTCCTGTTCCAATGGCCACTCTTTCACTGCACAGGACACCTGGGACAGAAACCCAGTACGGCTTCAAATCCTTCAGCTTTGCGGTTACATCGAACACCTGAGGCAGAGGTGACAAAAGTAGATTCATGAGCGTTCACACTTAGTCCAAAATCACAGTAAATTCAGGCAGGAGACAAAAAATATTGCTTCCTCAATAACAAACGTCAGTCATCTGAGTCATTCAACAAGCATTCATTCCCATCTAATCATCCCATAGTAGTCTGTGTGTAGGTGAAAAGACCAGCTATGATGAGCAATAAAGCATCAGTTTAGAGGGGCCATGTTAGGCCATCAGAGAGCAATAATAAGGACACATTTCATTTGTGGAAATACAAACCATTTTGTCCATTCTGCTAGAGCTGGACCCCAAATTGTCGTCCACTATAACTTTCCCTCTCTTCATGAAGTCGTCGACTCCTGTGCTGCTGGTTCCTCCCTCTCTGACGTTGCCGCATGCCTGGAACAACTGTGGCAGGAGAAAGAGAAGACAAAACAGAAAAGTAGAGAGAAGATATATGAGAGGGGTTAACAAGAGGCTGAGATCAGGAAACTGACTCTGTTCTGATTGGGTGAAAGTTGACATTTTACACAGCTTTCCAAACACTGCAAAGCCCAAAACAGGCCATTAAGTTCAAAGTTATCTTCACCAAGTGGTGACCAAGGATTTGGACTTTTCCTAGAAAAGTTTTCCCCACTATAAGTAGATCTGCTCGGGATGCACTTGAACTAGCACTCTGAATAGAATCCTATAAACCCAGACTCACTCTGCATCAGCTAAATGTTTTTCATTTACTGGACCAACTTCTCTGGAAGTATTATTGGTATATATGGTCTATCCATCAATGCCTACATCCGTACGTACTTTAAATCGACATTGATACAACCGCAGGAGGGCAGTGAAGTGTCAAAAGTTTTGATAACAACAAATATGGTGACGTCGGAGGAGGTTGTGAAAATGTACCTCGGAAATACAAAGCGGTAAAAGCGGAGGTCATGATGTACTCGGCGGTGGTCTGTGAGGCCATTAGGTACATGAATACTTGAGGTCAGAGAGGTTTTTCACTGGCAGATCCCTTATGCACATTTACTTATGCATACTGCAGTAACTTTTAATTGTCTATGGTATGCTATAATGGGAAACCCAACATATGTCTTTTGATGTCAAGAGATTATGTAAATTGCAGATAATCTGTCCTGCACTGTGTCTACCACAATACTAGACCCTATACCACAAATCGACTTCTATGGGATCGCAACTCTTTCCTCTGGACGAAGATAAGACAGTGAAAATATGTGTGATTGCCATACTGAACGAGGCCAGGGGCATTCTGCCAGACTATGGCTGACCTCAGACCAGCCGGTCTCTTTAACAGCAAACCAGCACAGAGGAAGCTTTGTCTGTCCTCTAATCATCAACACAGTTTTCCACCTTCACCAAACAACTCAATCAGATTTCCACTGGTGCCATAGACAGTAAACACTATTTAACGGTGTAAACGTAGATGCTTGGCCTGCTTGCTCCGTCACAAATCACATCTTTTTGTTCTTTTTTATTTGGCATATAAAATATTTAGGTGTAGGTGTTAACTGTACAAACAAATGAATGTAGAGGAAATCGAGGAGCATAGCGAGGAGGATGGAATGATGGAAATTCAGGGTAGGGTTTCTTGAGACTGTATAAAGGTAAAATATTCTGTATTTCCTTATTATGTCTACTGCTTTACCAGAAGATGTAAAAGTTCTGAGGCTCCTGAAACTTGTGTTGAAAACGTTTTTCATGATTATAAGAGCTAATCAGCCGATCTGCTTCATTCAGACAGTGTGAGTGCTTTTAACAGATTTTGATCAACAGTCCCGCCCCTCTCATCTCATTTCATTTCCACAATATAACACATCTATATGTAGCTCACAGAAATAGAGCCTAAGACCTTTCTCTCTAACACAAAGGGAGATCTTTTTTGTTCGTATGGGAAGCTCACAGAGAATACAGTTTTACAGGGTGTTCAAAATACACTGCCAACAGTTTTATAGATACATGTTTACTGTACCAGGATGGCTTTGATTGACTTCACTTGAGCAGAAAAGAAGCTTTACATATGTTTAAGGTTAACAACAGAGGGGAAGCTGCCACAGATTGTCTGTTAGACGCTCATTTTCAGCAGTTTGCAGCAAACATCTGTTTTGCTTTTCAAAACATATTGTCAGTATAACTGAACATTTTTGTATTATATAATCATTCTGGAGCAACATGAAGACATGGTGTGCTGGAATTACCTTTTTCTTTTTTTTTTTTCTAAATGCCATGCATTCTCTATCTCATGCACTGGTGCATTAGTTTCCTCGTAGAGGAAGTGTCTGTGCCTGAGACAGACTGTTCCCCTCCAATAATAAAGTGTGATAGTTTTGACACAGAGTGAACTTCTTCAATAATCAGGGAAAATGAAATATGAGATTGGCCATAACTGAAGCAAGACCATCACACTGACTAATACGCTATAGTCAGGGGTGCACATGCCGTAAGTGGCGCTTTTTCGTACCACCACTGAGTACATTGTGTCTCTGTCTCACAACGGAGAGAGGAATTATTTCATTTAAGTGTGAATCGAACGGCACAGGAAAGGGGCTTCTGCAACTCTTATATGCTTGTGGTTTATGGGATGACGGGAAGTTGGTTTCGGTCTGCACAGTCCCATACCGCAAGACATTTAGTCGCTCCATCGTAAAGTTACTAAGCTTTTATTTACAGACAAGAAGTGCAAAAAGAACAGAACAATCAAAGAGGATATTTGGAAGGGAATAGCATTGCTTTTATTAAACGAGGGACGTTTCACAATATTAGCTGGTCTGCATGGAGGCAAGAGACTTTAAAATATGGACGCTATTACCTGTCATTCAAATTCAAGTGGCTACAAGTGATGACAGTGACCTGAAACATGTCTGCTTCATGCAGTGCAAAAGGTGAACACCAAGCAACATCTTCAGGAACTCCTTTGAGAACCAGACCAAAAATGTTATGTGCCCCCCTGGTTATAGGTCTGCACAGCTTCCTACTTCCTACTTCCTACTACTACTTCCTACCAAATAAAAATCATGTTGCCATGTGCAGAAATCAGTAAGCAGTGTAAATTCACATTTAGTCACTCTGGTGGTTTGAAACATTGCTGTTCAGTTCACAAAATAAGTTGATGTCTTTGTGTATATTACACATTATATACAGATTGGTTAGTTGTATAGAGTTGTGTGTTTGTACCAATGTGTGCTCTGACCTTGCCGTTGATAGACTCTATATTCTCCATCATGACAAACATGGCTTCTGATATGCGATTTGGGAGAGACAGGACCACGCTATCCACACCAGATGGGCCATCAAAGCGAGCAGCCACCTGCATCATTGTTTCTACAAACACAGAAAGTGTGGTTAACGTGAAGAATGTGCAAAATGTGCCAGATATGTTTGATATCTGGCACACGCGTGGGTGGAGTTGCATTCAGCACAAAAAGTAACATCATATGTCGGGTGAACCTTGAAGCAAACTTGTGGCTGAATTGGGCATGTGTGTGAGTGGGTGTGCTCCCCACCTGCCAGATGCCTCCACTCTGTGTTGAGGTCAGCCTGGTTAGCCAGACAGCCCTTCATGACGTTGCTGCAGTAGTTGGCACAAGGTCTGGCGGAGGCCATGCCGCGGCAGTGGGGGCAGTAAGTCATCCTCATCACGGCCCGCATGCACTCCTGGCTGAGCTGCACCTGAGGTAGGGCAGAGACAAAAATAAACGCACCACCGGGATGAAAAATGACTGTTTAGTCGAGCATATGTGATCGAAAACTTTAGAAAGAAAACATGATAGCAGCAGTGGATCAAACTGTACATTTAAGCACTTTCATTACTGAAAACCTGTTGCTTCTTCACTCTAGAGTTAGATAAAAGTGTTCAGTTTTAATAAGATTGAAGACAGACATTTCATTGGCCTGACAATGGCAGTCACAGAAAAATGGGAGGTCAGATTAAATGGTGACCTTATTTTAGTTTTCACCAGACTTCCATTCAGCACGGTTTCTTTGGAAACCGCTTGAGGAGAATTCGCTTTTTGTTTTACATGTAAATGAAAGGGCCTGACATTCATGCAAGTACTCTTAGTCCCCGACTCCATCTTTTCTTCCTCCTCCATTTCTCTTTCTATCCCAGGAGGAAAGCAGGAAAGGGCCTTGGTGCGTGAAAAATGAAACTGGGTTAATACCAGTAAGCTCTGTTCACGAGAGAGCACAGCTATGCATACAAAACCTCAGCAAGTGTGTGTTTGTGTGTATGTGTATGTGTCTGTGAGAGAGAGAGAGAGAGAGAGAGAGAGAGAGAGAGAGAGAGAGAGAGGTGGAACGAACCCAACTTCGCATACAAAGCTGCTCTAAGCTGACATCTGGGCCAGCCTGATGCTTCTCCAAGAAACTAGTCTTCAAACAGCTACGTCACAGTTGACAGGAGCTTTTAGCAAATAATCACTGGATGTAGGACAACAATGGGGATCAGATGGGAAAATAAATTATATACTCTACACAGCCATCAGTAGTTCAATAAAAATCCAAGACTGCTCGCCATAAAAATTATCATTTTCAGACCGGGAAATTGCATTAACAAAGGCAGCTCCAGTAAGGCACTCATTCTTCATTGTGATTGTGTAATTATTTTGTGCTTCTTAGTATGTAGTTTATTGCTTTTAATATTTACTTCCTCTAAAGGTGGTTTCGCCCATGTCCATTGGTCGGCTGGTTGGTTTGTTTGTTTGTCAGCAGGATTACACAAATGACTCAAGGATGGTGCATGGGCTAAAATGTTGGTGCCGATCCAGATAAAGGGGCGGATCCAGGATTTTATTTTTTACTTTCACTTTCATTAACATTGCAAGCATGCTAACATTGCATTTTCCCCAATTATGCAAGAAATAGTGAAACAATTTCTCTGAAATTTGTGGAGGAGCGGAGCATAGGTCAGGCAAGGTAAACAGATAGGATTGTTAGGCCTTGGTGGAGGCATACACTCCACAGACTGCCATTATAGTGTCTTTTGTGATTCACACTTTCTCTTACAAATGTAGCTCTAGCAAAAGTTCAGTCAGGAGAACTATTCCTTGCACACTTAGGCCTGTAGTTTCTTTCTCATGCTATCCCGCATTCTCACCATTCACGCATGTTCAGACTTAATTTGCTGCAGTCATTGTCTGGGGCGGTCAATTGAGATATCCGTGACACACTTTCATGTTTCAGTCTTTGCACATTCACCAAATTCATCATTTCACCAGCCTCTTCAGCCTCATCAGCCTGATCAGTCTCAGCAGAGTCATCAGCCACCACCACCGCTACCAGTGTCTGGACTCCAGTGGGGGGGGGGGGGAGATGCTCTTCAAACACAGTCTCCCTGAAGAGTCTAGCACCAAAGACTTTCTGACAGACTAATTATCGCATATCATCTGCTGCAATAAAGAATTATCTTTATTCATTTACTTGTCTCTCTTTATTGAAATATATATTATCTTCTTGTCTGTATTCAGTGATTACTTTTTATGGATGTATCCACCCAATTTCCCCATAAGGATCATTCAAATTCACTTTAATCATATTTTATCCACATTAGTGGATAAAATATGTTACTTATTTTGACACAGTTTCATCTCTAAATTAAATCTTAAACTACGTTAAAAAATACATAAGGAGCCTAAATTAGAAAAATCACCTCTGATATATAAGAGATCAAGAGAATTTGGTAATAATATCCAGCTGCTTAAGGAGGACACTATAAAGTGAAATAAGTGACACAGGAAAGCAGTAACCATTTCCAGGCTTAAGTCATATGAGACGTGAGTCAGATCCTTACTCTTGCCCTGTTTTTCTTCTGTTCTGGCAGCCTTACCCAACCACTCATTAATTAACCAGGGATGAGTCAGATGAATGCTTTTGGTAAGAGAGAAGAGTGAGGAAAGTGGGATGAGAGAGAGAAATGGGGGAGTGTTAAAAAAAAGCATGCAAAATTCACTGAGAATGATTGGCAGGGGAGGAAAAAATTCCAGGGTGATGTAAATGAAATACTTATAAAGTAGAGACATTCATCAATCTAGTTTCTGTTACGTCGTCCATAGAATATTGATGCTGGTAATCCCAGGCCAGGCACAACAGACACGCAACAGACACACAGATGATGATTCGAATCATCTCCATACTGGCCTATCATAGGAAAGCATTAAGAATTCCCTCTTAACACCCATACTATTAAACATCCTTGGTTCACCTTTACATCCTGACTCCCATACCTGTCAGTCCCTTCTATACTGCTCACAGAAATCGAGCCTGAGACTCTTCTATCGCTCTCTCATTCCCCCTCACTGTTTTTCTTTCCTCTGTAATTAGCAGGATATACGAGCGACCTCTCCACCCTTGTGTTACGAAGCGAGCCGACACACACTCTTTGCCTCCAGAGTGAGCTATGTGGCGTGTGGCCTACTTCCTCCACTCCCCTATACCCAAGGGAATAAAAAAGTCCAGAAAAAAGGACACCGCAACCGGCGCAAGCCTGACTGAAGGGAGGAAATAATACTGAACCAAAGAGAAAGACTTCATCTCACAGTTGAGATCATTTTTTCTGTCTTGCAAAAACATCTCTCAATTTATTCCGTTTTTTTTTCCCTCACACATCTTAGTTTGCTGTGTTCTAAGCCTCCTTTCATGATACTCTCTCATCACCCTTCACTACAGCACCTATGTTTCATGACTAATCCAACTAAGACATCGCAGGGATTCATGTCACGGTTCCTCTAAGTTGCTAGCAAACAGACTTCTGCAGGAAGACATTTGAAGCGCACTCGTACACAGAGAGAATTTAGTTTTTTTCGCTCCACCTTTACACTCAAGCCATGTAATACCTCCTGAGCAGTGTGTGGTAAACATAGGCCCTTTAAGTGGCAATATATAGCTATAAATAGGAGCAGTTGTCTCATTAGGGCCTGCTCAATCGAAGATAGAATTACAGGGGAGAGGAGGAGGAAAGCTAAGATTTAAATAAGTAAACCAAGCTCTTCACACTAAAAGGAGACAGCAGGAGGACAGCACAGGGCACAGCTCTGGGAAATAACAAAAATGTTGGAGTTTACTGGGAGTGATGGAGAATAAAGGATTGAGTGAGTAAAGACGTTGTTGGGTTCTGTCATGTGTTTCTCTCTCATTTCTTCTTACTGATTCATTTGATCCCAGTACAGCGCCGGTCCTATCTGCATAAGTAGAACACAGTTTTGTAATTGTGTAAAAGCTGTGCTAATTATTCAAACACTCTCCCCTGGGCAGCATTTTTTAATGAACGCTTGTCTGTCAAAACCAAATAATTGTATAAGATGGGGAACGTGCTTTAAGAAGCAGCCGCACAGGGGGAATATTATCAGTTTAGCATCTTTTTGGCAGAGCTGTTCAGGAATTGTAAGCTACTCTGACGGGTCTATAAGTACAACCATATAGCACATGAATAGCAATAGCAATTTAACGTGCTGCTTATGTTAACTCTGATGCTCAGCTCCAATTCTGATTGCGTGAATATAAACTAATCTGCAAATCTCATGTCTCTGTTAGAGCAGTTGCATAATTCCCTTAAATTCACTTGTCACTGTAGGTGTCAGTGCCTTGTTATTCACTTGCTACCTGCTATGCTAGACTTGCTACCTGCATTGCCATTCCACTGCTGTGGAAACGCTGCTTTGCTGCATGCAAGTACTTAATGGAGACATCCTCAGGTTTCCTTGTGGCAGCGTTCGATGTCTTACCTATCTCCTGGGCCAAAGAGAGGCAGACAGGGATGCTAGGTAATGCTGTCTAACTGATGATGCTTGGGGAAGCAATACAGTATGTGCCACCGACAGTGCTCACCAGAACATATGTCAGATTGAAAGGTAATGGGACCATATAGATTTGTTCTGTCCCATGCATCCAAATATGTGGCCTTGCAGTCACCTACCAACACCACTATCTCTTTTGTCTTGTTACTGATTTTTTTTTAAACTTCAACACATTCTTACCTTGAAATATTTCCTCTCAGAACGGAATTGCAATATTCATCTCCGGTGCAAAGATGTGATTATGTCTCACAGGGCCACGGCTCTCAACATTCTCCTTGCTAAGTGTCTGATAACACATACTTTTTAGTGGTCCGTCAATACTGGCCACCTCCTTCACAAGAGCTGAAATGGTAGTCTTGCTGTGATCTTAACCTTACTCTGGTCTTATACACAGAGGGCACCATTTCTCCAGGGAGATACTAACCCTCTCGGCAGCCTGGAAGACATTTTTCACTTTGGAGGTGACATTAACTATTGTTGCAGGGGCTGATTGTCTTGTCTGGGCCATAATTTATAGAGCGTCAAATTTCTACTTGCATTGATCTGCCACTGCCGTACACTATGGGCTCAGCAGCCTGTGTATATGTGTCTCTGTGTGTGTTTAGGTGTTCACATCAAGGAAGAGGAATCGTGATCACTGAGGAGAAATGAATATAGACCTCATAACAAAAGAATACATAAGGATGCAATGATAGAAGACAATATTAGCATTGCAATAGATTAGACACCAGTAAAAATGTATGTGCTTTAATCAAAAAAAATTCTAAACAAATAAAATTAGTCAGTATAATTTTAAGGGATGGAGACTAATCGTAGATATTGGATGGAGGTGAAGCAATGCAAAGGATAGAAACAGTAGGAAAAAAAAAACAAGTGGGGGATGGGAGGAGAGGTTTTACCTGGGACACCTTGCGCACCACCTCCCCACTGACCACCAGCCCTTGAACGAAGGAACGTGCTGCCACAAATGTACGTGTGACCATAATCTTCAATAAACGGGGTGTCTCGCCAAAGGGTCGTAGTGTCTCTATCTGCTTAGACACACACTCCAGGTAGTCCTCACCTGCAATCACCAGACATATATTATTAAAATCTTAATCTAAATAGTATTTGCATACATAAAAGTTCTGCTTTAATGCAATAAAAATCTTAAAAATCTATTTCATGATCTTTTATCTAATGTCACTCTTGTGAGGGAAGTTCTCAGACAGTAAACTTGTGTTTCTTAATGCACCATGAACCCATGAAGCATCTCTTCATATGGTATTCTATGAAAAAGAGCTGGATGTACCTATGAAGTATTGCTTGTTTGCCTGGTAGAAGAGCTTCTCCAGCAGCCGGGCCCAGAATTCATTGAGCACCTCTTCCAGGTTGACATTGGAGCCTCTGTAGTAGTGCCTCAAATCCGCGTACAGGTCAGAGAAGATCTGGGAATTCTGGGAGTATAGGGAGCCCCAGGTTGGAGTGAAAGTCTCCTGTAGGTTGACCGCAGATCGGTTCAGCAACTCCAGGAAGTAACCTAAACAGAAACAACGTTAATGGTTTTAAAACAGAAGAAGCCTTTGTCTTACAGATTTACAGTGGCTACATGTCTGGTATTATAATATTTCTTTGTATTAATGTGGCTCGTTGGTCTAGGGGTATGATTCTCGCTTAGGGTGTGAGAGGTCCCGGGTTCAAATCCCGGATGAGCCCTTCCTCTTGCTTGCCCTTTCTGGTAATGTCATTGTCTACAGTTGACGATTTACACGACTTTGCTCAACATCATTTTGGCGGCTGTGGCTCAGAGGTAGAGCCATTGTCCCCTGTTCAGAAGATCGGTGGTTTGAACACCAGCTACAGCAGTGTGCATGTCAAAAGCCCCATTTCCACTGCATAGAACCGGCTCTACTTGACTCTACTCACCTTTTTTGCGTTTCCATTAGGTAAAAGGTACCTGGTACTACGTTTTTAGTACCACCTCCATTGCAGTTCTAAGCGAGCCGAGCAGGTACTAAATCAGTCACGTGAAACATTACAGACCAGTGATTGGTCAATGCACGGTGTATCCTGCACAACACAAATCAATGGCCGCCACACTCAAACAGCCAAGCTACTTTAGAGACCATTGAGGAGGTGCAGATGTTCTTGTCTTAAACAGCTGATGGGAGGATCACGAGAGGTGTGTGTCGCATTGAAGACTACGCCATGGCAGTTTCGCATGGCGTCCATCTGCTGTGAAGCGGTCCTATCCCGTAATGGAAAATGACCATGCCGAGTCGTGTCGAGTCGAGTACAGCCGGTACTACACAGTGGAAATGGGGCTTAAGTGTCCTTGGGCAAGATACTGAACCCAACACTGCTCCCATTGGTGTGTGAGTGATTGCATGAATGGTTATTTTGCCATGCATGGTAGCCTCTGCCACCACTGTATGAATGTTTGTGTGAATGCTGGTTTGTGTTGTAAAATGCTTTGATAGGCCAGTCAGACCTGAAATGCACCATATGAGTACAGTTCATTTATTATTTTGTTCTGTGCCATTTTTTCCTCCATATCACAACATTTTTTTTTCCCTCACCCACTCTACATCTAGTACGTGCTGCTCAATATATGATGTAACATTAATGCAGTCGATCTTATTGGTGCCTTGTGCTGCATACTAACGCTGACTCATACTGCCGGTGAACCTACAGTTGAAGAAGCCTATTTGAAAGTGTCCCTCTGGAGGATGAGAGACAATTGACAGCGCTTCAGAGAGGAGTATATGCCGCTCCAAGTGAGGATTTACAGATGTAGGGTACAGGCAGAGACAGGCTGTCAAGCAAACAGAGAGGCAAACAGATAGACAGCCATACAGGTAGGCAGGCTGTCAGCCCTGAAGAAATAAGATACAAGAGTATTGAAGTCGGATGAGATGAGAACAAACAAAAATGCAAATGTTACCAGGGGCGACGACTGCACATCTAATCTCTAGAATGATTTTCTAATTTTTCATTCACTCCATTTGCATGCACACCCACAAATATGTACAATGCAAGCCGATGCAGCTCCCCTAAGACAAGCAGCCTCGAAACAATAATGCAGAGTCTATAAAACAGAACATTTTAAGCTTAAATGTCATTAAATGTCATTTACTACAAGGCTTTTGGGTTGGATTGCATTCAGTTGAACTGTTATGGCTAATACTGTCAGGTCTGACATACCTTCACACGTATCAGGTTTGCTTGCATGAATTCCAGCTTTTCTGTGGCCAATGGCATAAAGACTTTACATCCGCTTTGTGTGTAAACAATGTGAGGCCCCTTTTCTGGCAACAACAACAACACGCCCGGACCACCCATCCATAGGCAAACATTTGCTCAGCATCTCCGCAATGAGCTCAGACCTGTTGTGTGTGTGCATGTGTGTGTGGTAAGCTGTAGTCTGCACTAGTGTTAACTTTGTAAGGGTCTTATCTCTCCCTGACACCAGAACCAGATTGGGAGGTGAAGCGAAGATGGGACACCCCCTCTGGAGTTAGCTTGTTCCCCTAGCGAAGCTGTTTTTAAAAAACATCACAGCACAGACAAAAAAAACATATGGAAAAGCCAAACTCCAACACCCACATGCACATGGCCTGAAGAACATCACATCATTTCCAGTTACATAACATGTTAATATGCTAAGCTCATCCTGACCCGTCTACATAGCATTATCTAAGCACCGGCCTTGTTGATACTGTATCTCCGTTCTGTTTTCCAGCTCATTAATAAACACCCGGCAGTCTGCTTCACCACTGCTGTTTCTTTTGGTATTTTCACAGAATCACAGCTTAAAGGTCTATTCTCAGTGGAGCTGTTGATTTACAGAGACATATTTAGCACTGAATGTTTGCCAAAATGTATTCCTGTGAAGACTCATTTTGAATTCCATTAAGAAAACAACCATTCTGAGACTTAGATCATTTTATATTCTTCCATTTGCTTCATTTAATGGCCATTCTGTGCTTGGTGAATACTTCCAAAGGATTACAGCATATGTGAAAACTGTAACTAATTTCAACTTTGTTTTATTTTTGGAAAATCAGGGTCACATTCTCTCCCACAACCGAAGTCCTGCTCAGTGCTGCAACCTATCGCCCTTTGACGTTTCCCTCAGTTGGTTCCTCGCCAAAAATAATGATGGTGTACATTATATTTACACAGGAGTTATTTAATTCTTTTTGATCACTCTCATCATTCAAACGGATTCACAAATCAAAAGCAGCTTGTGTGCGTGTGTAGCCGGGCCAATTGTTATGTTATTATACTTACACAAAATCAGTTAAATTGTACTCTTTTTTTGTTTATACCTGACTGCCAGGACCCCCAGCTTCTTTTAGGTTATGTCCCCAGCCCGTCCTTATTTCTTCTCCACTATTTCCCCCTAAATATTCTATTTGTCCCCTAACCTCTCCCCTTTTGATTAATCCCCTCATGGGGTTGGTTGAGGATTGTTATCGATTAACATCCTATTATTTCTCATAGTTTATGTGTAGATTTTTATCACAACCTTACATGTGAAGCTAATATCTTTACGTTCATTCATGTATTTTACGTGATTATAATGTCACTGTAGCTGCAAGTTGTGTTGTTTATGTTAGCTTAAAGGAGACTAATGTGTAATTTAATTCGATTACATTTATTTATATAGCGCCAAATCACAACAAAAGTTATATATCAAGGCACCTTCCAAAAAGAGCAGGTCTCTGCTTTGACCGGTTGGGATGAGAGACATAGAGAGAGAAAGACTGGGAGATAGATGGGGAGAGAGAGAGATGTGGAGGATAGGTGGAGAGAGAGAGGGACTGAGGAACAAGGGCACAGACATGTGCAGCCACAATAACAATAACAGCTATTATAATAGAAAGATTACAAATTTTAATAAGTATAATAACTACTACAATAACAGTAATAGTAACAATGATAGTAATAGTAATGATAACATAGTGATAGTAATAATAGTAATCAGTTTTGTTGCTGTTTGTTTCTATACAGTGAGGAGCTGGGCATGTGTGTCATGTTTTTGTCAGTGTCAGCCATCATTCTCCAAAGAGATTCCTGGTCCTGAGATCGACGCAAACACAACACAGAAGCCAATGCAATGTTTCAAAATGTCACATTTAGAATTGTGTGATGTATTCTCTATAAATAAATGAGCATAAATGAAGGAAATGAAGTCAGTTTTCTAAAGGCAGAAAAGGTTGATTGAAAAAAATCTTCCAAGTCAGCTCCTCATTATAGCTGCAGACCTCAGTGCAAATGACAACAGAAAGAATGGGGTGTAGTCTTTGTGTGTGGTGCAAATCATTTATTTTAGATTACTATGGTCTGTGATATAACTGCATCTGTCACGCTGCAGTTGCACGTCCACCTCTTGTTCATTAGCGATATGCTTCCTGGCTCGATGACGCACCATTCCCCTGCTCCCTGACCTTATGTCACTCAAACTATCTGACAAACACAGCTCTGGGCCAGCAACGCACCAAAAGAGCTGCATCTATGTCACACACATGTACACACAGAACTTCACAGAGTGAACATACACACAGCATCACAGACTGTCACACAAACGCTCACACCAGGCAGACAGACGGGGAGTGGCTGTGACAGGTGCATCTGTGCTTTTAATGCCCATTAACATTCATTCCTGCTGCGTACTGTCAGCCATACTGTAAAATGCCTTAAGTCTGGCTAAGCGAAACTGATGCCATTAGAAACAGTTGCATTCAGGGGATGAAGAGAAATTATTTTCTCCATCAAATGAATTATTAGTCCTAATGTGGTCGGGGCATGTTTTTAAGTGCTCTGGGATCACCTCATGTGGAGGGCAGATCGTGGTAAAAGGTATCACGCTGTCCAGTGCTCCTCTGACCTTCAGCTGAAGTGAATAATGATCGTCATTAGAGTGACTCAAAGCCCCTGTGCATGTGTGTATTCGGGCGCTCTTGTGCGTGGAAACGACCTTTCTCATTCTTCATCGTTGTGCGTCTCCATGAAACGGAGGGCAATGCACTCATCCTTTGATTCATCCCTCCCTCCTTTAACTTTTTCTGACAATCTTCAATCATCCCTCACAGCTTAACTGCCTTCTGCACCCCGGCGTCTGCTGTCCAAGGAGGAAGTGATGGGAGAGGGCGCCTAACTGCTTTATCCAAGCACACTGGGTGAGGAAGGGACGGAGGAGGAATAGTAGTTGTGATGGGATTGAGCAGTTTTACTTTAGTGCACTAGTCATGAGGACATTGTATCACAGATAATGGCTCCTTATCTAGAGTCGGTGATGCAAGCTGCTGTGTCGAATTGCATCAGGTGAACTTGACTGTCATCTGATCTGAATATTTGATCAAATTATTCATAAATAACTCTTCCATCTGGTATAAAAACTTTAACTCTAATGGAGCAAACGGGCAGAATCCCCATTGAGGTTAAAAGACTCTTTTCCAAGAGTGACCTGGCCAAGAGAGCAGCATAGAAATTGTTACAACAATAAGTAGACAGTACAGTCTTTCATGCACTAGAAATTAATGAATACAACGCAATAAAATCAAGGACTAATTATGAAGAAGTTGAAAAATGATTCCAGTACAACTTTAAAAGCAGTCACATTGACCAAGAGTGCTATTTTCTCAATCCTTTAAAATAGACTCACAAAGTAATGAGTTCTGACAGTTTCAGGTTCCTCCTGTAAATTATTCCAGGATGAAGGGACAGTGTACCTTAACACTTTCTGACTCTGGGGACAAACATTTGTAAAATATTTTAAAGGTGCAGACTGTATTGATTTTTTTTGTTTTTATACATGTATGTACAAAGATATGAAGTCTAGCGAAAGTTCAGTCAGGAAAACCTTTGCACTTGGGCTCTACTTTATTTCTCATGCTATTCTGTTATACACACCTCTCACGCATGCTAAATCTCATTTTCCTGCATCACGGTTCATGGCGTCAATTGAGTTATCAGCTGCTCTCATCAGCTGGTCACATCTATCCAATAGCACAGCGAAACACCTTCATTGTCAGTGCATCATGTTGCTGCTGTCTTTTTAAATTACGACTCTCCATTCTGCTAGTGCTTTCATGCTGCTGTTTTGCACACCCTCCACCTCCCCATCTACGCCCAGATCCACCAACGTCATCATTTCATCAGCCTTGTCAGGTTCAGCAGAGTCATCAGCTACCACCAGCAGTGTCTGGATTCCCAGGGGGATATACATCTTGCTGCTGCTCAGGAAAGATGCCCTTTGATCTCAACCTCGCTGAAGAGTCTAAACACCAAAGACTTTCTGACACCAAAGACTCTCTGTCATACTCATTATCACGTATCATCTGATGTAATAAACATTATTTATTTCAACCACTAGTCTCTCTTGATTGATATAACAGTTAATAGCCCAAGGAGAGGATTATGAGTAAATGCCAATCAATGCATTTATTTATTTACAGTGTATAATTACAACCTGATGAAAGTTCAGCAGACCCAAATGGTACTAATTAATAATATACCAGCACAGAGTGAGACAGTAAATTTTTTCACTTTTTCACCACATAATTTATATCATAAAAAAAAAGTTCAGTCAGATAACTCAAGAATTTGCAATGCTTATTGTTACAGCAGCAGGACATATAGACTTTGAGTTTGGCACCTAGGTTCTGAACTCATCACCCCTCGCAGATATGTTTATATGAATATATTGGGGAGTGACGACAAAACTTCTCGAACCTCCCCAGTTGGAGCCTACAGGTGGATGCTGGGGTGGTGGTGGGGTTGAAAGTGCAGCAGAAATATTGTTGCACCTTAAATTGGGAGGGTGTGTTGATGACATTTGAGGAAACTGAGGCATGTCATGTGCATATGTGTGTTTGCAGCAGTGCAGCTCCAGTTGTCGGCCTGAACTAGCTTGCAGACTTAGTGTGTATGAAAAACCAGAATCACAAATCTGCCTTAAGTGGTTTTACAATCTTTACATCATACGACACCCTTCATAACCAGACCAGACTCATTATATTTTTAATAGTCAACAGTGTAGATTATGATCTTATCATCATCATGAGTTGGGTTGACTGTTTTATATGAGTTGTAATATTGTCTCACTGCCCAGCTGTGCTACAGAGACCAACCACACTAATTACACGCTCTCATAATTAGCAGCAACATTTTTCTTTACTGTGACAGTAGATTAGGGAAATCTCTGTCACCACACTCTAACAGATTTCATTCTTTCACCTCTCTCTAACTTGTACGCACACACACACACACACACACACACATTAAGAACAAGCCGAGTCAGGCATGTGTGTGTTAATGACTTTCTTCCTGCAGTGAGAGGGAAGTTAATGATTTCATTTGCAATCACTCTGAGCTTCACATCCACCTTGACGTGTAAGAGGCTTATTTTAAGTCTATTCCCACTCTTTTCCCACCGCTTCTAAATTTGATTAAACACACCCACACGCATGCACAAACCTCTCTCCCCTCACTCTGTCCTCACGTGTCAAGTTGTGTTATTGACAAGATAGTCTGTGTAACACAAACTGATGTTCCTCTAGCTGTCAATCACTCTCACTGAGGGTTGGACTGAGTCAGAGGCGGCTGGTGAGAAATATATATTTTGGAAGGTGCAAAATTCCAAAAGCAACACACTTTAATGTTACCAAAACACTGATGTTAATTTTCCAAATACCCCAGATAGAAGCCAGAGAACAGTGTGAACAGTGCACAGAAGGTGAGAGGAGGTTTCACATTTAAGATCCACTGTGTCTCTAATTACATAGCAACACAAATTAAGATCAAGTGTCATAGCAGGCTAACAGGTAGTACAATCATTAGTGCCAACCCTACATGTTATAAATATATGTCTGCAAGGAAATCACATCATTTTTCTTTAATTGCCACTGGTTCATTTATTGGCCTACTGACCAGATAACTGGGGGAATTACAATCACGTATCTGGAGTTATAGCAAAGATATTCTTATCATCTTCTAATCTTCATTTTAAAAACGTTTTCCAGGAAGGGGGTCAGGTGACAATCAGTCGTAAATCCTTAACAGACCAATCAGCTTTCATTAGCAGCGGTTTGTTGCCTTCCTTGTAAGAAAAAAGAAAGGAGTTTGGTTTGTTTTCATTTAACTTCTGATATATAATATATTTGCACAAACTAAAATAAACTAAATAAATAAACTAACTAAAATGGGCTTTTTTTTGTCTTTTGTCTTCATTTAGGACTCCTTCTACAGCACCCTCCAAGTGAATTGCAGCCAATTTTGGTACAATGGCGTTAATAGGGAGAGAACAGGCTGTATATAGAAGGGCTGTGGTTACATTAACAGCGTGTGTGAACATGACAGAACAAGACAGCATCGAGAATTCTCCAATCACATCACATCAAAAAAACAAAAACAAAAAAAACAAAAACAATGCCAATTCGTGACCAGTAAAAGTGGGAGGGTTCTGAGTCTAGAGAGATGCATCCAGTGGAAAATCTGCAGCAGCCAATCAGAGAGCAGCCTCAGGTCACCTGCTTACCAAAAGTTGAAGTACGTCCATAGACTCATTTGGCCGGTGTCCCTCAACCAGGAAGTAAGTGTATTCACAGAAAAATCAACCCAATACAATTGGAAGCACGTTTAAATGAATGCAGACAGACTACCAGGTGCATTAGAAGAGTAAACATTTTGTTTATTTCATAACCACTTTATATTATCTAATTTTGTAGATTTTCTCCTCAGCAGTCCATCAACCCGTATTGACAAACCACCATAGGTAATACATGACCAAGGCCTGAGCTGCTCATTCCAGACTGATCCAGAACAAGCTAAAGTGGGCCGGTCACATTGGCCACTATCTGATAAAGCTGCAACACACACTAGCTGATTGAACAGTCTAATCTAGAACTGGTTGATGATTAAGTAATAAGAGACTGACAAGAAATCAATGAATCTTTAAGAACTCATCTGTTCTCAGCTAACTCTCCAGTCTAGTGTGAAAACTCTTTGTGGTGTTTGTTTCCTCCATCTGGCCGTCAACATTACCCTGCATGTGCAGGAGGAAATGCTGTAGGACAGAAAGCATTCTGTAAAATTTCTCATTTCTAAACCAAATTCTGGGAAGAGCTTTTATTTATGTATTTATTTATTTTGTCAGAGACACTGCCGACACACTCTTATAATGCTTAAGCCCACAGCACTTTTAAACACTTTCTCACATACAGTTAAGGGCCATAAATAGAAAACTATCAGAGAAATATGACAGATCATCTGAGTTTTGGCAGTGCACCAGATACTGACATGCAATAATTAGATTGAAAAGGAGGATCAGTGGAAGAGAAAAGGCTGGAGTGGGAGAGAAAAACAACAATTCTACATCTCTTTCATATCTGACAGCCATAATTCTATTTGTCGGTTTGACAAGTGCTGAATGATCATATTAGCCGGGTGTTTTTTGGCAGGGAAGAGAGAGGCAGAGAGCCAAGTATGAGGCACATGCCAGAAGGAGGGGAGGGGAGAAACTAAGGTGGCATTAGTGTATAGGAAATAAAAGTAGAAACATCAATAATGGCACATTTTAAGCTGCAGCTGGATCTGATCTGCATCAATAAAACAATCACGTTGATTGAATGATAGCAGCCAATTTTGGAGAATATTCAAATCCTGTCTGGGAGCATTATTTAAAGAATGAACTGTGCAACATTTATGTGACTCAGAAGTAGTGAGTTATGGCTGTTTAGATGTGTTATGTTGTTGTAGTGCAACCTGTAAGCTACAGTTGTAAATGGTATCACTTTTGTTCCAGGCTCATTCACATTTCATAAATCTGTCACCTGCATTTCGTTTAAGAGTCATTCGGCCTTTTATGAAATTTGGAAAAAACATTTGCAAAAAAATATTTGCTGTACAGGTTATGGTCTGTAACAATAGACCTCACTCCTGGCTATAATAATATCATCCAAAATGACAAATGTTTCTTTAATAGCAATATCACGGTCACATTTACACGGGAAAATAAAATGAACCGAACCTTGGCTGAGAATCAAACTACTTCCCTCTCTTAATTTTTTCTGAAATATGTTAATTTGGTGCTGAAATATCCTTTAAAGGAGCCAAAATACATCCTCTATGTCTAAGGTTAATTGAGGGATTGTTAGGGGGAAAAAAACAGAAAGAAACAAAAAGACCAGAAGATACTGAATGGTAATGTTTCAAGCTTAACCCTCCTCTTCTCCCACAGACAGTCTCTTCAGCAGACACCACACAGGTTTGTGAGCTCTACTTTTTCTACCATCCACAAGTACCCATGATCCTCAGCCTTTCCCTTTGGAATTTCCTTCTTCAAGGACAATGAAAGTAGGAACATAACAGGCATAAACAAACACTGCTGTCCTGGGTGCACTGAATGCACAAACGATGATCTGGGAGCCATTAGACTGTTTATGTGTCAGTCTTACTCTCCATCAATAACAACATTTATCACACACATACTGTGCCCCAAGAGCACTGCAAGGCCCTTAGCCAGCATTTAGATGCTATTAAAAGGTCCCTTATATTAAACAAGCTGACACATCACATAATGAATGCCATTTATCAACAGGCTCTCTGTGGAAGTCTTTATTCGACTTTCTGTGTTGTGACGCTCCCTGGCTCGCATTATGCACAATTTACCCCAGCTTTTTTCTTTTTCTAATCATCTGGTTTTCCTTTTCAGCTTTTCCCCCTCCCAAATTCCGTACCATTCCTCACCCTAACCATCATTTAGTTGTTTTTTTTCCACCTCTGTCTCATCTTGCTTTCCACTGCTTGGCCCAAAACATCCTTACTATATCACTGTATTCATCGTTCTATCCTCTCTATCTTGCTTCCTACCTTTTTTTCATTCTATCCCTCAGAGGCACAATAGCTCCAAGTGAGTAATGCATTTAGTATAATTAGGCCAGTGTACTCCTGATCCCCGCCGATGTGATTTGCATGCAGATAAAATGAGCCAATCAAGCGCCACGATGGGAGCAGACGTCCTTGTCTTTCATGACATCATCAAAGGTGACCCTGAAAGCAGGAAATTAGGAGGTGGGCGGCGGGAGGTAGGAGTGAATTAAATCTGTTGCCTTATTGTATGAATATTGCAACACAGAAACAGAGTGTTTAAACAGTGTCCATGTCGAAGTGATGGAAAGATATAAAGAAAAGAGCACTTATCTTATCTCTTCTCATCTAATCTCATTTTATCTTATCTTAGGGTGCCTCTTGATATCAGCTGAAGACACAGACTTGGCCTGTGATCCATGTTTGCCTGTTTCCCAAATCTGATAGGATACATTTCAGTGTTCTTGATGTATTGCATTGCTCCTCGGGTAGAGATGACATTACTCCCTGGGGCAGCTGGGAGATACTCAGCGTTCTACTTTTAAGCGAATCCTACTCAGTCATCCACATAAAGAGTGTAGCCATAAACCGGCCAGGCAGAAGTTGTTTTCAAATCAGATTAAGCTCTATGATCTCTGATTTGCCTTGAACAGAAATGGGTGGGAACAGATTGGTCAATAAGCATTTGGCTACTCATAAATACTGTGCGCCAGTAAATAATTTGAACCTTCAAATGTATTGAAGACTCAAAGTCTGCAAATGTCTTGTTTTGTTAGAGCAAAAAATGTTTTGCTTGAAAATGAGTTTTTCTTTTCAAATCATCAATAATCATCAAAATAGCTTCAGACAACTGACGAATCATTGAGGCCCTACCCAATATACACAATTTAAAACTTAGGTCAGGCAGAGGGAAAAATTCTTTTTCGGCAAGAATTTTAAAAAAATTAATTTGACCTTTATGTACAATCAAGGCACTGACACAATCTTTGTGTTATAGAATCTCTAGATGTGAAAGCAGCAGGATCAGGCCTGATGTTTGGAGCTGTATAAATATATATCATGTAGGAGCATGAAGTGTTTTACAGTTTACATATACTATACAGTGTTTTTTTTTTTATTCATTACTTATTCATTACTTTTTATTCATTTAACGCTTAAAAAGTAGGGAGGGGTTTTGTTAATATGGTCTTTCCTTGTTCCTCTTAATCATACAATATGGAAACAAGTATCCTTTCTACATGTGTGGGAGCAAAACAAGTGAAGACCTTACAGAACAGAGACGATCCAGATGCCAGTAATGGTGGCACAATGAAAAAACACCACCTGCCAGATTCAAGGTTTCCATCTGTCTAGAACACCTGGTTCCCATCAAACACTGGTGCCATCAATCGCTGTGTCCTGTCTGACCTTCTCACACTCTTTCTGTCTGCCACTATATATATATATATATATATATATATATATATATATATATATATATATATATAAATTTTTGTCCACCTGTTTATCTCTTATCCCTTGCTCTGATGGTATGTCGCCTTTTTCTTCCATCCGTCTCATTTTCCCTCCGTCCTCTCCTTCATCCTCAGCATTGTGCCCCATCTTTGTTTAATGTAGTATATTATTTAGTTTGTATCTATGTACACAGTATGAATGACAGTAAAGACACTGCTAGTACCAAGTGCAACCTGTGTACACACAACGCACACACAATCTATATACAAAGATCCCTTAAACTCACTCACACAGTGACACACACTAACTTACAAATTTACAAGCATATAAACAAACATATTTATGGTCGCATACTGTGTGCACACATGTAGCCCCAGATCCAACTGTATGTGAGTATATAGTCCTCTAATCTGTGGCTTGGTTGGGGCTCCTTTCAAAGTCCATGAACCTAAAAAGGTCTAGCTTGCTTGGGCTGGAACAGTAACACCCTACACTTAGCCACATGGCGCTAGCTAGCCCACACCCTGCTAAACACAGCCAGATGTGCAGGGACTGGCAGTCACTCTGCTCTCCTGTAGCCATAGGAACAAAAGAGTTCTGCTTTGGATGTGGTTGGGAATCAGCTAATCCTCATCTATTTTTTTTTATCATTAATATCAACCATATTGAATATTTCGTGTCTAATCCTGTAACAACAAAAGAGCATCCAACTACCAGTCTACTTCTGAAATGGTCAAAGCATGAGTTATTAACTAAAAGACTGAGAAAGGAGTAAGTCATCTTTGAACTTTATGACAGCTAAAGTTAACAGCAGGATGCTGTTAGTAAGAATGGCTGGATCCTGCCAAACTGCACTTATCATGTCACAGCAAATGTAACGTATTAAGGTCCAATTAACCCCAGTGTATCTCTGAGCTCTCATCTTCAGAGGAGGCAGTCAGCAACAGATGGTTTTTAGACCTCAAGGTCACAAATCACTTCTACTTCTCTTCTCCCACAATTAGTTCCGCTGTCCCCATCTGATGCCCGTCGGGGCGAGATAAGAGGGCATGAAAAGGAGGGGGAAAACAAATTTGAAGAGGAGAGGAGAGGAGAGGAGAGGAGAGGAGAGGATGTACGGGTGTGGACTTAATGTCAACTTTCAATTTTGCTATCTGAAATTATGTGAAATTTCGTTAGATGTATTACAAGCATACAGGAACAAAACAAGCTCCAAATGACCAAATTGTGTAAGACACTAGTTATCGTGCTCATGCCGTGAGCCTTTGTGTGTATTTATCAACATGTTTTTGGATGCACTTCATTAGACTGTTTAGAGTTCGGAGCTGAGTGTTGCTTGAATGTGTGTGTCTGCAGTCAGTGTTGTTTACTGGCGCACCGTGCTAGATGAGGTGTTTTCCCCAAGAATGGGAGAGTGCAAGAACTGCAGGATGACACAAACTAAGTTGGAGAGAACTGCATGTCTTAGACAAGCTTGTGCGTCACTGTGTGAAAGTACGTGCTCTTGGCAGAGCGACTCTATCGCTTTGGCGCAACAACGACCTCCTGAGTGAAAAGCAAGGGCCATGAGAAAGAAAAACAGAGGTTTAGAAGAAGAGTAACGAAATGTCACCCGGGCACTAATCACTGTGATTTGAAAAGGTCAGGCTAACTAGTCAAGCTCAGAGCCCCAGCTGACAGATCCATTGTCACCAACTGGCCAAGGGGAACAAGCGCAGCACAGAGACACACTTACATTAACTGGAGCAGGTCGTTAGGCACAAATAATTGCCTTGGTGCACCAGTGTTCTAAGAAAATCCCTCTCTTTCTCTTTATCTTTCAGTCTCTCATTACCTCTCTCTAATTTCCTCTCTCACACAGGCCTGAGTTTAATTCATTTTATTAGTTAAACACCATTTTGTTATGGTGCGGAAAAAAATGTAGTGATTTCAGACTCTTGTTCTAGTGCATGTTGCTACATCACAGCAATCACATTAGACACATTTCGACTGCATAGTATTGGCTCTACTCAACTCGACTTGGCTCGGTGTCTGGTACTTTTCTGCAGGTCGTTTTTCCATTAAGGGATAGTACCTCCTCAGGGGAAATGGACGCCGCAAGAAACTGCCGTGGCGTCGTCTTCAACGCGACACACACCTCTAGTGATCCTCTCATCAGCTGTATAAGACAAGAACGTCTGCTCCTCCTCAATATAGTGACGAGATTAAAAACAAAGTTATGGTCGCTAAAGTAGCTTGGCTGTTTGAGTGTGGCGGCCATTTATTTGTGCTGTGCAGGGTATTCCGTGCATGCCGGGCATTGACCAATCAGTGGTCTGTAACATTTCACGTGACCTTTTAGTGCCGGTTTGGCTCGAATGGAACCGCAACAGAGCAGGTACTAAAAAAGTAGTACCAGGTACTTTTTACCTAATGGAAACGCAAAAAAGGCAAATAAAGCCGAGTTGAATAGAGTCGGTGCTACGCAGTGGAAATGTACGAGTTTTACTGTTGAATATATACATATTTGTAATCAGAAGTGCAGCGTGTCATAGAGAATGAGAGTTGAAGGCAAGGACTGGTTAGTGGTTGGTAATGTTTTTTTTAATGAAGTCTTATTTGATTCAGGTGAAGGAATTAAAATAGCATCAAATCATTCCATGAAATAGGCAAGAACTGATGAGGTTTGGCAGCAGTCTTACACAAGGACCTTCCTATTCAATAACTATGACCATAATCTCCAGAGAAAGCTTTATCTTGCATACTAATACTACAATATGTAAATCTGTAAAATGTGTTTCTGATTTCCTATGTTTATACAGAAAATATTGATCTATATTACTTATAATCAGAATGTATCCTCTAATAGAATGTACAGAAGCTCTAAAATGAAATTACTTTTTCATATTTATAAAATAAAAAAAAAAGGTACATTACTTTTTCCCACTTTGGTCTTCATTATCTAGTATAGAGACAGAGAGATGGCATGCAAGAAAGTTCCCTATACGCTCTCACTACATGGTTACTATCTTAAAACCCTCGGCTTCAGGATCTGATTTAGCAAGGTTGTTACCAAAGTTAAAATAAATAAATTAAATAAATAAATAAATAAGTAAAGCAACTTTTCATTCTGACAACACCACTTAAAGGCATGAGCAGCTTCCTCTATTGAAGCATGACAGCAGATGAATGCTCTGCATCAATCTGCAGACTGTGTGATAAAAGGCCTTTAATGGAACTCTTTCACTTATTGTCTCTCTGTGTGTGTGTATGTGTGTGTGTGTGTGTGCTTTTTTTGTGCAGGCAAAACATAACATCTGATGAGACAGTGTACCATTAAGACCAAAACTAAAACTCAAAACTGGGTCACTTTTGATGTGAAACCTCAGTTGTTTTTCTCGTCTCATTCACTCACTCATACACTCATTATAAATATGAAAACTCACCATCGAACGCCTTATACTGTCCATTGAGGTAAGTCTGTAAGGACCGGCCAGCGTCTTTAAGTCGTCCCTCTATCTCCCTGCGGCTCAGCGTGGCCAGATTGTCCTCCATGTCACTGGTGCAGCAGGTGTAACCCTGGGGACAGATGCGCAGGTGCTCCCCTATAGCAGGAGGACAGTTGGAGACAGAGGAGGAGGAAGGATGGGGAGGTGGTGGAAGAAAGGGGCGGTAGAGGAGGAGAAAACAAATAGGGAGAAATGGGAGGATGAAGCATTAAGTTCCATCAGTTCATTCAGGGCTCAACAAAGCTCAGATCAATACTGTGCTGCTGCTGGATAACACAGTCAACAACAAACATAAATATGACCAGATAAATTAGGTGCAGTGGCTGTATTAATAGCCTCAATTGCAGCATGTTAGCAGGCTTGCATGTGTTCGGCCGCCTGATTACCAGACACGATGTGGAGATGGGAGCAGCAAAGCAGGCCTACAGCTTCAGCTCCCATACAATTTTAATAAGCATGCATGCCTGTGTGTGGGTTTACACCCGTGCTCACACAAGCAGATACACAAACTCGGAAGAAAACATGGCGTACAAGAGAGCAAACACAGACACAACCCAATAACCTATGAGATGATTTAAACAGCGGCTGTCAAAGGTGGTCACAACTGCAGTCACACAAGTCGTGTGAGATGGAAATAAAAGCATGCACAACAACAGGAGCCTAAGGCAAGCAAAATGCATGTAATTTGCAGTTGACGAAAGTAGCGTGTATGTTGCATCGCACACGATCTGTCATGGTTATGTATTTAGGTTGCTATTTCCTGTTTTATTTTGTAAGTGTAGTTCTCCATGTCATGTCTTCTGCTTCTCACTTCCTGTCTTATTGTCTTGTGATCTGTTTTACCCTTATGGTTCCTCTGTGTCTTCTATGTTTTTGGTTCCAGTTGCTCCTTTTCCCTGTGTTTATGTTTGCTCTGTCTTGTTAGTTTATTAGTTTATCCTCCTCATATTTTCCCCTTTAAGAGTTTCCCTTCTCTGCATTTTTCCCTCCTTTGTGATTGTCCGAGTGTTTCCACCTGTCTCTGATTCTCTCCTCCTCCCTGTTCCACCTGTGTGTCATTGTCTCGTTACTCTGTGTATTTAAGTCTGTTTGGTTCTGTCGTCTGTGTCAGTTTGTCCGTTTTTCCCTGTGTTGCTCCGTTACTCCCTCCTAGCTCTGTGATTCCTTCCTAGTCCTGTTTTGCCCCGTGTAAGTTTTGTCCTTGGTTTTGTATTTTGCATTTTGTATTTTTGTGTTTGGTTTTTTATCTTTATTAAATCCCTGAGCTGCTACGTGTCTCTGGCTCTTGTCTGCGCTTTGGTCCTATCTTTGAACTGCACCACGACACGATCTGCATTGAACAACTTTACTATAGACCTTTTCGGTCACAAGCCTCCACACACACATAACAAAGATTAACTACAACATATAAGGCAAAACAAACAAGTGTTCCCCCATTTTATCAAACACAAATTATATACAGCATTAAAGCTTTTAATCCTTTACATCAAAAATCATGAATCAATTGTGCAGATAGGATGGGAATGATGCATCTTGCTGTTGTATGCCTGTATTTTCACAGGCTGAAGTAGGAGAACCAGATTTTAGGTTAAAACAAGGTGATAAAAGTTACAACCAGTGTCTCCATTGTTATTTTGATATTAGTATGCCACTGGTGGCACTGTGTATGAATGTAGAGATAGAGTGCAGGCTCTAACATTTCCATTCTGATTGCATTACTCCCCGCATGGAAGAGGCATCTAACTGAATCTCATTGAGTCTACCTTCTCGCCCAGAGGCCCTGCAGTGACAAGCATTCTAACTGCCTCCCTGTAATTCCCATCGCACTAAACATTCCTTTCCCTTTC